>BDMV01000004.1:16409915-16432231 GCA_008326285.1 Oryza officinalis
TCGCCACCTCGATCTCCACCGCCCGCCGCTCCCGGGCAGCGGCGGCGTCGAGAACTCCCCGGGCGGCGTCGAGCAACCCCTCCAGCTCCGCCACCCGGCTCCCGTATTGGAGGCGGAGGTCGTCCCGCGCCCCGTCAAGCACGGCGGTGGCGATGAGGGCAGCCTTCCGCTCCTCCTCTACCCCCCTGGCGATCTCCGCCAGGCTCCTGCCACGGGCCTCGAGCTGCGAGGTGTGCAGGTGGAGCGCTTTACGGCCCGCCTCCACCATGGCCTCCACGGAGCGCCGCCCCTCCTCGACGCGCGCCCACGCCGCATCGATCTCCGCCCGCTCCACCTGCAGGGCCTCCATCTGGGCGCTTAGCCCGTCCAGCACTGTGCTGTTGGCCATGGCCAAGGCCTGCAGGAGGGGCTCCGTGCTCAGCGGGGCAACGGAAGTAAGAGGGGAGGGCCACCTCGGTGGTGGTGTGGCTCGGCTCGGCTCGCCGATCGGCGCGCTGGCCTCGGGGGCCTCTCCCGAAGTCGGCTCGTCCCGGGCACCGCCCAGGGCGTCGGGCCCTGGGTGCGCCCCTTCAGCGTTGTCGCGGGCGGCCTCGGGGGTGGCCTCCGCCTCGGGCGCAGCTGGGTCAGGGACCTTGGTGGCAGCCTCGGCCGCCCGCGCCTCGTGCGCACGCGCCGCCTCTGCCTCCCGGGCAGCCTCCTCGGGCCGGCGGACCCTAGCCTCCTCCCGAGCGGCCTCCTCGGCCTAGCGGACCCGAGCCGCCTCCCAGGCAGCCTCTTGGGCTTTCCGGAGACGGCCTGCAGCTTCCTGCAGGTCGGCTTCCCGCCTCTGGGCCTCCGCGGACGCCGTCTCCCCGGCCTCGGGCCGGCCGGTCTTGGGGTGGCGCGTGGGGCGGGACGGAATCTCGCTGAGGCAGAAGAAAAACAAGAAACAGAAAGAGGTAAGTAAAAACTTGCCTTGGGAGTTGGGAGTAAGAATGTGGCCGCTGCGGGTGAGGGATTGAACCTGCGGGGTGGCCGGCTGAATGACCACTTCGGGGACGTGATGAGGCTCTCCCTGCATGGCTCGGTCTCCCCCAGCTTGCGGAGCCGCTTCTTCTTCCGCTCCCCCTCGGGCTGGGGCGTCGGTGCGGCACCCTCCGGGCGCTTGCTGTTGACGCGCACCGCCTCGCCCTCTCGGGGAGGAGAGGGAGGAGGGGTCGTCACCTGCTTCCTCTCTTCCCCTTGGCGTCGGCAGGGCGGCTGCCCCCCGGGCCCCCGCTGCGGGGCCTAGAAGCATGGCCCCCTCCGGGGGTAGATTGATCCCCTCTGCGGCTACCGCCCGCGCCATCATGGCCTTGGGGGCCCGCTCCCTCGACGCCCCGACCACCTGCATAATGGCCAGGATGTTGGCGCGCTCCGGATCGCAGCAGAAGGGGAGGATCCCTTGAGAGATGAGGGATGATTCCACGGAGCTAAGGTTTAGCACCCGTTGGACCACCATCCTAAAATCCTCGGGGTCCCTGTCCCACTTGCACCCCTGGTGGGTCCTCAGGAGGTCCTCGGTCCTGGTGTACTCCCAGGCGCCCCGGGCACGTCGCTGGAGTGGCGCGATCCGACGGCGGAGGTAGTCGCCGAACACCATGGCCCCCGTGAGCCCCTAGGTCCGCAGGCCCGCCAGGCGGTCCAGGACGGCGTCGTAGCCGTCCCCCAGATCCACCGTCGCCCGCCAGCTAGGCGCCTGCGCTGGGGGCTGGCTCGGGAGCCGGAGGCGCGCTTCGTCGGCGAGGGGGTGTAAAACCAATCGCTGTTCCAGTCGTCCCACTTCTTGCGAAGGACGCACGGGATGTAGCAGTTCAGCACCTGCCCCCGCGACTGGAAGTAGCAGCCACCGACCACCGTCGGCGGCGATACCGGCTGCACGGTGAAGAACCACCGAAATAGCCGAAGGGATGGGCGCACCCCGATGAACATCTCGCACAGGTGTGCGAAGATGGCCAGCGTCATCACCGCGTTGGGGGTGAGGTGCGCCATCTAGAGATCGTAGAACTCCAGAACATCCATAAAAAATGTAGAGAATGGCGGGATCAGGCCCGCCATGGTGAAGGAAAGAAAGAAAACGGACCGCCCCGGGTAGTGCGGCAACGGACTCGCCCAGCATGACCTCCTCCCGGCCGGTGGCAGATTCCGGCATGAACCGGCGCGGCAGCCGGCCTGCCTCTCGCTGGTGATGCGGGAAGGCGGCAGCACGCTGCAGTCGAGCGGTGTGAAGCTCCGCGCCATGGCGCCAGCGGAGGGGAGCTTGAGAGCGGGTGCGCGTGGCGAGAGCAGGGTGAGAGAAACGAAGAGCTAGAGCACGGATGGCAAAGGCAAGGAAAAAGTGGCGAGAGGAAGGAAGCGAATCCCTTCCTCGGCACCTTTTATACGCTTGCCTATGTCGTGCTCGGCTCCTCGTTTCCCACGCCCACTACCTTGCCCCCTCGTTTCTCGCGCCCACACCTCCACTAACCCCACTCACCCGCTTGCGGCTCACGCGGCAGTCGTGAGGCCGTGGCGGTTGAGGAGGGCCAGATCGTGTGCGCATTAATCACGCTCGGTTACCGCAAAAAGCGCCATCATCATATTCCCGGGCGAAACGGACCGACGTGTCCCAATCCGCGCGCTGCCCCGAGTAATGTTGCGGTTACGAAGAGACCGCTCATTAATGTCGGTCGGCATTCCATGCCGATAAGCGCGGCTCGCGACCGTAGGAGTCCTGCCCGCCTGTGGGGCCGGTCCCACCTATCATCGGGCCCGAGGGGTGGCATCAAGCCTGGGAGCCCCCTCGGGTGTGGGGCCACCCGGGCGTAACGCCGGGGGCTACTGCCGGTGACATGGGACCGGGGGTTTCGAGTCCAAAGGGAAGGGCGGCCACAGTGATCCACATGGCTCGTTCCCCCGGAGGGGTAGGGCCCGAGGGTGACGTGGCGGCTGCCCTCCCGATCTCCCCTCGGGGTCGGGCCGCTCCCGAATCTGCCCCGAGGGCTGGGGCGCCCCGACCCCCTGTGGTTTTGGTGCCACGCGTGCAGGTTAGGTGAGCGTGGCAGAGCTCACCTAACCGCATTTATGGCAGATCAGACGAGCGCACTACGCTGGATTTAATGCGGCATGGCGCATGCCCATCCGGTCCGTGACCGGTCACAGGAAGTGACCGATCACAGACAGGTCAGATCGCGGGTTAGGTGGCGCCAGGCGGCCTGTGGCACCCCTCGCCCCGTCCTGTTAGAAAGATGAGAGCCCTCTGTCTTTCGTCTCTCAGCCGGAGCTGGCGTGCCAACTCCCGGAGTTGGTATGTCAGTCCCGGTCAAATGCATTCCAGATTCCGGCGCAGGCGAGACGAGAAAGTCGCCCGCCATTTAATGAAGGTTAGAACGGGCGTCCCCCGGATGGGCCGGCTTGCTGAGCAGAGGCGTGCTGCGGCGTCTGTCAGAGGCTGCTTCCGGCAGTAGGATAGCCCTAATTGTAAAAGAATGTTTTCTTTCTTAGGCAGCTTGTGGCCCGTGTGGTAGCCCCTTGCCATATAAAAGGAGGCCCAGGCCTAGGAAAGAAAAAGATGGATCAGACTCTGGCTGACACGCTCTTAAGGCTGGACTCTCTCTGGATCCTTTCACACTCCCAGATCTACCAGAACACAGGAGTAGGGTGTTACGCTTCTTAGCGGCCCGAACCTGTTTAAATTGCCTGTGTCCACGCGTTCTCTCTCGCTGAAATCCCTCAAATCAGGGGCTAAGGATCTCACCTTGCGCCTCCGGCCGAACCGGCAAAGGGGGACCTGCACGGTCTTCTGATGAGGAGTTCCACGCTCCGTCAGAGGTAGTTTTGTCAAATTCTTTTCACCCAGATCAAATGGTACATACTTCTAAGGTGAACAGCAGTGGATTCATAATTTTGGGATTAACTAGAATTTGGGAAAACTTTATTTTATAAACATAAAGAGCACAAATTAAGGAATGCATAGAAATCTGGTTCACTAAATTTGGATTATAATTGAATTTTCTACAAATTTTACAAGTTTTATGTTAACTATTCCATATTTGAAATTTTAGAAATAAATATCCTACCGTGAGCATAGGATTTTATTATACAATATTAAAGGTCACAATTTTATGGACCTACTGGAGTTGGTTTCATCTCAAAAGGAGTTATATTTGATTTGATATGAATTTTACAAGTTTGGTACAATTTTCAGTTGAAAAGATATAGATTTCTTCATTTTCTTTAATATTTCCAAAATAAAAATCTTTGGGTCCATAGGTCAGTCTCTGGTCAATATACAAAAAGACCACTAGGGTTTTCAGAAAACAACCCGCAGTCCTTAAACACGTGCTAATACATATACTATTAAGAGTCCCTAAGGTTTTCAGTATTTGCTAATCAGTCCTTGTTCCCATCTACCATACTAAAGAATCTTACAAATTAAACCCTATAATTTTTAAACTTTTGCTAAGCATAGTCCTTAGGCTCTAATCCAATTGGGCCCACAAGTCAGCGACGCGACAACTAGGAGGCAGACGCAGCAGCGCACCGACGAGCTTCTCGCCGACGGCAACGGCGAACGGCGGCCGATCTCCCGGGGCGGCTATAAGAGAAAAAGGAGAGGGACTCCTAGCGAACCTATTGGTGTTCTTCTCATCGGCTGAGGTGGTCGGAATCGATGGCGATGACGGCGCAGGTGACGGTGACTATCGGCATGCATGCGCAAGTCGAAGTACGACCCGAACCCGAGCGAACTAATGCATACATGCGTGTCTACGGGACTCCTGGAGACTTATCAAAGGGTTGGAATGAGTCGGTGATGCACGGACAGCGACGGCAATGGAGGAAAAGGATCGGCGGTGATGAAAAAGGGCAGGGCGACGACGACAGCGAGGAGTGGCCAATCTTCTGCCAAAATGACATATGCACGAGGTTAGTGATTCCCTAGGGTTACTACCCGTGAGAGGAATCGCGCCAAAACTCACCCGAGGATGAGTAATCGACGACGATGGCTAGTGGTCGGAATTGGGGAAGAAGAGGCCGATCTCCTTCTCCATGGCTTCGTGGTTCGATTCCTTCGGTCGATGGCCTCCTGGGATCGAGATAAGGATGATGGCGCGACGGTTTGGCTCGGCTTGGACGAGGTTGGCCGAACGACGATGATGTCAAGGCGGCGGCGCTCTGGAGCTTCTGTGTTCACAGCAGCGTTTCGGTGTCAACACTGCATGACAAGAGGTGAGATCAGAGGGGATGGACTCGGCATCGTTAGGGGATCACAGAACACAAGAAGAGAAGGGACGACCGTGGCTCAATAGCGGTGGCGACGGTCGTCGTTCTCATGGCCGGCGGCAAAGATGGAGGTGACAGGGGTGAAGTGAGCTCTCTCTCTCGGCTTGGTCGGCTCAGGGGTGGAATGGTTGAGGAAGGTGATGCACTGGAGAGAGTATAGCGAGCGTCGGCGGCTACCACGGTGATGGACACACGTCGAACACGCCGGCGTCGATCTCTCCCGCTCTCTGTGTGTTTGAGCGGTGAAACAATTTATACCGAGTTAGAGCTAGCCCTACCGACTGCCATGTGGGTCCAGGTGAAGTGCACAGAGGTAGAATGGGAGAGAGGGGTAAAATTTTTGGTAGACACAGTACTAAGAGAGTACTAGGGTTTTTCCCTATTTAATTTTCTTTCTCCCTTCTTTAAAATTCCAAAACTCAATTTCTGTGCAAGATAAAATAAGGTGGATTTTTTTGGAGATATATAAAAATACCTAGTTTCCATTTTCTTTGGTTTCACACAAAAATAATCTATATTTTAATCTCAGGAAAATAAATAAATTCAGTTTAGACGAAATTGGTTTGAATTTTTAAAAGGTCCAAACCAACAAAATAAATTCTGAAAAATTATATTAATTCTTGATATATAGTGCAGTATTTGAATAAATTATATCCCCTATACATTTTTATGTGATAAAATACACATATGAGATGTTTATCCGTTTTGCCAATTAGGGTTTTGTTTTTGCTTTTCCAAAAATTTATTTTGAATGCACAGACTAATGCAAAATAATTATATATGCAACCTACAAATAAAAGTAAGCAAACCTTAAATACTTTGCATATAAATTAGGGTTGTGACATAATTGATATGCGGCATGTGGAGACATGAGCGCCACATTGCCATGACATTGATGACATGGTTTGTGAAAAGGAAAAATAAAACTAAACAAATGTTTTAGACTGGGGCGGCTGGATGATTTGGGTGGAATCCGGTGAAGGCTAGTGTCGTCCCTGGTCAATTAAGGACCGAGCCATGAAGCTTAGCATGAAACGACCCCCGTACAACCGTACTTCTCAAATGGGTATAGACCTAGCGGAGTAAATAGCCGAGCGGAGGCAGTATCCATGCATAGTGGTCTTCTTGATGTGTATGAGAGGCGGGGCCTACGGTGGGGTCGCCACCGGTAGGACTGCCACGTGTAAACCTAAATTTAATTGCAACTTAAAGAATGAGTGAGTCTTCCCTCCCCGGGAGCGCCAGAACTCCTCTCACTGCTAGAAATCGTGTATGCCTAGAGTGCATGAGGAAGCAAGTTAATGGAGCATGTACTGCCAATGTGAGGTTATGGAAATGCCTTGCCATAACGCATCTCATTTGTTGGGACTTCGGCTCATGTGTTGGGCAAGTCACGGAGTATGGGTAAAGTGTACATCCACTGCAGTGTGAATAAATCAAATCTATTCGAATAGCCGTGCTCGTGGTCACTGAGCACCGGGACATGTATTACACTTGGCTAGACTCTAAATTCTTAAACTGATTGGGAGGGGACATGAATAATGATTTTTATGTGCTGGTGGTTCAATTTCTCGGAAAGTGAGAAGGGGTAGACCCCAGAAAACCATGACAACACAATGGCGGGAAGTTATCCTTGGGATCACAATGGATGGTGGACAGAACCGTCGTTGATTAATAAACTATGGTATTAAAACTTGATCAGTCTATGCTATGTCTTAGACTTGCGAAAGGAATTGCAAAGCTAGCTTTACGCAAAAGAACCATAGCCGTTCCTTGAATTATTCCCTATCATATGCATCATTGTTGTGGTGGCTTGCTGAGTATGGATGGTACTCACCCTTGCTATATGCAAAACATTCAGATGTGGGCGATGAAGTCCCTAAAGACCCGTACGAGTACTACCAGGAGGGTATGGAAGACGATGGCGCTCAGTAGGTCTTAGACTCGATGGTTGCCTGTGGCAATGGCTCTCCGCTGCCTTATCTATATTCTACTTTTGCCTGTATTCCGGACCGTTTGGTCCCCTGTTCTAGACTATTGCCTTCGGGCGCTATACTATAATATTTTACGTAAGACGATTGGTGTATGCACTCTAGATGATTCAGCAATGTAATCGTGGGTACCAGACTACTCGATCCAGAAAAATGGTACTATGAACACGAGTGATTACTGTTACAAAAACGGGGATCCATACTACAACAGTGTAAAATCGCACTCTAGAAGGGTGACAAGGGGGCCGTCTGCAAAAAAGCCAAGCTACCACCCTTTAAGTAGGCGGCCCCCGTACAGTGTAAAATCGCCCTCCCAAAGAGCAGCAAGGGGGCCGCCTATAAAAATGTCAGGCCGCCCTCTCCGTCCTTTTGCAGGTTGCCCGAGGGCGGCAAGGAGGCTGCCTGTAAATTTTTCCTCTCCCGTTGACCGGCCGTTAGGCGAGGGCCAACGGCCATCTACCACATCAGAAAAATCGCCACTACAACGGTAACCCTCATCTGTGTCGGGCTGCAACCGACATCTGTGTCGGGTATGGCGTCCGACACAGCGCAAAGGTCAGTGATGTGAGGAATCATCTCAAACGGGCATAAGTCCGTCACGGATGAAGCTATCTCAATCGGGCCTCAACTAATGCCCGTCACCGATAGCTTTGACCCAGACGACCGGTCAAACTATAGCCCGTCACGGATGACCTATCTCAATCGGGCTACAACTAGTGCCCGTCACGGATGTCTGTCTATCTCAATCGGGCCCCAACTATAGCCCGTCACGGTTGATATAACTCAATCGGGCTTTAACTTATAGCCCGTCACCGATGAGTATGACCACAAAAAAAATAAATATTGTTTTTTTGGCTAGCCTCAGGCCTGTGCTAGCCATGCCCGCTGCAAAATAACAGAAGCAGAAATAATATACATCCCAGCATCCCCATTCACATATGCCATTCACAACATCCCCATTCACATATGCCGTTCACACATATACATCCCAGCATCCCCATTCACATATGCCATTCACATATATTTTACAGAAATAACAAATATAATAAACATAAATATTACATAATAACATGTGTTTGACAATTCAAACAGTACGTTAAAAAATGTTCATCACTTACACCTGAACCCTAAACATTCCTTTAGGGTGAATAATTTCGCGGAGGATGAAGTCGGCAATCTCCTCACGAATGTCCTCAAAGCTGCTACGCGGATCCTCTGAAAATTTGTCCTACATGTACATAATTCGAAATTAGTCGAACGATCTTTACATACATATACATATATATATATATATATATATATATATATATATATATACTTCAATTTAGTTACAACATATCAGGAATGAGACTACAAACCTCCAATTCAGCCAAAGTCTTCACCTTTTCTTTGCACAGAAGGCGCATGTTGTGGCAGACATGGAATCCGCACTGGTCGCCTATTTGTTGTTTGACTGGGAAGTCCTTCTTGTGGATAAGAGTGTCTTGTCCTGTCTTTCGAAGGCCTCCTTTTTGCACATATTGGCCCCACGCTTCATCTATTGCGAGTTGAATCGGGGTCCAATCGTACAGTTGCTTGTCAATTTTGGAGTTTAAGTAGTGGCATGTACTCCACTTAGGCGTTATTACCAATAGGATCCAATGTCCACTGCGGCATTAAATTAGTTAAGGTTAATACTAAAGCTAGACGTGTAATACAATGTATTTAGGGAACACACTTACTATTGATTGTAGGCGCACATGATGTACTCCTTGTCTTGTCGGGCCCAGAAGGTGTCAAATAAGTAGTTTACCATTCCACTACGGTCCCCTTGAAGATTTGTGACATTGACTACCTGAGGATCAAGGAAGGCAACTTCCGGTGCATTCTTGAGACACCACTTCCAACTATACCTACACGCAAGCCAAACGCTCTTATAAGCATGTTACACGGATTGAGATGAATAATTTTCGTGAGCAAGAGTACTTACAAGGAGTAGCACTTGAGGAGGGTTGTGTCCACCGAGCGGAGCCTGTAGAGGTCGAACAGATCCTTGAAGTCTATCACGATATAATTTGATGGCCCAAGGAATGGCGCTCTGGCGTGTTCGCCTATTATATCATTTTCTCTATTCTTCCTCCTCACGTTAGATTTCTCCATGTAGTACATGTGTAGCTCCTTGCAAGCGGTGCCCATCGTTGCTAGCACGTCGTCTCCAACCAATGGCATGCCTAGTTGGTAGGACGATGGAGGTACGGGCTTCCTATGTGTGACGGGCCCCTTGCTGAGATCTAACTTTGTTGGAGCAAGACGTGAGAGGTGCAGCTTTCCTTTTCCTCGCACCCCTGCAGCAGGTTTTTCGATAACTCTTCTCTGCGGGGAAGAATGCGCCTTCCTACTCTTCTTCATGGGTGGGGGTTTGGTGATCGCCGTGCTGTCGACCTCCATAGGCTCGCCCCCAAAGTCCGTGTCGTACTGCAACTGGACATCGTCAATTTCATGACGACCGGGAGCTGGAGGGGCTGAAGGAGCAGGGGTAGTTTGTACTATTAGACGACCGCTTGGTGCAGTGCTTGGCCTGGGGATCACCCTTATCTCAATGAGGTCCTTGGGCCATTGGATGAAGGTTCCACGAGCATTTCCAAGGGTTAGGACCTCGTCATTCGGTGCCAGAGGGAGGGGGAAATGATCGAATTCGGGCTTCACTGAGTCAACTTGCACTTTCGCATAATCAGCCCTAAGTTGCGCCCCATGCACTCTTGTCTCCGGGGTCGGCTTGAAAGCAAGGCCCTCAGCTGCAGGAACAGAGAAGGTCGGCACCACCCTTACTGTCAGGGTGCAGCTAGTTGGTTCCTGCGATAGATTCATAAATATTGTTAGAATAGTACTTACCATATGGAATCGTTAAGAACTCCATGCGTACTATATTATCGTACCGTTATTTGGTCGACGGCGGCGGGGACCGATGGCGGATCTTCCCCCGCCTCAGTTGATGCACAACTGCTGCGCCTCTGCGTGGGACTAGCTAAATCTTGTTGCGTAGCAGCAGCGGCAGCCACCGGGAGATGTTGCTCTTCTCGAATCTCTTGCCTGATACGAGCCCTCATCGATTCAAGCTTTTCATCGAATTCAGAGCTCAATTCGGCTCTGACCTGCTCCCGGATCTGGGCGGCAAGGCGGGCATCTTTCTCCGCCTTCGTGACTGTCCGCTTCTTGTACTGCCACGCGTAGTCTGGAAATCCAAATTTCCATGGTACGTTTGCGCCAAGTCCCCTTGTCCGTCCACGGTGTTCCTTGTTGCCCAACGCTTTACTGAGGATGTCGTCCTCGCGTCTTTGAGAGCTGACCTCTTGCGAGGCTTCTTGGGAGGCAACCAACTCCTTCTGCAGTTCAATTGAGATCGGATTCAATGAAAAGTTCAGGCTGAAACAGTGCGAACAAATACTGAGATTAGGCACTTACTATATTATCGTACACTTGTTGATCTTGGGGATTTGGAAGCGAAACTGTCCCATCCTCATTCTTCTGGTACCTCGCCCGGGCCCAATTCCTTGCACGTGGGTGTGGGATATCGGCAAACACCAGCGGTGTGTTCGCTGCTGCTGCCGCTTCATCCTCCTCTTGCCATTCCTCTAGCTTCCCGACATATCCTGCGGTGCCTAGCCGGTGCGGGTGCACGTTCCTGGCCTGCAGTGCTCGAAAAGCTTCGCTTCTGGCCCGGGATTCTGGGGTCGACTTCTTCTCGTAGAATTGCTCCCAAGCTTCAGCCGTGATGAAGGGCCATTGCTCTGTTGGATCAGGGGTCGTCGGATTTAAGACAAACTCCGTGACCAGCCTGCTCTTGAAGTTCTTCCAAGCATTGCCCATAGTCTTCAAAGCAGCCCGCTTGAGACGGTCCTCGTCGGCTGCAGGATACTCGAAGCGTTCCTTGAATTTGAGCCAAGCTGCGTTCTTCTCCGCTTCGGGCACATGCTTGATGTCATCAACAAGGATTGTGAAGTTTTCCCTCCCTAGGACACCGCACGTCGACCTAAACTTGGCCAGGACAGTCCGAGGACGCGTCGGCAGTCCAACCTGGTTCACCTCTGCTATGGTGTATCGTTCCTTAGGGATTTTGTTCCCTGTCCTACGACTCCGTGCCCTTGAGGACCCACTAGTTGTCGTCGACATTGGTTCACCTTGCTGAGACATCGTCTAAATAACTTAGAAAATAATAAAGTTAATTTCACTAAATACGGATAAAATAACCTACATTTCCCTAAAAAAACTAAACTAAAATAACCTACATTTCCCCTAAAATCACTAAACTAAAATAACCTACATTTCCCCTAAAATCACTAAACTAAAATAACCTACATTTCCCCTAAAATCACTAAACTAAAATAACCTACATTAGTGTTGGTATAATTAACACTAAAATCACTAAAATGACTAACCAGCGGCGGCGTTGGCGGACGAGCAGGCCGGCGGCAGCGCTTGCGGACGAGGAAGCCGGCGGCGGCGGACGAGGAGGCCGGCGGCGGCTGTGGCGGACGAGGAGGCCGGCGGCGGCGGTGGCGGACGAGGAGGCCGGCGGCGGCGGTGGCGGACGAGGAGGCCGGCGGCGGCGGTGGCGGACGAGGCGACCGGCGGCGGCGGTGGCGGACGAGGAGACCGGCGGCGGCGCTTGCGGACGAGGAGGCCTCTGCTAGGGTTCTCTGACTTAGAAAAAATTTCGTGCTCTCAGTTCGCAGTGGCCTCTGCTAGGGTTCTGTGACTTAGAAAAATTTTCGATCCAGATCCAGATGAAGATGCAGTGTTCTGTGACATCTCAATCGGGCGTAAATAAAAGCCCGACACGGATGACTCATCCGTGACGGGCTCTAGTGTACGCCCGATAGAGATGACGTCTTCTCTATCGGGCCTACACTAGGGCCCGTAACGGATGATAGCATCCGTGTCGGGCCCTAATTTAAAGCCCGATAGAGATTATGACATCTCTATCGGACATTAAATTATGGCCCGTCACGGATGCTGTCATCCGTGACGGGCCGTAGTGCAGGCTCGATAGAGAAGACGTCATCTCTATCGGGCGTACACTAGAGCCCGTCACGGATGAGATTTGACTCCTGTTCATCATTGACCTGAACTTTAAATAAATAACAGCAAAAAAATACTTCACAATGAAAGTTCACAAATTTTTCATTACTCACAATAATCAACTTATTATCCCAAATAATTAAGTTAAGTACAATAATTCACTAAATTCGCAATAAAAATTATTACAAGTTGCACCAATTTACCTAAGCTTTTTTTACTAATACAAAATACTTCATGTGTACAACGGGTTGGGTCACAAGGTTATGCCTTCCGTATGATCTGATCGAGTATATGCCACAGGCTCTTGTGGATCATCGTCAAGGTCAATTTGAGGTCGTACATGAAGATTCTGGTTGTATTCTTCTTCGTCGACGACGTTGTCAACACCAACAATTCGGCGCTTGCCATCCCTCACGATGTGCATCTTCTTGTTCGCGGGGTCCTTTATGTAGAAAATTTGCTCGACCTGTTTCGCAAGTACGAATGGTTCGTCGGCGTATCCAACCTTGGATAGATCTACTAAAGTGAAGCCTTCCTTATCGACTTTAACACCAGTGCGTATATTGACCCAACGGCATCGAAACAAAGGAACCTTGAACTTCACGTAGTTCAGCTCCCAGATCTCCTCAATGCGGCCGTAGTATGTGTTCGACCCCACTTGATCCTGGAAGGCATCTATACGGACTCCGCTGTTTTGCACTGTGCTTTTGTCATCTTGCTGGACGGTGTAAAATGTATATCCATTAATATCGTATCCTTGCCATGTGTCTATGGCCCAACACGGTCCCATTCCCAACAACTGTACAGTCTCATTTGGGATATCCGTCGACATGGTGACACGATTCTTGAACCATGCGTTGAACCGAGAGTTATGTTCTCTGTTAATCCACGTCTCAGATCGACCCGTGTTCTCCTGCCGGATTTTGGCTAAGTGCTCCTCAAAGTATGGGCTAACTTCTGCCATATGTTGGAGCACAGCAAAATGAGCCTGCCCGTAGGAAGCTTGATCGGGCCTAAATCTTTTCCTCCCGATTGTGCCAGCACCTGACAACCTTCCTTCGTGACGAGACGCTGGAACTCCGATAGGCTCGGCCTCGGACATGTAATGCACGCAGAACTCAATGACCTCCTCGGTCGTGTAGCCTTCAATGATGCTCCCCTCCGGTTTTGCTCTGTTCCGAACGTATGCCTTCAGAACTCCCATGTACCTCTCGAACGGGTACATTTCTCTTAGAAAAGCCGGGCCACATAATTTTGTTTGCTTCACAAGATGAACAGGGAGATGAACCATGATATCAAAGAAAGACAGTGGAAAAAACATCTCCATGTGGCAGAGGGTATTGACAATATCGGTCTGCAACCCATCTAGATCTTCGGGATCTATAACTTTCTGTCCGATGGCATTGAAAAAGGCGCACAGACGTTGGATTGTATGACGGACTTTCGGTGGAAGAATGCCTCTGATAGCAACTGGCAAGATTTGTGTGATTAGCACGTGGCAATCGTGCGACTTCATTCCAACCAGTTTTAGGTCTTCCGATTTGACGTACTTACTAATCCTCGCTGAATAGCCCGATGGAACTTTAATATCTTTCAGGCATGATAACATTGCGATCTTCTCATCCTTCGACAGTGTGTGGCAAGCTGGAGGGAGGTACACTCTACCTGTCTCAGCATTTGTTACGGGCTGGAGTTCACTACGAATGTTCATTTCACTGAAATCAAGGCGCGCGTTCAACCCGTCCTTTGTTTTGCCGGGAATATTCAGCAGCAGGCCAACCAAACTCTCACACACATTCTTTTCTACATGCATGAGATCAATGCAATGACGGACCTCAAGATCTTTCCAGTAAGGTAATCGCCAAAATATTGACTTTTTCTTCCACATACCCTTGTCCTTTGCCTGACTACGTTTTCTTTTCTTCCCAAACTCGTTGGTAATGTCCTTGACCAAGTTGTGGACCTCATCTCCGGACAAATCCTTGGGAGCAGGCTGAAGTTCTCTCTTACCGTTGAAAATATTCTTCTTCCTTCGAAATGCGTGACGTAGCGGGAGCCACCTCCTATGACCCATATAAACCATCTTTCGTGATTTCTTCAACCACCGGCTGCGTGTATGTTCCATGCAGTCGGAGCATGCTTTCTTTCCTTTTACGGTTTGGCCAGAAAGATTACCGAGGGCGGGATAGTCATTAATGGTGCAGAACAGTAGAACTCGTAGCTTGAAATTCTCCTGACCATATGCATCCCAAGTTTCCACACCTTCTTTCCAGAGCATCTCAAGATCGTCCATAACAGGCTCCAAGAACACATCGATATCATTGCCCGGTTGTTTCGGTCCTTGGATTAGCAAACACAGCATAATATATTTTCTTTTAAAGCACAACCATGGCGGTAGGTTAAAGTTTGAAATAAGAACTGGCCAGGTGCTGTGAGTACTACTCATGTCTCCAAAAGGATTCATGCCATCTGTACACAGACATAGCCTCATGTTTCTGGGGTCGGCAGCAAAGTCTTTGTGTTTTCGATCGATATTCCTCCATTGAATCGAATCCGCTGGGTGTCTTAGCATACCGTCGTTCCTTCTCTCCGTGGCATGCCAACGTACTAAATTTGCCTCCTTGGGGTTTGCAAATATTCTTTTGAAACGATCAATGATAGGTAGATACCACACAACCTTCGCGGGACCACCCCGTTTTGATTTTTTTCCTTCGTCCCGACTTTTCTTACGCTTGTATCGAGAGGCCTTGCATACAGGACAAGCATCTAACTCCGCATATTGCTTGTGGTACAATATGCAGTCGTTTGGACAAGCGTGAATTCTACGGACCTCTAACCCCAGGGGACACAAAACCTGCTTTGCTTCATATGTTGTCTCGGGCAATGTGTTCCCATCAGGCAGCATGGCCTTCAAAATTCCCAAAAGCTCTGTGAAACTCTTGTCTGTCCATCCACTACTTGCCTTCAGTTTCATTAGGTCCAAGGTAGCTGATAATTTGGTCTGCTTTGCTTTGCATCCGGCGTACAGAGGCGTCTGCGAGTCACTGACCAACCTGCTGAACTTTACGGAATCTCTCTCGTTGTAAGCTGGATCCTCAACGTCACGTAACATGTCTTGCAGCAGATCATGATCAACATCAACCATTTCACCGCCTAGTGGAGAAGGTACAAACATGTCATGCTCATCTTCATCTTCATGATTTTGTGCACCAGTACTATTTGCAGCAGCATCACTTCCTGATTCCTGCTCTCCATGCTTAACCCAACATGTGTAGCCCTCCATGAATCCTCGTTGTATCAGATGAGCGTGTACGTCCATTCGGCTATCAAACATATTTTCATTCTTGCAATCTGCACATGGACAACACATGTAATCGCTGTTTCTTCTTTTCCTATCCTCCTCCGCGACGTTAATAAAATTTAATACCCCATTTCTATACTCTTGACTATGACGTTTCACAGATTTCGCATACATCCAACTTCGATCCATCTCTACAGAAATGAAAAAAGAATCAGAGAAACATCTTATAAGATAAATACTGCTAAATTCATAAGAATTGATGAATTTTCTAAATTAATGATTATTATTTGTTATTTACCTTATGACTGTTTTCTTTGGGAAAAAAAAAATTTCGCCCCCTCCAACCTCCCACCAGATTTGTGAATAGTGGGATACAGATACTCTGGCGGTTGCGGATATTTATAGTGTGCACTAACTATCGGGCATATCAGGTATCTTTATCGGGCCTAAAAAAAAGCCCGTCACAGAGGAGTGCCATCCGTGACGGGCTTTGTAGATATCTTAAACGGGCATCAAGATGGCGCCCGTCACAGATGATTGTCATCTGTGACGGGCTGCAATTACAGCCCGATGAGATATTTAAGGTTATCTCAATCGGGCCTTAATTCGGGGCCCGTCACAGATGATTGTCATCTGTGACGGGCTCCAACTACGGCCCGATTGAGATATTTAAGGCTATCTCAATCGGGCTCTATTTTAGGCCCGTCACAGATAGGTGTCATCCGTGACGGGCTTCAGTTCTATGCACATTTAACATGTCTCTCCGACCATATCTCAATCGGCCTCTTTTTAGGCCCGTTTGAGATGTTTTCTTTGTGACGGACCGCAAAATCCAGTTATATTACAGCCCGTCACAGATGAGAGGATCTGCACTAGTGCGCCCTCCTAAAGAGTGATGGGCGACTAGATTTGTAAATTTTTGAAATAGAAAATTATTTTTGTAAATATTTTAATAAATAAAATTAAAAATAAAAAAATTCTTAATAGAGGGGAAAGAGATCTGAGCTGGTCTGGAAAAAGTAGGCCAGCCAGTAAGAGAGAATGAAAAGATATGTCGAGGGGTTTGCACAAGGGAGAAGAAAAAAATATGTGCCGGGAGAAAAGAAAGAATTGAATGTGGCCTAGGTGTGATATCCTATTCGGCACAAGAATCGAAATATTCACAAGAGCCAAATTTAACACCAAATTCACTTTTTCTCAAAAAAATAACAATAAATTTATGAGTAGATTTTATCTCTGCTACCTTAAAAATGAAGTTGTCCTCCTTTCGTCTCCTCCTTTCACCATGTGTAGTGTATATACATAGCCCACTAGATCTGATTTTATCCCTAATCATGGTTTTAGCCCATCCCTACTTATATTATATGGGTCTGGCCCGTTACCACAGAGGGACATGTTATTAGTTAAAGAGAAATACTAGGAAAACCAGGGCATTAGACAAACCAGCCAAGACTGTCTTTGTCCTGTCTTTGTTCGCTCTTCGGGGTTGTCCCGATGTTTTCTTTCTGCGAGTATTATGAAACTCATTTTTACAGACGGTCAAACCGGGTTATTTACAGACTAGGGGTGATCATCCGAAAAATGCTTGTAAAAATCGATTTTTACAGGCGGTACATAAGAGACTTGCTTATGAAAATCGATTTTTATATGTAACATGTAGCGAGCTTAAGAGGGTTGTGCAAAGCTTTTTGGGCAAAAAAACATAAAATCTTCGCTCGTGGTGCCCATGACCACCACATGACAGTACAGCGGCATCGCGAGTCGCTCTAGCCTTTGAAAGTGGTGGCTGGATTTGGAAACAACGACGCGTGTGCAGAGCCGCCAAGCAATCAAACGTAAGTGTTGCCGGACTGCTTCGTCCACCATCTCGCTGCTCTCTACGTTCTACCTCTTCACCTAGAATAATCCTGGAGTGGAGGCAATGGGAGTAGAAGAGGGGTGAGGGAAGATAGGAGTAGATACCGATGGGAGGATACAGGAGTAGAGGAGTGGCCGACCGAGGACTTGATGACTATTGTATCAGTGTTTTTCTTATCCACGACCCTAGTGATATCTATAAAAATTAACTCCCCTAAATCATTCATCGGTGGAAATCGACTTTCACCAACAATACTATATATATGTGGATATTGTCTTATTTTGTCATCTTTTCTTCATGGTAATGCAAACTTTTTCCAGGAAAAACGATGCAAAAATTTCATCATGATTAGTCAAAAGATAGAAACATTACAGCTACCCGAACAAAGGTTGTTAGAGTGGCTTGAGTAGGTCGCAGGAGTGGTGATTCATTGGATGGAGCTATGCAACAATTGCACTGTGTTGAATTAATTATAGTACAAAATCATTGGATAGAGGATCTATATACTATTAATCAATAAGTCTACTTCGAAGGAGTGATTTAATTTGTTCTGTGGTTTCTAGTTATCTAATTTATTAATTTAATAATTCACTAATACACAACGTCACATACGTAATGTCCTTATACGTACCAGTTCGCTTAAAACCAACACAATTATGACGCATTTCCCACCAAACTAAACCTTCTTGACTGGTTCAAATTAAAACACATCGCCTATGACTACTCATGGATGCTGGTTTATAACAAGGATCGCAATTTATAGTTCCACCAACTAATAGACGTTAGTTCTTATAATACACCGACACATATAGACGTCACAGAGGTGCTGGTTAAAAAAGGGCACCTATGAATATAAAAGCACCAATTAGTACCATCATTAGTTCTGTTATATTGGTGTTGGTTTTGGAGCCCATATCTATGAGGTTTTTCTAATAGTCGAGTTAAGCTTATATATTTTAAAAACTCCAGACTTGTCACAAACCTTAATTTTAGATTATTTTTTCTCTCATTCATTTAGAAATATGTTTCTTACAGCTAGTCTACATTATCTTCTTAAGTCACAACAAAATTAATGATTGTTACATAATTTTTTTTAATAAGATGAATTGTTAAACATATCTTGAAAAATCAACGGCATCATATATTAAAAATAAAGCCTAAATTGCATATTGGTAAGTCTAAAATTGCAGTAGCATATGCGTGTGTGAGTTTACCTTTTTTAACTGTACTTATGTTGTTAGATATGGCTTTACTCTATTTTTATCTAAGATTGAAAATTTTTTATCCATTTTGTAAATTTTTTTCATGTAATTCTTGTTATTTCTATATGTTAAAATATGTTGTTCAACCTTTTAGATAAGAAAAAAGGAAGCAATTGGAATCATTGATTGTCATCAAACGGATGAGAATCGCCTAGACACTCCCAAAACTAAAAACACTTTACAATGTGAAACGGAGTAAGTTAATTAAAACTTGTGACAGTTGGTGGGAGAAACACCGGAACTAATATAATTAGATCTCTCCGCCCGTTGTCCTTCCCTGAGGGCGCAGTTCCTGCTCCTGGGGTTACCCGTCCACGCCGCCGCTGGGGGATGCCGTCACTCCACCACCACTGGACCACCGCGCCCCTGCTTCCTCCGCCAAAGGCCCCTCGCCGCACTCTCTGTCTTGTTTTTGTCGCTTCTCTGTACAGGGAAGAAGGAGAAGAGGACTATGGAGTGAGAGGCTTAGAAGCCCGTGGAATGGTCTAAACATTTTTTATCTCCTATTTTGTTCCTTTTTAATCTGAGGCTGAGGAGCCCCCGTCTGTTCCCCCTTCCCATCTCGTCCCCTTCGGTCTCTTCTTTCTCTTCTCCCATCCTGGCACCGACAGTCACTTGCTGCAGGCGGGACACGGCGGCACAGGGCAGCGGCGCATGGTGGTGGAGGCGCGAGGACGGCGGTAGATGGCGGTGGAAGCCAGGCCCCAAGATCAAAACTAGTCATATAGGTATGTGGATTTTTAGACTTGAGAAGTTGAAATTTTAGATAGTGATGAATCTCCAGTAAACACTTGTTTCATCATTGTGATGTACCATGTGAAATTAGAGTAGTGCTATCGTCGGTTTTAAGATCTTTAAATTCGTGCTACTGACAGGAACAATTCTCATGAAGTGTTTGATGGTGGAACTTCTACTGGGTGGAATAACAGGATAACGTCTTTTGTTCTGAAGAACTTAATTATTATGCTTCACTCGCCTATAGGTGTGACAGTTGTGAAGAAATTAATTCTTTTTTCATTTTTAAAGTTTTATAGTAGCTGTTCAGGTAGTTGGGGCATCACCCTGTTGGTATTCTATGGAACAACAAAAAGTTCAATTTGCAGACCTTTAAACAAAAAGTTCAATCTAATTTGTACAACGAAAAGGCTGAAGCGATGCCATCAACAGCCCTTTAAACAAAGCAGAGCAAAAGTTCAGTTTGCTGACCTTCCTGAGATATGTTTAGCAATGAGGAACATTCTTCATATTTCTGTTTGCAAAAATTAGCTTATCTAAAATAACTGCTATCATGTCCCTCTTGTGCAGGATATGTTGTGAATAAGTTTCTCAAAAATGTCACTGAAGGATGTTGTGAGGACTAGTTTGTTGTCAAGTAAATGCAGGTGCATGTGGACTTGTTGCATGAAACTAAGACTTGATGGTGTTATGGTGTCTAGTGCTAATATTAATGCAGTCCTGCAGCAGCACTCTGGCAAGATTGTTGAAGAGTTTGAGGTGAAGTTTGAATTTGAGGTGTGTGATGTTTTAGTTCCTTCTACACTAGTTTGATTCAAAATCGAAAATTGCTTGGTGCTTTCAAGGGGATGAATGAAATAATTGGTGCTGATTGTGTAAACAAAAATGTCTCAGAATATTTTTAAAATTGTGTCTTATGAAGCTTGTAACGACATAACGTCATGACATGGCCAGTGTTAGTAAATTAATTTGTAGTGTCCTGACTCATGCGTTGCTACTAAATTTAGTTCTTTCAACCTTTTAGGATGATTCATATAGCTAAGAGCCTTAGAGTTCTGGGTGTTAGAGTTCACTTAGACGTGTTCTACTGGTTGGACCATTTGTCACACTCCATAAGCTGATTCTATATTTGCTGAGCTACAAATTTTGGATGTATTACATTATAGCTTTTTTTTCACACCTACTGTTTGTTAATTGAAATTTTCTTTGCTTAGTCAGAATTCAATATTGCATGGAAATAAGATAGTTCGTGGCAAGATGGACAGCACTGGGATCAGCCCATGAGGGTGCTCATGATGGGGGGCGGCTGTGGGTGTCTGATATCTGTCAAGGGAGAGGATATAGGTCTCTGAGAAGCTGCAGTGCTGCATCATCTCGACGTCTGTGTGTATAGTTGGCGTTATCTTGCTCGTCAGATTCGTGCAGGCATCGATCTGATTGACTGTAACTGAAAGTTCTGAATTTTTTGGTTCAACAAAGCAGTTGGAGTCCCCTATGAGCTTTTTTCTGCTGTAGATGTAGTTCATGTTCTGAATTTTTTTTTTGTTGAACAGAGTTTTCAATTTTTTCTACTTGATTTTTCATCTGTAGACTGCAGGAATGCTATGAATTTGTGGGGTTTTCTGCATCTCAGCTGCCAACCATGGACGAGGCTGCAGCCTTAGCGAGGCAGGAGGATGTTGTCCGGGTGGCGGGTCACGCCTCGTCGACGACATGGATCACGCACGGGCAGAGGAAGCTATGGGTGGCACGGTGGTTGACGGCGGGATGCAGGGAGGAGCTGCTGGCTGCATGGACCACACTGTATGCACGGCCTCCTCCTTCCACCCTCAATAGAGAAGCAGGTCGGCGGAGTCCCCTGCCCATGCTACTACTGCCGTTGGTGTTGATGTTGTCTCTAAATTTCATTTTGTCATGTACTGATAATTATGTGGTAATCTGATTTGTAAATGTCAATTTAATATTCGACTCGGAATGTGAATGAAATTTCATATTTTCTTTTTTTATATCCGAATGTGTGATTGTGTGTTTGTAATTTTTTTTATTCAGAGGAAGATATAACATACTGTATGTATTAGGAATTTTTAATTTTTTAACTGCTATATTAGCTACCATGTATATCGTTGAGTAAAAAAATATGTACATCGTTGAGTAAAAAAATTACTACCATTTGTTCATCCAAGAAATTTAAAAATCAAAAACATTTAGTTATCCGTAAATATATTTTTAAGAGAAGGAAATTTTGTCGGTATGTGTTTGTAAATTATTTACTAAGAGAAGGAAAACGATGTGTAAATATTAATTTTATTTTACTAAGAGAAATTTTGTGACAAGATTAATACGTTCATTGTAAGTAATTTATTTATTAATAGAACAGTTAAAAACCATCGGTGTAATAGTAATTTAATTAGTAAGAAAAATTTTGTTGCAAAATTAATATGTTATATTGACGACCATTGATGTGATAGTAATTTATTTAGTAAGAAAAATTTGGTGGCATCATCACTACGTTAATCCTAAGTAATTTATTTATTATGAGAAGATATAAGAACCAATTGAAAGTAAAACTATTCTAAGTAATTTATTTACGATGATATGTTAATCGTAAGTAATTTATTTACTATGAGAGTAAAACTATTCTAATTAATTTATTTACTAAGATAAGAGTTGAGAATAACCTAGGAGTAATTCATTTACTGAGAGAAGGAACCAACTGGGAGTAAATTATTTACTGAAAGAAGAATTTGAGAAAAAAAATCAGGAGTGAGAAAATGTGCGGACGGAAAGGGTGAGAAAGGTGCGAAAGTGAAAAAAGGTGCGGATGGGAGGGC
>BDMV01000004.1:16432247-16585599 GCA_008326285.1 Oryza officinalis
GGGGTGCATAATGTAAGGAGAGCGTTTTAGTTATCACTAACCCCAGACACGGTTTAGCATATCCCTATATATAAAGACATATATATATATATATTTAAGTATGTATTTGTATATATATATATATACACATGAATATATCTAAATATATATATGTACATATGTATTTATACATATATATAAACATGCAATAAGTAATATAAAGTATTTTTTTAAAAAAAATGAAAAAACATCTTCACCAATCAGTAGTAAAGATGGTAGCACTAGTCACGTGGCGCTACAATTTTTAGTAAACGCGGGCCCTGAGGGGTGGATACCGCGTGGACGAGAGGGGAGTGGCGGCCATCCCGTCCTGGCCCGAGGGGTCGGCTAGCCCTGACCCCCCCCCGGGGCTAGCAAGGTGGTCCTCGACGCCCACCTCACCGCATTTAATGCAGACGGAACAGGCGCGCCACGTCGCATTTAATGCGGCATGGAGCGCGCCTGCTCCCGGTCTGTGACCGGTCCGTGACCGATCGATTGACAGAGGGGACGGCGGCAAGCCACGCACACCCTGACCGTGTGTCAGGGGATGTGCGGCAGGTATGCCTCGTCCCGTCATGATGATGAGAGGCTCTGAGTCTCTCATCCAATCCGGAGTTGGTTTGACGGCTCCGGACGTACTCGAAATTTCGTTCTCGGCGCATGCATGTCTCCCAAGTCCACATACATTAAATGAGGGATGACCTGAGCGTCCCCCGGTGTCAGCCGGTTGATCGGACGGAAGCCATGCTGCGACGGCTGTGCATGTGGCTTCCAAGTCAAGCAACAGGACAGCCATTTAATGTAGGGAATATTTTCCCTCTCCCCTAGATAGCTCTCGTGGCACATGTGGTACCCCTTGAGATATAAAAGGAGGGCCATGCCTAGTGAGAGAGAGGAGAAAGAGGAAGATTTTTGGATTCCCAGTCTCTGAGCTAAAAGTTCTTGGCGACTTGTACTCCTAAGTTTTAGAAGCTTGAAAGCTCAGAAAAACCGCCACACACAGGAGTAAGGTATTACGCTTCCGAGCGGCCCAAACCTGTATAATCCCTTTATCTCATTTTCCTGGAGGGGCACCCGGTCCCTTCTACGTTTCATCTCAATCGTTTCCGTTCCCTCAAACTTTCACCCGCAGCATGTGGCCGAACAAAAAAAGGGGGGCCCCATAGTCCCTCGCTAGAGGAGTTCACGCTCCGTCAAATACAGTGCACCGTTCCCGGATCATAGTCACCCCATTTAAGCGAAGGTGGCCGACCAACGACAGCCGGTACATCGCTTGCCTCGACCGCCGTGTCATCATCGGCGAAACGGAGGGCCCGCAGAGTGGCGGTTGACGCTCGCCGTTTGACATCACGATCCTCGTCACGCCCTTCGCCGACGCCTACGGAAAGTCGCGGGCACCACGAGAGCCTCTACGGGGAGCCGGACGCCCGACTCAGCATCGAGCGCCGGCGCGACGAGCGTCGAGCTGCCCACGTGGGGGAAGGCACAGCCTCCTCTGGAGAGCTGCGTCCGCCCCGAGCACGGGGGAAGGCCTCCCGTATCCCAAATCAGTGGGGCTGGTTGCAAGGCCTTTGGGATGTTCGATGGCCCCCGAAGTTCCGGCCCGACCTCACTGAGAAGTATGACGGTAGCATCAACCTGTTGGCGCAGAATTTGGACCCGTCCAGCAACAAAACGGGTTCCGCGTTACCACGGTGGCCTGGGAGATCTGCTTAACTCCAGTGCAGGTCCAAATTGGCTTGCCTAGTCGTGCGCAGAGCGTGCCAGTTGATTTGATCTGCAATCAACAAGAAACAAGTAAACCATATCAGAAAACAATGGTCGATCGGCCGATAGGCCGATGTCATATTGTTATAGCCCAGCCGATAGGGCAAAACTGTATCGGCTTACTCAAGATAATAAGTAAATTGAAACAGATCTAATCTCATCGGCCTATTTTAACATGTCTAAGGCAAATTACTAGAAGCAGCCGATGAGAATTTCATGAAGATAAACACACTAGCTATTACCCTAGTGCAAACTAATACAAGCCAATCGGCCAATATAACTACACCAATCACAGAGACATCTTGAAGACACCCTGCAATCGATATATTTATATTCGTCGATCCACATGTATAAGTGGCAAACACATGCAAAAACATAAATAATCACATGCATTAGGTAAAACAGGCTGAAACCTCGGCGCTATCCTTAATTACAATCGAAAACAGGCTTCGTGTTAGATCTCAAAACAGGACTAAGGTCGATAGCAACTCAAAGTGTGAATCGAGACTTAACACAAAGAAAATCAAGCCATCGATTGCTTTTGAGGATGGTAAATGCATCAAATAATCTAACCAAGCATAACAATTAAACTGTCGTCGGCAATAAACCCTAAAACGAATATACTGCCGGCGAAGCATAATTAAGACGCCTGTCAAGATTACTCAAAACACGATCGACGATGATCACATCGTCGAGGCTTAACGTGCCTAAAGCGATACGCTAGCCCCGACGATGCCAATCGTCGGGGACGAGTTCTTACCTTTGCTCTGGGAAGGCAAGAACTCGTCAAGATCAACCTCTTACGAGGGTTGGCGATGCGCCGAAAGTAGATTGAATTGGTTGTATGTTTTGATCGATTGAGAGTTTCTATGTACAAACTATCGGGATATTTATACCCGAGGTTACAACAGAACCCTTGTAGGGCACGATCTTATCTACAACTAACAAACAAGTCCTTGCGGCAGACTTAAGCCACAGATTAGATCTAAACTACTTAATTTACAAGATACAATTGCCTAAAACCGAGCTTTATCTCTATTTGGCAACTTCCTTGAAGCTTATTCCGAGCCCAGACCAAGCCCACATTGACGCTGTCAACTCACAACCCGTATCGGCCCACGACCAAACCAAATCCGTATCGGCCGATACGCTCTCTATAGCAACACCTCCCCAGTCCGATACGGTTACCGGGTCCGATACGAAGCCAGGTCCGACTCCAACTTAATCCTTCCTCTCTGCTTCGGTTTCCTCTTTTCTCTCCAAGTCGATTACCAAAATCCATCGTTAACACAAGCCCCCCAATTCCGCTTCATTATATAATGTGGCGGAATTAGCTCCAAGGAACCCATCGACTTCTTTGCTAGGTCTAATCTGAAAACCGCGCAGATCCAGATTCGAATCCTTCCGCCGCCGATTCAACAAACCCTTCGCGTTTCTCAACTCCGGCGACCCCTCGGCGTTCCGTCAACATCGACCCCTTCACAGCGACCCCTTCAACGACAACGATGGCCTCCGCCCCGTTCTACGCCTCCGAGATCCCTGCGGTAAGTCAATTCCTTCAAAATCCACATTATCGCTTTTTTCCGCCGATTTCTCTAAGTTAAGGTTTTTACTCTCTGCCCCCCGGGTATTATATCTTCATCGTCATTCTCATGATTTAGGTCTTCAAAAATCAAATCTTAATCCCCACCGACGACAAATCTCACCGCTTTCTGCTAGGCCCCATGGGCGACTGTGACCCGACTTGGCTAATCAACGCCGAGACTAACAGAATCCCCTTCAGGCAAGCCAAGCCCAATGTTTCTGCATGGAAACATACCTTCAGGTCGTGGCCGTCGAAGCTGAACGGATACAGAACCTGGAATAAAAGGATTGCTGCCACCAAGCAAGTCCACTGGGACGAGATTGGGATCGGCCAATGCATAACTCTGTCCCTGGCCGATACCAAGAAGAATAAGCCACTCATGTCGGCTGCTAGCTACTTTTGGTCCAGTACCTTGAATGCCTTCATGTTCAAGCAGGGTCCGATGACCCCCACCCTTGTAGATGTCAAGATACTGACAGGACTAGATATCGACTCTGAGATCAATCCCTTCAGCCTCCTGATAAACAGCAGCCACAAGTTGAAGACCAAGAAAATCGGAGGCTGGTCCGGATACATCTTTGAACACATGGAACAGGGATCGGTCTCAGAGCGAGAACACGTAGCTTTCCTGACGTTGTGGTTGGAGAGATTTGTCTTTTGTGGATCGACCTGTGGCCCCACCACAAACTGTCAACAATTGGCTCTGGCTTTGGTCGACAAGAAACAAATCCCCTTGGGCCGATACCTCCTGGGAGCTGTCTATCGGCTGCTCCATGTCTCCACAGAGGACCTGATGCTAAAACAAACTGTAGCTCATGGAGGACCATGGTGGTTCATTCAACTCTGGCTAACCATTTACACCAATACCATGGTCGATCAGCCACCTCTATCGGACTCTCGCTTTCCATCAAAATACGCCGATCACGAAGACCCAAGGAGCAGAAGATGCATGTCCTATGGGGAAGCGGCCTCCGTTTACCCAGGTGCAGACCAATCGGCCGATGACATGGCTACATGGTTCATGCGTTTCTTCACCGGCCCTCCATCAGCCAGGATGGACATGTTTGTCTACACATCGGACCGAGATTTTGAACTCCCTGACGACCTCCAGCTGAGCTTGATAAATGATGACATGGAGTCACGGGAATTATTCATGATCGGATTCACTCCGTGCCTGCTCCCAGTAGGCATATTTCAGGGAAGAAGCACCAGCCTGTCCTATGAGTTTTACAACCCAATGATAGCTGCTAGGCAATGCGGGCTCGGGCAACTCCCCATCAGTCTGTACCTTCATAAGCTCCTAGAGAGCAGAGGTACGATTCCATCGGCACTGATCATGAGCAAAGCGCTGGAAATTGAGCTCCCAAATCTTGGCGACTGCGACTGATTGCATTTGAATGCCTTCATCCATATCAACTTCCAAACATGGTGGCAAGAATGGGCCGCTCACATTTTTCATCAATCGGCCAGGTTTTATGTGACGGAGCTTATCCAAGGCATCAGCCCTCAAGTTCCAGACGAGCCGATTCCATCTGTGAGCAACAGTGGACAGAAGATCTTCTACGCTCAAGCCATAGCTCCATCAGGGTCAACCATCCTGGAATCCATCGTCGGCTTCATTGCCCCGAAGATATCATCATTGCTCTAGAGGCCGATGATTAGAAAAAACCCCAAGAGGAAAGCGCCGACCAAGGGCAAGGCCCAAAAATCCAGCAAGAAAATTAAAGTCAATGACCAAGCCGATCTTGAAGAACTGGATCCCTCCATAGAAGAATTCCTCGAAGAACAAGTAATGGAGGAGGAAGTCGATGCAGTAGCCGCCGACACATATGAAGAGGAAAATACATCGGCCGAAACCACCAAGGAGCCATCGGCCGAAGCTACTGAGATCCCGCCAGCCGATGCCCAAGCGATGCCCCCCAACCAAAGAGGACCAGACATGCAGTTCGCAAGGTCAATGTAATCCTTTTTTTTATGTTTACACAACCCCCTTGTAATGTCATACTTTAACTTCATATCCTCTTCAGGCCGCGGTGTCATCTATATTGAAGGAGAGAACTCGATCGGCCCCTTCACCCAGAACCAAGAAAGCCACCTTACAACGGCGCGAACGAGCCAAGGCACGATTGAGGACTCCTTCTCCTTCTCCACCACCCTCTCCGAATGTCTCGGTAAGAGTTGATTTTCGCATTATCTTGCTATTTACATAACCCTATTTACCAATTTCTTGCTTTTCAGCCTAGGGCTCCATCACCTTCAACACATCGGCCAACCCCCTCACCTACTGCCTCAACACAGCAAAGGGAGGTCGATGCAAGCACCACCAATGCTCCAACACAGGTAACCACGATTACCCTGATCCCATTTCTGCCGATTCCTGATTAACGAGGCTAACCTCGACCCATATTGATATTTGCAGTACCTAGCCGATATGTTTTCTTTTGATATCAGCCAGTTTCTTGATGATGAGGACAAGGAGCCACCCACCACAGCCAGGGCGTCAATTTCTGATGATCTGAAGAATCGGCTGACCGACATCGCCAATCGGCTGGAGTCCTCGTTGGAGTACTTGGTGGAAGATTGCACCCCCATCAGGGTTAGGGTACAAGAAATTCAGGATGACCTGCCCGAAAGCCTGATGGAGATTCTAACACCGGCCATCTTCTTGGAGCAATATCGATTCAAGCTCAACAAGGCTGGAACGTGAGCGACTGGAATCGGCCCTGTCCGCTAGCAGGGTTCAAGTCAATGCTGACAAGACCAAGTTGGACGAGCTAGCGGTGGAGCCGATTGTCTTGAAGCACAGACTCGAAGAACTCCGTCGTCTCGAAGCAGAGCTTGAATCGAAGCTGGAAACCACGCGCCGCGAAATCCAAGAAGTTGAAGCCGGGATAGCTGCATCACCCAAGGCTATCGAAGACCAGACGGCAAAGCTCAAGGCATCGGCCAAGTATCTTGCCACCCTAAGTAAGTCATTGAAGCCAATCCCAGGGCCAACGGCCGATGACGCCCAAGCTATAGAAGATATTGAACAAATCCGCCGTAGAGCCATTGCAGCTATTGCAGACTTTATAGGGTGATGTAACCTATTTCTTCTTTTTACCGTGTAAACGCAAACCTTATCGGCCACGTAGCCGAATTTGATCTGAAAATTCTAGTGTGAAAATTGTTTCTGAAATCCATCCTGCAAACAGATGTCCCTTTACCAATCAGTCTCATCGGCCAGAAAGCTGAATTCGATCTTACTCTGAAGAAGAAAATTCCTTAAAAAATTCCGCGCTTGTATATATATATATATGCCCCCCAAATTTTAGAAGATGAGGGCTCATGTTGTAAAATTTGAACTAAGGGCGATAGTATGTATCGGCCATCTAAAGACGATGCATAACACATCGGCTGTAATCATAAATCGGCTGGAGTACTTGCCATTAATAGCTCGTCCATAAATCTCTCCATCCAACCTCTTGAGCAAATAAGCATTGCGAGGAACACAGCGATGAATTTGAAAAGGACCTTCCCAATTAGGTGACCACTTGCCGAATTTATTATCTCTGGAACCAATCAGCATTATTAATTTCCATACAAGATCCCCTTCTTCAAACGACTTGGCGACAACTTTTTTGTTGTAATGACGAGCCACTCTATCTTTATCACGTTTGATCTTCTCTTGCTCGATGGCGGGTTAATCTGGCCGATCATATCTATTCGGTAGCCACCAAGATATATTTGTGTCCCTTGCTCGATGGCGGGTTAATCTGGCCGATCATATCTATTCCCCATCCACGAAACGGCCACGGCTTTATGATGGGATGCATAGCCGATGTCGGTGCTCTTTGAATTGCTCCAAACTTCTGACAATCCTGACATCCTTTATAGTACTTGAAACAATCCTCTAGCATGGTTAGCCAAAAATACCCAATGCGTTTCAACAGCCATCTCATTTTATGGGCCGATTGATGTGTTCCACAAATCCCTTCATGGACCTCACTCATAACGACTTTGGCCTCCTCAGGACCTAGGCACTTGAGCAAGACACCATCAATCGTCCGATGGTATAAATCATCATCTAACAGGACATACTGCAATACTTTGTATTTCATCTTTCGTGACGCCGATTGGGAAGGATTCTTCAAATAATCAATGATAGCAAATCTCCAATCGTCGGCGTCCATGGTGGCGATTTGAACTCGTGCATCCTTGGCCATCGGCCTGTATCCCGATGCCCCCTGAGCCAGGTCATTGTCCTCGAAGTTTTGCTTCCTGGGTATATGCCGCATCGTTACGATCTTGAATGCCTGAAGCAACACCTTGCACTCTTCATTGTAGACTTTGAGGATGTCATCTTTGCATTCATACTCTCCAGAAAGTTGATTAATTACCAGTTGTGAGTCACCAATGATCTCTACGGAATCGGCCTCGACTTCTTGTAATAACTGCAAGCCTTTAAGCACCGCTTCATACTCTGCTTGATTGTTAGTATAATAAGGCTTGATAGTAAAAGCAAACTCAAAGCTTGCCCCCCGAGGGGATATGATAACTAGGCCGATACCGCATCCATGTCTGCAGACGGATCCATCGAAATACAAGGTCCATGGCACGATATCTGCATATGCAACTGACTCGTCTCTGTGTTGAACAATGAAATCGGCCAGGGCTTGTCCTTTGACTGCTTTGGCCGATTCATATCTGAGGTCAAACTCTGTTAAGGCAAAAATCCACTTCCCAATTCGTCCTTTTAACACAGGGGCCGATAACATGTATTTCATCACATCGGCCTTACTTACCACAATACACTCGTTGGAAAGTAAATAATGCCTCAATTTAGTATATGAAAAATATAAGCACAAACATAATTTCTCCATCGGTGTGTACCTTGTCTCAGCGTCTAACATCCTCCTACTGAGATAAAAAATAGCTCTTTCCTGACCATCAATATTCTGAACCAAGACTGAGCCGATGGATTTCTCATCGACCGATAGGTACAGTCTGAACGGAACCCCTTTCTGTGGAGGGATTATAACTGGCGGAGAAGTTAAATACTCCTTGATATCGTCCAGCGCCTTCTGCTGCCTATCACCCCATACGAAATCTTCATCCTCTTTTATCTTCAATAACGGAGTAAACGGCTCTATCCTTCCTGATAAGTTCGATATAAAGCGCCGAACAAAATTGATCTTGCCGAGCAGAGATTGTAACTTGGTCTTGTTCATCGGAGGTTTGATTTTCTTTATAGCATCGATATTCTTCTGTGTAATCTCGATTCCTCTTTCGTGGACCAAGAAACCCAGGAACTGACCGGCCGATACGCCAAAGGCACACTTGTTAGGGTTCATTTTTAAGCCATACTTTCTCGCTCTTTCAAGTACCATGCGTAAATCGGCCAAGTGCATATCATATTCTCGTGACTTCACGACGACATCATCAATGTAAACTTCAATCAAAGAGCCGATGAGATCATGAAAAATATAATTCATGGCCCTCTGATATGTAGCTCCAGCATTCTTCAAACCGAATGTCGTGACAACCCATTCATATAGGCCGATTGCCCCTGGGCATCGGAAGGCTGTTTTGTGAACATCTTCTTCGGCCATGAAAATTTGGTTGTAGCCTGCGTTCCCATCCATGAAGCTTATAACCTTGTGTCCAGACGCGGCATCGACCAGCAAATCGGCCAGAGGCATAGGGTACTCGTCTTTCGGTGTTGCTTTGTTCAAGTCTCTGAAGTGAATACATATCCTAAGCTTGCCATTTTTCTTCACTACTGGAACTATGTTGGAGACCCACTCTGCGTATCGGCAAGGTCTGATGAAGTTGGCATCGTAAAGTCGTGTGATCTCTGCCTTGATAGCTTCATGCATATCGGCCTTGAATCGCCTAGGAGCTTGTTTAAACGGCCGATAGCCTGGTTTGATTGGTAGTCGATGTTCTACAATCGATCGGTTTAATCCTGGCATTTCATGATATTCCCATGCAAAACAATCCATGAATTCTTTTAACAGATTTATAAGATTACTCTTGTATTCCTTTGGCAGGTTAGCACTTATGTACGTCGGCCTAGGCTTATCACCTATCCCTATATCAATCTCTTCAAGTTCATCGGCCGACGTAAAACCGTGTCCCAACTTGCCATCTAGCTCGTCCACCGCATCATCTGTGTAGGGACTAGCTTGTTCATCTTAAACGGCGGACGACGCTTCTCTGCTAAAGTAACTGCTTGTCTTGATCTTCGATCATCTGGATGTCGCAGTCAGTTAATTTGAGGAAATCGGCGTCCCAGACTCGTCCGGACAAGCAGTCGATTCCCTCCATCTCCCATACTGTGAGATCGGCATTGGCCACGTGTACTGTCCGATCGGCCTGCACGATCTCAACTTGGTCCCCTTGCCATTGCATGAGGCATTGGTGCATTGTTGAAGGGACGCAACAGTTTGCGTGGATCCAATCCCATCCCAACAACAAGCTGTAGGAACCCTTTCCGTCGAAGACGAAGAAGGTGGTGGGTATTGTTTTGTTGCCCACGGTGAGTTCCATGTTTAGGACCCCCTTCGCTTCGGACGCGTTGCCACCGAAATCCTTTAATACCATGTTGGTCTTGATAAGGTCTTCAGGTACCTTCCCAAGCTTCCTGAAGGTTGTGTATGGCATTAAGTTGACCGCCGCGCTGCCATCGACCAGCGTCTTCGTCATCGGCCGCCCATTGATGAATCCCTTGATGTATAGCGGCCGCAAGTGTCTGTAGCTGGCGTCAACTGGCTTGTCGAAGATGGCTTGATCTGGTGACAACTGTAGCCTAGCCGAAGATTGTTCATCGTCGGCCATTGCTTCATCGGCTGCCTGCACGCTGTATTCTGCTGGCAGTATAAAAACCATGTTAACAGGCGCCGATGTCGCTCGTTTACCTTTTGAAGCCGTAGAGGCCCGGGCTGTATTGGAGGTGCCCTCATCGGCCGTTACCACCGTGGATTTTATCCTCCACTCTTTCTTGGTCTTGGCCGGCCGATGGGTTATTGCCGCCTGTTGCTCTTGGATTTGTTCTTTCCTTCTTAGCCTCTGAACTCGCCGTTTTTGTGTCTTCGTGAATACATCGCTTGGGCACCATTGAGGGTTCTAGACCTGTTCCTCGGCTTCGGTCTGTTGGTCTTGGTGCATCGGCCCTAACCTCTCATGAACAAATTTCCTTTGCTTGGCCGGCCGATGCGCTTGCATGCTTGAGCTGCCCTGATAAGAATCTTCTGCACCATTGCATGCAGGGCACTCCTGGATAGATGGCAACCTCATTCCCTCATTCCAGCAGAACCGGAAAAACTCGCACTCCCAATGCGGGTCGTAGGAGTTGTCTTGATCGGCATAGCCTTGAACTTGTTCTTCCTGCCGCCGCTGGTATTTTCTAATCAGGCCCTCAGAGGTCTGATAAGGTCACTTGCCGGTCCGATGGGCACTGCCATCGGTCCTGTCCGCCCGCACCATGTTGACTGGGAACGGGTGTCCTTCGATTTTCATCGGCCGCTTGGCATCATCGATTTTAATCCTGCCTTGCTCGATGGCCGATTGAATCCGTTGCCTGAAGATCTTGCATTCATTTGTATGGTGTGAATAAGAGTTGTGCCATTTGCAATATCTCCGTCTCTTGATCTCTTCGGCCGATGGCAATATATGACCCACTGGCAACTGGATTTGCTTTTCTTGCAACAGTAGATCAAATATCTTATCGGCCTTGTTGATGTCGAAGTCATATTTATCTTCCTTGTCGCCCTTCTTGGCCCATTGGCAAGTTGTCGGCTTTCTCATCCGGGCCCATTCGGTCAGGTCGACATCAACATCTTCCTCGTCGTCGTCATCGGAGGCATACTGATAAACTGTGTTGATTTTCTTGACAAACTTCTTTGCCTCCTGGAATCGTTGTTCGTGGGCCGATATGCGTTGTGCTAGCTGAGCTAGGCTGTCAAATTCCTGCGAGGAGAACCTCTCGCGTATCGGCCCTAGCAATCCTTGAAATGCCAAATCGGCCAACTGGGAATCGGTCAAGCTGAGGCTGTAACACCTGTTCCTTATGTCTCTAAACCTCTGGATATACTCTGGGACCGATTCATCCACTCGTTGCCTGATGGCAGTTAGATCGGACAGTTTCATCTCTTGTACGCCATTGTAGAAATACCTATGAAACTGTTTCTCCAGATCTATCCATCCTCTGATGGAATTGCAGGGCAAAGATGAAAACCACGTGAATGCAGACCTTGATAAGGATAGAGGGAAAAACCTCACCCTCAACGCCTCGATAGCCGATGCCTCCCCGCACTGTGCTAGGAATCGGCTGACATGCTCGTACGTCGAGACGTTGTCCTGCCCCGAAAACTTTGAAAAGTCCGGGATCTTGTATCGGCCTGGCAATGGCACTCTGTCAAATTCCTCAGGGTACGGGTGCCGATACACTGTAGAGTTTTCCTTGGGCTTCAAGCCGAACTGATCTCGCATCACTTCAGCTATCATATCGGCCCAGTATCCTACGGGCCGATGTAGGAGGTCTTGCTGATATGATTGCTGCAAGCCCCCTGCTTGATACTGCCCGGGGGAGTACGGCTGGTAGTGGTGATCGAGATTTTGCGCGCCGTACTGCCTCGCGGTGTGCTGCTGGTAGCCTTGTGGCACATTGTATGCAGCTTGAGGTGGAGGATTGCTGAACACCGGGGCTTGTGGCTGTCCGGCCGATGGTTGGTGAACCGGAACTTGCTGCATTGGCTCGATCACTGGTTGCTTCCCCTTGGTCCATTGAGCATATTGCTCCCCCGTAATGTGCTGAGGGCTCCCCCTGTCTGATTGGTGAGGACCAGTGGCAGTGTTGTTGTTGGCTGCGCCGATGGGGGTAGCATCGGCGCTGTCGGCTGAGCCGTGCTCAGGCCGTTCCTCAGGGTCCGATAGGCAGGGAACTTATTTTCTGGTAAGAAAATCGGTCCCTGAGGCTTGTACTGATGAATCGACCCATCTAGGATCGATTTGACCGTATTGGTCAATGTGTTCACCAGGATCCCCGATTGGTTGACTAGCGCAGAATGAACTGCGGAGTCAATCCTATCTTGCAACGTCGGCGCTGCAGTATCTTCAGTCTTGACGGTGTGGTCGTGTGTCGCCGCCGATGTGCCAGCTCCATCTCCGGGACTCGGCATAACTACCTTGGATTTTTGGACCAAGGTGCCTTGCCGAGTCCTAGAATATGTTTGCAGGTACATATTCTGGAACTGCTCGACCAGCTTTTCCATCTCAGCCTTCTGCTCTGCATTGAGCTGGTCGGCGGTCACAGGGACGATGTTCTCCTCGGAAATCTCGACCTGCTTTGACATCTTGAGGAGATTTGTTGCTATTGCAGAGTTTGCGTTCTTGGTCCCACCGGGCGTGCCAAAAGCGTGTTGGCGAAACACAGCTTTTGGCAAACGGTAGAGCGTGGTCTCTCTGGAAGTGAAGTTGAAAATCGAGGTCCCACTGGGTGTGCCAAAAGCGTGTTGGCGCAGAATTTGGACCCGTCCAGCAACAAAACGGGTTTCGCGTTACCACGGCGGCCTGGGAGATCTGCTTAACTCCAGTGCAGGTCCAAATTGGCTTGCCTAGTCGTGCGCAGAGCGTGCCAATTGATTTGATCTGCAATCAACAAGAAACAAGTAAACCATATCAGAAAACAATGATCGATCGGCCGATAGGCCGATGTCACATTGTTATAGCCCAGCCGATAGGGCAAAACTGTATCGGCTTACTCAAGATAATAAGTAAATTGAAACAGATCTAATCTCATCGGCCTATTTTAACATGTCTAAGGCAAATTACTAGAAGCAGCCGATGAGAATTTCATGAAGATAAGCACACTAGCTATTACCCTAGTGCAAACTTATACAAGCCAATCGGCCAATATAACTACACCAATCACAGAGACATCTTGAAGACACCCTGCAATCGATATATTTATATTCGTCGATCCACATGTATAAGTGGCAAACACATGCAAAAACATAAATAATCACATGCATTAGGTAAGACCGGCTGAAACCCCGGCGCTATCCTTAATTACAATCGAAAACAGGCTTCGTGTTAGATCTCAAAACAGGACTACGGTCGATAGCAACTCAAAGTGTGAATCGAGACTTAACACAAAGAAAATCAAGCCATCGATTGCTTTTGAGGATGGTAAATGCATCAAATAATCTAACCAAGCATGACAATTAAACTGTCATCGGCAATAAACACTAAAACGAATATACTGTCGGCGAAGCATAATTAAGACGCCTGTCAAGATTACTCAAAACACGATAGACGACGATCACATCATCGAGGCTTAACGTGCCTAAAGCGACACGCTAGCCCCGACGATGCCAATCGTCGGGGATGAGTTCTTACCTTTGCTCTGGGAAGGGAAGAACTCGTCAAGATCAACCTCTTACGAGGGTTGGCGATGCGCCGAAAGTAGATTGAATTGGTTGTATGTTTTGATCGATTGAGAGTTTCTATGTACAAACTATTGGGATATTTATACCCGAGGTTACAACAGAACCCTTGTAGGGCACGATCTTATCTACAACTAACAAACAAGTCCTTGTGGCAGACTTAAGCCACAGATTAGATCTAAACTACTTAATTTACAAGATACAATTGCCTAAAACCGAGCTTTATCTCTATTTGGCAGCTTCCTTGAAGCTTATTCCGAGCCCAGACCAAGCCCACATTGACGCTGTCAACTCACAACCCGCATCGGCCCACGACCAAACCAAATCCGTATCGGCGGATACACTCTCTATAGCAACACCTCCCCAGTCCGATACGGTTACCGGGTCCGATACGAAGCCTGGTCCGACTCCAACTCAATCCTTCCTCTCTGCTTCGGTTTCCTCTTTTCTCTCCAAGTCGATTACCAACATCCGTCGTTAACACAACCCCTCCGAGTTCCTCCAGATCTATACCATGATCATAGAGGCGGTGTGGGGTGATGATCGGGTCATGGCGAACTACTTCCCCTTGGCCCTTAAGGGCCAGGCGCCAGGTTGGCTGATGAATCTGCCGCCTGCCTCGATACACTTCTAGGAGGATCTGTGCCAACAGTCACCACGAACTTTCAGGGCACATATCCATGCTTGGGAGAGGAAGCGGACCTGCACGCGGTGCAGCGGAAGGACGACGAGTCCCTCCGTTGGTATGTCCAGCGGTTCTGCCAGGTCCGCAATACTATCCCCTACATCCCACCTCACGCGGTCATCTATGCGTTCAGGGGGGGCGTGCGGCATAAGCGCATGCTCGAGAAGATTGCCTCCAAGGAGCCCCAGAGCACCGCATAGCTCTTCGAGCTTGTAGACAAGGTGGCCCGTAAGGAGGAGGCATGGGCCTGGAACTCTTCCAGCTCTGATGCGGCGGCCACGGCTGCCTCTGAGTCCACCTCCCGCTCCAAGCGGCGGGAGAAGAGGAAGAAGAAGAGGTTGGCCTGTTTCGATGACAAGGGCCACGTCCTTGTCGCCGAGGGCACTTCACGGCCCCCACGCAAGGAGAAGGCCGCTGGTAGCCGCTAGAAGGACACCACCACCCCCGGCGAGAACCATCGGGCGGATAACTGGTGTTTTGTTCACAACACCTCCACCCACAGCCTTGTTGACTGCCGCTCGGTCAAGAACTTGGCCGAGCGCGTCAGGAAGTCTGAGGAAGAGAAACGGCAGGTTCGCCGGGAGGGCAAGGTCCCGGCGACCTCGGCCGACAAACGGCGAGAGGAGGCCAAGAAGAAGGCCCCCACCGATGATGACGATGAGGACCTGGACTTCCAGGAGCCTCGGCATACCATCGCCACCGTCGACGGAAGGGCATGCGCTCATGCTTCCCGTCGCAGCTTCAAGGCAATGAAGTGAGAGCTTCTGGCCACTGTCCCCACCCACGAGGCGACACGGCGGGCGTGCTGGTCAGAGGTGNTGCTCACCTTCGACCAGACCGACCACCCGCCGGTGGTTGCCCCGGGGGGATAGTTGGCGTTGGTGGTCTCGCTAACTATCTTCAATGTCAAGTTGAAGCGCGTCCTAATTGATCGCAGGTCAAGCTCAACATCATCTCCCCCACGGCCTTTGATGTCATCAAGGCCCCGGGGATGAAGCTCAAGCCATCGCTGCCAATCATTGGCATGACCCCGGTACACATGTGGCCGCTAGGCCACATTGAGCTCTCGGTCACTTTTGGTGGCCCCACCAATTTCCGCACCGAGCGGATTGACTTCGATGTGGCAGATCTTAATCTGTCCTACAACGCGGTCCTGGGAAGGCCAGCGTTGGTGAAGTTCATGGCGGTCACCCACCACGCCTACCTCTAGATGAAGATGTCGGGCCCTAACGGCCCCATTACCATTGACGACGACATCAAGATCGTCCTGGCTTGCACGGAACAACGCGCAGACAGTCTAGCGGTGGTCTTGGAGCCAGAGGACGGCAGCGGGAGGCCCGAAGCCTCCACCTCGCACGCCCCATGGAAGCGGATGATCTCAAGCGACGAGGTCCCCGTGAAGGAGGTCGCGTTGGGCGATGACCTGTCCAGGACAGCCAAGATTGGCTGCCACTTGGGCGACAAATAGGAAGACGCGTTCGTCTCCTTGTGGCTAAACGCCGACGTCTTCACGTGGAAGCCATCGGATATGCACGGGGTCCCCAGGGAGGTGATCGAGCACCGTCTAGCCGTGTGGCCGGACGCAAGGCCCGTCTGGCAGAAGGTATGGCGGCAGGCCCCAGAGCGCCAGGCCTTCATCCGTGAAGAAGTGGCACGACTCCTGGAGGCCGGATTCATCCGAGAGGTCATCCATCCGGAGTGGCTCATGAACCCGATCGTCGTCCCCAAGGCGAACGGCAAGCTCCGGATGTGCATCGACTACACTGACCTCAACAAGGCATGTCCTAAGGACCCTTATCCCCTGCCACGCATAGATCAGATTGTCGACTCCACTGCAGGGTGCGACCTTTTGTGTTTTCTAGATGCATACTCAGGGTATCATCAGATTAGCATGGCTAGGGAGGATGAGGAGAAAACTGCATTAATTACTCCTATAGACACTTATTGTTATACAACCATGCCTTTCGGTTTAAAGAATGCAGGCCCTACTTTTCAGCGCACTACTCGCATTACTTTGAGTAGCCAAATAGGTCATAATGTTGAGGCTTATGTGGATGATTTGGTTGTGAAAACGCGCAACCAAGAGACCTTGCTCTCGGATTTGACGGAGACCTTTGAAAGTCTCCGCTCCATGCACATGAAACTGAACCCAGAAAAGTGTGTGTTCGGTGTGCCGGCAGACAAACTTCTCGTGTTCTTGGTCTCAGCTTGAGACATTGAGGCCAATCCCGCGAAGATACGAGCAATAGAGCGGATGCGCCCTCCTGGCAAACTCAGGGATGTGCAGTGCGTCACAGAATGCATGGTCGCCCTGAGCCGATTCATATCGAGGCTGGGAGAGAGGGCGCTTCCCCTATTCAAGCTCCTCAAGCGCTTCGGGCCGTTCGTCTGGACGGAGGAGGCTGAGCAAGCCCTCAACCAATTGAAGGCTTACCTCAGCTCTCCCCCGGTCCTGGTGGCCCCATAGCCCGAGGAGCCGCTGCTGCTCTACCTGGCGGCGACTCTGCAGGTAGTTAGTGCAGCATTGGTGGTGGAGCGCGATGAGGAAGACCCTCGGGACGCCTGCCCCCATCCCATGTCGAAGCGATCCGGGTTGGAGAAAGATGAAGGAGCCCTTAAGCCGAGCAGTGGCCCTGAGGCCCCCCGGGTTAGTGACGGCCCTTCGACCTCTCGCCAGGCGGCATCGAGTGCCCCCGACCCCCAGGCCAGCCCCGAGGCCACTAAGGGGAGAAGTGGCCCGATGCACCCTGACCCCGAGGCCACTGACATGGAGGTTGAGTGGGCCCGACGAGGCCCCTCTAGTGAAGGGCATCCAGAACCCAGCGCCCCTAATGAAAAGGATAGGCCCTGCCAAAAGGAGCAACGGCCAGTCTACTTCATTAGTGAGGCGCTGCGGGATGCCAAGACCCGATATCCTCAAGCCCAGAAAATGCATTATGCAGTTCTGATGGCTTCAAGGAAATTGCGCCATTATTTCCAAGCGCATCGGGTCTGCGTGGTCACGTCGTACCCCCTCGGGTAGATTCTACGCAACCGAGAGGGTACCGGACGGGTGGTAAACTGGGCAATCGAACTCTCTGAGTTTGACATGCACTTTGAGCTGCGCCATGCAATCAAAATCCAGGCCCTCGGTGATTTCTTGGTAGAGTAGACCCCAATGGCTGAGGTAGATCCCTCCCTCAGGCCTACCGTCCCCGAGGTCGAGGAAGACCCCGATGCTTAGCTTCACGCTGGGCACTGGGTAATGCAGTTTGATGGCTCCCTCGCCCTCCAGGGCATCGGCACTGGAATCACGCTGACTTCGCTGAGTGGGGACGTCTTCAGATATGTGGTTCGCCTAGATTTTTAGGAAACCAACAACATGGCGGAATATGAGGGACTCCTTGCGGGGCTCAGAGTGGCGGCTGGAATGGGGATCCGCCGCTTCCTGGTGTTAGGTGACTCTTAGCTAGTTGTGAAGCAGCTCTCCAAGGAGTACCGGTGTTCCAAGCTGAAAAAATGGAGGCCTACGTTCGCGAGGTGCGGCGTATGGAGTGCCATTTCGATGGATTGGAACTTCGGCACGTGCCTAGATGGGACAACGCACTCGCCGATGAGCTCTCACGGCTCGCATCCTCGCGAGCCCCGACCCCACTGGGTGCCTTTGAAGAAAGGATTACCCAACCGTCGGCGCGTTTGGACCCCTCGATGGAGTCCAGGCCTCGGGGCCCGTACGGGCCGACCCCGACCCCGCGCGACAGGTCGCCTGGATGTCCGAGATCCAGGCGTTCCTAAACGAGAAGACTCTGCCCGAGGATCGTGAAGGGGGCGAGTGAATAGCTCGCGTCTCCAAACGGTACGTGTTGGTAGAGGGGGCCCTCCACCGACGCGGCGCCAACGGAGTCCTCCTGAAATGCATTCCTCGGGAGTAGGGCATCGAGCTTCTCGCCGATGTCCATGAAGGCGATTGCGGAGCTCACTCCGCCTCGCGCACTTTGGTCGGCAAGGCTTTCCGCCAGGGCTTCTACTGGCCAACGGTGCTCCACGATGCAGCCGACCTGGTCCGGCGATGTAGGGCGTGCTAGTTCCACACCAAACAGACCCATCAACCGGCCCAGGCCCTGCAGACCATCCCGCTCTCATGGCCATTCGCGGTCTGGGGGCTGGACATCCTAGGTCCCTTCAGGAAGGCCCTGGGTAGGTACGAGTACCTGTATGTCGCCATCGACAAATTCATCAACTGGCCTGAGGCTTATCCAGTCATCGAGATCGACAAGCACTCGGCCCTCAAGTTCATCAAGGGCATCACTGCCCGGTTCGGGGTGCCCAACCGTATCATTACGGACAACGGCACCCAGTTCACCAGTGAGCTGTTTGGTGATTATTGCGACGACATGGGTATCAAGCTGTGCTTCGCCTCCCCCGCCCAACCCAAGAGCAGTGGTCAAGTGGAACGTGCCAATGCGGAAATCCTCAAGGGCCTCAAGATCAAGACCTACAACGTCCTCAAAAAGCATGGGGACTCGTGGCTAGAGGAGCTACCAGCGGCGCTTTGGGCCAATCGGACCACCCCAAGCCGGGTCACAGGAGAAACTCCGTTTTTCCTGGTGTACGAGGCCGAGGCGGTCCTACCGTCCGAGCTCACCGTGGGTTCCCCTTGGGCTATGCTCTACAGCGAGGCTGACCAAGATTAGCTTCGCTGTGACGACCTCGACTACCTTGAAGAGCGAAGAAGACGTGCAGCCCTTCGGGCTGCCCGTTACCAACAGAGCCTGCGGCGCTATCATCAGCGCCACGTCCGGGCCCGATCATTGCAAGTCAACGACCTCGTCTTGCGCCGCGTCCAATCGCGCGCTGGACTGAGCAAACTCTCACCCATGTGGGAGGGGCCATACAAAGTGATCAGTGCGATTGGCCACGGAAGACGGCACAGAGCTGCCTAACTCGTGAAACATCGAACACCTTCGCCGCTTTTACCCTTGATGTTGAGCGTTTGTCTCTGGGCTCGGGGCAATCCCGCACGACCCCTCGGGTTGTGCCAGGTTGGCCGGGGGCTACCACTGTTCATATGTTTATATTAATGTCAATTTAATAGCAAACACTCTTGGCTGTCACATACTTTTTCTCTTCCTTCTTGGGTCTTGCGTCGGGTCGGGGTCATTTGTGCTCGGGTTGCCCTCAACAACATCAGACCGCCTAAACGCCAAGTGGGGCCCAGACACGAGCCGTGCCCCGGGTCGTGGTGAATCCCGGGGGCTCGGAGAGGCCTGCACACGGCCATTCCCGACCCCCGGTCGCTGCGCCCTAGGTCTGGCTAGTCTCTCCACACGGACCTCCCCCGAGGCATTAGCTCTGGCCCTTGTTGTTTGGGGTTGCAGCTCGAGCCCGAACCTCACTTACCTGAGCGGACCCAGAAGGATTTGAAAAATAAAAACAGCCCTGTGAAAATAAGTCAACTAACGAAAGGCTTAACCTTTCCAATCCTAGGCATTCGTAGACAATGGGTACAAATAAAGACGGCAAGAAATTTATATGTGCATGAAAAATGGCACTAAGGCCTTAAGGTAAGTGGTGTCCATTCTAAAACAAACATTAACAAAAGAAAAGCTTTTATTGCAAGGGGAACGGGAACATGCAGCAGCTGGCCTCCTCCGCTCCTCACGGAGTGCTCGGGTCGCCGAATCCACCACCGCCGTTGGCCTCGTCCCAATCCTCCTCCTCCTCGACATTGTTGTCGTTGTCGTCCGAGTAGCCGTCCCCTCGAAGCTCTCGACGATCTCCTCCGCCGCCTCCCGGACTTGAGCTCGTGCCCTCTCCTCCGTGCCGGGGGGGCAGTCCTCGAGCGGGCGCCATGGGGAGAAGTCAGGGTCGTCGGCCTGGTAGCTCGCCAGCACGAGCTCCACCGCCTCCCACGCCAGCCTCGCCGAGGAGGACTTCACGATGGCATCAACCTCCTTATGGAGTCACTCCAAGGCGGTGGCCATCTCCCCCAGCTGGTGAGCAAGCGCCGCCTCGTTGTCCGGCAGCTTGGGGTCGGGGCTGAGCGAGACGCCCACTCGACGCCCTGCGCGGCCCAGCCCTGAGCGAGACGACGTCCCGGAGCATGTCGGGCCCAACTTCGTTCGCCATCCGGAGGGCTTCGATCACCCCGGCTTGGCTCTGGACCAGCTCCTCCATGGTGGCGAGTCACTCTGCCAGGTCGTCGTCCCCCGTGGCGCCCTCGGCGCGTGACGCCGAGGCCAGCTCCTTTTCCCGCGCCTCAAGCTCGGAGGCACGCCGCTACAAGGCCGCCCGTTCGGCGTGGGCGCTCTCCAGGTGTCGCGCCTCGCGACCCGCCATAGCCTCCTTGCGCTTGGAGAGCTGCTCCCCGAGCCGGCGAGCCGTAGCCTCACGGCGGGTGATGTCGGACTCGCGCTCCGCGAGCTTGGCGTCGCGCTCCAGCCACGCCTTTTCCCGGAGGCGCATGTCTTCGTCGTGGTATAGCGCCACGGCTTCAGACTCCGTGAGAATGCGCGCTCGCTCAGCTGCCATGTCCTCGCGGAGACGGAGAGCAGACTCCGCCTTGGCAGCCGCGGACTCGTGCGCCGCCAGCGTTGCCTCATGCTTGTCCAGGGCTCGGGCCCGCTAGTCTAGCTCTTGGGCACACCGGGTTTGAGCCCGGTCTAGCTCCTCCTGCTCCCGGTTGCGGCGGTCGAGGACGTTAGTGCACCAACGCATGGCGGTCTCGGACTCCTGCAGCACCAGGACGCGCCCCTCCAACTCGGTAGAGTGCTCGGCGAGGGCCTTGCCGCCGGCCTCTAGGGCCTCCTCCCGCAGCCACAGCGCGGCCTCGGCCTCTGCCGCCCTCCGCTCTCGGGCCGCGGCAGCGTCGAGGACTCCCCGCGCAACATCGGCCCTCTACGCCAACTCGGCCGCATGGACGTCGTACGGAAGACGGACGTCGTTTAGCGCTTTGTCCATCAGGTCGGTGGCGACAAGCGCCACTTGCCGCTCCTCCTCCGCCTCGCGCACCATGGAGTCTAGGTCCTCCGAGCACGCGTTGAGCACCGCCATGCGCCGCTGCTGCATCTTGCGCCCGACCGCCACCATGGCATCGACGGCTCGCCGCCCCTCCATTTCGCCTTCATTTCACTTCCGGTCCGTGCCCAGCTGCCTCCATTCCACCTCCAGCACGGCCCGTTCCTCCGCCAAGGCCTGCATCTAGGCTTGAAGCCCCTCCAGGACGGTGGAGTTCGCGACCGCGAGAGCCTGCATGAGCGGCTCCGTGCTCGCTGGAATGGAGGCTGAGAAAGGAGAGGGCCGTCTTCACGATGGCGAGGTCCGGCTTGATTCGTCGGCGGCTAGCATGCGGAAGCCGCTACCATTGCCGTCCCAAGCAGTGCCCCCACCGGCGTCCGTGGCAGGGGCTCCTTGTGCGGCCCTCGCTTGACTTGCGGTTAGCGAGGCCTGCTCGCTCCCTCTGCATCTCCCAAGGGCTCCGGATCGGCCCCCACCTCGGGCTCCGGTCGGGCTCGGCCTCGTCCTCGGGTGCACCCGTAGCCTCCACCTCGGGCATCGCACCCGGATCTGGGCCCCCTTTGAGGCCCGCCGCAGGTCGGCCTCGGGCGCGGCACTCGGCTCCAGGATTTCCCCCAAAGTTCGTGTCGCCTCGCCGCCGCCTGGTGGCACCACCATCTCCTTCTCGTCCCCGGGTGCCTGCGCTTCGGGTGTGGCCGCCTGGGCCCTGGCCGTCTGGGCCGCCTCCTCGGCATCCGTCCTCGCCGTTCGGCCGGACTTGGACCACCGAGAGGAGTCGTCGTCCGAGCCACCGCGAGAAGGGATCTCGCTGTGTTTGTGCAAACGAACAAACCGGCAAAATGCTAGCAAATGAGCAAAAACAAACGTCACGGGAAAAAAGTTGCAGGAGTCGGGGAAAGAACCGTACCTGGGAGGGCGTCTAAAGCTCCACTCCGGGGGCTCGATGAAGCTCCCCCGGCATGGTTGGGTCTCCCCCATCTTCCACAGCCGCTTCTTCTTCGGCCCGGTTTTCGACGGCGCCGACGGCTCGCGGCCGGGCGAGCATCGGCTGGCGACGCGCTCCACGCCGCCCCTGCGGGACGGAGACAGAGGGGAGTCAGACACCTTCCTCTTCCCCCTCGGATCAACGGAAGAGCCGCCGCTAGGGCTTGGGCCCCTGGGCCCCCCTCCGTGCCCTACACATGCCGGAGGCCGCTGCGCCCCTTGGCCGCCACCACTGCTACCGCTGGCGCCATCACCATGGCTGCCACCTGCGCCTGCGCCATGGCCACGATCCCCCGCCGCGCCTACCATCATCATGATGGCCAGAATGTTGTCCGGGTCGAGATCGCTGTAGAGGGGGAGGATAACCGAGGGGATGAGCAACGACTTCACGGCGCTGAGATTCAGCATGCACTGGAACACCACCCTGAGGTCCTCCGAGTCCCAGTCCCAGTCCCACTCGCGGCCCTGGTGCGTCCTTAGGAGGTCGTTGGAGCCGGCATACTCCCAAGCGCCTCGGGCACGCCGCTGGAGCGATGCGATCCGGTGGAGAAGGTAGTCACCAAACACCATGGCACCTGTCAGCCCCTGGGATCATAGGCCGAACAGACGGTCCAGAACAGCATCGTAGGAGTCCCCCAACTCCGCCGTCGCCCACCAGATTGGCGTCGGCACCGACGGCCTGCTCGGGAGTCGAAGGCGCGGTTCATCGGGGAGGGCGATGTAAAACCAGTCGTTCTTCTAGTCATCCCACTTCTTGCGTAGGACACAAGTGATGTAGCACTGCGCCACCTACCCGCGCGGCTAGAAGTAGCAGCCCCCAACCTCCGTCGGCGGCAACAACATGGTGAAGGACCACCGAAATAGCCGGAGGAACGGGCGCACCCCGACGAACATCTCGCACAGGTGTGCGAAGATGGCCAACGTCATTACAACATTAGGGGTAAGATACGCCATCTGGATCCTATAGAACTCCAGAACGTCCATGAAGAAGGAGGAAAACGGCGGGATCAGCCCCGCCATCGCGAAGGAGAGGAAGAAAACCAACCAGTCCGGGTAGCGTGGCGCTGGGCGCCCTTCGCCCAGCATGACCACCTCCCGGTCGGTCGACGCCGGCATGAACTTGCATGGCAACCCGACCTGCCTCTCGCTGTTGATGCTGGATGGCGGCAGCACACTGCCGTCCAGCGGCGCGGAGCTTCGCATCATGTCACCGGTGGAATAGGGACGTGAAGACGAGTGTGAGCGGCGAGAAGGGAGCGAGGAAGTCGAGAAAGCTAGGGTATGGCTGGCTGAGTTGGGTGAAAGTGGCGAAAAGAAGGAAACGGATCCCTTCCTCAACGCCCTTTATATCCTAGCCTCCGCTGCACCCGACTCCTCGTTTACCGCACCCACTAACTCGCCCCCTCGATTATCGTGCCCACCTCCCCACTCGCCCCACTCGCCCGCTTCCGGCGTGCGCGCGCCGGTTGCGCGGCCGTTGCGGACGAAGTAGGGCAAGACGTGTCCATGTTAATTGCGCACGGTTACCATAAAAAACGCCATCGCCGTGTTCCCTAGCAAAATGGACCAATGGTCCATATTCGTGCGCCGTCCCAGATGTTGTAACGGCCCATTATCGCCGTGAGGCGGATTTTTACTACGCACGGGATCGCGACCGTTGGGGTTATACCACGGAGAAGCCGGGCCCGTGTGTCACCTGACCGAGAGGATGGTGTCAGGCCTGGTCGCCCCTTGAGTGGGCCCGGCCAGGCATAACACCGGGAGGTACTGTTAGTGATATGGGCCCTGGGGTACCACGTTTTGATGGGAGAGGCCGCCCCCAGCATCCACATGGCATTCCCCCGAGGGGTGGATGCCGAGTGAACGAGAGGGGAGTGGTGGCCATCCCGTCCTGGCCCGAGGGGTTGGCTCGCCCCGACCCCCCGCCTAGGGCTAGCCAGGTGGTTGCCACATGCATAGGGTTAGGTTGGCACCCCTCGACGCCCACCTAACCACATTTAATGTGGACGGAACGGGCGCGCCACGTTGCATTTAACGCGGTGTGGAGCACGCTTGCTCCCGGTCTGCGACCGGTCCGTTACCGGTCGATTGACAGAGGGGACGGCGGCAAGCCACGCACACCTTAACCGTGTGTCAGGGGACGTGCGGCAGGTATGGCCCGTCCCGTCATGATGATGAGAGGCTCTGAGTCTCTCATCCAATCCGGAGTTGGTTTGACCACTCCGGACGTACCCGGAATTTCATTCCCGGCGCATGTATGTCTCCCAAGTCCACAAGTCCACATACATTAAATGAGGGATGACCTAAGTGTCCCCCAAGTGTCAGCCGGTTGATCGGACGGAAGCCATGCTATGACGGCTGTGCATGTGGCTTCCAAGTCAAGCAACAAGATAGTCATTTAATGTAGGGAATGTTTTCCCTCTCCCCTAGATAGCTCTCGCGGCACGTGTGGTACCCCCTTGAGATATAAAAAGAGGGCCATGCCTAGCGTGAGAGAGGGGAAAGAGGAAGATTTTTGGATTCCTAGTCTCTGAGCTGAAAGTTCTTGGCGACTTGTACTCCTATGTTCTAGAAGCTTGAAAGCTCAGAAAAACCGCCACACACAGGAGTAGGGTATTACGCTTCCGAGCGGCCCGAACCTATATAATCCCTTTGTCTCATTTTCCCAGAGAGGCACCCAGTCCCTTCTACGTTTCATCTCAAGTGTTTCTGTTCCGTCAAACATTCACCCGCAGCACGTGGCCGAACAAAAAAAGGGGGGCCCCATAGTCCCCCGCTAGAGGAGTTCACGCTCCGTCAAATGCAGTGCACCGTTCCCGGATCATAGTCACCCCCTTTAAGCGAAGGTATGGACTCCCTAGTGACCCCCTTGGGCTTATCTTCACCACTTCACAGTCTGGTGCCCCACAATGAACCACGCTATACACAATGTCCAGCCGTTGCCCACGCTGGCTTGTGGTTAGTACGGTTAATGCTTCACAACAGTAGCTCGCGAACCGGTCCTTAATTGTCAAGAGCACGACCAACACATCCATGTGCTCACAACCTACCATTAGTCAAATTTTAGTTGGACCAATTAATTAATTAATTAATCACAATTAGCCATCGTGAGCTACCATTAAATGAATAGCAATAAGTGATAGTGAAGCATCAGTTATCCCATTAATGTGCTAATGTTTCTAAGCGAAGCTAAGCATCCTAATAGCTTTAGCTAAAACCACACAAAGTTCTAGCTAATTAGATTATTAACCAGGTGACAAAAGACAGGTAATCAATAACAATAAGGCTACATCAAAGACAATAGGTTATTCTCACCCGGTGACATTCGAAAATAGATGCAATAGTTGAATAGAAACAATAGCTTTAAATAGGTTCAACACACTCAAAGGAGTGCTTTAGGATCTATGTGACTTGCCTTGCTTATCTTCGAAGACTTCCAAACCTCCTTTGAACGTCGGAAACGGTCTCTTCGGGAACATCGGAAACTAAGGCAAATGAACAAAATCAACATAACAGAACAAAAACAAGCAAGAACAGTACATGTGGATATTTTCAATGGATAGGTCTTGATTTTATATGAATTTAGCAACTTGAACCACCCAAATCCGAGTTACGGTGAATTAGTTATGAATTTTATAAGTTTACCGATTTAAACATTGACATCAACGATGACATCATCACCGGCGGTGGTGGCTTGGGACCCTATGGTCGCCAGCGATCTAGGGCACAGCGGCGAAAACGGAAGGCACCAGTGGCAAGAGCACGACGAGGAAAGCTCACCGATGGGCGACGCGACGGCAAACAGCGACAGACGGCGACGGCGGCGAGGTTGGAGCGGCGGCTCTGGTCGGGTTGTCGGTGGCGGCGGCGTTCCGGTCTATTTCGGCAGAAACGAACGGTTGGCCGGGCTTCCTCTCCTTCTTGCGAACCCAACGGTGGCGACGACGACCGAAGGCGACGACGGACGGTGACGGGAGGCGCGGTTGGAGCGGCGGCCGGCGGTAGAGAGAGAGCGAGCTCGTGGGGAGGCGGCTAGGGCACGGGAAAAACTCGGGAAAAGGGTGGAAAAGGAGGAGGAGACCACGGGCATGCTTTTTATAGGAGGAGGAGGAAGAGATCGGCTCAAATACGATAGGATTTGGCTATGGAAAATTAGAGTTTATCCCGAGTTCACCGGACAAGAACGAGGGCAAAATTCGTGGGATTGAGCACGGTTTTGATGGGGCTTTTTTGGGGGAAATGTGGAGATAGAGGGGAATCCGTTCCCACAACTAATTTTGGAAGGGAAGCAACGGAGAGGCCGGATTTGGAGGAGGAGGCGGCGCCGGGTTGGGTGGTGTCGGGTTCGGCCGGCTCTGTTCCAAGCTAGAAACGATACTGTAGCGTGAGGGACAAAAGGTAGACTTTCCCTCTTTATTTTATTGGGCCGGTTGAAGGAAGGACACAAAACAGACTTTGGAAGGGAGGGGGCAGTCCAGGGCTGAGAAAGAGAGGGAGATGGATAGACTTCTCCAGATTTGGCCCAAATCTGGAAGGAGACTTAAATTACTTTTTCCAAATAAATTAATCATTGAAATGATCTTTTGATTATTAAAAATACTTCCAATGCTCAAATAGTTCGAAGAAAAATCCTGAAAATACTTGGTCACTTAAATTATTTAATTAAATTATAACCAGATCATTTAATGATTAATTTATTATTTGAATATTTACTGAAATGTTCTTTATATTATTAAAATTAGTATTTGAGCTCCGAAAAATACGAGAAAATTCCAGAGAGTAGAATTAACCATGAACAATTTAATAAAAATTAAATTCAGCCATGTTTAATTTAGGAAATTTCATTTGCCACATGAACTTCACTTGTAAATTAATGAACATTTAATATAAATTATAGAAATAATTTATAAACCCCTAAAACGAAAATCAGGGTGTGACAGGAGACGGCCAAGGTGAGGGAAATACGGCGGCGAGAGAAACGGATAGAGGCCTTCCCCTCCACCTCCATTACACCACAAGATGGCAGATCTGGCTGCATGGAGGTAGAGGCCGTCGGATCCAGCCACCTCCGACCTTACATACATGTATCCCTCTGCCGCGGAGCTTTCCTCCTAACCACTGTGGTGCTGGACACACCAGAGGTCTCTCCTCTCTATGTGCTGCCCTCTCCCTAGCCAGCACCACCAATTCGTGGTGGAGGCTACACAGAGGCCAAATCCGGCAACCACCGAGCTCGGCCCTACCACATCCAGCGGGCCTGAGCTCGGTGGCGGTCAGGTCTAGCCCCTACGCCGCCTCCATCTTGATGGGGGGAGGGGGAAGGGAACAATGAGCTAGAGGAGGCCACGGGCTCAATCCGGTTCAACGGTGATGACAACGACGACCTGGCGGAGGAGGACAAGGATTTCGCTGGATATGGTGACTCAAGACCGAAGAACGGGGGTTCAACGGAGATCGATGGCCCCGGTGGTGGTGAGTTTTGCAATTGTGGTGCTATAATGATATGCGACATTTATTTTGATTCTTTAGATGTTTATCTGTGCATATCAATTTGAGAGGATGTAAATTGATCTTTGAGATTTTGATGTTTATTTGGACCCTATCTGTGTATTGATTTGCACATTTGGTATCGATCTGGGCATGTATTTGTTTTTTTATTTGGACATTTGGTATATGATTTGAATAAGCCAGCTCAACCCGAGCCGGCTCATTCTTTTCTTTGCAGCTCATCACCCTCATAAGTGTTGGGTCCTAAACCGGTATTGATAAGGGGGTCATTAGTGTCGAATGTTTTGTGTGGGTCAGGAACCGGCATTGATGCCAGTTACGACCCAACACTGATGTAGTTTTTTTTTTGTAGTAGTGATTAAACATGATAGAAAATGCTCTACAACAGAGATGGCGATGCGCTTCTGACATTGGCATCTTTATTTACTATTGATTTTTTACCAATGTACACATAGAATATATGCATAAGAATTGTTACCTCCATCTCAAAATAAGTTTACATTCATATATGAATCTATAAAATAGGCCATATCTAGATTTATATACAAAAGTGAACAGGGTATGTAGCCACCGAAGCTATATAAGTATATAGATTGCTGCATTGTTGGTAGCTCAGTTCGATCTAGAGGGGGACAGGATTCACAAACAGATTCCCAACTATCTCCTGAAGATGCTCGGAAAATGTATATGCATCTTTCTTCTTATTGTAAAAGAATGGCACTGATATGGCCAAGTTCATAACTCGTTGCACCGTAGGAAGCTGCTGATGATGATCACAACGAACCTGATTCAGAGTTCTCCATTCGTTTTCAATCATTGATTCGATTATGGCTAAGGCAACTTCGCTTGTGACGTTGTGCTCATTCATGTAGCACTCTACCGTGTTTGCGGCATCTCCCTTGTTCTTTCTCCCAGACTGCACGTGTGTGAAAAAGAAAAAGAACATGTTACTTAGACTGTGTGTATATGGCTTTACATGAATTTAAACAAGAAATCGAGAAAGCGCATGGAATGCTCTCAAATTGTTTCCAGAGCAGTACAATTGAATTACTTCATCTATACCTTGAATGCAGCAATGTCATTCATGAAACGCATAATCCTTGCACATGCTATCACGGCACTTGTACGTCCTGTTGCCAACTCAAATGATTCCTTCGATACTGCATCACCTCGGCCAACTGTAGCAGTCACACATAGTACTGGCACACTAATGGACAGGGTTGACAAAACAACCCGCTCCTTAAAGCTTGGCTTGTAATTTTGATGACACCATTCGAATTCTTGTAGGTAATAAGTGGATAGCTTCTGGAACTGCAACCATACAGAATAAATTAGCCACAAAAAACTAGCCTAGCTATATCGTTATATTTATTGTACTACACCACTAATGTACTCACAAACAAAAAGATACTCCACCCGGTTCCAATAATTATTGTTTTGGACAAGTTATACACAGTCAAAGTAAAACTTTGTCGAGTTCTTCAAGGGTAGGTTTATGTGACAAATCAGGCCCATGGACCATAAAAGGCTGCATGTGTGTAGCAGGAAATGAGATTTGTAGTCCTACTTGCTAGTTCTAGGCGGGCTACACAAGTTTATATAGCTATTTGTCAAAGCTCTAGCAACACTCGCTTAAGCTTTTTGCACACTTGCTTAAGCCTTTTGCACAAAGTGAGAATGAAAAGACACGTGTGTTATAATTTAGGTGTGGTTCAATAAATTCGTGTTGAGCGTAGAACTATAAGTATTGAAACCTGGACTGTTACGATCTCTATCCAACTACTAGTTACTTCACATGTACTTCGAAAATTCCAAAACCATATATATTTTGGCCAAGGATTACTTAGAGGTCCAATATGGTTTCCCATCTCAAAATTTTAGGATTATTGGTGAAAAGTTAGCCCTAGCAATTCCCATATATAACTAAATGCTAAAGAAATTGAAATCCCCTTCCCCGTTCTCCTTGTTCTCCACTAACGGGGGAGAGCCGACTCCCAATCTGAAGCGACCAGATCGCACTAGGGATGGCCGGCACACACGATCACATGAGAAGAGGGCCGATCGATGACTTCTCCTAGTAGTTTGGAGGCGGCCCACTTTTGAGGAGTGAAGTTTAGGCTATTTCTTGGAGAGAAGCATATCTTTCAATACTTGAATTCTCGTTAGTGATTTAAATAAGAGATTTGGGGGATAGAATTTTGGGAGCTGTTGATGATGCTCTTATATTGAATGTATACTTAATGTGGAAAGTTCATACCAATAGATGACAAATTTCATTGGTATACACGGTCTTTTCTTTGTAGCGATTGATAATATGTTGTGTAAGAATCCATTAATGATTAAAGTGTAACTTGAAGACTCTGATCAAAATAAACAAAATAAAAGTGGAAAGATGAAGTACATATATATAACTGGTATACCTCTTTTTTCATGTGCGCTACGCGGTATTTGTCACTGCCGTCTACCTGAGCTTCAAACTCTTTGAAGTTATTCAGCAGTGCAAGGTAGAACTTTTTGATGTACTCTGGTAGCAATGAGATTGCACTTCCATCCCATCTGTGCAATAGGCGAATTAGGATTTTTCACGAAATTACATAGGCAACTGCAAATAAATCTTGCCTAAAAAAATTAGTTGGGATGTATCACGTTGAAACCACCATGAGTGAAATATTTTGTACCTTATGTTCAAATGGATACAACCAATAATGTACCAGTGATGAATAAATTAAGTGGCCTGAAGATGTTTAATACTCTCTCCGTCCCAAAATATAAGGAATTTTATGTGAATGTGATATATCTTAATACTACGAATCTGGACATGGAGTCTGTCCAGATTCATTTCCCGGTCCAGATTCCTAGTACTAGGATGTGTTACATCTAGCCAAGATCTCTTATATTTTAGGACGGAGGGAGTATTTCTCGAATGAAACACATGTTAACATTGTACAAAATACGTGACCATAATTAAGATGAATCATGTTGGATAAATCCGATGGTAACTGTGTACAACATATTTATATAGTTAGAGGACCTATAGGTTTTTCAATTGTGCTTTAGTAGGATTAATTGTTTCGGTGCATTAATAGTTTTGGAGAGTGGATTGTACAACTGCATGTTAAAAATCTATTTTTCGTATTTTAAGTTTTTGAGTTTCAAGTTTTTTATTATTGTAGAGCAAAAAATATTTCATATTTTAATAATCACAAGTCCATTATTTTTCACTCAAAATATGCACACGTCTAGTATGCAGGATTCAAATCCAGGATCTCTCACCCCCATGCATATCTTCCTTTTTACCATCTTACCTACAAAGCACTTTGTTAATATGAAATAGACTAGCCAAGGAACAATCATATTCTTCGTATTAAAAAGAATATGGTTGTTCACTTATGTCAAGTTCCAACTATATGATTTGATGTGTTATGCAACTTGGCATTTGTGAATGATCATATTAAAGGAAATATCTGAAAAAACAATTGAATAAGACATATTAAAGGAAATATTGTAAGAATTTCATAGAACTTTGGCTTAACTAAATCGAACTTAAAATGTATTTTCTATGAAATTTTAAAGTTTAGACTTCATAAAAATTTGTCTGTAAAATTATCCTATTTTAAAAAGTAGATTAGAATCTTGTAAAGAATATTTTGGCACCTAAATGATCTTGAATGAAATAACTTTCAACTACAAAGTTATAAACCTCATTGAGCGCTACATTTTTCATATAGAAAATGTCCCCATTGAAGTGCATAACAAATATTCTAATGCAGACATAATAACTTGTTATAACGAACTTTTGGGCCCATAAACTATCTAAAATACAAAAAAATTAACTACAAAATCTCAACGAGTACTACAACTGTCATATAACATTTATCATTATCCGACATCATAGGAAAGAGTTACGAGTGGTTCCTTAATAGAATTGCCCTTAAAAATCGTTTTTATTGGTCTTTTCTCAAGAGATCCGCGTAAAAAATTACCCCACCTTTAAAATTATGAGACCCATTTGTGCAAATAGACCCATTTTCATAGGCAATTTTCTTAACGAACTATCTATAGAAATAGTTCTCTTTGGCGGTATGACCATGAGTGGCATCATCCATCTTCATAGGTGATTAGAAATGTTTGCCACCCCTGTAAAAATGAAAAACTATAGGGATACCGAAATGGTTTTTAGTGGTTACGGTAAAAAATGTGCATGTGCCTAATTAATGGAATAAACAGACTCAAAATATTTTCTAAACTTTTTCCTTATTCCGTGTCAGCTTTTAGCCACCTAGAAACAAAAGATATATATTTATTTGGTAGTGCTAAACAACGTGCCATAGGCAACCATCCCGACCCCTCCCCATCTGACCCAGAAGTAAAAATATAGGCAGGGTCTTCCAAGAGTAAACAAAATACTGGATCTGCAAGGAAGGGGAAGAGGGTACACCGATGAGGCGGTGGGAGAGGTGCAGAGGATCGAGGGGCACGTGTGTGACATATTGTTTAGTTAAACAATGTGCTGCTTGTTAGGCAGTAGCGTGCTCTCTCTATGTCTCTATATATTTTCATAGAAATTACTTTCAGTAGATGAGGTTATATCACACAATCATCGATAGTTTAGAAGTTGTAATTGATTCAGTTTTACAGTTATAAGGGTAGAATAGTTAAATTCTGATTTATTATTGTTTTTAGAGCTTTTCATTCGATCATATCTGTATTTCTCTATTTTGAAATACACTGATCCTAACATATGATAATATGCTGCGAAACTTCACAACTTCTAAATAGAGTTTGTTGTGTGGTTTTCATGATTTCTCTTATAATTGGTGGCTTCAGTTGAAGGATATTAATTCCTGTAGTTTTTGACATATTAATTAATCGAACCTTTGTATGGCTTCATTCAGCTTCCTGCATTCTTCGATGGTGGCATGGGCATCATATGTGTCATCCATAAGGATAATGAATCCAATTATCTTGGCAAGGATAATCCGTGTGAGTGTTAAGCTTTCCTCGTAGAACAGCGCATAGGACCAAAGATATGACTCCACCGCACGATCTCTAACATAACTTAGCTCGACATATTCATAAAGATCTTTCCACCACCTGAAAATTAAATTGATCAGTCGAATTAGGTACTTGTTTTGTAGTATATTTAAGATATATAGATTAGAAGCTAGCAACGAGGATTAATTAATTGATTTATGATAATAATAATATGGACATAGTATATATATCAGGCATACCGAAAACGCTAACAACGTGAAGAGTCATTTAGCTGGTTAATGCAGTATATGTCTCTAGTGTATTGCATGTTTAAAAGTTCCGCATATATAAAAGCCTGTATTGCTGCTGCAAATGATGAGACAAAGATTGATAAAATACATATTCGGATATTCCTTGCAGGCTAACGGTCCTTCTTTTTATACGAGAGTGGACCAATTACATAGAAGTATAAACCTTAATTTGCTATTGTTCAATACTTGAAACTATGAGAAAACAACACCTAAACTCGGACTAACCACCACATTAACATCACATATTGACTGCTTCTGGACAAAGAAAAATTTTACGATCCTTGAAAAAATACCTTGAGATACCTAAATTTTACACTAAAATTTTTTATACCTCGAGATACTTAGTACCTGGAGATATCAAATTTTACACTAAAAAATATGGTACCTCTCGGTACTTTCTCGAGGATAATAAAATTACCCTTGGACAAATCATAAAGTTGTACATGTATTGTGTGTTTAATTAACGTAAAGTTGGTTGCACGAACAAAATGTCAACATGTCTGAAATGAGGTATAAATATTATGTATTTACCAGTCCATCAATTAGAGAGCATCGAAGGAACGTATTGTCTCTCCATAAGTTTGCATGTATCTATACGTCTCTATCCTATATAGTTTGAACTAAAATATCGACAAGTATTGATCCAAGATCAGCTGAAATACAACAGCCTTTGGATTCCTTCCTTACTTTATAGAGCTCAAGATGTAATGAGCCACATCTCACCTAGCAAGTAAAAGCCATTGAATCCCTCTCATACTTGTCATAACTATTCTCATCATGACTTGAAATTACACATCAACTTCTACACAGCTCAAATTATTGTACTTTTAGGTATCACGTGTAAATAATTTCCAATAGGTTTTTATCGAGCTTTCTTAGAAATTACTTCTAAATTCTCGATTGTAACGCGGGGCGTATTCACTAATAAGTAAATATTCTCTATATTATCTTTACTGACCGTACAGATGAATTGAATGAACATCGAAAATGTTTTTTCGGTAGTTGTATCATGCACATATATACACACATTTGATATTATTACGATGGTTAGTTTTTGTTTGAAAGGGCACAGTCAATTACTTTCATGATATATATTTAATATATCATACAAAGACTCTTTTTTAGATAAAGGATTTGAATAAACCTAGCCTTTAGATCCACAAGACATGTACAAAGCCAAAGCAAAGGAAGACTCTTACTGAGAAAAAGCTTTGAGCTCCTTCAAGTGGACATGCTGCAGAAGGTTGAATTCCAGCTTTGCAAGATCTAGAAGAACCACAATGTGCCCTTCCTCCTGTCCATACTCCAGCATATAATGCAACATTTCCACTCTCTTGTAGGTTCTTGGTAATGGTAACTGTAGGGCACGTTTAATTTGATTTTCTAGAGGGCCCTTGAGCCTACCTCCATCCCTCATTGATTCGAGATGGTGCCTTGCAAATGATATAGCTTCTTCCAGTTCTGGCTCATCATGGACGAGGAGGTGAGCTGCATTATACAAACTTAATAATGCCCTTGGTTCATCAGCAATTGTAGTGATGAACCTCCCATCCTGTCCTTTGAATTTTTTGAATGCATCTGCAAGACATGGCTATTTTAATTGTGGATTTCCCAGTCCAAAAGAGACTAGGTTCCATTCCATATAATTTTTTAATACATCGACAATACTTGACTAATTTTTATGTACATAATCCTATTTGGACTTATATAGAAAAGTTGTTTGACACAACCATAATTAAGAAAATGAATGTAAATCTGAATCCCTACAATACAATTAACTTAAAAGTTTGTGATCCAGTCAAAAATACAAAAAGTTATATATGTGATCATCACCTATATATGCAACACTGACACTATTGCAAACTGGGCCTATCTGTCATATACACACAGTGGATAAATTGTTATTTTTTAATAAAATTGACTGGCATTGTTGTATTTTGTAAAACACATAGTAAAAGTTGCAGTGAGATGATAGTTCTGACCAAGTTGCACTTTTTGTGAAAATTATTCTCTAAGTTTATCTCTTATAGATCCACATATACCTGGAGATACCCAAATGCCATGCTCCCTAAGTAAGCGAAAGTGTAGAGCAACCTCATGGAGGCTAGAGCTAGTGAATTTACTTCCTTTGATATCACTTATTGCATTGTTTATCTCTTCTTGGAAAAGGTGATCTATTCCAAGATGTTGGATTGCATCTACTAAGTACATCCTCTTTGCTGTATCAATGTGTGTCTCAAACAGTATACGGACATCCTGTTTTAGCTTATTGGCCTTCTCCATCATCCAATCCTCCGATCTCTGCTTGTTTCGTGATTTGTTAGTATCAAATGAAATAAATATATTGCAACAACTAGTTAAGTGAAATAAAAGATTTCCTTTCGTATAACTTATGGGCGTCTTGCGGATTTGACTAATTATTTGCCAAAAGCAGCATTAAATCAAGTACAATAGAAAAAAATATGATAAAACTCTATTGATCCACTAGGAAAATGTGAACTATGTCATCCCTCCATCCATTTGATTTCCAAATATATGCCGTTCTATGGGAAAATTTGTTGTGCAAATAACATATGTAGTAGAAACCTAGAAACTATTGTTGGATTTAAAAATGGACACCTGAGATTTGGCAACGTCAGCAAGAGTATGGTTGAATCTACCAGTAAAATTTTTACTCTTTGTGACGTGGCCAAATATCAGGGTTCATTTTTGAATCTAATGATAGTTTTCAGGTTTTCACTATATACATGATTTGCACTGCATATTTTCCCCCATTCTACAATAAGTGCATCAAACTTTTAAAAAGTACATAAATAGATATAAAAGTATTAATTATAATTTGTCATGTGAAAATTGCAGTTGATTTTATAGCTAAAAGATGCTTTTAAAATTACCACTCTTACTAGAGAAGTCAAGGTTTAATTGAAGTTGTATCGGGAATCTGCATGTCAGTATACCAAATGAGAAACATTGGAGGGAGTAATTGGCCACTATAAAAAAAACTATTTTCGCAAACAGCCGCTATATTTTTATAGGCAGCTAAGTAAAGACCCACCTGTGAAACTGTGAAAATGTGTAGGCTCTTCGGTCAAGGACTGATTGTGAGAATCAATTTTCATAGGCAATCTTCTAGGAGCCGCGTGTAAAAATTGGATTATTCTTTTAGGCGCCCATCTTAATTAAAGGCCCAATCATGAACATCATAATTTTCATAGACAAAAAGCATGGCCAACTGTAAAAATAATCCTACTTTTACTAGGCAGCCTCTTAATTGGACCACCTGAGAAAAGGTGGAGCCTAAATAAATACGCCCATCATTATGCCCGACCTCTCATGACTCTATATCTTCCCTCATCACGTCCCCACTCCTTATATCCTCTCATCTCGATTGCGATGATGCTTGTGTCGGATCGAGCTAGGGTTTTAGAATTTCTTTATTTTGTTATTTTCATGTTTTTTCACCAAAAATCTTTTGCAGTCAAGCACCTTAACGTGCCCGTAGGTGAAAATCGGTTTTGCACATTCGGTTGTGATGACCGCTTGAGAAAATTGGGATTTTCGCAAACAATTCTGGCTGCATGGTCTAGCCAACCATAGCTTGTTCAACGTTGAATGTGCGGGCATTACTCCCTCCGTTTTTATTTGTTGGTCACTATTACCATGCACACATAGCCATGTAATCAACTTTTTCAAAATGAAATAACCAAAATACCCATATGTTGGTGAGATATGTAATCTCTTATAAAAGCATATGCTAACTAAACATTATCTTAGGCGTACAAAGGGCAAAATGAGAATTATCACCTTCACAACCGTGTAGTGATAAATATTTTGAAACTTCAAAAGGTGGTTAAAGTGACAAGTAAATGAGAACGGTGAAATTAATTTCTACAGGTTCTGTAAATGATAACATGAAGGCAAAATTTATTTCGGGCCTGTCATCAATCTTTTGATATGCTTGTTAGATCAGCTTATATGGTTTATGTTAACTAGAAAACAAGATGATGTGCGCCTACAGAATAGTTGTACAGTTGTACTAAAGAGCAAACATATACAACATGAAAAAGAAAAATTGTACTACCTGCAGTGGCTTGGGGTCATAGTTGATGAAAAAGTCCCCCCACACACAGGGCTCAAAGCTAGATACCTCCTTGGCAGGAGTGACTGGTTCCAAGGCCACAACATGTGCAGCATGTCCACTTGCATTTGGAGACACATTGCTCTGTCGTCGGAAGGAGCGTTTTGCCGGGGCACCAATTGGACGAACAGGAAGAAGCCCAACCGGCCGCCGGATTGGACGATGGCCAATCGCAGGATGCACAACACCATGAGAGAAGAAAGGGAGAAGGATTGAACCTGACATACTAGCTAGTATAGTACCCTTAGGAGGGCAATAGCAGTTCAATGAAACTATTGTAGTACTATATTATAGAAAGGATTTGTGTGATTGTATGATGGTTGCTTTAGCTAGCTACCGAGCTGCTTTATATAGGACTAAAGGCTCAGGACATATCTACTCTAGAACAATAATGTACTTCCCCTCCGTTCTAAGAATCCTTCAGTTTGTGCTAAAATAAGTTCATGTTGAGTAATTATTGTATGAGAATTTGTGAACTTAAAAAATAAGAAATGTATTATAAATACATAAAAAATAATTATATTTAGATTTGAGAAAGTGATATTATTCTGATCTTTCAGCAGGTGTAATAAGTGATAAATATAACCCTTATACCAAATACTCTCTCCATACCATTGGCTCTGTACGGCAGCCATAGCTGCAGCAGCCGCTTTGCCTGCAGCAGTTCAAAATCGCTGCAAAGCTGCAACAATTTTGCACGGCTGCAGCTACGGCCGCTGCTAAAAAAGGGCTTCCGAGCACACTCATAATATAATATATTTATCCTTTAAATATGTCACAAATTATAACGGATTTTAGGATCCCGAGACATTACTTTATTCCCCACGTCTAACTAGTATAGTTTATTACCTACATACCTACTTTTTTACTACTTTATTCCTTCACCTCCCTCCTTTTATACTACTTTATGCCCTCTCATATCATCTTTTGTATCATTACATCTTCGTTTGATACTTCCTTAATTTTTATGATAAAGGGCATAATCCCTTATATTATGCAACAGGTGGAGCAGTAAACATTATATGTTGTGTTCTGTCCCCCACTTTTTCAACTTCCACTCCCTCGTTTTTCACGCGCACGTTTCTCAGACCGCTAAAAGATGAATTTTTTGTAAAAAAATTCTATATAAATTTGCTTTTAAAAATCATATTAATCTTTTTCAGGTTTATTTTAACTAATGCTCAATTAATCATGCGCTAATGGACCGTTCTATTTTGTGTGCGAGAAGGTGAAGTACCCAACCTTCACCTTCGAACACAGCCTAATGATAATAAATAACAAATACCCAGCAATAGCATTACAACCTGCTAGCAAGGAATTAAAAAATATTGATTCTCTCCGCTATATGTTGTTTCTTTTTTCTTTATCCATGTTATTATATATTGTTAGATTTTTATACGCATGGAGGGCCAACCTTATTGCCTTTATACAGTGTGAGATTTTGAACAACAATTACCTACTACTTTTGCTAAGCCCCACCTTACTTACGAGTAGGTACACAATCGATTGTTGATGCCCATAGTTCGATAGAGCAGCAGGATTTTGCAACTCCGTGACACACGATACAAGACAAACCACTTGCATATGATATTTGAGTATTGGGGCAATTGTGTTCTTGCTCCTATTTTAAGTTGCAATTGTGATTTTACCCTTGTTTTTTAAGGTTTGTGTTTTTACCCCTGTTTTTTCAAGATGAAGTAGCCGTTTGCCCCTGGTTTTGATGGTAGTTAGGTGGGGCCAGAATTTTTGCAATTTGTCAATGACTGTTATACCCTATTTAGGAAATCACTCAAGTAGCTTTGTGAATCAGTTGGAAGCCAGGCATTTCCCTTCCCCATCCCAAAAACCTAGGATTTGGCGGCGGCGGCGACACGACCAGGTGGCAGGGAGGCATGGCTATGTGGACGTAGGGGAGGGGTAGTAGGTGGGCTTCAGGCCGGTGCGAAGGGGAGGCGTGACGGGGGACAATGGGCCGACGCAAGGGAGGCACACTAGCGGCCGACCGTCGCCGAGGCAGCGGGCCAGTGCCATCGGAGGTAAGAAGGCGTAGAGGCAGCGGGCGGGCTCACGCGTGACCTGATGGCAGACTTGACAGCGAACACGTCGGCTATGGTATTTTGCCGCTGGGTTCATCCACCAAAGAGGAAGGCTTCGAGAGCATCGCCTCGTGCAAATCCTTTGCTTCCTCCTTGTTGGATTCCAGCTTTGCTCAAAACTACCACCGTCGCCAAGGAACTGGGAGGGTTTAATAGTTCGTTTTGTTGATTGAATCAACAGGCAACAGCTGGGATAAATCTTTGAGGCTCTGCTAGCTGCATGGATTTGGGGATTATTTTTTGCTTGGGTTCTCCGTTCTTTTTCCTTTTTATGTCTGCAATGTCTTTGTTCACGAAAAGCTGGGTAATAATTTGATTTGTGTGGACAGTTGGTTGCGTTCTCTTTTCTTTTTTTCCCTTCATGAAAAAATTGGCAATAAATTGATTTGTGTCGAGGTGCGACATATCTCAATATTAACGTTCTAGTATGTATGCCAGATCCATCACCACACGCATGACACAATGGGGCAAAAACATCCTCACAAAGAATACAAAGGGCACACCTATCTTTGTACCACTAAATTAACACCATTAAGTCCTCCAAAAAGAGTAAAGACACTACTACAGAAAGGGGCTTTCTGGACGAGGCCCCCAACCGTTTCCAGGCGGGCCATAAGTGGCCGCGCCTGGAAAAACCGGTCCCGAGGGGGCCGGCTGTTGAACCGCACCCTTCAAACGACTTAGAGAGTGGGAAAAAGAACATATGTATAGTAGCTAGTTAGTACAAATATTTCTAATTAAGGATATATTTTATGTGGTTTTTTAAACTTCTGTAAATTGCGAACGCGATGATACGTATATTATATACATATGTGATGCATGCGTACAAATTTAATATCTTAATTCCATGAAAAAATAATTAATTACGTTCAATATTCTTAATACGAGCCATGTGTATGTATACTATTACTGAGAGTGAGAGAGACGGAGAGAGAGAGGGGAGAGATAAGGTAATATATTCACATAAAATAATAAACCAACATATAAAATACTATTTTATATGCACATAAAAAAATGGGCAGATCGCTTATCCCGTGCGGTCGCGTTAAGTGGACCGCACGGAATAATCGAATGCCGTGCGGTCCACTTAACGCGACCGCACGGGAAGATCGCTTATCCCGTGCGGTCTGCTTAAGCGGCCCGCACGGGATAATGGATCTTCCCGTGCGGTTGGGCCGACCGCACGCGAAAATGGTCTTTTCCCAGACCTTTTCGCGCGTGCGGGCAGGCCTTCCACATGGAAAGATGTCTTTCGGCCCGTACGGAAAGGCTGTTTCTGTAGTAGTGGATGTGGGAGCGATAGTGTTGGGAGTTTCCAAACACAACTAGCCTTCCGCCGATTCATGTGTACTGCTATATACCGCGAGCATTTGATCGATGTGGAGCAGCAAACAAACAACGGACATGCATCCTATAGCTACAGTGGGACGCCGACCGAGCTACAATCTGATTATCGATCGCGACCCCGTACTACGACATTCACGCGTGTGATTAATTGGTTGCCGGATTAAGCCATACCTGGTTTTACGGAAACGGCACGTACAGTCAAACTGATCGACAAGTGGACAGTACTAGAATTTTTCCTCTCTTTTTCTTCGAGGAAGTTATACTAGAATCTTGGCAAGTACTGTTCGTAATATGCATTTCTATTGGCCAGGATAAAATTGGAAGAATTAAATAAGCTGACGTTAATGCGACAAGTACTACTTTTGACATCTTTATTTTTTTATCAAACTAAAACGATTGGAATGCTTATTTTATGGACAGAACGAAAGTATTGTTTATAGGGTTCTAATTTTTTGCCACTCTTTACTGTATCCGATTAATCCCTCTCATAACAACTCTCACAGAGTGACAAATCTATTGCCACTCACCACCTTCGAAGTGATAAAAGGTTAATTATTCTTTGTTTATGCCACTCTAGGTGTGAGTTATTGCAATTTTATAAAGGATGTGTAACATACTAAGTTTTGTTTTCTACTTTTTACAACTTTTGATAATTATTCCAAAAGCATGCAAGAAATAAGATGGGATGTCGTTCATAGAAAAAGATTACTTATGGTGATGCCGTCATCCTGTGCCTCTGCTTCCTCCTCGTGAATTTGATACCATCCAATCTCACGCTTAGTGCCTTTGCATCCTCCTCATGAATTTTACACCATCCCATCTCACGTTTAGTGCCTTGAGCAGAGCCACCAGACAGTGGTGGAGCTTGCCCGGCGACGCTGCCAGTAACAAGAAGGAGGAGTCGAGGAAAGAAAGGAAGAAAAGGAGGAGAGGAGGCGTTGCTGGCTCGTCGACTGGCCAGGTGGACATAGTGCGTGCCCCCTCTCCGCACCTTGATACTGTATGCCTAGGGTACCAGATGTGATACCCGTAGGCATCAGACCTGGCACCTCTGGGTATCAGCTAGTACCTAGGTTCCAGACCTCATACACACAAGTAACAAACCCATGATTGCCAAGCTTGATACATGTGGTATCAGCGGTGATGCTCCACGTATCACGCCTGATATCCTAGGTATCACGTTTGATACCTATGGGTGCTAGCCAAGAATGATGTGTCACACGACATACCTGCACACAACACCGGCAAGCACCAAGACGGGTTGGCAAAGAGCATGATGGTTGTACCACCACATCGACAGCCAATCAAAGCTCCAAATTTGGTCATCTTGACCTCCTACTCCCTCGGATCTACTAGGAATAAGGAAGGGGTGAGGACCCTCGTGCATCATCATCGTAGGGAGAACATCATATGTATCCCGTCCTCACGGGCATTCGGAGCCTGATCGCCACCCATGGCCATCAGGAACCCCGACCGCCGCCACCACCATCTCCACACACATAAAACGGTGGAGTTGCTAGTACCTTTGCCTCCAGATCCTTGACCAAATCCACCAGATCACACCCTCTCTCTTGTCATATATGTACCTAGGTACCAGGTACCTCGCCGATGGGAGGGGGGACTACGACACGAACACGGAGCAACAGCGAGGAGCAGAGAGTAGGAGGATGAGCTATGGGAGGAGAGGGAGAAGGATGGGGAGGACATGAGGAAGAGGAGGATAGTGGGTATGTGGAGTAGGCGGAGAATGCGTCGGGCATGGGTCATTAAGTATGTCGTCCCCTAAAGGAAACCCATCCTACAATATTTCATAAGAAATAATAGCACATGCCCTTTAGAGATTGAAATTCATTTCCATGTATATGAGTTTTTTTATAGAAGGAAATCACAAATATGTAAGCGTCATCTTTCTTCAGCAACCACATGCAAGTCCTCCTATTTGTTAGATCCACATAAAGATCTATGCATTGATAGCGTTTTCATCTTCTCTTGTAACATGGTGGTTGTGGCTGCGACAGTACTCAATTAAGTTTCAAGCTAGTATGGTGAGGCTGCGAGGAGGATTAGTGGGATGTCCTTGGTTTTGAGGGACACCATGAGAAAAGAAGCTAGGGTGGAGATGGGGAGGGGATTCAACGTTAGGGATATCTTAGTGGTTTGACAGATTTGGCGACAGTATGGTTGCTGGAGAGGTGGAACACGGTGATGTGTTGGAGGTTTGATGGGAAAGCAGACGATAACAGTGGCGTATCTAGCAGCTGCAACCACTTGAGAGGAGAGAAATGCACAAGGATGTTTGCCGAGGAAGTGAAGTGTCGAAGACGGTCGTGACGGATCTAACAGTGATGCGTTGGCAAAGGAAGGCAATGGTTCCTAAGGTTTTTGGAGAAGCGAAAGTTGGTGGTGGCGGATATATTCATGATAGGCACTTAAGAGGGGGAAAATGAAAGGGAGGAGGTTTTCTAAGGAAATGGAAGACGGTGGCAATAAATTTGGCAATGGTACGCGTTGGCAAAGGGGTAAGACGATGGTGCTCAAGGTGTGCCACAGAAGGGAAATCAACCCATGGTGGTGGATCTAGATATTGTATCCACTTGAGAGGTGAAAAAGGTAGGAGGGAGATATTGTAGCCATTTCAGAGGTGAAAAAGTTAGTAGGGATGTGTTGCCACATAAGTGGAAGATTGTGGTGCAGGATCTCAAATGGTAGGCATTGGAGAAAGAGAAGACAACAGTGCATGAGGTTTGCTAGGGAGGGGAAATCCAGCAGTGGCCGCTGGGAAGGGGGAAGACAACAACACGAGAGAGGTTTGCCAATGAAGAGAAAGTCGACAATGGCAGATTTAGTGGCAGTAGTCAATTTGTAAGAGAAAGACAATGGACCATTGCAGGAGGGGAGCAGATAGGGAAGCAAAGTGGTCAGTGGGTCTTTACTCTTGAGAGCGCATCAGCAAAATCGGGTCATCAATGCTTGTAGTGGCACAAAGATTATGTGTGAGAGTGCGTGCAGGGAGGAGGAAGAGGGGAGCTGGGTCCTTAAGGTTTATAAAGGAATGAAAGTGCTAGGACCATATTGGATAAAGGGAGTAGCTATGTATCCCTCCGTTTCATATTATAAATCGTTTTAACTTTTTTCTAATCAAACTTTTTTAAGTTTGACCAAGTTTATATTAAAATATAATAGAATTTTCAATACAAAACAAACATATTATCAAAATATATTCAATGTTATATTTAATGAGACTAATTTAATATTTTAGATGTTGCTAATTTTTCTATAAACTTAGTCAAAATTTAATAAAGTTTGATTAGAAAAAAAGTCAAATTGACTTATAATATGAAACGGGGGGAGTAACATTCAACAGTTATCTGGATGAAAAACTTTTAAATATAACTATAGTATAATTGAAGTGTGGTTACATTGTAATTGTATTATTATAACGTAACTTATAGATAACTCGCATATAACTAGCCAAAAACACACGTGTGGCCTATCAACGGGAAGGGCTGGTTTTCATGAAGCAGGTTGCATGTTCGACTCCTCGATCCTACATGTGCTAGCGATTTTTTTTAATTTTTTGCCAGCACGAATCTTGAGGCAATGTGATGGTAATAGTTTAGATTCTCATCCAGCTTTTGAGAATACGTAACTACAAAATTCAGAAAATAAACTAAATATCAAAAACTAAAAAACCCAACATTTTATTGATTCTTATAAGGTGGCTATCAATTTCTTATAATCTTTACCCTTCATAATTCGACAGTGAAACAAAACGGTCAATCCCATCGCTCGCTGTCTCCCTTGCCTAGCTACGCACACATGTTAAACTGTTGCACACGCAACGTGGCCTCCATCCTCCGGCGACACGTGCCTCCCCACCCATCCACGCGGACCATGCATACCATCGGGCTGGCCGTTGGGCCTCGTCCAACAGCACCACTACCCGATTTCTCAAGCGCGCACGTACCAATCTAGCTTAGATTTCGTGCGCGCGCGCGCGCGGGGTAACCCCAATTATCCCCTGGTGTCCGGTGAGGCGGTGAGTGCTACCTCCTTAGTACTCCTATCTGCGATAACCCAACTGGTAGCTAATACTCCTAGCTCGTTGATGTTTGACTGTTTGTACGTCATGAGTCTCACGTGGCCATGGTGTTGGTGCATCCCGAGAAGCATAGCGGCAGCATCCATCCCATCGGGCCGTCCAGCCTTGCTATCTCTTGCAGCCCCTCCCGTCCTCTGGCACAGCATATATAAGCGTACCTGCAGGTGCAGCACCTGATACGACAGGCCTAGTACCTGCAAAGTGATCGATCGAGCAGCCACCGGCCGGCATTGTGCGTGTGCCAAAGGATGGCGAAGTACAAAGGCGTCAGGCAGAGGCACTGGGGCTCCTGGGTCTCCGAGATCCGCCACCCTCTCCTGTACGGTCAATCTACCAACCTTTAGCTGTTTTTCTGCCATGAACTAACATGCTTCATACGGAGATGTGTACGCTGACGATGGGTGTTCTGACTGGTACATGCATGTATATATGTACCTTGTGTCTGTGTACGTTAATTTGTGTGTGTGTGCAGGAAGACGAGGATATGGCTGGGGACGTACGGGACGGCGGAGGAAGCGGCGAGGGCGTACGATGAGGCGGCGAGGCTGATGAGTGGCCCAGCGGCGCGCACAAACTTTCCTCTCAGCAGCGGCGGCAACACCCGCAGCTGCCTCTCCCCGACCCTGCGCGCGAGGCTGGAGAAATGCTGCGGCACGGGGTCATCATCACAGCCGCAACAGGGCGCCGTCGCTGACCAGGACAACGATGCTGCTGCGGCGGCCACGATAGGCGTCGACGACGGCGAGGAGTACGTCGAGGAGATGATCCAGGAGCTCACGTTCTACGGCTCCATAGAAATCGTCCAGCCCTCTGCTTAGCAAAGCCTAGCTACGCCAACCGCAGTGCAACTTAACTTAATTAATTACTACTATAGTATAAACCTTGTGCTACTTCTGTGCCGTCTCGTTAGGCACATTGCGTTGGCAATTAGTAGGTGTCAATGGAACAAGGTAATGGACGAGCATTGCAGTGCATATGCAGCAAGGACTCTCCCTGGGATCGCGATGTGTTTGCAAACAGGGAAGGGGACCAAGAATCTTTTAGGATAAGGCCTCCTGATTTGGTTCATGATGTGAAGTTGGGTTGGGCTCTCGTCTTCTAGCTTCTTTGGTAGTAGTAGCACTCCTGTCTTCCTTCACTCACCAGGCTACAATTTCTGGTACGGCCAGAGAGATGGATGATGAGATGTGACGACGCGACGCAATGGGATGGATCCGATGCATGCATCTTCGTGCTAGAGCCGGTACATCGACGAGCCGTCGTTTCCACTGTCTGCTCCATTTCGAGATGTCAATGGATTGCAAAATGCCATGAACGGAGTTAAGAGGGAATGGCTAGGCACAAAACGTAGCGGAGCTTTTGAGCCATACAAGTGGCCATGTACAGAACAAGATTGCAAACGAACGCGACGGGTGAGGCCTCTCTCCTATCAACATGGCTCGCGTCAGCGGTTAGACAGATCTAAGGAGATCATTTAGTATGGGCAAACAGTGCCCGTGATGGTGGTGGTCGTGCCCAGGTTCACGTTTTCAATGATAACCGATCAAAAATCGTGAAATTTTAAGGTTTCGATATGGGACAAGAGTAGATTTCAAGTTAATTTCAAATGGTTTTCAAGAATTCAAATTCGAAACAGTAAATGTGAAATTTTTTTTTATCAAAATTTGGCAAAACTGTCATGCTGCCTGAGGTTGGGATCCGGCCTTGCCTGACCTTGAACCACCACACGTTGACGTTACAAAATGCAAGCGTAGCCGCAGTTCATTTACCACACAGGCACACACAATGAATAGAATATCCGTAGCACGAAATACTGGTTACATGTCGAGAATCCTCAGCGTCCACCACTGCATGATACTGAAGTACATCTCTAGTTACCTAGATGTCTAGCCATTTACTGCTACAACAATACTACAAACAAACCATTTGTTCTTCCATCTGCACAAACTACTCATAAGTTTTAAACTGAAAAAAAAAGAGAGGCATCTACCAGTCCTAGTAATCACATCCAAATCGTGAAACGTAGTCAGTATGACGCCTACAATAATACAACATGGATACAAAGAGTGGGTGCACGATAAAATCCACCGATCAATACTAACTCTAGTTAACCTAGGTATCATTATCATACCACCCATTTGGGCCGTTAATATTAGTGGTATACAAACAATTGTGGGTGCAGCAGATGCTCTTTTACTTTGCTCTTCCTCTCGTGCCTCGAACCACCCTTTTCCGTCCTCGCCGAACATACGCTGGTCTTGGGTCTACCTGCGCGGGTTCTTCTGAATTCACTCGTGTGCCATTCTCAACAGAATCACCATCTGCGGCATCAGCTTTAGGATCATTAACCTCGTTACTGGTGGGAGGCACACCGCTGCTCGAGTTGGTGCAACTGGGATTATCATTGCCCGAAGATTCTACCCCCGAGTTGGCATTTGACTTATCCCGAAGGCTGCAGTAGAGGAAACAAACGAATGCCAAACATGTCAGTCAAAAACAACAACAAAAAAAACTTCTGCACTTGAAATATAAGTTACCCATTGGCAGAAGTTTTTTTGGTCAACCCATTTAAGCTCACATGGATGTGGGGACCTGTATCCTTTGTTCTCAACTCTGAAGAAAGTTTGAAAATAAACCACGATAAGCATGCATAGTAGGTACTACATTCAACTTAGAGAAAAACATCTAAACTAAGATCAAGTCAGAAACAAAGGAATCATATACTACAATTTCAAGCCTTCAAACTAACAAAAACAAGAAGAAATGTTAATTCATATTTACAGTAGTTCTGAGTGTTTGGCGTTATATGACCTGAAGGATTATACCCTTGGGTCAATGCTCAATAGTTTATACTGTCATCCAACTCGCCCTTGAAGCTTCAGAAAAAGCATAGCTGTGCTCTTGTAAGTCATTTGGGCCCGATTGCTGGACCTATTCAGGCAATTTTGTTTTTCTAACCTATGCCACAGTTTAACTCAGATGGAAGTCTTGAAGAACCAAACCATTTGTGCAATCAAAATTGACCAAAGTACTAACCACAAATAGCATTTTTTTTCTGCTTTTCTTTTATGCAAATCAACTGTAATTGCAGACAAGCCTGTTTGAGTAGGTAGGATTTCTCTCTAATTAGGCAAAATCTAGTCCTTCCCAAATCGTTGTTTACTAGTTAGCTACAATATTTGTCTTCCTTATTCCTTAAAAAGGAAGCCGTTAGCTTCCAGACCTTAGGTAGGAGCAGTAATCATATGTCGCCTACTTGATAAGTGATGACCAAAAGTTAATTGCATCTAGCCGGGCCAGCGTATGCCGGCCGAATTTTATTAAGCTTGGGAAAAGAGTTATAAGCTACATGTTGCAACGAAAGCCAACCTGCGTGATCCCATGAAACCGGACCACGCAGGAACACACTGGCAAATGACAGCTACAGGTTACACACCAGGACGCTACATCGCCAGCTCCTTGCTGCCACAAAAGTTAATTGCATCTGAAATTATACCCACAACAGCTGGTTTATAAAATGTAGTGACTGACTAGGAAATACAGTTGCCATTAGTATCCAACACCTTGGAGTTCCAAAACCTAATAAAATCATGGGTTGTGATCATTTTCAGGGCATAAAACAAATTACACAATATCAGCTTGGTCTCTATAAGTTACAAAATTATTGCACTGGAGCAGATGAACATGATTCAAACAACAAAGGAGTAACGCGAGTTAAAAGAATTTCTCCAACTACATCAGATCATGCAACAACAGAGATTTTATTGGAAGTTCAGAGTCAAGAAAAATCAAGCTGATTCAACAAAAAGAGTAAAATGCATAGGCACATGAGTGAAATAACACACAAACCATGGCAAAATTAATGTCAGAAAAGGGACACCACACAAACCTGACGCTGAGTTTATATCTGACTCCATGTGAATTTCCGGTTCTGCAACAGGAGCTTTAACATCCCCATCACGGTCAGCATCCTTTGTAACACTGAGACAAGACAGCAAATATCTCCTTTGAGGAACCGGCTATCTGAATTATCATGTGTTTAATGACAAAATGAACATACAGAAAATATCTCCATAGNGGCTTTCTGGACGAGGCCCCCAACCGTTTCCAGGCGGGCCATAAGTGGCCGCGCCTGGAAAAACCGGTCCCGAGGGGGCCGGCTGTTGAACCGCACGCGATAATAAGTTATCCCGTGCGGTCGGCTTAAGCCGACCGCACGGGATAACTCACTATCGCGTGCGGCTTCCTTAAGCCGACCGCACGAGATAAGATTATCCCGTGCGGTCCGCTTAAGAACCCGCACGGGATAATGCTTATCCCGTGCGGTCCTCTTAAGAACCCGCACGGGATAATGATTATCCCGTGCGGTTCGTTAGGTGAACCGCACGCGATTATGCACTATAAAACAGCTCCCACCCCCCGACAGTGCCATTTGAACTTGGTGTTTCTCTCTCCAAAAAAATGCAATTATAGGGGGGAAGGTTTTCAACTTGTATTCTTCAATTGGAATCAATACAAAAGGTACCATGTTTGATCTTCTCTTCCATTTGCTTCCACTTTTAAAGGTTTTTATTGGTTTAATGTGAAGATATTTGAATTTATTTTAACTCGGTTTCTCTCTTCAAAAATAGGCATTTTCTTTTGGTAGAGTTAAAATCTTCGATTGAAATCAATATAAAAGGTAATGTGTTCGATCATCTCCTTCATTTGCTTCCGTTTTTGTAAAATTTCATTGGTTGAATGCGAAGATATGTAAATTTGTGCGAATTGGTATTTTGTGCTATATATGTATGTAATTTGTAGGTCAAATATTTTATTTTTTTGATTGAACCATTTTTTGGTAGCTAATATTGTCTCCGTATTATTATTTGTTGTGAATGAGGTTTTAGTTAAAAAGTATGAATTAAGTTTAATTTGTTTATTTAGAAAACACCGGCAATATAATATTAATTAATGCTGTGAATTTTTTAGATGGATCGGACATGGATGTATGAGACACGGAGAACTCATCCGGTGTTCATGAGAGAAGCATCAACATTTATTGACAAGGCTAAGACACACGCTTTGAGAGAGAGTAGGAAGGATATTTTTTGTCCATGCGTGGATTGCAAGAATCAGAAGATGTGGAAAGATCCGGATGTAATCCTGGGACACATAATTCAGCGTGGATTTGTGGAGAAATATACAGTTTGGAGTTATCACGGGGAAGTCGCCCCTCCTGTAGAGATTGGTGATATTTGGTTCGATCAGGCAGAGGATTTTATAATTGATGACATGTCTCGTCAAATGACTGGTGATTTTGGCGGCACTGGTTTTGACGCCGCAGAGGTTGATATTGATCTTGATCTTGAGGATATGTTGCGGCACGCTGAACCAGAGGTCCTAACAGAGAAAGCAAAAGATTTAAATAATTGGGAGTTGGGCCGACCGCACGCGAAAATGGTCTTTTCCCAGACCTTTTCGCGCGTGCGGGCAGGCCTTCCGCACGGAAAGGTGCCTTTCGGCCCGCACGGAAAGGCTGTTTCTGTAGTAGTGAGGTAAACTCAAGCTTTAGTTTGAAAAAACAAGGGCAAAACCACAACCTAAAAAGAAGAGGTAAAATCACAATTGCAACTTGAAACAAGGCCAAGAACACAATTGCCCCTTGAGTATTAATTATAGTAAACTTAAAAAATACGTTTATTTTATTTTAAAAAAAACTTCGACATAAAATAATTTTCTGAAAAACACTGTTTACAAAAGGGAAGACAAGGAAGTTGCCGTTGGCTACCTATCTACGGAACCTGACATGTGATAAACATAAAGCACGCTGCCGTTGGCTACCTAGCTATCTAGGGAACCTGACATGTGATAAACATAAAGCACGCCGTGTCTTCCAAAAACATGGACAGACTGAGACTGCCTGCCTGTACAGGTGGGGGAGTTCGAGAGACTAACCACTAGCGTGTGATTGGGGGCGTTCGATGATTAGCTGCACGCTAACTCAATTGCTGCTAGCCCGGATTGAGTCCGGACTCCGGACCCATTCGAGAGAAATTATATGCTCTTGTGTGGAGGAGAATGACCGGGCAGAAATTCCGGTGCCTGCTATTGTGGATCAACAATACTACCGTACTAACACAAGTGGACGAATCTGCCGAACTCCCTAACCCCTACTGCCACGTTCTGCCATTCATGTCAGTAGCGCGTTCAATCAGCTATTGTACTTAGGGCCTACCAATGTACTTCCCTACGTAAAAAAATATTAATTCTACAAATGAATCTGAACATATATATTCATCATGTTTAGAATTGAACTTTTTCAAGATAGAGGGAGTAATACTACAAGTACTAATCAATACATTCACCTTTGCTGTCACTATTTTTTCTAATCGACAATAAAAAAAACTACTAAACATATAAATAAACGAAACTATTTTCAAAACAAATACACACATATCAATTTTACATATCAAAGCACCAAACCTTAATATTTTCCCGTACAATATTTATTAAACATTTCGATGTCTGGCTACACATATCCTAAAGTAACATCGATTTAAGAATGGAAAAAATACGAATTATCTCCAGAACTATTGTGTGGACACCCCGAGTATTGTACCATCCAGTGTCCAACGCGACCACCACATATTATTGGAGGAGTGGGATCCATACACGCATAAATAGCCACTCGTCCTCAATGTGTCCATGATCACGGTTGACACCTTCTGCTATAATAACCGGAATGCCGAGTAGTGATCGCAAGAGATAACCATAAGATAGCTTGCCAGGCTACTCCGTCATATGCCCGTCAACCACACGAAGGCGGCGACCAGAAAACAAGGCATACCCTAGTGCCTCATCCAAAGCGCTATCCCCAATTATCTCAAGCAATCAAAACCTGTTACTCGTGCTCAGCTAGTCCCCAGGAATGCGACTAGCCTTACACTTTTATCGCAAGCAATTGGAACATCATCACAAGTGCATGAAAAGGGGTCAAGTACAGCAAGTATCTGGTATAGAATAGGGTCCGAGGTCCCATCTAACAGCACACAAGTAGCAGCGGAAGATTCAAACAAGAGCCAGAAGCACAAAACAAAAGCCGGTGGTGCCACAACCCCACAAGGGCAAACCAACCGGGCAAGAGCCAAGCTGAAGAAAGCAGAAGATCAATCATTGCCCTCGCCGCCCCCGGCAGAACAGTGACCACACAGGAAGCACAATTCTACGCCGGAGTCCTCACCTGAAAGCAGCAGAGCCGGGTTAAGTACAGGATTGTACTCGCGAGTCTTACCCAATATATATATATATATATATACGGGGAGAGAGAAGCATGCAGGTTTACCTTAACCTAGAGTAACCTAAGTTCAACATTTGCATAAAGCCAATTTTATTGAGCAGATATACGTGAGAGCGATAACACAATAAACTTATTAGCAACATTATAAAATTCTGGACAGCAAGCAAATTAATCTGAAAGGTACAAGTAAATGAGCCCAAACGGCGCTCACAACATCCACCATGGAACTACCAAAGTCCATACCATCATGGCATAACCTGCCAACATCACCATTAAACATAAACACACCAGAATAACCCAAGTTTGACGCTAACATAACTGAGGCACACATCAAGCATTGTCCATAACCGTGGACCCGGCTATTCGAATAGATTATACTCTGATCAGAGGTGTACAACTGTACTCACACGAGATGAACAAGGATCAAATGCCATCCACCACACAGGTGCGACCTACAAGAGATTCAAGTTCATCACATGTCCTTTCCTAGCCCCACCCCAACCATTTAAACCACACCGGGGCCCCCGACGACTCAGTTACGTGCGTGGGATGTGACTAAGGCGGGCTCACCACGCGGGAGATACCCCCTGCCGTACCTCGGCCAACCGGGCACTCCGCGGATCCCAAATCCTCACGTTTCTCCGATGGGCATAAATGATCACAGTAGATCTAGTAATCAAACAAGCCGGTCCCATGATACGGTGTGTGGTAAGTACGTAGGGTGCTTGAATAGACATCAAAATGTTCGGTCCTTAACGACCCAGACGGAGCTACTGCATCAGGGGAAACATACCTCCCATCATCGCCCTACCACCCGTCCAAGTCAATCATATTTCATCAACCATTATTTAATGTAAGTGCTCTAGTTTTAGCCCATTAACCAAGTTGTCCATATCCTAGAATTAACAAAACTGTCCAGCCATATAGTTGTATCCCCACCAAGCAAAACTAAGCATAATGAATAAAACATCCCAACTATTTCCAACCAGGAGAGTGATAGGTATATGGCAGCTACATATAACTAAGGTAAATGCACCCATTAATTATCTACCATGTCACCCAAAACTATTAACTAAGCAAATGCAGATATATATATAAATAGATTCGCGACCAAAGGAATTTAAGTAAAACATGGGTGCTAGATGCTTAGGTGCTCGCCTCCCTGTTGAGGGTAGTCACACTCAGGCTCTGGTTCTGCTTCAGCGCTCTCCGGAATCTTCGAATCTATCGAAAAGAAGCAATATGCGAATAAGAGCCAAATAAATATAAACATGCAAAATGATCAACAAATCAAAACAAAAACACAGTGGGTTCTACCAGTCCTAACATGAATTTAGGTGAAAGAATCCCCAGATTAACTTTTGTGGTTTGGGAGAGATGGAAATAATAAGGGCTCAGGCTGAAAAGGGCAGATTTGCAATTATACAAGGAGCTTGGATTTCAAATCAAGTTTTTATTCATATGGTTATTTTTAGGTGAAAGTACACTACTCACAGGTTGCAAGAAAAAAATTCTTTCACCACCAGAGGTGACGGCATGAATCAAGTATGGATTTTGCAAGTTAAATAGCAAGAGGGTAAATAAATTCTTAAACAAATAGTTAAGAGGTAGTTTTGTCGACATCTTTTAAACAACAAAGAAGAGGATTATTTTACAACATTAACAGAGGTGGTTTCATATTTTTATCATACTCCAGTATTTTCTTAAGCATTTTACCAGTTCTAGGTACGTAAAGGTACACAAAAAGTTAGCTATATTCATAAGTGTAATTCCAGTACAGAAGTTAGTCATTTATATTTTACAAAAATATAGAGAACATTTCTACAACCTAACAGAAATTTGGTTTGACTCAAAAGGTGCTCAAAAAGAATTAGCTATGAATATTTGAAACAAAGGTACTGAGAGGACTAAAACTGCCGCTGTATCCTCATAGGCTGCAAGTTGCTTGTTCTTCCTTCTTCTCGATCTCTCTCACTAATCCATGCATGTGGGAGATTTTTGGATGGATGGGGAGCTTAGAGTGGTGGGGGTTTAGTGGTGTGACATGCAGGGCTTGATTCTTCCATTTTGTTGAAGATTTTGGGAGGGGAAGATAAGGGTGAAGCTCAGCTCATGGAAGAATAAAAGACAGGCATGCAACACAATGAATGGGGGAGGAAGAAGAAGGGGTATGTAGCATATTGGATGTATGCGAGGTGGAAGAGAGGGCTGGGTGCTGTCATGTGGGCCAGGGGATGCCTAGGGACCCACACATCAGAGAGAGAAGAGGTGGAGCAGAAGAGACAAGGAGAAAAGAACAAAAGCTGGAATTATTCTCTCACTCACCTATGCACAAAAATTTTGAAATATTTAGGAGTGGATTCAAATTTTGGCCTCTGGACCAGAGATAGCATTTGGAACACACTGTCTAACCCATTTGGTTTCATTCAAAAATATCGAGCCAATTAATTCCAGTGAAAAAAAGAAATCAGATAATCAGACAGTTTGTTCGAAGTTTGAGGAGGTTAAAACAGGGGGTAAAAATTCCATAAAATTTATATTTGGTAATGATAAACAAACTAGTATTTAATTAAAATATTAAACATGTATACATCAGTTCAATTTATTAGTTATTTGGAAGTTGCATTGGTTTTACCGATTAGGTTTAATACTGCTCACATGAAAATAAATAGCAGAAAATATTTATGCAACCTAAAAGACAATAATGCACTCCAAGTACCTGGTAATTATGCTAGGGCTGTTACATATTGGGTGAGCACAAATAACCTTCCTAAACTTGAAAACCAGACATCGCTCATCATGAACTTTCAATACTGGACAAAAAAAAATGCCCCGACCACTGTAGTGAGCGGTTTAGGCTTGCAACAGCACACGTGGCAGTCCAGTCAGTAGACTTTTTTTAAAATTCATTAGGCCCACTTGTCAGAATCTTCCACCCTCTCTCTCTCCTCCCTACCCATTTGAAGCACGCTGAGAAATACGGTGGTGAGGTGCCTGCAGAGTCCGACGACTTGGAGTAGGAGGCGAGGGTGGCACGACCGGTTGTGACCGCGAAGGCGGAGACGGCCATGGAGGGGGAAATACAGCGGCGGGGGAGACGGGGTGATGCGGCGGGGTGCCTACAAAGGCCGGTTGTGTTGAGGCGGAGGCAAAGGTGGCGCGATCAGTGGTGATCGCGAAGGCGAGGGTAGCGCGGTCGAAAGTGAAGGTGCGGCTGCAGAGATGGCCATGGCGGGGGAAATACGGCGGCGAGGAAGACGGGGTGACAAGGCGGGGCGTCTGCAGAGGCCGACATTGTGGGAGCGAAGCTCCTTGGCAGATGGCTAGCGCTGGCGAGCCTGGACGATGTCGACGAGCAGTGGAACATCGACCTCGAGGCCATTTCCCAGAGGCTTGAGCTCCACCCCTGGCTGCCAGCTCCAATGTCCTCCCGCTCTGATCGCCCCTTCTCGTTGGCCGAGGGAGGATGTGGTGGTTCATGGCTCTGGCACGCCTGGATCTGATGCCGCCAGCATGCCAGGCCCTGTCGCACCGTTCTTGCCATTCCACTTATGTTTTAATATGCCACATCTATGTGGCACCACCACTCATACAACTTTTTTTTTAATGGCTCTTCCATTCTTTCTTGTATCACGGTTTATCCTAAGCAAACACAAAATCCTAACATTAGTGATTCTTTGCTAGCAAATCCACCACTGCACCACAAACTACCCAATACAAAATGAAGGTTTCTGTGAGAAACATTTTTATAGTAAATTGTATCATAAACATATATATTGTCAAAGAGGCGACGTTTTGAATTTGCTATGAACAGCTTATGTAGCTGGTGAGCAAGCAGGCCAGTTACTCGAGAAACCATTCCAGATCGGTAGAGCACTACGACAGGACTACCAGTTGGACATTGAAGCTGAGCTGCAACTAGTGGACAAGATCAAGTCAGAACTCAGAATAAATTGTTCCAGTAACAACAAGTTAGAAAAAACAACCATGGGAACACTTGGGCTTGAAAGGTTTTAAAGAAAGGATCATTTTTTATATCTTGACGGTTTGAAGATATGAATAATTAATATATCTAGTGATGATGATTTTTTTTGAAGGGTCGTGCACTTTGGTTGGCCAAATACATTTGTGCTGACAAAAGCTATGGGGGAGATGTTACTTCGACAATTGGGGGTTCTTATGTCGTACTCCACTAGGTTGAGACGTATCCCACATGGGCCTCACTTGGGCCAGGGTCTCAGATGAAGTTACAAGCTCATAGGCCCATTACAGGTTATGCAGCATCTTGTTTCTTCAATTGCGGCCGACTAAGATGGAATTTGGCGATGAGGCTAGATCCATTTGAAAGAGGGTTCGGAGAGCTTTCTATCAAATACTCATGGACCCAAAACGGAGCTCGTATGTATATTTGGCGGCTGTTTGAAGTCAGCACTATAACAGGTGGCCGAATTGGATTCCAGCACTTGGGCAATTTGATCTTGATGTGAGCAATGATTGTATCAATGGTAGCCATGGTCACATCATCCTCCCCTTCTTCACAGAAAACCATCATCGGTTTTTCCTTATGGTGCTTTTCCCGTAGTCTATTTAAAACAACCTGTTTATTCCAATCAAAACAAGATAAACTCGACATAATATGATTAGCAATAACATGTCTCTCTAACTTGCATGTTTTATCCATGTCTACAGGAGATTCTTAATCCGAACAGATGTAAACCCTATGCACCAAATATATTTCTCTATCATTATTTCGCCAAAGATATAAAAATTAGCATTACTTGGACATGTCAACTCAGACTTAGGAAACAATTTCTACTTCAAATTATCGAGCTCACAAAAATCATTAAACTGAATATAGTCCAAAGTATTTAAAGAAGATATGAATTCACATTCCTCTACTCCATTAGAAATATGAACAGCATACTTAAAATCAACACAAAAAAAACTAACACTATAAATATTATGTTTATTCACTAGTTGTGGCATCAATATAAGTGAAGCATTATCACACAACTCTTCTTTATCACAAGGAACAACAAATAAATCAACTTATGACAAATGAATCTCAACAATTGTTTTCACCAATGGTTGCTCTACTATAGCATGAAAAGTGGACATGTGTAGCTCATCTTGAGAATACTCACCTTCTTTTATCTCAACACCATTTAATTTACCTTGAAAATTTTCTTGAGACATTACAGGTGCTTCAGGCTTCTCCTCGTTCTTCTCAAGTACGTCTTTCTCCTCCTTTTGACAATTGTTTACTTTCTGCAAATTATTAGCAATACGAGACACGTTTACAACTTGTTGCTTCTTTACATCCTCAATTTGTTTTTCCTCATTGCAAGCAAGTTGTAACAAATGAGCAGAAGAGCTATAACTTTGAGAAGCAAGCATGTCCTGAATTTCTTTATTAAGCCCACGTAAAAAACTCAATTCTGTAGCCTCTTCGCATTCATCTAAACCACAACATAATAAACAAGCATGCATATCATGATAGTATGAAGTAATAGTTCTAGTATCTTATTTTAAACATTGTAGTTTATTGAGCAGAATGTCAGCATAATACATGGGAACATAAACATCTCTCAAATATCATTATAGGTCTTTTCATGTTTGTGGTATTTTGTTATGCCTACAAATATGTTTCCTTTCATAAGAAGCATTTTTCACTACAACATTAGAGGCACATATAACCATTTGTTTCTCAGATAAATCATGCTTTTCAAATTCTCTATTAACCGGTAACTTCCATTTAATGTAAGCATGAGGATCATAATTTTCTTCAAAATAAGGTAGTGCAGATTTGATCTTGGTTAGAACAATGTCACTTACCTCATATGTATCATGTTCATCACTCCTCATTTCTCGATGAAGATGTCGATGATAAGCACAATTATCTCCAACTGTCTTGCGTATCCCTGCCATAGTTAGTAGAAAACAAGAAACATACACAAAAATATGCTCGTTCCTATTAACTACTAGGTAGTGAAGACTCAAAAGACACACACTCAAGCTTTTAACCAAGCTCTTACAAGTTCTTACCAATGCAAGCGAAATGATGACATACACCGACTCAACCAAGCACCCCAATGAAGGCTGGATGTATCGATACCTTGGCAAACACTTGCGATACGGCTGCAATCAAATCTGTGGAGCTCTGGGAATGCTTAAATATGTAGCAAATTAGCAAATGATCAAATCAGAGAATGCAAAGTTGAATAATGTTCAAAGTTAGTACCATGCTGGTTCTTGGTTGGAACGTACCAGAGACGCGAGCCTAGACACAAATGATACCACAAGATAACACTAGAAACAACTCATGCACAACTCTGATATTTGAAAGCAAACTCAAAGATAACGACTGATTTCCACTTTTTTTTCTTATTTTTTTCGTTATTCTTTTTTTCTTCTTTTCTCTTTGTTTTCTTTTGGTGCGACTTTTGTTTTCTTTTTTTAGCATCTTTCTGCCTTTTTTATTTTGTTTTGATGATTTTTTTCAGCAAAAACGACTCAAGGACATAAATGCAAGATTATAGGGACTCAAATATAAATATAAAAATTATGGGGACTCAAATGTAAAAGTCCAAACCCTAAAAATTGATCTATATAAAAATGGAATGCTTTCCTCGTATGGATTCTGTTTTTGCAAACGAAACTCGAATTCAATACCAAAATTTTTTTTTACCAAGGTGTAGCAACTCACAGTATGGGAGAGGAAACAATCGTACGTGGGAAGGTGGAGTGGGAACTGACCAAGGGGAGGTGGCGAGTTCCGATTTGGTGCACCACATAAAAAGGAAACTGATTTCTAGCGATGAGGCTAGATCCATTTGAAAGAGGGTTCAGAGAGCTTTCCATCAAGTACTCATGGATCCAAAACGAAGCTCGTATGGATATTTGGCGGCCGTTTGAAATCAGCAATCTAGCAGGTGGCCGAATTGGATTCCAGCACTTGGACAATTTAATCTTGATGTGAGCAATGGTTGTATTAATGGTAGCCGTGATCACATCAGGACAAGACCTTCCGGTTGTCATCATTCGACCAATCTTGATAGAAGGAACTAGGTGAATATATTATAGTGTATTATTCGTCGTTGTTAGTTGCTGCATTTAGTTATAAAAAATAATTGTCTCCTTTATTAGCTCCAACCCTTGCACCTCACATGTTTGCAATATAATTAATTACTGTTTGAGAAATAATTACCATTTGAGAAATATAGGGTCCTTAAGGAGGTACTTAGATGTACAATATTTTCTTTTTTAAAATGTAATATTTTTTGGTACCTTAGGTACTAGGAGGTATTTTTTCAAATCACTCTTGCCATTTTATTTGCTCAATTATTTGTCTTTTGTAAAAGAAAATATATATTGTGCTGAGTGCCAATTATTTGTCTTACTAGTCCAATTAATGGAATATTTACATGCTACAAACTTTTGCAGGACAATTGATATCATATTTGTTGCCAACAATGACCAAACCCTTCCATGTTTTATATTTGATGGTAGCGTTATATTTGACCTGGTGAGTATTTCCCAACCACAGTATAACAAATTCGTATCTGGTTATTTATGAAAAGTTGTAAATTATGCAGATACCTGGGGATATGGTGATCAACGCAATGATGGCAGCCATAAACAGTCACTGGAATAAACGAGCTCAAGTGATATACCATGTGACTTCGTGTCACCAAAATCCCGTAACATTGTCTCTTATTGAAGAATCGATGTACAGATACTTTCACATTAATCCACGTACAAGTAAAGATGGAAAGATCATAAAAAATGGAGTATTAGTGTTCAAGAGATTGGTATACTTCCAGGCATACATGACTCTACGGTACAAGTTGCCATTGGAGGTACATGGAATACCTTTCTTGATTAGTTCCACAAATCTGTACTCTAAATGTATGTACATATGTTATTCCACCCCCAAGTTTGACATATGGATCCATAGCAAAGAGAACCCACATATCAGTGACTCAAAGTCATGTGATTTAAGTTAGAGGATATCAACAACCCTCTCTGCCCCCTCCGTGTGCTCTGTTTGGGTACAAATTGATTTGATTTTCTGACTTTGGCATGTTGATATTGTGATAATAAGCAGATGATGCATGCAGCAAATTTCTTGTTGGGAGGGATATACACCAAGAACTACAATAACATTAACCGAGGCTACAACACTTTAATGACTGTGGCAAAGCTGTATGCCCCATATGTCTTCTTCAGAGGATGGTGAGCTTCTTTCTGATCGATGTGTGTTTTTCTGATCGAGGTGTGTTTAGTAGGCCTGGATCTGATGCCGCCGGCACGCCGGGCCCCATCGCACTGTTCTCGCCATCCCACTTTGCCACTGGCGAGGGGCGAGGGCCATCTCTACTCACCAAGCTCAGCACCACTCGTCCCTGCCATATCCTCTTCGCTGTATATGGATTGACGCTACTACCGCCGCGTCCTAGTCCTAGTCCTCGCCGCTCCCATTGCCTCTTGGTCCTAGATCCCCGACCTCCTCCTCCATGGTGAGCGTATTTCTGCACAGGCACACTTGTGCTCCTCTTCTGTGGCGAGCGTGTGCGGGAGAGCGGGCCGGCCACCGCTGCCGAGCGATTTAGATGGGGAGGGAGAAGAGAGAGAAGGGTGCGGATTCTGGCAAGTGAGCCGTAGCGATTGTTATTTAAAAAAAGTTTGCTGACTAGACTACCATGTGTGCCCTTCCAAGCCTAAACCGCTTGCAACAGTGCTTATCGGTTTTTTGTTTGGTGTTGAAAGTTCAGGGTGAGCGATGTCTTGCTTTTGAGTTTAGGAGATTATTCGCACTCATCTAATTGTTCAGGGGTAATTTGTGTGAGTATAAACCAGAAGCATTAGTCAGAAACCCGTAAATTTACACAGGTTATTTATATAGATACATTATTTATACTAGCAAAATGCTTGTGCATTGTAACGGGTATATATAATATTAATTATGCATGTGCACTGGTACATTATTGACAGCTTATTTGGATTCATAGTACTTCGTAGGAAATTTGTTAGCTAGAAAATTAGAGGATTTGGTACTGTGCATTTATTTAGAATGATGGATTTGATTTGAATTTGAGAAAGATAGAAAAAAAAATTGCCATAGAATCTAAGCATATCATGAATTCAAACATCTATCCGGATTTTGTTTTCCTTTGCAAAGGCCCATACAAATGAAGCATTGAAGCATTAAGGCCATAACTGGTCCATAAATTGACCTAGATCATTGTACTTTAGAGTTGTTTTACAAGATTCGTGTGTTTAATTACTTAATTCCTGTGTTCCAACTAACTTTCAAGAAACAATGAAATATAATTGATACTAAATCAATTATATATATTCTAGACATCATACTCCCTCTATACGTCATAATATAAGGTGTGCACATATTTTAATATTTAACTTTTAAAATATTCAACCAATAATTAGTATAATACGAATTGAAATTTTATTAGTTGAAATAATATCAATGGATTGACATTTGAATTTTCTTTCATATGATTAAAATTTTATTGCTACAAACGTTATAATGTATGAGAAATTATAAGTTAAAGATTAGTTTTAAAGACCATGTCAAATTTAATCATGAATATAAGAAAAAGAAAGTATTATATATTATATATAATGATGTATTCTACATGCAGGCAAGCGTTGATTTTAATTTACATGAAGAGCGCCTTGGCCTCTTTTTTCATGGACCCATGGGCCACGGCGGACCGAGTTGATTCGCCTCTCCTTAAGTCGCTGGCTGCAGCATCACCACGGACAGGAGTGTTGTGCGCGGTTTGCTCAAGATCAACGCAAGGCGTCGGCGTCGGCGTGTCACCCACCCGCTCAGGCGCCGTACGTCCCTTCACTGCATGTGTCAGCTAGCTAGCGCCAGCTAGCGCCCCTGGCGGGCATGAGCGCCACATGTTTGTCATGTCCATGGCGAGGCTATATATCCAGCACGAATTGAACGAAGCAGACAGGCGCACTGTGTGTTCCTCCGTCTGCCGCTTGATGCACAGCACCGCGGCAATGATGGGCTGTTGATGTTGAACTGTGGTACGGTCCATCCAGTGGCGGAGCCACGTACAAGGTCACCTGATCCCAGAGCTTTTTCACTAATCACTAACATTCTTATGAGTACAATTTTTTTCATGTAAATCTACTTAATTTTATGTAAATGATCTCATTGAAATATCAAGCAATGATAATTGATCCTGCAGAGTAAAATTATTGGTTCCGTCACCATCCATGATGACCGATGGCCACGCGCCCAGGTCTATTTGTCTTCGGGTTGAGGCCGGAGACTTTGGCGATAGATCGCGTCAACGGAGAACCACCGACGACAGCATGCTCACCGCGGCACATTACGGAGAACCACCGACAACGGAGAACTTCGAGGCAATGCAAATGCAGCCTTGCGCTTCTCTAGCTTGGCTGTGCACGATGTGCAGTAGACACAATTAATAGCATAGACGCGCGACCTCACCAGGATCACAAACTGATCTGATTATCAAGACATGGGCCGGCCTCCCACATGCGCGCACACCGCGAAAATGATCTGGAAGCATGCCTCGCTCGTGCGCACGCATACGAGTGGGTACGCAGCTGGCAAGTGAGTGCAAAACCTGTGCAAGGTGTGTGGCGCATGTGTGTGAACAACACGAATCGAAAAAGACGACATACAAAACATGAAGCATAATCAAACTCAATCGAACAACTTACCAAACAGGGGTGAGTATAGAATCAACTTCAAATGGGACAGAGCACCGATATACGGAAATTGGAGTCGGAGTCAGATGACGTATCTTAAATTCTGATGAAAACATATATAATTTTTATAATAATCAAGATAGAGATAGAAAGATGGAACAACAATAACACTATGAATCTTTTAAGTAGGTAAAAAACATAAAGATAAAGATATAGAAAAGTTTAATACCCTGCCCATGTGTTACATTGACTGTTGTTATTAATATTATAATATATTAAACTTTTAATCATTTAGTAAACATATTAGTTAATTTTCTTAATTATAATGGCATATATTAAAAACTAGTCCTGTTATTAATAGAGCAACTTTGAATTTATTAAGTTTGAAATATTCGAAGAAAAAATCTAGATAATTTGAAATTTTCAAAGATACATTTAGTTAACACAAATAAATTTGGTCAATTCTTTCTGAATAAAAAGCAGATAGATTATTCTTTCATGCCTATCACTAAGATTAATTAGGAATAGTTGACATTGTTGATACTGATTTAGAAAAAGATCTAATAGCTCCTCCCCAGAATATAACAATAGTTAGCTATAATTCTGGACATTCACTTGTTCAGATTGTGAATGTCCAGATTTTTAGCTAAATATATATTTGTTATATTTTGGGACGGAGCTGGATACCAGATTGTGAATGTCCTAATTTTTAGCTAAATATATATTTGTTATATTTTGAGACGGAGCTGGATAGTTCTGTGGCAATTAATTGGCTTATGACTCTACTTATGCCTAGTTTGGTCATTAGGAAACATTAACATCTAGGCTATAGCAGATTTTAAGTTCAAATGTATAAACCGTATGTATAGGATTTCAATTGGTTTACGCAGGGTTTTAAGTTCAAATGCATAAACCGTATGTATGGATGGAAACACTGCTGGCAAACTCATCTGTAGTCCCGGTTTGCAACCCCTTTTATTTTCGGATATGCAACCGGATCTAACAATCCGAGACTAAAGATCAATCCGGCACTAAAGATGGATATTTTTAGTCTCGATTAAAATAACCGGAACTAAAGATTCATCTTTAGCACCGGTTGATAACACCAACCGGTGCTAAAGATGGTAGTGCCACGTGGCTGGTGCTACCATCTTTAGTATCGGCTGGTGTTACCAACCGATGCTAAAGATAATTTTTATTTTTTTCAAAATGCTCGATATTGCTTGCTGCATGTTTATATATATATATGTATAAATACATATATATATATATATATATATATATATATATATATATATATATTCATGTGTATATATATATGTATATATATATATATGTGTATATATATATATGTATATATAAATATAAATACAAACATATATAAATATAAATATATATATAAAGACATATATATATATAAGTAAATATATACACATAAGAGTAATATATATTTGTATAGCATCACGTATATGTAATTGCTGATAAATATTACTTATGTACAATGATAATTTAATTATAAACATGTATAATCGTTGTTAATTTCTAATGTTCCATTACATATTACAAACTAGGACAATTCATCTCGAGGAATGGGTCTTCCATCATCGTGGTATTCTTCCATCGGATTAATAATTTCATCCATAACAAATCCCATGAGTTGTTCTTAAACAACCTTGATGTAATCCTCATGGGGGAGTTGGCTCTTCATCCATATAATCTATCGTTTTCAAAAAAAAAGATATGAATATATTAAATCAATGAGAAGAGTGTAAATAATGTACGTGCAGGTGTTTACGTATATCGATATCCTTATCATTCTTAATGGCATGTGCCATGCGGTGAATAAATTCACAAACATAGTAGCCGCACAAGTTGGTCCCCTGTTCCTGTCATAAACACTAAAGGAGAAATGAACTTATGAAATATTTCTAATATCGAATAAATGAGATTTATAATTTTGGACCATGTACGTACCGGAAAGTTCATCCGCACTGACAATTCTTCCTTGAATTCCCCGTAGACATTTGCACAGAATCTTGCCCATACCCTGCAGATGCAAATGAATTAATGACGCTTTGATCCACATAGTAGCAATAGCAGCAATCATAACGAGAGTACTAGAGGATCACATTACCTATTAATCATGTTAATGATATCATCGAAAACATCCCTATGTTTGCGCATAGAGTCCATGACAATAATCTGGCCTGTGGTAATCTCTATGACAAAGTGGACCCAGTGGAATCTGCAGAATTCGTGAAATATGATATACATATCAATTTGTAAAAATGAGAAGGAAGTTGCTACAACAACCAGTAAAAACTCACTTTGTGTTGTATGGCAATAGTATGTACTCCTTGAAATGTTGCTGCACCTGAAACTTGTAAATGTTATTCTCAGTTTCCACTGGCCAGCGTTCTAAGGTCTTCTCGTTGATTACGTACGGGTCCATGAAACTGCACTTGAAGTAGCCTCCTTTCCGGCATCTTTGAATCTCCATTCTACAGTGAAAAAAAGATGTTAAATTTTTGATGTCACATACGAGGGACAAATGAATGACATTAAATTAAACGACACTTATAGAACCCAGCAACTCATTAGAGAAACGTCAAGAGCGTCTTGATGGTATACGTTGTGGCAATCATCCCAGCGTATCCACATATCATATGTTGTACGGAAGAAATGTTCATTTCTAACCCTTGCCACGAACATCATCCTAACCTTAGCTAATTGATCCATGTACCATTCATGAAATCGGTACATCTGTGTGGAGAGCTTGGAGACCAACTCTGGCTTGACAAGTGGTTTATCGAGTACGCACTTGTGTTTAAGTTCTGCGCTCTCTATAGGGGCCTTCCCCAACAGTTGCTCCTTACTCAGATTTGTATCAGCCATAAATTGTTCTAAACTAAAGTCATAGCCCGATGGCATCTGCTCAACACTTTGTTTCTTTTGCATTCTGAGCTGAGGGATAGACTTTGCCTTTATCTTTCTTTTTCCAAAGGACTTTTGAACCGAGCAGTCGTAGTCTGATAGTATAGTCTTTTTCATAGGTTCGCTCATTTTCTAAAAGAAGGCCTTTGTCATCGGGTCTATCGAAATCTTCTTCTTTGGAACCCATGGCCTGAAGTGATCCTCCACTTGCTTTTTGACGATCTCGTCAATCTACTCGTCTGTCCTATCATATGTTCTTTTCTTCAGAGCGGGTAGTTTTGGCTCGTCAAATCTTTCTTCTTCTATTGTTGTGTGGACTTTGACGGTGCTGGACTAGGTGAAAAAGACCGCTTGGTACTTGCAGCTACTTGCGGCATCGAAGACGAAGGAGACTATGCAGGCGGCGGGGACGGTGTGGGCGACGGAGACCACGGTTGCGGAGGAGATGGTGTAGGCGGAGGAGACCATGGTTGCAAAGGTGACGGTGCCGGTGGAGGAGACCGAGACTGCGGTGGTAGAGATTTAGGAACGGACGCCACTACTCGCCTGGAAAGCATGATGTAGTGCTTGCACCACAATATAATGGCGTGGACTGTCTCTCCTAGTTTCGTCTTACTGTTTCCTCTGGGGAGTTCTAGCTCGAGATCCTCAAAGCCTGGGACAACTAGCTCAACATAGACCTTTGAGTACCGAGGTGGAATCGGTCTACAATGGTATGTCCCGTCTTGCTGCCCATGTATGGCCATCCCCTCCGCCACCTTAACGACAATCGAGGTTAATTCGTAATTAACATATGCACAAACATTTGCAATTTAAAAGCCAGATATCATAAAACTACGAACATACCTTGATTGATATGTTCCTGAATAGAATATGCAGCTCACATGGTGTCCGCTCCGTGATTTCATTCATGGGGCAGGGTGGTTCATTGATAGCTGCCCCTACTACAGCATCGATGCTATGTTCCCTACTTGCCCTGTAGAAGCGCAGCTGCTTGGATTGCCTTAGAGGCTCACAATGACGTGAGGAACAAACGGCTAGGTCTGCTGGTTCCGCTGTTCACTTAAGCGTGGGTCCACATGTTATGCCACCTCCTCTTGCAACCATGCGTCTTGAGTTGCTATCCTCAATTCAAGATCTGCCAATTTCGCCTTTGTATCTCTCTTGCTTCTCATGCGACTCCGGTACGTGTGGATGTCCTCTTTAAACTAATACTTCCATGGAACCATGCCTTTTCTGCGCGCTCATCCTGGGTGCTTCGGATTTTCCAGTGCGAGCGTAAGCTCGTCCTTTTCTCTATCCGGATGAAATCTTCCCTCAGAAGACGCATCTAGGGCATTCACGAGACAGTGAGCTGCTTGGCGTATGTCATTGCCAAAGATCAGGGAGCCATCACTAGGATTCAGTGTCCCCCCATGAGCGTAGTACCAATGTTTTGATTGTTCAGGATAATCAACTGTGGCTGGAACGATTCCTCTTCTAGCTAGAGTATCCTCCATTTTCTCCCACTTGGGCACTGCTTTCTTCTAGCCGCCCGACCCTAGCTGGTGAAAGTACTTCTTCTTGAAGGCATTGGCTTTGTTCTTCGCTATTTTGGCTTGCCCTTGCTCTCCTGTCTTGTAGGCCACAAATGCATCCCAATGATCCTTCAGTTTGCGGAATGCGTTGAAGTCCGGTGTCAGATCCTTCAGGACATATCTGTTGTACAAATCTTTCCTGTAGCCTTGGAATTGTTGAGCCATCTTTTTCAGCGTCCAATCCTTCACTTTGGCGTGATCTGCCTCAGGAATAGTGAAGGTCTCAAGCATGTTGGTCCATAACATGTCCTTCTCTGTAGTTGGGAGATATGTTTGTTCAACATCTCCTCGTGACCTTGTTTGGTGCCAGTTTTGTATGCTGATTGGCACGTGATCCCTCACAACCCAACCGCTGTGTGACACAAATTTTCTTGCTGCATCGGCGGGGGCAACTGGTTCGCCGTCTAGGTTTATTCCAGTTATGATGTGTCGCCCCTCCACCTTCCTCATGACACCTCGTTGTCCGCGTGCCCTCTTCGTACCAACGCTCGGTTGGCTGGTCTATTGCTCATCTTGGTTCTCCTCCTCATTTCCTTCCTCGTTCCTCTCCTCATTCCCCTCCTCATTTAAATACTGGTTGGGGTCCTCATTCCCCTCCTCGTCCACCCAATACTGGATACTGCCCTCATCGATCTCGTCCAAGAGAAACTATTCGTCATCGCGATCTATCATTTGTTCGTAACATTAAATAGTACAGAAAATGTTATTACTATCCACATTGTCGGCAACTACGAAGAACTTCTAAAATTAACTTAATTAAGAAATATGCAACCTACATTTATATCATCATGTATATCGACATTATTTAGGGTTTAGGGTTTAGGGTTTAGTGTTTAGGGTTTAGTGTTAAGGGTTTAGGGTTTAGGGTTTAGGGATTAGGGTTTAGGGTTTAGTGCTTAGGTTTTAGGGTTTATGGTTTAGGGTTTAGGGTTAAGGGTTAAGGGTTTAGGGTTTAGGATTTAGGGTTTAGTGTTTATATTATCATGTATATCAAAATTGTCGTCAACTACAAAGAACTTCTAAAATTTACTTAGTTAAGAAATACGGAACCTACATGTATATTGATGTATACATCCACAATGTTCACAACTAAAAAGAACTTCTAAAATTCGCTGACTTATATATATCCATAATGTTCACTAATTTTTTATAGCAACTTAAGAAATATGTAACATACATGTATCACAAATTTGTGTACAATTAGAATTAACAAGTCTGATCTCATATATCACATATGTTGCCTTAGCATGTTGCCTCGCGACCTACGAATCACGTAATTCAACTTCAGAGTCGTCCGCATCCAACCTTGATATCGAAACAAACATTAGGTAATTACAACATTTGCATTGAACAACTACAATATAGCCCATGTTGTGAATATAATTTTCAAATACATTTGCATATACATCGGTTAAGTCAGAGATAGTGATTCAAGATATTAGGTGAACATAACACCTCGCTCTTTCATGGCTACAAATGAATAATTTCCATAACAAATTTTGTCTTGAATCCCTATGCATAGGAGTCAAGACAAAATTTGTTTTAGAAATTATCCATTTGTGTTCAATCATGAAAGACAGAGTGCTTGTGTTAAGTCAATATCTTGAACTGGTATCTCCTTAGAACGAGCGAACGTCGAGCGAACGAGCGAACGAACAGAGCATTAGAGAATATCGTTTGTTCATTCGTTCGCTCGGTCGGTAGTTCGATCGTCGGTTCGCTCCTCGATCATGCGGTCATACACTCGCTCGTTCGGTCGTTCGCTAATACGTTCGCTTGTACGCTCATTCACTCGCTCGTTCAGTCGTTCGCTAACACGTTCACTCATTCGGTCGGTCGTTCGCTAATACGTTCGCTCGTTCGGTGGGTCATTCTTTCGCTCGGTCGTTCGGTCGTTCGCTAATACGTTCGCTCGTTCGGTCGGTGGTTTTTTTGCTCGGTCGTTCGGTCGTTTGCTAATACGTTCGCTCGTTCAGTCGTTCGCTAATACGTTCGCTCACACGTTTGCTAAGATCGTTTGGTCAGTCGGCCGGCCGCAGCGGCAGTGCGGCGGTGGCGGCGGCAGAGCCGGAGAAGTTTGAGATGGAGGGAAGTGAGAGATGGCATCCTCACCTTGAAGCGCAACGAGGACGGTGAGGACGGAGACGGTGAGGGCGACAACAACGATAGTGAGGGCGACGACGACGACAGGAGATCGACGACGACGTCAATGGCGATGGAGATGACGACGGCAAGGACAACGGCGACGACGATGACAGCGACGACAACGACGGCGGCGGCGGCGGGAGAAGACGATGGTGCTCGGCGCTCGGTGATGAGATGAAATCAAAAAAATTGCTAAGTGTGGAGATCGGAGAAGACAATGCGCCCCTATATATATGCAATATTCTTTTGTCCCAGTTGGTGGCACCAAAAGTGACTAAAGATATCTTTTGTCCCGGTTCGGGAAAACAACCGGGATTAAAGATCCAATCTTTAGTCCCGGTTTTTCTCACCAACCAGGACTAAAGATATCTTTTGTCCCGGTTAGTGCCAACAACCGGGACTAAAGATCATTTCTCGCTATTTCTAAATTTTTTTCCCGGCTTTGGATAACAACCAGGACTAAAGACTTAAAAAAGTTAACCGATTAAGTGCATTACAAATATATTTAAAAATAATAAAATACATTAAAAAGTGCATTACAAATATAACTGGCCCTTTTGAAAAATAATGATAAAACATGTAAAATATATTGAAAATTGTTATAAAATTTCAAAAATCATATATAATTAGCCCATGTCCGATTAAGTTCATTAAAAATAAAATAAAGTCATATAATGATAAAACATTTAAAATATGTTGAAAATTGTTATAAAATTTTAAACATCATATATAATTAGCCCATGTCCAATTAAGTGCATTAAAAATAAAATGAAGTCATAAAAGTAATGATAAAATATTTAAAATATGTTGAAAATTATTATAAAATTTAAAAATCATATATAATTAGCCCAAGCCGATTGAGTGCATTAAAAATAAAATGAAGTCATAAAAGTAATCATAAAACATTTAAAATATGTTGCAAATTGTTATAAAATTTTAAAAATCATATATAATTAGCCCATGCCCAATTAAGTGCATTAAAAATAAAATGAAGTCATAAAAATAATGATAAAACAATTAACATATGTTGAAATTTGTTATAAAATTTTAAAAATCATATATAATTAGCCCATGCCCGATTAAGTGCATTAAAAATAAAATAAAGTCATAAAAGTAATGATAAAACATTTGAAATATGTTGAAAATTGTTATAAAATTTTAAAAATCATATATAATTAGCCCATGCCCGATTAAGTGCATTGTAGGAAAAAAAATAAAATCATGAAAATGATAATGAACAATGGAATATCATGATCAATCCTCGCGTCGGGAATACACAATATGCTTTAGTTGATTGTAATAGAAATAGAGGGATCTTTAATACATTAAAAATAATTTACAACGTGATGGTTGACCTCATGTACTTTCTCCTAACGAATGTTCCTTTGCTATGATCGTTGCATGGGTAAGGGTGTCCTCGATTGATAAGAGGATGCTCGGGTCAACTGTCACTGTGAACGGAGGTTGCCCGTCAAACTGATCATAATCTTCGTTAGTCTTATCTTAGACTCCGACGATTTTCCTTTTTCCTAGAAAACATGTGGCGCTTTGGCTCGTCGGGCCCTTTTCCCTTCTTTGGTTTGCTAGACATGTCCTTCATATAGAAAACTTGCGTTACATCATTGTCTGAGTATCCAACCTTGGTAAGATCAACTTTTGTCATCCCACAGTCATCAACCGTTACGCCTCAACCAGTCAGCCTAACCCATTGGCACCGAAACAGAGGGACCTTCAGAGCTCCATAGTCAAGTTCCCATATCTCGTCGATGTCACTGTAATATGTGTTTGTTGTCCCATCGTATATCATGGCATCGATACAAACAACACTGTTCTGATTTGTGCTCTTTTTGTCTTGGGCTACTGTGTAAAATGTATACCAGTTGATCTCATATCCTTGGAATGTCGAGATTGACCAAGATGGTCCCCTCGCCAAGAAGGCTAGTTGTTGCTCAATCGTATCGTTATCCATGAGATTTTGTCGCAACCATGCGGGGAAAGTTCCATGAGATGTTATCATTACCCATGAGGTAGTTTCGGTGTATTAATTATTAGAGTCTTTGTTGTCTCAACTTTTGTAGGAGAATAGTCTCTAGGTGGACTAAGAGTGCATATTGACTCTACCTTTGAACATGCCGTAAGGCTGTGATCATTAGATCAAACTAATCCATGGTAAGATATTTTTGACTAACTTAGGAGCTCTTATAAATTAAGTGTCAAATTAGTAAAGTTGTAGATAGATAGGTGGAAAACATTTAAGGACGTATGGAAAAAAACCATTTAAAGAAAAATTTAGGAACCTTTAACAAGATCTAAGGCTGTGATCATTAGATCAAATTAATCCATGGTAAGATATTTCTGATTAACTTAGGAGCTTCTATAAATTAAGTGTCAAATTAGTAAAGTTATAGATAGATAGATGGAAAACATTTAAGGACATATGAAAAAAGCCATTTAAAGAAAAAGTTAAGTCATGGTAATTTTAGTTTTCCTTGGTCATATAATCCTTAATTCCATAATTAATAGGGGCAATTGTGCCATTGACCCTATTTTGAAGCCTGACTACGAGTTTAGCCCTACTTTTTAAACTTTACTTATTTGACCTTAGTTTAAAATACCAAACTTTTTCTAACCAAGCATTAGGAGTGTATGCTATTTACAGGATGGAACAACTGAAATGCCCCTGGAAAATAACATAGGAGTGGGTGGATTCTGATTCCTCTCCCCTTCGGTCATCCTGTATTGGCCTCGACGGAGCTAAGGTTTAGGTCGTGGGTGAGCGGAGGGTGAGCGCAATGCCGGCGGCTCAGCGCGAGGCTGGGAGGGAGGCCATGGCAAGGAGCAAGACCCGGCGTGGTCGCCGGCATGGAGCTCTACCAGGCATGCAGCCACGAAGGTGGAGGGAGCTCTACCGGGCACGGGCACAAAGGGGGTGGAGGGAGCTCGGCATGGGCGTGGGCACATAGGGAGCTCATCCGGGCGCGGGCATGGAGGATGCAAGGGACGGGCTCGGAGGGAGGGAGGGAGGCTGACTTGCCGCAGATCTCCACCCCATAGCAGTTTTACCTGCCCACTACTCCTTGTCCACTCCCATCTCTTTGCTATTCGACTACAGCTATAATCTACGATGTAGAGGTAATTTCATATCTTCTCTTTTGATGTAATTTATGGTTGTAATATAGAACCGATATAGCGAATCCTTTTTGCTTATTAGAGATACTTTGGAATGATTTGTTGGCCTGATCAAAGCAATGTAATAGTCGATGTTAGAGTGAGGGCGTATTTCAGCTTGCCGGATGGGGGCTACAGACCTATTGCAGCAAAGTTTATAACAAAGTTGACATAAATAGCTACACCTTGGGTAAATTTGTTGATTTCTTAGGTTAGTTGGCAGCAGTTGTTGCAATTAATGGTCATAATTGGCTATTTTCAATGGCATATGGAATCATTGAGACTGAGTCGGAGGAGAGTTGGACATGGTTGTTTAGAACATAATACAAGCTATAGGTACTCCTACTGGATTAGTCATCAGCATTGACATAAGTAAAATTACACGCGTGGTTTCTTTGTTCTCTTTTGTTCATTAAGCTTAGGTATAATGTACTTATGAAATGCCAGTTTGTTAATTGTTATAGGTAAAGAAATTAAGGGGGCTTAGATGAGAATCATCCATATGCATGGAGTAGAAGCAAATTTTCAGATCCATGCAAGGTAGACTGTAGGATTGTAAAGGGCATTTTCCATCCTAAAAGCTAGCCAACGAGATGAGGGGCTGCCTAACTTATATATTAGGTCCCTTGCAATTCCACAATCAATGTGGGACTATTCAACAATCTTTCCCTTCACACATTGTTGTCCCTTAGCCGTTTACCGCCCCTTCACTGTACACCGACGTTCTCGTGTATACGGGCCCCGTAGACACCCAAGGTCCATCAGGTCTTCACACTCTTGTTCATCAGGTCAAAGATGATGAACTAATCAGGACCTAATACCAATTATAGGATCGTAAAGGGCCTTTCTCACTTCAAAAGCTAGCCAATGAGGTGGGGCACCCCACTTATATATTAGGTCTTCCTACCCCAAAAGCTATACAAGGTCCTTTGTTCTTTCACAACCAATGTGAGACTATTCAATATAGACTGCATCAATGATATCCCTTCTGAATCATTCAATATTTGGGTTGTGAAAACCAAAGGCTTGTATATTCTAGATATGCGTGAGAAGAAAAGACAAATGATTGTAAGCAAGTTTGAGTTGATAAGGAAAATTGATAGAAATATGGATGGTAAAAAAATCCCAGCCATCACCAAAGCTCTCTAACTGTTCAAAGCACGACTATCATAGACCATAAAGTTCTAAGCTGTGAAGATGGCACGGCTGAAATAATTGTATGCAACAATACACATGCAGTTAACTTGGTGAAGAAGACTTGTAGTTGTAGGGCTTGGCATGTAAGTGGGAAATCATGTAGCCACGTTGTAGCTTTTCATTGCAAGTCTCAATAGAGAAGTACTTATGAGTAACTTTGTGGATGAATGCTTTTATGCTGGGAGGTTAAAAAAAGCATATGTAATGATATCGAACCAGCTATGGCAACGAGTTGATTTAGGCTACAAACTCAAGAAGCCCAAATTGAGGAGGAAACCTAAGAGACCACGAGTCTCTAGGATAAAGGCTTTGGATGAGGTTGGAAAAAGAACAAAATGAAATGCTCTGAGTGTCATGAAGTTATCCATACAACCATGTTTTGCTAAGGCAGCCTTACAGCCAGCCAAAAGAGGAGACCTTGATGCATCCAGAGAGGGAAACAATAGAGTAGCGATGATACATCCAGATAGGAAACGCTACTGTTTCACACATGTCTAAATAAGTGTTTTATTTGCCTTACTTTACCACTAACTTATAGTTTCTTTCACATGTAGTGCAAGTTTAAGTGCATGCGCTGATTGTTGATGCGAAACACGACGGCCTGGGAGATTTGCTTCACTCCAGTGCAAGTCCAAATCTTAGAAGAACGGGTTCAAGGTATGCCATTTGGTTTGATCCTGCAACCAACAAGATATACAAATGAAACCAGTTAGATATACGATAGCTGATCGACTGGTAAGCCGATGACGTACCATATGGACCTAACCGATGTAATCCGACCGAATCGGCTGTAAGGTGTAAGATAGATAATATAAAGCAAACCCTAAATATGCTCCATCGGTTGTAAATACCTAATCTATAGAAAAATACTACATCATAGCCGGTGAAATCATAATTAGGTCAAAGTAGATACCGTATCGGCTAATAGTTCGATACAGCCTTATATAAGAATATCAATCTAGGGAAATATATCGAGGCAATATTGATATATTTAGCTAAAGTGATATCCTTGTATAAGGGGCAGATACAACATGAAAAGCATGATTAAAAAAAATTTAAGCAAGACTAAACAGTTACATCAGATAAGATTGGCTGAAACTCCGATGTTACCCTTATTGCAAACAAGAGACAGGCTAGAGATCATGATTCTAATTAGGACTAAGGCTGATGGAGCGCAAAGTGTAAAAAGATGCATGATATCTAGACAATCAAGTCCTTGAGTGTTTTTTGGGTGGTAGATACCGTATGTCAATCTAAGCTAATAAGCTAATTTAGCCGATACCGACAATATCTTGTACAAGGTCTGGCCGATACGATTAAATCAAGCCATCGACTTAGATTGGCTAAATTATGTGGTAATTTAACAAGACATACCTTTAGCTGACAAACTCGAAGCACGAACTTGTCGAGAAGAGCAAAAAGAAAATTGTGGCGATGCGCCGAAAGTGTTGATTGAACTGTTCTTTTTTTTTACATAGTCCTTGGGCTTATATTTATACCCGTACATATAGACCTTGTCCTTACCGAGCACTATTTACAACTTGCCTAGACAAACAAGTCCTAGGTGGACTCTTATAACAATATTATAAAAAGGAAACTAACTCTTATTCCTAATTAATAGATACAATTGTCTTATCCGGACCTAATTCCTAATTATCTTTAAATCCTTCTTTGAAACTAACACGAAGCTAGGCTACTCGTATCAGCTCAACCGAGTCCGATTCAGCTTACCCATATTGGCTATCCGAGTCCAATTCCATATCAGCCAATACGGCTCCAGCCGATCCGCTATCTATTCTTGGAGACCATCTCCTCTTCAACTCCACTTCGGATCCAATCTTGACCGTTAGCACATTTTTACTAAATTTTGCTGTTAACACTGATGCAAGGAGAAGGGGAGTTGTCCTCCTCCCGTTTCTACCTATCCCACATTCTAGAAAAAACCACTCCATTCTCGCCTGTCCTACATCCGTAATAAGCCACTAAAAAAACAAAATTAAAAATTAAAAAAAAGATAGGTTTCCAAATCCGATCGAATTGTTCTCTGTTTCAATCTGTTTCAAGGCTCATTTCATTTCGTCAAAACAGCATAAGGACAAGGATTTAGAGGAACACGAAATTTTGTTCAAACACAAGAAATTTCCAGCTGTCCTACATCCCAAAATAAGCTGCTAAAAAAAACAAAAGGAAAATAAAAAGAAAAAGAAAAGGCAGGTTTTCAGATCCAATCGAATTGTTCTCCGCTCCAATCTGTTTCAGGGCCCATTCATTTCGTTAAAACAGCACAAGGATTTAGCCAATCTGTTTCAGGGCCCATTCATTTCGTTAAAACAGCACAAGGATTTAGAGAAACACGAAATTTTGTTCAAACACAAGAAAGATTCTAAACCACTGATGCAGTTTCATTTCCTTCCTGATGCGTACCTTGGCCTCTAGCCCTCTATGACATGGGGATGGCAGCTGCCAAGTATGGGAGCTCGTCCTGCGTTTCGTCATCGTTGTCTGCTTCAGAATTCCTAGGATCACACTGATGATTTCTTATTTTTTACCATGATATCACGGCTTTTGCTATATTTTATTGTGTGATTGTTTTTTCTCCTCCTCTGCTTTTTGTTTTTTGAATGAGGATCTGGACATGGCTTGATGGCAAGGCAGAACACTTGGCCCACACAAATGGCCGAAAGCGGACATCGCAAATTGTGCGAAACAAACGTGGCCCAAACCAATAAATGGCCAAAAAAAACAAAAGACGCACATGCAAACCGGCCACAAAAATACAGATCCATAACCCATTTAGGTGTATCAGAGGTCCAAGGGCCAAGGAAGATGATCTTTTGTCAATCTTGTGAATCTTAGTCTTTTCATGCGAAAATGCTGACAGATGATCTGTCGCTAGAATCTAGGCCACGCGATCGGCTTTTCCTTTCACCTTTTGGCCCGACGCTTTTTGTCCGAAAATGCTAATCGGCATATTTGGCAAAAATGGCCTACGCTAGTATTTTTGTTTTTTATTTTTTGAGGCCTTTGCCGCGTGGGTTGTTTTCCTTTTTGAGTTTTTTTTCCGCTTGGGCCTGTTTTCTTTTTTGCCTTTTACCCAATTTGTGACTAGGCCAATCAATTAGACCCTATTTTCTTTTCTTTCTTTTATCAGGTAGTTCTTTTCTTTTAGACGCCCATGTATATGTTTTGTTTTTCTTTTCAAATAAGATCAACCTGCCAGACCAACGCCTTTCCTTTCTTGTCACAATACGGTTTCTATTTTTAGCAAGTTTATGTACCTAAATTTTGAACACCTAAAGTCTATACGTACCGAAAGTTTATATGTCTGATTCAAATTGATATTGGAATTCAAATTCATATGTTTTATAAGAATTTTGCAATCTGATAAGTTACTACAAATATATATTACGTGTATAAACTTTATACGTGTAAATTCTAAGCATAATTGTTTTTCATTTTATTTAGATTTTTATTCTTATTTGTTTAATTCGTTTTTCAACTCCAATCTATACGGGTGTATGGGTGTGCCCACGGCGCACGTACACATGCTAGTAAGAGGTGGTGGGAGCGATCAAACCGGAGGGACGGGGCACAACACCATCATGCGGGTTTCGGTTTTGTTTGTCGTTTCCTGATCGTGTGCCCCCTGTGCGCACTATGACGTGTGTTTTAGGGGTACCCTTTTGATGGGAATTGGATGCTGCACACGATCGACTAATTGTTTTCATTTTTTTTTCAGTTGACTGATCAATAGTCACTCTCAAACTTTATAATTTTGAACATTTCACATATAAAATTTAATTTTCACATACAAATTATACACACCAACACTTGAAAGGAAAGAACACGGCCCACAAACCTCAAGCCCACTCGGCAAGCTGAAAAAGGAAAGATGAACATGTGGGGTTAATTCTGGGTCATGTTCTGATTATCATTTACAGGCAACACACGCAAGGCGCATAGTACTAAGCACCACATCTAATTGACCATGGCAACCATGTTAAAACACAAGTAAAATATATAATGTCGTCTTTAACTAAAATATAATGTCTTGTGGAGGTTATAGTGAGGCTTTCCATTATATTGCACTCTCATACATGGCTGCAAATAAGTGATATTCTCTGAGTATATTCTGTAGTGCACTATCATGTATAGTTTTTTATAGTGATGTAAATGTGATAGTCCGTATAATTTTGTTAAATGAGGCAAGAGGGAATATTTAGTCGTATAACATTATCATATTTGCTTAAAACATGTAACCCCGTATTGTAATTTTGAGGATGTTACAACGATATAAACTACTACTTACGCAAGCTAACTAATATTTGTAGTATAGCATCTGTATAGGAACAGGATTAACAAAGAGAGACTCAATAGTCTCCTGAAGTGTGGTGGCAAATGTATACGCGTCCTTCCTGTCATTGTAAAAGAAAACCAGGGAAGAGACTACTCTTACAACTTGCTTCAGCACTGGATACAACTTATGATCCTCAAAGCGAGCTTGGTTCACTATTCTCCATTGATCTTAGACGAGTGAATCAATCTTGTCAATTGCAACCTTCATTGTGACTTTGTGCTCATTCATACAGAGCTTGCAACATGCCCTTTGTTTTTTCCATGGTACATTATATCGGTTCATGCACAAGAAATATTGATTAGACTGCACTCTTCCTCTAACATAAAATATGTATATATATCCAGAAGACTGTTCTTTCAGATATTCAGATCTAATGTACCGTTGTTAAAAGAATAGATAATAAATCCAATTAAGTCATTCGTACCTTCATTGCGGCAATGCCATTCATGAAACGTCCAATTTTTCCTGATGCTTCTATAGCAGTGGTTCTACTGGCTACCTACTCAAATGTTTCCTTTGTTACTGCATTACCCGTGCCTACCGTCCCGCTCACATGTAGAAGTGGAATGACCGAGGACATAGCTGTCAAAGTAATCTGATCATCGAAGCTTGGTTTATGCATCTGGTGTGACCACTCTGCTTCCTGGAGATAATAGGTGGACAGTTTCTGGAGCTGCACACAACTAAAGAAATTAGCAAAAACAGAACTAAACCATACTGAATTTAATTGCAATTAGAGAGATCAAGGTGCATTTTTCGGATTCTGAAAAGAATTATGTACATATATATGTAGTGCTATACCTCCTTTTTAGTGTAAGCGACCCTGTACTTGTCGTTCTCTGTCACTTGATCCTCAAGCACCTTGAAGTTGCTCAACAGTTGTGTATAGAACTTCTTCAGATAGTCCGGTAGAAGAGTGACAGCGGTTTCATCCCATCTGAAAGAGAAGCCAATTTGTTTGCACTAAGGGTTAAAATGTACATATACAAATTACACACTCATATGAAATTTTCAGTTAGAGGAAAAGAAAATGGTGCAGCTATGCATCACCGGTGGGAAGAGTATGGTAAGACAAAATTAAGCAGATATATATGTAGCGAAATTTCTTCGTTGATTATATATATTTTACTTTCAGATGCCACTCTCGTGCGCCTTCGTAATAAAATTATTGCCATCATCCAGCAATGTTACTAAGTGGTAATGTTTTTACTCCTGTTCCAGTATTTATCACTACTGGTAGTAATGATGTCTGTACTACTTAATGTGATATGGTTATACAATGCAGTAGTTCTACTAATTCCAAATAGAACTATCCATAAATATATATACATAATGACTCCAACAGAACAATTTAAGAATTGTACAAAGCAGTATCAATATCCCATGCAAGAATAAAATATATTACAAATCTAGCACCTATATGTAGTACTTAGATGTTCTAGTAAAATCACTATATTAGTTGGATAAAATGAGAAACATCAAGGCATCAGTCAGTAGGAGAAGGTTGACATAGAGCAAACTCTTTACTTTATTATTGTCCCATTTAACCTATATGTCAGCCATGAGGCAAAGCGATGACCCTTTTAGCTGCATTGGCAGCAATAATAGGCTGATAACTATATATGTTACTAATTTGATAATATTAACCTAATGAAATTCTACCATATTTGTATGGTTTATTTAATTATATAATTGTGAAAAATGACAATATATGATCAACGACGTGCACAGTGGTGCATAACAATTACAAGTTATGTTCATTCTTAATTCATAATTAAGTAAATTTCAGGCAAAACTAATCCCACCTTTGTATAGCCAAGTTTAACTGCATGAATTGTTGAATGGTAGCATGGGAATCAAATGTGTCATCCATCAAAGTAACAAGCAAGATCATTTTTTTGAAAAACATTCGGGTGAAAGAGAAATCTTTCTCATAAAATGCCAAGGACGGCCACAAGTAGCCCTCCACTGCACGGTCCCTATCATAATTTAACCCGACATACATGTAAAGATCTCTCCACCACCTCAAAAGTAATCATTTCAAGTTTGTTTGGGGTATAATTAATGATATGCCTACTGTTGAGGGCATCAATATTAATTACTCTCTCAGTCCCCATCTATAATAACTTCTAACTATGTTTTAGACACATATAGCTCAAAGTTACTATTTTTTGGGACAGTGTTAGTATTACTTAATTAGTTTCTTTCACTACCTTAAGGGAGGGAATGATACTCAGAGATAGATTTGAGCTCCTTCAGGTACACGTTCTGTAGAATGTTAAAATATAGCTTTGCATGCTCCAGAAGAATTTCACTACACCCTTCCTCTCGTTCATATTCTGAAATAAACAGTAACGTCTCCAATCTCTTGCATGTCCTTGGCAGTGCAATGTTCAGGGCACGGTTGACCTGATCAGCTAACACCGGATTAAAGTCACAATCCCTAGTCATTGATTCGAGATGATGTCTTGTCACTACTACAAAAACCTCCATAGGTACCGGCCACATAGGTGCCGGATTTGCTAGAACCGGTACCTAAAAGACAAATAGACCCAATTTTTCCACGAACCGGCACATATAAGATCTTATAGGTGCCGGTTGAATGGGAGAAGGCTATAGGTGCCGGTTTGTAAGAAAAACCGATACCTATGAGCCCAAAAAAGGTGCCGGTTTTATTTACGAACCGGCACCTATCACATAGGTGCCGGTTCGTAATAAGAACCGGCACCTATGTTACGGCAACATAGGTGCCGCTTTAACCTAATAAACCGGCACCTATCACATAGGTGCCGGTTCTTATTAAAAACCGGCACCTATGTGGTGGCTTCCTTCGGAAGGAAACTAAATAGGTGCCGGTTCATAACATTAACCGACACCTATATCCCCCAAGTCTATATATACCCCTTGTTCACTGCATTCTCATGATTTTGTGGCTTCTCTTCAGCTCATCCAAACGGGGGGAGGAGGTTTTGCCCAAAAATTTAAAAAATATCGAGAGGTCTATGTGTTTGCGTGCGTAAAGGTTAGTACGTGTTGATTCGATATGTAATTCGCAATAATATTTGTCAAGTTAATTTTTTTTTGCAATTTGTTTTGTTGAATGAGAAGCATGAGAAAGTATGATGACTTATTATTTTGGAGTAATTTAGAGATTAATCATCAATGAGTAATGTAACTGTTATTAACATATATCAGAATTTCAATAGATATAGAGAATGATATACGTATGTTAGTGGTTAATTTAAGAATTTTCGTAGGAGCGATGGATGAAGGAGGGATGAACATTCCGCAGCGCGGTACCTTGGAATATGCCAGGAGAGTAACCAACTTCGTGATCGCAGCCACGAGATCCAGATCATTGAACACGACGGAACACTTGCGTTGTCCATGCGCTGATTGCAGGAATGAGAGACAGTTTCCTGCAAAACAAGTTCATGAGCATCTCCTAACAAGGGGTTTTATGCCTAATTACACATGTCAGGACAATCATGGTGAAGATGAGAATCCGGATGTAATGGACGGAGGCAATGTGGAGTTGCCTGCTGACGGAGGTGGATATGATAGTGACGAATCAGATGGTTTAGATCAGATGTTACGCGACGGGGAGACAGCCCTCGACGATGACAGGCAATACGAGAAGTTCAAGGGCATGGTGGAGGACTCAAAAACCCCGCTTTATCCAGGATGCAATGAGCAGCACACCAAGTTACACGTCGTCCTCTCGTTGCTGCAGATGAAATCAACCAACGGTTGGAGTGACAAGAGCTTCACAGAGCTTCTACAGCTGATTGGAGACCTCCTTCCAGCGGGTCATGTGCTGCCAGAAACAACATACCGAGCGAAGAAGGTTGTCTGTCCACTCGGACTGGAAGTGCAGAAAATTCACGCATGTCGAAATGACTGTATCCTATATCGAGGTGACTATGCAGACTTGGATACATGTCCAGTTTGCGGAGCACCGCGGTATAAGGGTGGAGTTAACGATGATGATGATGTTGATGATGACAGTGGTGGCCCGGTCCTGAAGAAGAGGAAAGTGCCCGTTAAAGTTGCGTGGTATTTTCCTATAATCCCTCGGATTGAACGCATGTATGCAAATAAAAAACATGCAAAGATGATGCGTTGGCACCACGAAGAGCGTAAGAAGGATGGAATGATAAGACACCCTGCCGATGGATCTCAATGGAGAAAGATAGATAGAAAGTATAAAAAGCATTTCGCGCAAGAGATTAGGAATATAAGGTTTGGGCTGAGCACGGACGGGATGAATCCATTCGGTGACATGAGCAGTCGACATAGCACGTGGCCAGTGGCACTTGTTATCTACAACCTTCCTTCATGGTTGTGCATGAAGCGTAAGTATATTATGATGCCACTTCTAATCCAAGGGCCCAAGCAACCTGGCAACGATATCGATGTCTACTTCAGGCCATTAGTGGATGATCTTAAGTTTCTATGGGACCGGGGTGTGCAGATGTGGGATGCGTACAAAAGAGAGTACTTCACCTTAAGGGCAATGTTGTTCGTTACCATCCAAGATTACCCTGCAGCTGGTAACACATCCGGGCAAACAGTGAAAGGTGGTTGTGCATGTGTGCAGTGCATGCGGGATACAGCGAGCAGGTGGCTGAAGTACTCCGGAAAGACTGTGTACATGCGCCATCGGAGGTTTCTTCCAGCCGGCCACCAGTACCGTAGCAATACAAGAGATTTTGATGGCACGGTGGAGGAGGGTACAGCTCCAACACATCGTACCGGCAGAGAGATTTTTGAAGAGGTACAAGATATTGAATGTATATTTGGTAAGGGGCAAGGCAATCGAGGCACAACGAGCAAGGGTGGTAAGAAACCTCTTTGGAAGAAGAAATCTATCTTTTGGGAACTACCATATTGGAAAGATTTGGATGTCCGTCACGCGATTGACGTGATGCATGTTGAGAAGAATGTGTGCGAGAGTTTGATGGGACTCCTGCTAAACATACCCGGCAAGACAAAGGACACGTTGAAAGCCCGGAGAGACCTCGCAGACATGAACATCAGGCCCGAGCTACATCCTCTAGAACAGCCCAATGGTCGCCAGTACCTCCCTCCCGCGTGCTACACCCTTAGTGCCGCAGAGAAAATAAGCCTGTTGGAGTGCCTGCAGGGTGTCCGAGTCCCCTCTGGTTACTCCGCGAACATTAAAAGACTTGTCAACATGAAGGAGAAGAAATTAGTGGGCATGAAGTCACATGATTGCCACGTGCTGATGACACAACTTCTTCCTGTTGCTATTAGAGGCATTTTGCCAGATAAGGTTCGAAACCCAATCCTAAAGCTGTGCTCGTTCTTCAATGCTATATATCAGAAGGTGATCGATCCAAGCACGCTAGACAAGCTCCAAGCAGATGTAATCATTACCCTTTGCCAGCTCGAGATGTGTTTTCCACTATCATTTTTTGATATAATGGTTCACCTCGTGTCACATATCGTGAAAGAGATAAAGATTCTCGGCCCAGTGTATCTGCATAACATGTGGGCTTTCGAGAGGTTCATGGGGATCATAAAGAAGTATGTGCGTAATAGAGCTCGACCAGAGGGCAGTATCGTAGAGGGTTATGCAACAGAGGAGGTGGTTGAGTTCTGTATCGACTATATGGATTTGCATCCCATTGGTGTGCCGATGTCTCGACACGAGGGCAGGCTACTAGGGAAAGGGACACTAGGGCATAAGGCAATTTTCGCTCCTAGCCTAGAAACATTACGGCAAGCACATTTCGCAGTGCTCCAGCAGTCGACCTTGGTGGCTCCATTTGTCGACATGCATTATAACACACTCCGCAGCGAGAACCCAAGCAAATCAGAGGCATGGATAGCTAAGCAGCATAGGCTGAATTTTGGCGATTGGTTACAGAAGCATATCATTGCTATGAATACTGATAGTGACCAGCTGTATGTTTTGTCTCGAGGACCTGCGAGCACAATTCATTCATTCCAAGGGTATGACATTAATGGCTATACATTTTACACGAGAACCCAGGATGCCAAGAGCTCGTATCAAAACAGTGGTGTCCACATAGACGCCTTCGACAGTAATGGTGTAGAACAAACGTACCATGGTTATATAGAGGCAATCTGGGAGCTTGAATATGGACCGCTGAAGGTACCACTTTTCCAGTGTCAATGGGTCAAAATTCCAAGTGGTTTGAGGATTGACAAGTACGGAATGTTCATCGTGGACTTAAACAATGTAGGTTACCAAGATGAACCATTTGTGCTCGCAGAATCCGTAACACAAGTTTTTTATGTCAAAGACCCTTCCTCGTTGACCGATCGCCACGTGGTTCTCCATGGAAAGCGAAGCATTGTCGGAGTTGAGAATATCGTTGATGAGGAAGGCTACGATCAAATCGACGAGCTACCACCGTTTGCAACAGATGTAGAAGGAGGTGAAGAAAGTCAGGAAGACGAAGACGAGGAAGAAGCACCATATGTTCGCAGTGACCATGAAGAAGGAGTAATTGTGATAGACCTGCATGTTTGAATTGTACTGTAACAAACATGTAAATTGTGTAATTGGTCCAGCCTTAGTGCAGGCTATTGGTTTGTGTCTCTATCTACCTATCTATCTTGCTATATATCTATATGATAGAAAGGTTGAGAGGTGTAAGTTGTGTTTGGTTTTTTTATCATTGTCAAGTTTTCGTGAGAGAAAGATTCTAGAATTACCAAAATTTGGTAATGAAGGCAAGTTTTGACAATGTTTAGATTGTTACCTTGCCAAAGCTAAAACTTGGTAGGGTTAATTTTGGCAACAAAGTGAACAACTCCTAAGTCAAATATTCCTAACTTTAGCTATTAATTTTTAGAAATTCATATAGTTCAATAATATATGAATTATTTATGTTCTGAAATTATTTATCATGGTGAACCTAAAAACATAAATTTTATAAATGTTAAACTATATAAATTTCTAAAAAATAATGGCCAAAGTTAGTAATGTTTGACATATAGAACAAAGCTGAAACAATAAATAATTTGAAACGGATGGCATAAAGTATTTTTTTAAAGCAATTTATTGAGTAATTAGAAAATAATTTGACTTAACATAACGAGAGATATATTAATTAGTAATTAGGATAGCTTGAGCCGGCATTATATATTTGCTACTGCTAATTAGCTAGAGCAATGAACAATTAAAATCAAACAACTGAACTGACCTTTTAGGTACTGTATTTTAGTGGGAAGAAGAATATTATTCAACAATCTAACAAAATTCAAAATCAAGTATACATACATGCATGGTTCCAACTTGCCACCAAATGTGTTGATATATAACCCCCCCAGAAGCCACATAGGTACCGGTTCGTATTTACAACCGGTACCTATTGTTGTAAAAGGTGCCGGTTTTAAATAAGAACCGGTACCTATGTGATCCAAAAGGTACCGGTTCCAATTTAGAACCGGCACCTTTTTACCACAATAGGTACCGGCTGTAAATACGAACCGGTACCTATGTGGCTTGTATATATGCGGCCGTCGATCGGTATTTCCCCCAAGACACCCCCTGTCGATGCCATTTCCCCCAGACCACCCTGCCGACGCCAAGATCAACCGGTCGCCGCCCGCCGCCCGCCGTCGCCGCCCACTGCCGTCCCCCTCCTGCACCACCGTCGGTCCTCCCCCTGCCTAGATCTACCGCCGTCGCCGTCCACCGTCGTCCTCCTTCGTCGCCGCTGCCCTCCTCAAGCGCCGCCGTCCTCCATCGTCGCCGCTGCCCTCCTCAAGCGCCGCCGTCCTCCATCGTCGCCGCTGCCCTCCTCAAGCGCCGCCGTCCTCCATCGTCGCCGCTGCCCTCCTCAAGCGCCGCCGTCCTCCATCGTCGCCGCTGCCCTCCTCAAGCGCCGCCGTCCTCCATCGTCGCCGCTGCCCTCCTCAAGCGCCGCCGTCCTCCATCGTCGCCGCTGCCCTCCTCAAGCGCCGCCGTCCTCCATCGTCGCCGCTGCCCTCCTCAAGCGCCGCCGTCCTCCATCGTCGCCGCTGCCCTCCTCAAGCGCCGCCGTCCTCCATCGTCGCCGCTGCCCTCCTCAAGCGCCGCCGTCCTCCATCGTCGCCGCTGCCCTCCTCAAGCGCCGCCGTCCTCCATTGTCGCCGCTGCCCTCCTCAAGCGCCGCCGTCCTCCATCGTCGCCGCTGCTCTCCTCAAGCGCCGCCGTCCTCCATCGTCGCCGCCGCCCTCCTCCGCCGCTGTGGTGTTCTCCTCAAGCTGCTGCTGCTGCTGCATTCTTCGCCGCCGTCCTCCAATCTTCGCTGTCAAAGGTGTGCAATTATGTCAATTAGTTGTTTATAGTGAAAGTTATAGGAAAAGATTCTTTTCTTAAAATTACACACATATCTCTTGACATTTATGTACCCTGGTATATTTACAAGAAATACTCTAGATTTTACAACGGGGAGTTTCACTAAATTCTATTTAAAACACATCCTCCCTAGCTTGAAAATTACTTTTTATATGTTCAGCCACCGAGGCATTTCATATGGTTATGGAAGTGCAAGGTTGTCATGAAATCAAGTTTTTTACATTGTTGTTAGAAAGTTTTGTGCCCCTGTTGATGCAAACCTGTCCTGTTCTTGATGTATGGTGGGGGAATCAAAGGGATGCATCTCTTTATCAACTACCCGTTCATTTTGAGTTGTTGGCATGCCATTGAAATTTATTAGAACACTAATCTAAAATTTTCTCAGAACTAGCCAGATATTAATTTCAGAGAGAAAAGGTTTTTTTGGAAGTGTGTCTAATAGCTTGCTGGCAGATTTGTAAGCAAAGAAATTCTCTTATTTTTCAGAATGTTACCTCTAGCTAGTGTTTCTCCAGTTGGAAGATTTTGTTTAAAAATTATGTTCTCTTATATACATGTATGATGAATTAATGGTAGTTTAAAACAACTGGTTATAGATTAGATACAACACGTATAGATTCTGATGTTTTCATTGTACCTTTGATGTAATATCTTACTTTTTTCTTTAATATAATATAACTGTCGGACAAAGTCCTGACAATATTTAAATAAAAAGTACTTTTACAATATTATATATATATATATATATATATAATTTTATCAGGTTTTTCAAACTTTTGTAGTACAAATTAACTATCTAGATCGTGGATTATAATGTTGCATTATAATGTAAAGATCGTGGATGTCTAAAGCGGCACATTTTCAGGGCTGGAGTGACTGAGCATAGTAATAACATAGTAAGTATTATATCAAGGAAGGCTTAATTGATCACTGATCGAAATACTTTCAATTCGAGTCAAGAATTTATTACCTGAAAAATTTTCCCTTTCTTTTCTCTGGAAAAAAGTGCTTCTCTTACATATGCTCTCCCTGTATTGACATTTGACAAGTATTCTATTTGTCCCATAAAAAATCAACTTCTAACTATATATCTCAATATATCTTATGTTCAGATATATAGTCAAATGTACCTTCTGTCAAATATAATACAACTTGTTAATCAACTCCATTTTTATAACAGTTTACTAACTTGTTAAGCAAAGTTAGTTCATTCATTTGGTGTAAATATAGTCAGTTTTGAATATGTAAGTAACACATACTCTAGGTTTCAGGCAATATGTAGAACAATTATGTACATAAGGATTGCTTTTGAATTTCACTACTCAAATTCATGTTTCAGAACTAAACAGATTTCAGAACTTGAGCACAAATTCAGAAATTTAGACGGCTTATAACTTTCATATGCTTAATAGTAAAATTGAAATTGTTTCACCTAAATTTGAAAACATCACGAATTAGTTCACATAGTGGGCAGGTTGAGGAGCACATACAAGGCAAGTGCCCCTTCTTCCTTTGATACATTAATACACTATAGCTATGCAAAGTACATTAGTACACTTGCTTTATGAGGCTGTTTACTTTTTCATATTTTTTCAATTTTGGATCTTTCGCTTTTCGCGTACACGTTTTCTAAACTGCTACATGGTGTATGGAATTAGATGACATTACTTTACTGTTGGTATATTTGGAAGAATATCATCAAGAGGACAATAAGTTCTTACACTAATTTCTTGTATCTATCTAGCAGTAGTTCTAGCCTAGATCTACAAAAGGAAATGTCAGGGGAACAAGATAACATTAGGCCTACAAATTCTGGAGAAAGCGATGGTGGTAATGGTAGCCCAAGTGGCTTTCTAAACTTGAATCAGCCCGATGTTAACCCGCACAATACAGAGGTAAATTAACCGATCTGGAACAAATAATACCTTAAAACTACATATATCGTCAGATATGAATGACTAATTTATACTGATGTTTGAAGGAGGTTGATCCTTCGGCCACTACGCACTCCGCGAATACTTCAACCTCATCGGCAAGAAGAAAGGCTAGAGGTCCAACTAGGATGCCCTCAGGTCTATACACTATCACGGAGTTAGCTGCAGATGGGACCCCTATAGCTCCAGAATCGGCACTCACCCCATACGGCAAAGCTATAGGTGTCATCGTGAAGGATGACATCCCCATCAAGTACCGGCACTGGAAGAGCAGTGATACAAACGAATTGGAGTGGACGGTACCAGACAGAGACAAGGATCTTGCCTGGGAAAAGTTAAAGCGGACATTCCAGTTTCCCGAGGGACAAGAAGAACTCGCAAAGTCCGGGGCTCTTAAGAAGATGTCCATCAGCTTCAAGAAGTGGAAGACGGATCTTAACAGGAAGTTTGTCAAGAAGGGCCTGACACCAAATTTTGAAGATGCCAACTATCGAAGGTGTCGTCTTTTCTGGGATGACTTTGTGGCCTATAGAACATCAGATGAGGCAAAGGAGATTAGCGAAAGGAACCAGGCCAATGCGGCCAAAAACCGATACCCTCACCGTCTCGGCCCTAGCGGATATGCTAAGAACATAGCCAAATGGCAACTCCGGGAAGATGAGCTGCTGCAAAAGGGAATCGAGATCGAGACGAAGGACTGGTGCCAACGGGGAAAGAATTACCAATACGCCCGAGGTTCAACACTCTCGGATACAGGCGAGTTGGTACACAAGGGTCCTCGAGAGCAAGAAGTGTCCCAGAGGATCCACGAGGCCCATCTAAAGTCCTCAGAAGGTTCTTTTGTTGCGAGCAGGGAGAGAGATGAGCTTACACTTGCATTGCAGAACCCTGAGCATCCAGGACGCACAAGAGGAATTGGCCTAGTTCCATGGAGAGAAGGTTTTCCTGAAGACAGACATAGGTACCGGTCTCGGAGCAATAAAAATTCCAGAGACCAATCGGAAGAGATAAGGCTATTGAAAGAACAAATGGCACTGGTAATGGCAAGGCTTGAAGGTCAGCAAGGAGGCAATGCTGGCCACTTAACCAGTCCAGGTGGGAAGAAAAGCAGCTGCGCTTCAACTGAGGTTCCTCAAGAACCGGACACGGTTCATTACCCCGTGGACCACATCACTGTACGTACTGCATGCAGGCTGCATGTGCCACTTCAAAACATCAGTCAAGAGGTGGCACGCGCGATGGCACATCCCGTAACGGAGGGAGGGACGATACACGGTAAGCCGATACCAAGTGGCTACTCAAGGGTCGAAGTGGAGGACGTGCCGAGGAGGTACAGGGCAGTGCAGCTTGATTTTGCTCCAGAGGAGGGGGTGAACACTCTTGGTGAAGCCATCCACAACATAATCCTGTGGCGCAAGCGTTTCATTATCTTTCCTTCAGGAGATGGTGATGACGAGCCAAGCGATGGCGGGTCTAGCTCTGAAGGACTTCCTCCCTCCCCTCAAAGGATGCCAACTCCACCACCATTGCCACATAAGAGCCCGTCTCCTCCACCGGCGCAACGTAAGAGCCCATCTCCTCCAGAGGCAGCACATCAGAGCCTAGCTTCATCAGACCGGCCGAAAAAGAGGGGACGCCTCTGTAAAACTTCCCAAATGTCTGAACCACCATCTCTGAAGAAGACCAAGAAGACGCCATTGCCTACCAGGTCGGAGCCATCTTTCAAAGTGCCAGTCGAAGTACAGGATCACTTCATTCGCATGGCAAGGCCACCTGCCCGAAAGCAACCTATTACGGACTTCCGACGCACGATCAGGAAAAAGGGATTGCAAGAATTTTCCAAGAAAGAATTCGAGAAAGATGAGGCCAGCAAGACTATGCAAGACTTTCTAAAAGAGGCAGGGCTGAAAAGTTTGGATGATGTGGATAATATTGAGATGGCCCCATTGGCAGCTCAGTTCAAGCTTGGTCATTCTTTGACTACCGACGAATATCGCCACGTCATTGGCAAATGTACTCAAATGAGAAGGGTAGAAGAGTGGTACTTACAGATGGCCAAGGATGGTAAAGAGATGTTCCCCGTCTTTTACAGGGACGAGGACTTTCATCACTGTGATGGTATAGTTTGGGTCCCATTTAGAGAACTATTTCATCTATACAATCTGAGGGAGCTAGACTTATCGGTAATTCAGTTATGGGCATTGTAAGTATACTCGACCTCTCGCCATTTTTCTAAGTAAATATCCTCGTTGCGTGTCTAATTATTTTCCTTATGCAGAATGGGGTCGCTTGAATGTAGAGCGACCCATAACAAGCTAGGATTCCTCGACCCACAAATAGTCAATTCCTGTAATATTGACGCAGGCGAATGGTCCTCCCAAGAAGTGCTGAACTACCTTTACACATCCTTTGTCAAGCTGCAGGACATGAATACCATCCTTCTGCCCTACCACTTTAAGTAAGTGTGGCATTATCGTTGTACCTCCCATCGTTGTACTTTAAGATGTTAATTGTTCTCTTCCCTTGTATGTAGGCCTCACTGGATTCTTATTGCCATCCATTTAAACGATTCCAAGATTGTCGTCATGGATTCAATGAGGAAACCGCAATCCAACTACCAATCCCTCATTGACATCCTAGATAAGGCACTTGTGAAGTACAAGAAGAAGTGCATTCGACACGCTCCATGTGCAAATAAATTCCGAGTTTGGTGCCACCCTTATTGCTCACGTCAGGATCCGGGCACGAGCACATGTGGGTTCTACGTGATGAGATTTATGTGGGTTTTCATGGAGGACGGCAACTGGAACATTACGGATGCTGAGGTTCGCCCTGTCTCCTAAGACATAAATCCAATTTACTAAACACATAGTATCTTTCCACATCTTTAATCCTTCCATTTGCAGAAATTAAAGCTCCCGACAAGTAAATTGCTGCCACATGTTTGCTTGGGCCTCGCTGAACAGCTATGTGGATTCATCTTCGACCATATCATCTCGTCAAACGGCGCATACAACATTTCGAAGGCTCCTGCTGGGCTAGTGGGTTTCATTGAGGCTGGCGGCCCTAGTGACACTTTAGATAGCCGATCAACGCCAAAGCATACAAAGAACTAGAATTAGTGGGCCATACCTTTCAAACATTTTCTAAGTATCTTGTAGATTAGTTATTTGGATTGATGTGGTTTTCTTAATGTCTTCAACATGCATTAAGTTTCTCTATTTGTTAATGTTTATCTATTATTTTTTCACACATATATCTAACCATGTATTCAATTTTCTCTATTTCATATTTTTATCCCTAACAGCAACAGGTGATCTCACTGACTGGATGTGGCATGGATGAGGGAGGCATCATCATTGTTGTCTCTGTAAGCAACAGGTGAGCATGTGTAACTAAAATTTTCATATGAGTACGAGTTTAGAGCATTTGAGATGTTGTAGAGCTCAAGCGAATTTTTGTCAAGTCTCCTGAGATGTGTAACACATCTGGTCGCCGCCTTCGTGTGGTTTGACGGGCACGTCTCAGGCTGAAGTTGACTGGCACGCTGAGTCCCAGCAATATCTTCTATGCTCTCTACTCGAGGCTTCGGGTTTTATATTATGATTGCTATTTGGTCTTTTTCATTAATGAAAATTGCTCACTACCTAAAAATTAATGAACATTTGTTGGACATTATTGAAACAAGCCCTAGTCTTAAATTACGATGAGATTTTGTTGTGTGCTGGTTGAATGTTCAACACGATCCAAGCGAATGGAAATAGTTTCCTATTTCTGGTAGAAGTTCCAGCTAAGCGGATGAAAATACTTATATCGAACAAACTTTGCATGAAAATCAGCATATATATATATATATATATATATATATATATATATATATATATATTACAGAAATTATATATATGTATTTTTTTTGGCGAGGACAAATTTCTGTATCCTGAAAATTAATAGAAACCCGAAGACCGTTCAATACAAATCCAGTTGTATATATACATTTCGATATTTGCCTTCTGCGTTCTGCTTCCCTTGATTTAATTTAATTAACTGCTGTACAAAACTAGCTAGACAAATGAGCTTTTGATTTTTTTAATGATAAAATGAACACTTGATCCTACTCGATCCAATTCCAGCCTAGCTAGCTTGGGAAAATCAATACGCCATCCAGTGCAGGTGCATGTGTACTATTAATTTAATTTGCAGAATATATATATACAGCTGGATGGATGATTAAACTAGTACTACACTGTAACGAACTCCAACCAACTAATTTCCAGCAAGTAGTGATAGCTGGAGTAGTAGTCAAAACATATGTATAATTGGACATAATAATATCTGCATATATACAAGCAGCAACCAGCTGGCCGGCTATATATAATTTCGAAATAAAATGTTGCATTAGCTCATTATTTTGAGAATATAACCTGCAGGCTAGCTGGGAGAATTTAATTAGAGTAGTCATTCAACAATCAATAATAGCTGGTACATTTAGGTTCTATTTGAAAAAAAAATAAGATTCTCGGAGTTCGGGTAAAATTTAATTATGTGTTTCATGCAAAACTGTCACGAGATAAATATAATTGTGTAATTAACGAGCCATGTCCGAACGACTGTTTGACACTATGCAAACATGTAGAAATTTGTTTTTCAAACCATTAATTTGATCGGAGTTTGAATGTTGGCACTTTGTGAATGTTGGCACATTACTAGCCATCATTTTCATGAATGATGGCACTTTGTGAATATCTATCCGCACAATTAGTCCATTTTTCACATACTACTAGTTTGGTTTGAGAAGTGGATTGAATCCATATGAGGCAAGTGGGTTGGATTGGTTTGGTTTGATTTGGAAAATGGGTTGGATTCTGTGATTTCTGAGATGTGAATGTAATATTGTAATATTCTGTGGTTTCTGTGTTTCAGAAAATATTATATATGACCCTGAAATTATTTTTTTTTGGCTTCAGGACTATAGGTGCCGGTTCTTGTAAAGAACCGGCACCTATGAGGCATCAAAGGTGCCATGTCCTATCCATTATAGGTGCCGGTTATTTATAGGAACCGACACCTATAATATCATATAGGTGCCGGTTCGACATTTACAACCGGCACCTATAGTGTTATAGGTGCCGGTTGAGGAACCGGTACCAATAGCTTTGAGCATTTGTGCCGACCAATTGGTGCCGGCTTCGAAACCGGCACCTATGAGGCCTTTGGAACCGGCACCAATGGGTATTTGTGTAGTAGTGTGTGATAGAGATAGCTTCTTCGAGTTCTGGCTCCCCATGAATTAGGAGGTGAGCTGCGTTGTACAAGCTTAACAAGCCCCTTGTGTCATGATCAGCAATTACACTGCTTAACCTCCAATCATCACCCTCGAATTTTCCAAATACATCTGCAGCGCAGCACAAATAATATTTATTTTTAACTCATTTACTACTGTGTGTTTTTATTTCGGCAAGCGCATAAGGTACCAAATTTAATCATGCCTGATATTATCGGATAAAGGGAGTACTATATATAATGATATACAATGATGTATTCTACATGCACACAAGCATTGATTTTAATTTACATGAAGAGGGCCTTGGCCTCTTTTTTCATGGACCCATGAGCCATGGCCGGCCGAAAGATCTACCAGCCTGCCGACGGCGGAACGAGTTGATTCGCCTCTCCTTAAGTTGCTGGCTGCAGCGTCACCACGTACGGGTGTGTTAGTGTGTGCGTTTTTCTCAAGATCTACGCAAGGCATCAGCGTCGGCGTGTAGCCCACCCGCTCAGCCGTACGTCCCTTCACTGCATGTGTCAGCTAGCTAGCGTCCCTAGCGGGGATGAGCGCCACATGTTCGTCATGTCCCTAGCGAGGCTATGCAGCACGAATTGAACGAACCCGACAGGCGCACTGTGTGTTCCTCCCCCCGCTGCTAGATGCACGGCACCGTGGGCAATGCTGCACGGTTGATGTTGAACTGCGGTACGGTCCACCGATGACCGATGGTCGCGCACCTAGGTCTGTATGTCTTCGTGTCGAGGCCGAAGACAGTGGTGATCGATCACGTCGAGGGAGAACCACCAACGACAGTGTGCTCACCGCGGCTCATGACACAGGCATGCATGTTCTCAACTTTGAGGCAATGCAAATGCAGCCTTGCGCTTCTCTAGCTTAGCTGTTTCGGATGGACGAACACGCTTTTCAATGCGCGATGCAGAGTAGACACAATTAATAGCATGGACGCGCGACCTCACCAGGATCACAAACTGATCTAATTATCTAGACATGGGCCGGCCTTCCACACGTCCGCACACCGTGAAAATGATCTGGAAGCAATGCCTCGCTCGTGCGCATGCGTATACGCATCACAAAACCGATCTAGGCATTGTGCATCCATGAGTGGGTACGCAGCTGGCAAGTGAGTGCAAAACATGTGCAAGGTGTGGTGCATGTGTGTGAACGACATGAATCGGAAAAGACGACGTACAACACATGAAGCATAATCAAACTCAATCGGACAACTTACCAAATAGGGGTGAGTAGAGAATCTTCTTGAAATGGGATAGGAGCATGGATATACGGAAATTGGAGTCGAAGTCAGATGATGAAAACATCTACAATTTTTATAATAGTAAAGTTAGAGATAGAGAGATGGGACGACAGAAACACTACAAATCAGTAAAGATAAAGATAAAAATAAAAATAAAGAAAAGATTAGTACCCAGCCCATGTATTACATCGACTATTGTTATTAATATTATAATATATTAAACTTTTAATAATTTAGTAAACATATTAGTTATTTTTCTTAATTATAACAGCATATATTGAAAACTAGTCCTGTTATTAAAATAGAGAAACTTTAAATTTGCTAAGTTTAATATATTCAAAGAAAAAAATCTAGATAATTTGAAATTTTCAACGATACATTTAGTTAACACTAATGAATAAAAGGCAAATAGATTATTCTTTCATGACTATCACTAAGATTAGTTAGGAATAGTTAACATTGTTGATACTGATTTAGACAAAGATCTAATAGCTCCTCCCCAAAATATAACAATAGTTAGCTATAAATCTGGACATTCAGACAAAGATCTAATAGCTCCTCTCCAAAATATAACAATAGTTAGCTATAAATCTGGACATTCACTTGTCCAGATTTTGAATGTCCAGATTTATAGCTAAATATTTGTTATATTTTAGGACGGAGCTGAGTAGTTCTGTGGCAATTAATTGGCTTATGACTCTACGTATGCCTAGTTTGGTCACTAGCAAACCTTGACATCTAGGCCATAGCAGATTTTTAGTTCAAATGTATAAACTGTATGTATAGGATTCCAATTGGTTTATGCGGCGTTTTCAGTTCAAATGCATAAACCGTATGTATGGATGAAAATGGAAATAGTAAACCGCCGCGTTATCTTCGAAGGTATTTTTATTTTACACAAATTGTACTATATAAGGATATGTACAATGGCAATTAATAACAGTATCTTAGAGTTATTAACAAGGTAAGTTTGCTCATATAGAAGATAGAGGGGATAGAGAGAGTTCGTTGTTACATATGACAACTGCTTAACATTGACTTTTAATATTTATAAAAGGAAACTTTTCTGCATATGGATAGAGAAAAGGAAAGAAAGACAACAAAAGGTAGTTTCGGTGTATTAATTATTAGTGTCTTTGTTGTCTCAACTTTTGTAGGAGAATAGTCTCTAGGTGGACTAAGAGTCCATATCGACTCTACCTTTGAACACGCCCTAAAGTCGTGATCATTAGATCAAACTAATCCATGGTAAGATATTTCTGATTAACTTAGGAGCTCCTATAAATTAAGTGTCAAATTAGTAAAGTTGTAGATAGATAAGTGGAAAACATTTAAGGACATATGGAAAAAAAACCATTTAAAGAAAAAGTTAAGAACCTTTGAACAAGACCTAAGACTCTGATCATTAGATCAAATTAATCCATGGTAAGATATTTCTGATTAACTTAGGAGCTTCTATAAATTAAATGTCAAATTAGTAAAGTTATAGACAGATAGATGGAAAACATTTAAGGACATGAAAAAAAACCATTTAAAGAAAAAGTTTAGTCATGGTAATTTTAGTTTTCTTGGTCATATAATCCTTAATTCCATAATTAATAGGGGCAATTGCGCCATTGACTCTATTTTGAAGCCTAACTACGAGTTTAGCCCTAGTTTTTAAACTTTACTTATTTGACCCTAGTTTAAAATACCGAACCTGCGATTTGACCCTTTTCTAACCAAGCATTAGGAGTGTATGCCATTTACAGGATGAAACGACTGAAATGCCCCTGGGAAATAACGTAGGAATTGGCGGATTCTGATTCCTCTCCCCTTCAGTCATCCCATATCGGCCTCGATGGAGCTAAGGTTTAGGTCGCGGGTGAGCAGAGGGTGAGCGCAATGCCGGTGGCTCAGCGTGAGGCTGGGAGGGAGGCAATGGCGAGGAGCAAGATCCAGCGTGGTCGTCGACATGGAGCTCTACCAGGCGTGCGGCCGTGAAGGTGGAGGGAGCTCTGCTGGGAGCGGGCACGGAGGGGGCGGAGGGAGCTCAGCGTGGGCGTGGACACATAGAGAGCTCATTCGGGTGCAGGCACGCAGGATGCGAGGGACGGGCTCAAAGGGAGGGAGGGAGGCTGACTTTCCGCAGATCTCCACCACATTGTTGTTTGTACCTGCCCACTACATCTTCTTGTCCACCCCCATCTCATTGCTTTTCGACTACAACTATAATATACGATGAAGAGGTAATTTCATATCTTCTCTTCTGATGTAACGTTTGGTTGTAATATAGAACCGATGTAGTGAATCCTTTTGCTTATTAGAGATACTTTGGTATGATTTGTAGGCCTAATCAAAGCAATGTGATAGTCGATGTTAGAGTGAGGGCGTATTTCAGCTTGCCGGATGGGGGCTACAGACCTATTGCAGCAATAACCATTTGATAACAAAGTTGACATAAATATCTACACCTTGGGTCAATTTGTTGATTTCATAGGTTAGTTGGCAGCAGTTGTGCAATTAATGGTCATAATTGGCTATTTTCAATGGCATATGGAATCATTGAGACTGAGTTGGAGGAGAGTTGGACATGGTTGTTCAGAACTTAATACAAGCTATAGGTACTCCTACTGGATTTGTCATCAGCACTGACATAAATAAAATTACATGTGTGGTTCCTTTGTTTTCTTTTGTTCATTAAGCTTAGGTATAATATTCTTATAAAATGTCAGTTGTTAAATGTTACAGGTAAAGAAATTGAGGGGGCTTGGATGCGAATCATCCATATGCGTGGAGTAGAAGCAAATTTTCAGATCTATGCAAGGTAGACTGTAGGATTATAAAGGGTATTTTCCATCCTAAAAGCTAGCCAACGAGATGAGGGGTTTCCCCATTTATATATTAGGTCCCTTACCATTCCACAACCAATGTAGGACTATTCAACAATCTTTCCCTTCACACATTGTTATCCCTCAGCCATTCACCGCGCCTTCACTGTACACCAATGATTCCTCGAGTATACAGGCCCCGTAGGCACCCAAGGTCCATCAGGCCTTCATACTCTTGTTCATCAGGTCAAAGATGATGAACTAACCAGGATCTAATACCGATTGTAGGATTGTAAAGGGTCTTTCCCACTTCAAAATCTAGCCAATAAGGTGGAGGCTCCCCACTTATATATTAGGTCTTCCTACCTCAAAAGCTATACAAGGTCCTTTGTCTTTCCACGGCCAATGTGGGATTATTCAATATAGACTGCAACAATGATATCCCTTCTGAATCGTTCAATATTTGGGTTGTGAAAACCAAAGGCTTGTAGATTCTAGATATGCGTGAGAAGATAAGACAAATGATTGTAAGCAAGTTTGAGTTGAAAAGCAAAATTGGTAGAAATATGGATGGTAAAAAAATCCCAGCCATCACCAAAGCTCTCTAACTCCTCAAAGCACGGCTATCATAGACCATGAAGTTCTAAGCTGTGGAGATGGCACAGCTAAAGTAATTGTATGCACCAATACACATGCAGTTAACTTGGTGAAGAAGACTTGTAGTTGTAGGGCTTGGCATGTAAGTGGGAAATCATGTAGCCGCATTGTAGCTTTCATTGCAAGTCTCAATAGAGAAGTACTTATGAGTAACTTTGTGGATGAATGCTTTTATGCTGGGAGGTTCAAAAAAGCATATGTATGGATTTTCGACCATATGATATCGAAGCAACTATGGCAACGAGTTGATTTAGGCTACAAACTCAAGAAGCCCAAATTGAGAAGAAAACCTAGGAAACCACGAGTCCATAGGATAAAGGCTTTGGATGAGGTTGGAAAAAGAACAAAATAAAATGCTCTGAGTGTCATGAAGTTGTCCATACAACCATGTTTTGCTAAGGCAGCCTTACAGCCAGCCAAAAGAGGAGACCTTGATGCATCCAGAGAGGAATATGAAGCAACGATGATACAACCAGATAGGAAACACTAATGTTTCACACACGTCCAAGTAAGTGTTTTATTTGCCTTACTTTACCACTAACTTACAGTAACGCAAGTTTAAGTGCAGGCGCTGATGGAAGGAGAAGGGGAGTTGTCCTCCTCCCGATTCTACCTATCCCACATTCTAGAAAAAACCAATCCATTCCTGCCTGTCCTACATCCATAATAAGCCACTAAAAAAAATTAAAGTTAAAAAAGGCAGGTTTCCAAATCCGATCGAATTGTTCTCTGCTTCAATCTGTTTTAGGGCTCATTTCATTTAATTTCGTCAAAACAGCACAAGGATTTAGAGCACGAAATTTTGTTCAAACACAAGAAATTCCCAGCTGTCCTACATCTCAAAATAAGCCGCTAAAAAAACAAAAGGAAAATAAAAAGAAAAGAAAAGGCAGGTTTTCAGATCCAATCGAATAGTTCTCTGTTCCAATCTATTTCAGGGCCCATTCATGTAGTGTATTAGGACATATGTTGTCCACTTAAAAACTTATTATTAATTTATAGTGAACTTTCTCATTAGCAGTAAAAAAGAATTCTTTATTTCAATCAAAATAATAAAAAAATCAAGAATAATATATCACATGGAATGTGAGAGTTTAACGGAATACCTTCGTGCATATATATTGTAGATGTAATAATGACCATTGATGAATCATCTTATGTGCATCGGTGGATTGTAGATGCGATGGTCATGGTTGGATAATCTAGATGCAAATAGAACTTTGGATTTATGGATGAATATGTTAAAACCTGAAATTTAATTAAGGGTCAAATCGTGGCATACCTGAGTCAAGATTTACGTTTTAGATGGACAAACTATTTAGAAATGAAATATGATTAAGGTAAAGTGACACCTAAGCTGAAGAACCTTGAAATTAAGTAGCACGTATGTAGAAGTCGATGATCACGCGCATCATCTACAGATTTATAGGTTGCTTGCACCGCCGATTAACCGCTGAGATCATGACGAAGTCTCCAGGTCGCTGCGGGTCGATCCCCATGCTAAGAGACGAAGCCTCCAAATCGTTGTCGATCTGGATGAAGGCAACTGTACAGAGATAAATCCCTAGCAAGAATAAGACTCGGTTTGCTTTAAAAGTGGAATTTGACTGTTTAATTAATGATGATGACTATTTGATCCACCTAATCAATCTTTCTAATTAACATGGGAGCTAGCTTAAAGTGCTCAATTAGTAGAGGTATAAATAGATAGATAGATAATACATATAGAAATAGATAGCAATGGCGTCCCAGAAAAATATAAGGCCCAGTTGAAATTACTAAGTAGAGGCCTATATTTATAGTACCAAAACAACAAACTAATGGCAAATATCAATCAATGTATTGCTTATATTACAAAATAATAAGTATATAGTAAATTTTGGGGCCCATGATACATAGCTGAGACTGATTTTTTTAAAAAAACAAAGCCTAAAATTATTATATATATTTAGTATACTTAGTAAATTTTGAGGCCCATGATTTTTGGGGGCCCTGTTCGGTCGCCCAGCCCGCACGGGCCCAAGGACGCCACTGTAGACAGATATATGAGTAATCGTGTATGACATGGCTAGGATATTATTTATATAATTTTAAATGTTAAAAACTTTTCTTATCAGTTTGATGTACTCTCGTTAGCTTCTAATATTGTCGTTTTGGTTAAAAGAATAGCCCACATCAGCGACACTTGCTAATTACACCTGATATAGATAATGTAAACATCTGTAAATATAAAAAGAAAAATAAAGTGATTGTTTGTTTCTTATTCATAAATAGAGATAGGAGCAGCTACATTATCTTGTTTGTAAGCATACCTGACCTAGACAAAGTTGACAAACAATTATGTAGCTGTTTCACGCGTGTAACCAAAGAAAGAATTAAATACACATTGAAGTATTCATGTCAAGAAAAAGATACACAGTAAAGCCAATTAGTTGCTTATGAAGGACGTGGGAGAAATTAACTTAGAACTAAATGAGTATACCTGATAAACTCCCTCTAAATTTATAGCTATCAAGATTGCGATACCTGAGAATCTGAAATTTATATATAGTTTAGATGAGAAACATGTAAAAAAACAACTGAATGAAACCCTAAAAAGATCGAATCAGATCTTGCTTGCTTGAGTATTTAAAATAGCTATAGTAGCTGCAGAAGATCAATCTGAATAGTATCTAGATCGATAAAATAGAACTGGAACTGGAGATGTCGAGGATGCATAGTGCATCCGGTCGACGGAGTTCCTCAGCTGCAGGGTCATGGAGATGGACGTAGCCTGCCAGCCGTATCGTCATCTCGTCGCATGCGGAGTCGAGTCGGGCCGCTGGGATCGATATGGGCACAATTTATAGACTTTGAAGGAAACCCGTTTAGATTAACTGGTGGCCCAGACATCTGTTTCTCATTGGGCTTTTAATTAAAAGTCCATAATGGTGACCCAGAAACCTGTTTCTTGTTGGGCCTTTTTTAATCAAAAGTCCATGGTCATAATATTTAATCTATAGTCATGATTTTACGATCTAGTTAATCAATGGCCAGATTAATCTAATTAACGTGGAAGCTCCGAGAGAGTGCTCAGTTAGTATAGGTAGGTATAGATAGATGATTAGATCTATCTCATTCACAACACGAGAAGAGAAGAAAATCAGCGAAGCATGCATCACCTTGGGCATCGATAGGGAGGCATGGAAAAGGAATCAGAGCCAGCGCGGGAAGATGATTAATTCTTCAGGCATGCCGTTCACGTCTATGGAAAGCAGCAATCAACAATGGGGTTTAGAACGGCGTTCACGACGCAGCATACGCCAATGCTCACATCAAGTCGCCGCTAGATGCCTATGTCGCCGAGTTGGCTCGGCTTCCGCCGCTGCCATGTCCGCGCCTGCCGAAGTTGTGGTGTCTCGGTGCGAGCCTCGAGCGCCGCTGCGTCATACGCCAGCGCCGACATACGCCGACCGCACGGCCATGTCCGTGCAGCTTGCCGCTGTAGGCAGATGCATTCTCCATCGTGTGTAATTTCTCCATATCCCTGTTGATTCAGCACATAGAAAAGCAATCACAGATTGATCATGAGAGGCTCAGCGCAAGGCTGACATCCACGCCAGAGATGCATATATATGCCCTCAATTTGTGAACAACATACTTTCAGTTAAGGCCATTGATTATCGATTAACCCTCATGTTATATATGTGTGTATCTATTTTTTTTTCAGTTCGTATCCATCAACCAAGCTAATTGCCTGGTTGAATCGTATGGATGGACTAAGACAGAACATGGTACATGTATAGGATCAACATGATGAAGGCTTGATCCAACAAGGTTAGTCCGTGCATTTTTTTTATAACTTCATACTCTGTTTACAAAAAGATTATTGGCTAATGCTAACATCGATCACATAGATAGATTGATCCATACAAAGCGAACTCAAAACATGGTGATCAAGTTAGCTATACTGAATCTTTGATAGTGCACCAAGTGTTTATTTGATTTTGACTCGGTTATAATAGTTTTTATATGGGTCTGTCTATTTTTCAGTCACTCCAAAATGTACACAAATTTCAAGCACTTTGAATGGCCTAGACCACGCCAATATTCATGCAGCTGCAGTATACCCATCATATCTTCTACTTCCTTTCACACCCATAGCACGCTCGCATTTTCACCCATGCTGCTGCTGCTCTCCTCCAATTTAAGGCCATCGAAATATAGCAATAATCTTTTCTATATTTTTCTTATACGAATTCAACAGACTTAAATTTTCTTCATCCGATTAGAATAATTATTGTTTGCATTAGTTTTTATCCTTCAACACAAAAATAAAAGGTTGAATTAAGGCCGACTTACACAACCGCTAATTAATGCATGTAAATAAGGATTGAGAGATATATATTAAGTATAAATAATATAGCATTTTATAACATTCTGTTAATATGCTTGCAAAAAATATATGTAAAACATTAACGGTTGGACTAATAGTTTACTATTAAACTTCATTGACAAAGTAATTTAACTAATGAACTACTAAATAAAGTATTTAAAATTGTGAAATAAAGTTCATTCTAAACCCTTTTTTGAATTTATAAATATAGAGAATTTTGAATGGTAAATGTTTTGCTCTTGACACAACAAAATATAACTGCAAGTTAAAAACTTATGTATGTATAAAACCTAACGACTGTAATGATCATCCGTATGTGTATCATGAATTTATGTTAAATAAAACATGAAACCGGAAATAGTCACTCACAAACTTTATAAGTTGGAACATTTCACATATAAAATTTAATTTTCACGTATAAATTATACACACTAACACTTGAAAGGAAAGAACACGACGCACAAACCACAAGCCCACTCGGCAAGCTTGTAAAAGGAAAGATGAACATGTGGAGCTAATTCTGGGCCATGTTCTGATTATCATTTACAGGCAACACACGCGAGGCGCATAGTAGTAAGCACTGCATCTAATTGACCATGGCAACCATGTTAAAACACGAGTCAAATATATAATGTTGTTTTTAACTGAAATATATAATGTCTTGTCGAGGTTATAATGAGGCTTTCCATTGTATTGCACTCTCATATGATATTTTCTGAGTACATTCTGTAGTGCGCCATCATGTATAGTTTTTTATAGTGATATAAGAGGTAAATGGAAATGTGATAGTCCGTATAATTTTGTTAAATGAGGCAAGAGGGAATATTTAGTTGTATAACATTATCATATTTGCTTAAAACATGTAACCCCGTATTGTAATTTTGAGGATGTTACAACAATATATAGACTGCTACTTACGCAAGCTAACTAATATTTATAGTATAGCATCTATATCGGAACAGGATTAACAAAGAGAGACTCAATAGTCTCTTGAAGTGTGGTGGCAAATGTATACGCGTCTTTCCTGTCATCGTAAAAGAAAGCCATGGAAGCAGCTAATCTTACAACTTGCTCCACCACTGGATACAACTTATGATCCTCAAAGCGAGCTTGGTTCACTATTCTCCATTGATCTTCTACCAGTGAATCAATCTTGTCAATTGCAACCTCCATTGTGACTTTGTGCTCATTCATGTAACACTCCACGGAGCTTGCAACATCCCCTTTGTTTTTTCCACGCTACATCATATCGGTTCATGCACAAGAAATATTGATTAGACTGCACTCTTCCTCTAACATAAAATGTGTATATATATCCACAGAAGACTATTCTATCATATATATATTTAGATCTAATATATATGCCGTTGTTAAAAAGATAGATAATAAATTCAATCAAGTCATTCGTACCTTCATTGCGGCAATGTCATTCATGAAACGCCCAATTTTTGCTGATGCTACTATAGCAGTGGTTCTACTGGCTACCCACTCAAATGCTTCCTCTGTTACTACATTACCCATGCCTACCGTCCCGCTCACATGTAGAAGTGGAATGACTGAGGACATAGCTGTCAAAGTAATCTGATCATCGAAGGTTGGTTTATGCCTCTGGTGTGACCACTCTGCTTCCTGGAGATAATAGGTGGACAGCTTCTGGAGCTGCACACAACTAAGGAAATTAGCAAAAACTGAACTAAACCATACTGAATTTAATTGCAATTAGAGAGATCAAGGTGCATTTTTCGGATTATGCAAAGAATTATGTACATATATATGTAGTACTATACCTCCTTTTTAGTGTAAGCGACCCTGTACTTGTCGTTCTCTGTCACTTGATCCTCAAGCACCTTGAAGTTGCTCAACAGTTGTGTATAGAACTTCTTCAGATACTCTGGTAGAAGAGTGACAGCGGTTTCATCCCATCTGAAAGACAAGCCAATTTGTTTGCACCAAGGGTTAATATGTACATATACAAATTACACACTCATATGAAATTTTCAGTTAGAGGAAAAGAAAATGGTGTAGCTATCCATCACCGGTGGGAAGAGTATGGTAAGACAAAATTAAGCAGATATATATGTAGCGAAATTTCTTCGTTGATTATATATATTTTACTTTCAGATGCCACTCTCGTGCGCCTTCGTAATAAAATTATTGCCATCATCCAGCAACGTTACTAAGTGGTAATGGTTTACTCCTGTTCCAGTATTTATCACTACTGGTAGTAATGATGTCTATACTACTTAATGTGATATGGTTATACAATGCAGTAGTTCTACTAAATCCAAATAGAACTATCCATAAATATGTATACATAATGACTCCAACTGAACAATTTAAGAATTGTATAAAGCAGTATCAATATCCCGTGCAAGAATCACTAGTACAGATCCTCTCATCTCTGACGGGCCCTCACATGCTTGGACTATTGGGCCGTCAGAATGAAGTCATCTCAATCGGGCCTAAATTTGCATCGTTGTAGATGTACTCGTGCAGTCATACTCTAGGCCCATGTACATATAGCCCGTCACCGATGACACTCATCTGTGACGGGCTATATGTTTAGGCCCGATTGAGATGACCTAGCATATCTCAATTGGGCCCATCGACAAAGCCTGTCAGAGATAAGGGTCATCGGTGACGGGCTCTATAGACGGGCCCGATCGAGATGGCTTTAAAGCCCATCACGGATGACTGTCATCTCTAACGGGCCTAGATTATATAGCCCATCATGGATGACTGTCATCTCTAACGGGCCTAGATTATAGCCCGTCAAGGATGACTCTCACCTCATCTCTAACGGGCCTAGATTATAGCCCGTCACGGATGACTCTCATCTCTAACGGGCCTAGATTATAACCCGTCACGGATGACTTTTTTAAATATGACAACTTCAAACAATATTTTTAAATACTAAATGATTTCAAATTGAAAAATTATCAACAACAAAGTTGTATAACTCATCAAGATCTATAACTTTTACTTTGGTCTTTTTGCTATATAACATTTTTTTGAACAATTTGAATTTGAATTTAAAAATATGACAACTTCAAATAATATTTTCAAATACTAAATGATTTCAACAGAAAAAGTCATCAACAACAAAGTTGTATAACTCATCAAGATCTATAAATTTTCTTTTGGTCATTTTTCTATACAACTTTTTTTAAATAGTTTGAATTTGAATTTGAAAATATGACAACTTCAAACAATATTTTGAAATACTACAAGATTTCAACTGAAAAAGTCATCAACAACAAAGTTGTATAACTCATCAAGATCTATAACTTTTATGTTTGTTATTTTTTCATCCGACAAAGTGTTAGTAACATTGTTCACAAAATTTACATATCTCTGTTATAGTTTATAAAACCAGATGAGAGATATGTAAATTTTATGAACAATGTTACTATCACTTTGCCGGATGAAGAAATGACCAAAATAAAAGTTATAGATCTTGATGAGTTATATATCTTTGTTGTTGATGACTTTTTCAGTTGAAATCATTTAGTATTTCAAAATATTGTTTGAAGTTGTCATATTTTCAAATTCAAATTCAAACTGTTCAAAAAAAATATTGTATAGAAAAAATGAACAAAATAAAAGTTATAGATATTGATGAGTTATACAACTTTGTTGTTGATGACTTTTCAGTTGAAATCATTTAGTATTTGAAAATATTATTTGAAGTTGTCATATTTTTAAATTCAAATTCAAATTGTTCAAATTTTATATAGTTAAATATGTGATCAAAAGGGATGTTATATGAATGTGGTTGTGTTAAATATATTGATAGTTGTGCATGTGAATGAATGTATATGAAGTGGGGATGCTAAGGTGTGACATCGTGGTCCACGGGTTAATAGGTTTAATAGAATACTTACACCAACAAACTACAATTTCTTTCTTGGAAACCAATCTCCAAAGAACTATGAGGTTAATTGTGCTGGCCCTTGTGCAATTTCAGAATGGGTGACCTATCGGGAAGGCACACGAATGAGGGCAAAAGCCACAGGCTAACCCAAAAAACGAAATTTATTTTTTTTATTATACTCATCTCTAACGGGCTGTAATCTAGGCCCGTCAGAGATGAGAGTCATCCATGACGGGCTCTGTAGACGGGCCCGATTGAGATGGCTTTAAAGCCCGTCACGGATGACTGTCATCTCTAACGGGCCTAAATTAAAGCCCATCAGAGATGAGAGTCATCCGTGACGGGCATATGCCCGATTGAGATATTTTCTCACATCACTGACCTTTGGTCAGTGACGGGGGCCCCGCCCGATAGAGATGGTGCTTTAAGCCCGTTAGAGATAACCGAACCTGTTCTAGTGATATGTTCAGAAGGGACGCACGCCGTTTACGGAGTACGAAAAGATAACACCAGCCCAGTGGGATGAGTTCGTTGCCCTAAAGACATCGGCAGAGGAAAAGGAGAAGAGCCAGAGGATGTCTGAACTAGCAAGAAGGAATGAATATCCTCCTCGTTTGGGATCAACCGGTTACAGTCCAGCGGTTAAGAAATGGACAAAACAAGATGAAGAGATGGAAAAGGCTGGGAAACCGGTTCCTATGAAAAATCACAACCCACGAACCAGGAACTAGGTGCGTGCAAGAACACCGGCCTTCACCCCGGAGGGGGATGTAGTCTTCAAGGATCCAAAGCTCCAGGAGGTAGCTGTCAAGATGAAGAACATCGTCACGCAGCAAGAGGCCGGGATGTTCGTGCCAGATAGAGATTGGGACGAGCTGACCTATGCGTTGGGCAACCGGAGCACTCTGGCCGTGTCCGGGGAGTATCCTCAAAGACTAGCTGGAAGGATGGATTCAAAGAGGATGCTCATACCTACAAGAAGCGTGATCGCTATAAGGAGGAGATAGAATCCCAGGCTAGGGCAGCAGCTCGTGAGGAATGCCATAGATATTGGAGCCAGAATATGATGCACGGTGGTGCCGTTTCGCAGCCTGATCCGAGCTATCCGATGGACGATGTAACGGAGGATACTCCTTGCAAGCTCTTGATTCCGGTCGGCAGGGCAGGAAAGAAAATACAGGTTGCAACTGGGAGGTTCATACCGGGCCGCAGATTCCATTGCCAAGACATTCCGGATGACTATGCCAAGGTACAGGTCTGGACGGTCAATCAGGCTCACCGGATGCACGAGATCGACATTCCAACATCCGAGGGGATTGTGTACCTTGGAGATGCCGTTGACCAGTTTGTACTGTGGCACAAGAATGATATTCAACTAGGGTCAACGGATGGAACGGATCGTCCACCAAGGATACCGGTGTCACCGTCTCGTCCACCAAGGGACGAAGAACCAAGGGATCCTCCAGTTTCATCACCTCCGCAATCAGATCATCTAGTTGCATCACCTCCAAGATCAGAGCCTGCTGTTGCGTCACCTCCAATTGAAAAGGAGATAGAAGTACAATCAAGGCTTGAAAAGGATCAATCAGAAGTACATGTTCAGGAAGTGCCTCCGGCACAGCAATCAGAGCGTGCACAATCAGGGCCTGAGCGGACAATGCCCGATGAACTAGACCCATCGCAACCACAGCCATTGCAACCGGAGGAACCTAAGGGTGCCGATGTGCCAGTGATGGTAAGGACACACAAGCACAAAGGAAAAAGTGAATGGAAGAAAAGATATATGATAACGGCATTCCGAGGAAGGGACAAAGATATCAAAGATGCCGATTTTGATGACAGAAAGTTAACAGGCCTCAAGCAAACCATGGAAGATTATCTCAATTATATCAATTGCCCGGATGTGCCGCATGAGTTTCATAATGGCCAACCATTCATCCATGCCTGACAACTAACAGAAGGACCGTGGCAACTAAGGAGGTGGCATGAATGGTACATCAGGGCAAGCACCATAAAAGGCCTTTCATCGTTCATAGTTGCCGTGCAGGAGAACATCTTCTAGAGCGGGCCATGCCTATTCCAAGTCCATTTCTCCGATATGCATGCCCTCTACCGTCGGAAGAGGCTCGATGCCAATTTGGTCGGCATTTGGTGTCTGTAAGTGCATGACTGGAACATGTCAATAAATCATTGTACCTATGTGCGTACCTAATTTGACCTTACATTTTTTGAAGGATGAATTACGTGCATGCCGAAGCGATGTGAAAGCCTGTCGGCTACCTAAACCCGTGCCGGATAAGCAAGCCGAACCACACCTACCTGCTAGACGAGAACAAGCTACCGGCACATGTTCAGGCGATGACGCGGCAAGAGAGGGATGCATATATAGAACAAAGGCATCAGGAAAAGATTCTCGATGTTGCTACTTATGTAGCTATAGCACTTGAATCTACGCAGGACAAGGAATGTGTTTACGCGCCATACGCCTTTGAATAAGTTTTCATATCAACTACGAGTATATACCTATAATCACGGCTGGACTAACCATTTCTTTTGCAGCGACCATTGGATAGTATTTCTTCTCTATCCAAAGTACAATGAAGTCGTCGTCTTGGATTCTCTTGATAAAGACAACAATACATATCAAGAAATGCTCAGAATTATCGATCTGTATAAGTTATATGCATGGACGTTTCTTATTCTTATATATTCTCATGACGTGTTGTTATCTTTGACGAATTTAAATTAATTATGTTTGTAAACAGTGCATATAAAAGGTATTACCAGCAAGGCGGACAACGGAAAAACTCCAGACAACGCATACTCATCCGCAATAAGTGGCCGGTAAGTAAATTTGGATGCCAAACAATACTACTTAATTTTTATAAATGCATGTGTTTTTCCATTTAATTAACTAATATACTTTATAATTGATGTTGAAAGTGTCATAAGCAACCGGTGGGAACCGTACTATGCGGATATTACACCTGCGAATACCTTAAGGTCAATGGGAGATATTGCGCGAATTACGACGATGTAAGTACAAACCGTCAATACTCTTGTTAAGTTAATCGCTAACTTGCATTACTGTGAACAATTTCGTAATTTGTCATGATCTCGATCCAGCTTCCAAAAATTCCCAAGTCTGAAAGGGAGCTCGATGATAAATCCATTGAGAACATACAACGGGACATGTGCTACTTCATCCACCATGAGTGTGCACATCAGCTTGGGAGGTTTTTCGATCACGATGGAGTTTTGGCCCTGCCGGAGAACGAATGTCTGTCTAACTGGAGCAGGAGTATAATATAGATAGGTTTCACGCGTATGTATATCGGTCGGTTTGTAAGACATTCAACTACTTGTATATGTGGTGTCGGTCCAATTCTATCTATATAGGTGCTTAGATATTATATATATATATATATGTATATATTAATCTTCATATATTATTTCCGCGTGCATGTATATTAATCATCAATGGCGGCTGCACGAAAGAGAACATACTTTATCGATAGTTCGATTAGTTATATCATCCACGTGTGACTCTAAAATACATGAACAAAGGTAAGAAAAAAATAATATATAATATTTTTTTTATAAATATTGCATCTTCGCAGGCGAGCCACGTGTCAAAAATAGGACGATGTCCTATTTTTACTGGCAGGCCATGTGTCTTCTCCCAGAAACTGATGGGCTTTTTTCCTAGCGGGCCACGTGTCCTAAAAAGAGTGTAAGCCGCCAGAGAAGAATATTTTCGCTGGCGGCTGTCTTAAGCCAGCGGCCAGCGAAGATATGGCTTCTCTGGCGGCCAACATAAAGCGACCGCTAGCGAAGATATTTCTTTACTGGCGGTCTATAACTGCTAGCGAAGATCTTGATCTTCACTGGCCTTTGCTTTGTGGCGGCCCCAATTGTCGCCAGCGAAGACCCAAAATGGCCGCCACGAAAAACTGTTTCCGTAGTAGTGTCACAGACAAGAGAAAATGCGTCACCGTTAACTCATGATGACGATCGGGATAGACGTCATGTATCCCTTGTCATACATTTGTTGGACTGAAAACGACCATCACAGATTTGTATTTTTGTTCGTCATGGATGAACTGGTCGACAACAATAGCATAAACCAGTAGTGATGAAATGAACCGTCAAAAATCTATTACACGTCAGCTGCTGCCATGTCATTTGGTGATGTGGGATTTGACGTGGCTGCTAGCTGCCACATCATCAGCAGGCTGTTTGTGGCCCATTATTCATGAGGCCCATGTGTTGTGTAGTTCTTTTTCTTCTATTTCAGCCCATATTTGGGCTAGCCCAGTTGCACAAAAGAATTGGCCCATTGTAGACCATCACACATCAGCATACATTTAAATTTAAATAGCACCAAATTCAAATTTAAATAGACACCAGATTCAAATTTAAATTGACAGCAAATTCAAATTTAATTTGACACCATTCAGATCATCACAGATCAGCACAGATTCAAATAAATATGCCATAGCATATAAATAGATAGCTATCGTCATCATAGTTCACAGCTACATCTAAACATACCAACATAGTAGCCATCAATTACATAAGTTTGGCACACCATAGGCTAGGACATGCATCAGACCTTATAATGGTTCACCCATACATGCATCAAGTTCAGAGAACATGCATCAATCACCAAAAGAAACATCCACCTGTTCACAAACCAAGTCAACTTGCCAAAATGCATCCATCAGCAAAAGAAACATCCACCAGCATAGATGCGCCACCTGGTAACTAAAGACAACATTACTGTGTTGCTTGACCTCCTTAAATCATGGCCATAAAACTTCTAAGCAGTGCATCAGTGTCAACTTGCCTTTTCTTCGACTCCTCATCTTGTTTAACCCTTGCTGCTTCTGATTCCTGGAATTTCTTCATAATCTCTTTCATTTGTTGTTGTTGAGTCCAGACAACCTCCCTAAAATCATTTGATGTTTGTTTCTCCACCACAAGTTCCTCTTCTAGGTCTCGCTTAGCAATGGGCAACTTGCTGGCTGAGTTTTTGACCTCCACATTTACAAGAAATCTATTCTTCTTTGTTTTCTGAACAAGAGCCTCCGAAACCACATCAGTCACATCCTTTGGTTCAGCAGCAGCATCTACTGGTTCATTTAGCTCCTCCTCCATTTCAACCTAGCAATGGAGGAGACGTTGATAGCTCAATGATCATGACATATGAATGTATCATCCAGTTGTGAACTTAGTATGATTTTACTTACAATAAGAGATTGAACTGCAGGAGCAAACCCTTTCTTTTTGCTGTAGTGCATCTCTTTAAATAGTTCCAGTGCATTTGGTGGTTCATTTTTGTACTTGTCTGCCTGAAAATGAATAGAGGAGGACACTTTTAAAAAGTTGTTGCTGATTCTATGTATTTCTAACATATATGAAAGGCAGTAAACAAATTAAATTTATAACATGTTCTAGTGAAAGTGGCATAGCTAATTTTAATTTACAGCCCAAGTTTAGTATGTTGTGACATAATTTTGGAAACCAAGCAACCAACAGTAGATTTTTGTCAACAATTACTAATCTATGTGGCATAGATAAATACAAAGCTCTCTTAATTAAATATGCAGAGAAGAAAAGACCTGACAAACAAATGACAAGACTTGGTATTCAACACAAATTCATATACAGTATCTTGCAATTGAAGACCAAACAGCATGTTCTAGTGAAAAGTGATAGTGAGTTGTACTCACCAAATTTACAAGCTGCATTTCATAGCTGCGAGAACCAGTGGTCTGATGGAACTGTACTTTGCTTTTGTTCTCTCTGTTCTTCTCACAAGTCACCTACAACAACACAGTTCTGTTTTTAAGCACATATGACATCAACATGATGAGATGTGGCACAGTTTGATGAAATTACCATTTTTTTCTCATTTTTCCAGTGGTCCACAAGTTTATCCCACTGCTCATCAGTCATCGAGGTCACAGGAGATGTTTTGGGTACCTGATGTAGTGGCAAAGCATCGAAATACCTCTTTTTCAGCTTGTAGCACTGCTGGCGAATAGGTTTCTTCATCATAGCCACACATGCTTTTTTCACAGGTGCTGCCTGTACATCCGTGTTAAACTTTGTCTAGTAACAGTAAACAACATTGTCAATTGTTATTGAATACACAATGTTAGTGTTGGAAACAAACGGTAGAAAGAGGCAAGTTTGAACACTTACACCAACTCTTTTTATGTACGCCATGATGAGGTTAGGATGTTTCTTGTAATCCTTCCAATTTGGAAATATCGGAACAGTGTTCCTTACTGCAATGTTGCACTCAGTTGCAAACTTTGCATCAATCATCACTGAGTTCGGTCTTTTCTTCCTTGGTTCAATGACAAAAGGTAGCTTGCCTTTCTTCGAGCGAGTCATCTGAACAAGTTCTCTCCCGATATTAGGATCCCTCATCCACTCCTGATCAAATAGGTCATCTACAAGAATATGCATTAACTTCTGAGCTCTCATTCAAGAAATTCAGCACACTCGGTAATGCATAAACAAAAGTAGTAATAGATACTAGCTAAATAATATCCTATCAACTCATGATATCAAAACTGGTTTTCAAGATTGAGCTAATTTTCATTTTATTTTGAACAATCATGTATGAAGTACAAGATTTTGAGCCAAGATTGAGCCTAGCAATAGGTTGACTTGAGCAAAAAATTAGTGTAACTTGAACTGATGCTCATGTAGACAAGCAAAGCATGCACAATTTGACTGCAAAGACAAGCTCGACTTGTGGTTCTTCTATGGTACCATGCACGTGATGAACCATCAGGACAAGTTAAAACATGCGAAGAACAAATACCAAGAGCATGACACAACTTCACACACCTTCAAAGACATTGGCACCCTCTGTTTGTCCATTTTCATTGACATCAGTCATGACGCCATTTGTAGTGTGTTCAACCTGGTTCTTCTCAGGTTGTATATTCTCATCTCTAGTTAGGCAACCATTTTGCTCGCCTGCATCAGGTTGTATAAAATTAGTAATAGTACTTTGGAATGCTAGTTCTCAAATTTGAGTTCAGTTTAGCACAGAATGCTGTCAGTTAACCTTGCTCTTGAGCCTGATTGCAGATTTCAGCTTGATTAGTCACTGCAGTAACATTAGCTGGACGATTCTTCTGTGACCTTGTGAGAACACCAGGTTTCATCTCAGGTTGCTTCTTCCGAACACCTCTCTTGGTAACCTTTGATGTTGTCTTCTTCTACAAAGAACCAATCAAATGTACAGATTGAGGGTGTTAAATATTAAATGCAATGAGCAAGCATCCACATATTAAGATTTGACAGTATGGAATAACTAGCACCTTATTATATGATAAACTAGCAAGTGTACACCCCAACTCCTCTGGTTTTAGATCATTGTCACTTAGATGGCCATCACTGATAGGCTCATCCTCACCATTGTACTCTGGATCAGAGTCTTCTTTTTCCTTCTGCTCCTCTATTTCTGGAATAATCCTAGTGTTCGCAAGAATTTGAGATAGGACAGAAAGTCCTAGTTGCCGCATCTTTACGTTGTTGAGGTAACATGTTCTCAACCTCTGAAGTTCATAGTCAGTAAGTGGAGCATCTGCATTGAGAAGACAATCTAAGTTATCATGGCAATCTAAGTGATGAAGGTAATATATTTAAGCAGCCAGCTCACATTAGCAACCAGTTCACACCAGAAAAGTACATTGAAAGTGGCCAGGAATATTATTAAAAATATATATATGGTGCCCAGTCAACTTCTAAACAAATTAGAGCTAAGTGTATTTTGTTCGAGATCACAACAGGCTACAGATTTGTCTTGCTAAGTAAGGGTAACAAGGCGAACCATTTGAGCTGTACAGTTCATAAACATATAAAAATCATACTGAGCACACAGTTCATGATCTATACAAAGAACATCTTACTTTTTTCCCTTAAAAAAAATTCATATAGAGAACACAGTTCTTACTAAAACCATATAGAGCACACAGTTCATATTCTTTGGATTAAAAAAGAATCAAAGCAACATTCCTCAGCACTTTGCTTCTTTCACATTCCACTACATCTGAGTACAGCCTGAACTAAGAGGCAGCATACCAAACTAATAGCCCTAAAAGATGGCAGCAGGAACCAGGATATTAAGAAACACGGGAATCTTACACTCACCCCACGAAACAAGCACCACCCACCCCATGAATCCTTAATCCACCATAGCAATCAGACTTTCTGAACAAAGAAACACAGGCATCTTAAACTCAGATAGGAGAGACTTCACCTGGAAACTGGTTTCCTGTAGGTGGCCTCTTCGCTGGTTTTCTGCCCCTCTTCTTCGGTGACATCGGCGTTTCTGCATGTACTCCGGGAGAAGAGGAAGTGGCAGCTGTGGAACGGCGGCGTTGGCTGGGAGAAATGGGGGATTTGGGGGCGGCGTTGCCTGAGAGACGGCGGGTCTGATTATATATGGCCCTGCGTATATTACCAAAATGTCCTCATCGTTTTCTTGGTGGGTTGCAGTGCTATCCTGGCGGGCAGGGCAGAATGGTAAACTCTACGGCCAAAAATTTTCAGGCCACGCGCGGCCGCTGTGCAGAATCCTGCCGAAACATTCAGGCTGCTTTCCTTTTTCTTATATTTTCTTAGCCATCAAGATATTAAAATAATGCCCGGTAATTAATTTTGATTATTGTATACTTTGCTTCATCTTAGTTGTCTAAATTTGGTCAATTCAATTGTTTATAGGCTTGGTATAATCTATAAAAATCACTAATGGCACATATTAAGCTCAATAATCTATAAAAATCATTAATTGTTTGATCGGGCGTAAATTGCTTAGGTGTATAACCTAATAAGTAGCCGATCCCATGATGTATATATAGTAACCTAATAAGTTTCTGCCGTGCAGTTGAGCGAACGTGCGTTCGACGTTCGAGTGAACGCAGCTCGGTGGCTGCGTTTTCGAAATCGCGAGCGGTAGTTCATTTTTCGCGATGGGCAGGCGTGGACAATGGACGGACACGGCCTCAACGCAACCCGTTCAATGAAATTTTCCGCGATGGATGGCCACGAACGCGTAATAAATGAAATTATAGCAAATTCTGCAAATTTTGATTTTTTTTCAAAATTCCAAAAGGTATGAAATTTGGTCCAAATGTCCAGCAAAATCTACTCTTTAGTTTAGCATCTCTCTGTCTTCAAAATAGGAGATGTTGTGTAACTAAATGACATCCTTTTCTTTAAATTTATACTGTTTTCTAGAACTTGTATTTTTTTTAAAAAAATGGTCTACAAGTTACTCTGTTCTTTCACCTCGGTCGGTCAAAATAGATCGAGATCGCCCCGTGCCCTTTCTTCGTGCCCTTCCTTCCCCTCAGCTCACGAGCTTGCGGCGCCTACAGCCCACAGTCGCCGGAGCAGCCGCGCTGGAGGAGGGAGGGACGGCTAGCAGCTCGTGTCGCCGGTCCTCCACATCCGTGGTCGCCGGAGCCCGCAGCCGCGGTCACCGAAGCATAAGCGCAGGAGGAGGGAAGACGCCCAGAAGCGCGCGGCCACTGTCGGCCGTAGCCCCAGGGCCGCTATCGTCGGAGCAGACGTGCGGGTGGAGGGAGGTCGGCCAGCAGCCCGTAGCGCCTGCACCCCGCAGCTCACATCGCCTGCAGCCCCACCCCATGGCTGAAGGGAGCTCCGTTTTTCGACAAGCCATGGCGGCGGTGGTGGATCAAGCGATTCAGGCCCCCCCGTCCCCTACCGCGACGGTCCTCTTGACTACACTCCGCCGGTAATGTGCCCCTGCAACCTGAAATCGCGGAAGCTCATCTCATGGAGTACTGACAATCCTTGCCGGCCGTATTACAGATGCCAGAATAAGTGGGTACATTTTTTTCCAGTGAATCGATGGTGACATGTATTTCAAATGATGAAATTGACCTGATGTTCAGATGTATTGGACCTAATTTTGAACAAATTTTGTAGACTGCTCGAGATTGTCAATATTTTCGGTGGATTGATGCTCCAAAAAAAAGATGCAGCATTGGAAACATTGGCTGCAAACAAGACTGCTGGAAGGCTGAATTTCAGAGCAATTTTCTTTGTGTTTCTGGTTGGGGTCTTGTTTGGTGTGTCCTTCAGTTCACTGAGGACAGTGTGATGGTCGTCTGGTTGGATGTTTGTACTGGAAGGCTCGGCTCAGAGTGATGTTGTTCTGCAACATGTAGTTCAGAGTGCCTATGCATGTAATATGTAGTTCAGATCAACTTCAATTATGTAATATATGTAGTTTGAGTAACTTTAATTATGTAATATGTAGTTCAGACCATGGCAGTGTCTTTCAAGTAATGAAATTTGCAAAATGTGGACCTATTTCACATGATCTGACCATGGTTTCTGCATTGTGTGGTTGTATGTGCAAGTTGAATTGAGATTTAGCCTCTATCTTCACAGAAATTTTGCCCTGATGTTTCACAAATTTTGTCTCTATCTTTTGCCTCAATGACTACATGCTGTTTGGCCAATGGCTGAGATTTGCAGAACATGACTGAATGAATAAAAACAAGGAATGATCAGTAAGTTGTAACAATGGCCAATGGTTGAGATTTCCAGAACACAAGACTCTCAGGTTGATGATGCTGATTGAACAAATAAAAAGCATTGTCAACACAGGACTCTTTCTAGAATTTGCACCAACTGAGAAAACAGCACTGTACAACACATAATAATACATGACAAATGTCGTGTTGCTTCCCGATATGGGTTCTTAACTCCAGTACTAAAAAGGGAAAATATTACATAATTATACATGACAAATGATCCGTTCACTAGTGCAGAAACTACTCATCATCACTATCAACCTCAACAGGGACAGCTTCTTCTTCACTCAAGTACTCCATCAGTGTGTCATCCTCTACCTCGTCACCCTCATCATCTTCACTAGTAGTCCTTGATTCATTTCCCTTTCTAAGTCGAGCAACCTCAGCAGCATCAACCAAAAGGCCATCCTCATCAACTCTGTTCAAAGGCATGTCAGGTAAGATCTCAGAAACTTCTGGTCTTCTGGCAGTGTCCACAGCACATGTCTGCTCTTGATAGGGTGCAGCAGTGGATATGACACCATCTATTTCAGACACATTGTACAAATGACGATGCTTAAATGTTTGGACAATCCGCCAATTCGTTCCATTCTTAATATCCGACAAATAGAAAACCTGTGTAGCTTGAGTTGCCAAAATAAAACAGTCTTTCTTGTTCCACAAGCTGCCAATATTGATACTTTTACAAAATCCATCATCCTTTACTGCACTATGCTTACCATCCAATTTGTACCAATCACATCTAAAAAGAACAACAGATCTTTTTGTACCATCATCCTTGCCATGGTACTCTAACTCAATAATCTCTTTCAATGTACCATAAAAATCAATCATCTCACTTCTATATGAGCTTGCACAGGCCACCCCGGAGTTTTGTGTCTTCTTGTTTTTGTCACGCTCGACGGTGTAGTACCGCACACCATTGACAACACATGTGGAGTATGATCTCACTCTAAGGTCAGGGCCACAAGCCAGGGCAAATATATCATCATCTATCTCTTCTGATGCATTCAACCTCCACATCTGCAAAAAGGAATGTCTCAGCGCCAAAATAGTTATCTACAAGATAATTAATACTTTAAGATAAGAATTAGATACTAACATAATTCCTGAACCAACTCGCAAATCCATGCTCTGTCCTTCTTTCAAGATTTGCAGTATGCACTCCTGATGCTCTTAATTCATCTTCAAACATTCTGTAACTCAAAAATAAAAAAACAGTAAGCTACTAATCTGAAAATAATTAAGAAACAGATGTAATATACAAAATAGGCATTATTTAAGAACATACTTTATGTACTTCTCGGCCTGATCACAATTATGGAAAACATACCAAGCCAACTTATCAAGTTCCTCAGAGTACGAAAGATCACATGCACCAATAAGATTAACACCATGTCCAAAAACATCAACAGTATAGGCTGATTGATCTGAAAATCCAACATTTCTTGGGAGTCAATTAAACCTTGTCTCTACATCATCCATATATCTCGAGCAAAATGTGAGGGCTTCATCTGCCACATAAGCCTCTGCAATTGAACCTTCTGGGCGTGTCTTGTTCCGAACTGACCTTTTCAATGTATACAAGCGTCGTTCAATTGGGTACATCCACCCAAACTGTACAGGTCCACGGAGGATGGCCTCATCAGGCAAGTGGACAGCAAGGTGAACCATGACATCAAAAAAAGCAGGGGGGAAGATTTTCTCAAGCTTGCACAATATAACTGGTATTTCAGTCTTCATTCGAGCCAATACATCTTTGTTCAGTTTTTGGCTGCACAATTCCCAAAAAAATTTGCCAAACTCAGCAAGGGTTTCATATATATCATTATCCAACAGCCCTCTCAGCCCAGCTGGTATAATCCTTTGCAACAGAACGTGGCAGTCATGAGTTTTCAAGCCTTGCCACTTGATTGAGTCAGCATTTAAGCATCTTTGTATACTTGAAGCATATCCGTCTGGAAACTTGGCCTCCTGCAAGAAATTACAAAATTGAATCTTCTCTAATTTGGACAACGTATATTGAGCTTTGGGCATTTTATATTTATCTCCACTATCCTCTAATTGCAACTCGTTTCTAATTTCAAAATCAGCCAGATTGAGCCTTGCATTAACTATGTCCATTGACTTCCCTTTTATGTCTAGAATGGTACCAAGGAGGCTTTCACACACATTTTTTTCAATATGCATGACATCCAAATTGTGTCTACGGTTCAGAGATGACCAATATGGTAAGTCCCACAAACAATTCCTTTTGCCCCAAATTGGCACATGATTGCCCGAATGCTTCCTTTTCTGTCCTACTCTAACATCTCTAACCTTCTCTAATTCTTCTAGTAGCTTTTCTGTGGTGAAACTAGTTGGCTTCGCACTGCTATCATGGAGGGTTGCAAATTCATTGGCCCTGCGCAAACGATGACCTCTCGGAAGGAAACGATAGTGCCCAATATAACATAGCTTGCTCCTTATGGCATATGACAGAGGATTTTTGTCACAATGGAGACAACCAAAGTAACCACTTGTGGTACGACCTGATAGGGTACTTAGTGCTGGATAATCATGAATGCACCAAAACACAGCAGCACGAAGCTTAAAATCTTTTCCGGTGATAGCATCAAGAGTATCCACACCAGACCATAGCTCAAGTAGTTCTTCTACAAGAGGCTGCAAGAAAACATCAAAGGCCTTCCCCGGTGAACGACGACCGGGAATCAACAAAGCCATCATGAAATTAGATTCATCCATGCATGCCCAAGGTGGTAAATTGTACGGAATCACAAAAAAAGGCCACATGCTATAAGATGAACTCATGTTGCTGAAAGGATTGAAACCATCTGTGGCAAGTCCAAGTTTTATGTTTCGTGCATCTTCAGCAAAATCAGGCCAGCGGTTGTCAAAATCCTCCCATGACTTTCCATCTGCAGGATGGGTCATTTCCTTCTCATTGTATTTCCTCTTCAACTTATGCCATTGTGCTTCCTCAGACCTTTTCTTGGAAACAAACATCCTTTACAGCCTAGGGACCAATGGGAAATGCCACAATACTTTTACTGGAGCCTTCTTCCTTTGAGGATCTTTCCATCTTGATGCCTCACAAATTGGACAACTATCCTTTTCTACATATGCCTTTCTAAATAGCACACAATTGTTGGGGCACACATGAATTGATTCAAAACCAAGTCCTAATACGCGTAGCATTTTCTTTGCTTCGTCATATGATTTTGGAATAGTATCGAACTGTGGGAAAGCATCTGACAAGATCTTCAAAAATGCAGAAAATGTTGAGTTAGAGATCCTATAGTATGACTTCACATGGAGCATCTTTATTACAAATGTGAACCTTGAAAAATTCATACAACCAGGATATAGCTCACGCTTAGCATCTTCAATTAGTTGTTTGAAATGTGATGAAGCAGCCTCATTTCCATGTTCAGGTCCATCCTCCTTTCCATGTTGTTCAGACCTGATGAGTTCCCCTAACATCCCTTCAAGTCCACAATCATTGGCGTGCTCAGGTATAAAAGAATCAACATTTGCATCCTCAACTACGGCTACTTCCTCCAAAACATGAATATTGATGTCCTCTCCATGATCTATCCACCTGGTATATGTGCTGGACATGCTATTGAGCAGCAGGTGCCTCTCCACTTCATTTTGCTCTAGAGATTGATTGTTCATACAGAGTTGACATGGGCACAAAATCTTCTCAGCCTCAGTAAACCTCTCTTTGACAAAGTTCATGAAAGACCTGACACTACAAATATACTGAGGCGTAAACAGAGCACCATGAATCCAGCATCTATCCATCTACATAAATAATTGCAGAAAATAGATCAATCTAACCTCAATTGCAGTCACTACATCAACTAACAAAGTACAACACTAAAATAAATTGTGTATCCAAATCCATACCAATTGAAATCAGTTCAGACAAGATCTACAGGTGGGCAACGATGGATCCGGTGCAATGGGGCCTTGATAGAGCCGCTGCCACGGCTACTCCTTAGTACCCCCTTCACTGCTGCCACTGCGCCACCACCGTCAATGCCACCACCGCTCCCGTTGCTGGCCCCCTTCACCGCTCCCTTCGCTGCCCCCTACGCCGCCAACACCATCACCTCCTACACCGCCGCCAGCACCTCCTACGCTGCCGCCAGCAAGTCCTAGGACATTGCGTATGCTGCTGCCGCCCCCTACGCCACTGACGCTGTAGGTCAAACGGCCGCCGCGGACAGGGACGACCGATGCGGACAGGGGCGGCGCCGGGACGGATAAGTCTGGTCCGTCAAATGAAGAGGGATCCTTAATCTAATAGGAATATAATTGGTTTGAACGGCCTAAAGAAAAAAATAGATCGCCAATAAACAAAAACGAACTGGTATCCCAACTGGTTAGTACCTACAGGCGCGACCGAAAGGTCCACGGTTCTATTCTCAGCGGTGGCAATTTTATTTTGCACATTTACCTTCCAGGCTCCTTTAATCTAAAAGGACTATTTGTGTCAGAACGGTATAAAAAGAACACATTGCTAGTATGCAAAAATGAATTTGTGTCCTAGTGGTTTGTAGCTGCTGTTGCGACCGAAAGGTGCATGGTTCGATTCCAGCAGCAGCTTCTTTTTTTTTTACATTTACCGTCCTCCCACCTTTCCTGTTCACATCCCTCACTGACAGGTAGGTCCCACCAAACACGTAGGAACGACGTGGACGTGACACGTTGGATGTTGGATTTGTGACCTTCCCATGAGTCCGTCATAGATGACTACGGAGGCGCCAAAATGATCAATGCCCTCACTGACAGGTAGGTCCCACCAAACACGTAGGAACGACGTGGACGTGACACGTTGGATGTTGGATTTGTGACCTTCCCATGAGTCCGTCATAGATGACTACGGAGGCGCCAAAATGATCAATGACGTCCAGTTGTGACGATAATTTAACCAATCATCATATTTCTATCCCCTTGGGTTTGAACCGTCACAGATGACTACATTCTGTGATGATTAGTTGGAAGGTCAAGATTAAACCGTCATGTATAAGGGAATTTCTTGTAGTTATAAACCATTTGCATTAATTTTGTTCTTAATCTTTGATTACTTACAATACTAATGACAATACTATTAAACCAATGAAAGCTCTGATTGATTTTAATTAATCTCCATATGGCAAAACATGCATAGATCATGTATTTCGGTCCATAGTATTGTAATTACATAAGCACCCTTAAATTTTACTCATGTGTTCGTCAATGTATGTTCGGATGAGTGCACAAGCTATGAGCGTTTGCGTTTATACCGCGTTAGTTAGAAAAAATTGTTGCATGCTTCAGTACGTACTACGATAATTGTCCCACATAACACTACTGGAGAACTGATCTTTGGTCGGTATCAAAAACATCGGAATAGTCCCGGTTAAAAAGTGTAACGGGTCGCAATGATCTTTAATCCCGGTTGGTATTACCAACCGGGACTAAAGATGATCTTTAGTCCCGGTTCACACCTTCATTGGCCGTGTCAGGCTGGTGTCAGAGGGCCGAGGATCTTTAGTCCCGGTTGATGTCACCAACCGGGACTATAGCTCCTCACTTTAGTCCCGGTTGGTAATACAAACCGGGACTAAAGATGATTTAGATCTTTAGTCCCGGTTGGTGTTATTAACCAGGACTAAAGTGATCTACCTTTTTATACATCTTCCTCCTCCTCCAGCCCGAGCCATTGCTGCCAAGAGGAGGAGGAAGAAGGGAGGTGCTGCCGAAATTTTTGATAAAATTATTTTTGGTGATAATATACAAATCGGAGAGATCGAAAAGGGTAGCAAATCCATTCTCTAAAAATGTATGCTTAGCATATTACATTTATAGCTTTGTTTCTATAAAATATTGTCTCCATTATAAGTTTTATGCAAAATGATGAGAGAGAAAATATGTGTACACAAAATTAGGTTGATTTTGAAATTAGAAAATTGGGATACATATGTTATATAAGAGATGACCGAGGGAAAATATAGAAAACTAAGATAAAAGAATTGAAAACTAAGTTAGTTTAATAAAATAGTTAGAAAAAAGTATAAATCGTTAAAGATAAGTTTTCAACTTTACAAACCATAAAAAAGAATAATATATGAGACTACTGTAAAAATATTGTATGATTATTTGTAAAAAAAGTAAAAAAACAAAGGTAATTGAAAAATATGTAATATAACTAGAAATACTGTTCGTACAATAAGAAAATATGTTTAACACTTTAATAAAAATTTAAAAATAATTATAAACTTCTCTTCCTTCTCGTCGCCATCTTTGTAGCTCTTTTTTAAAAATTAGTTTCACTTTGAATCATGATGTTTTAAATTTTTATATGATTATTTAATTAGTTTCAATTGTGTGGATTTCGTTAGTAACATTGGACTATTTGATGTAGAGATGGATCGGTAATGGATGTACACCACGGACCGACAGTCGAAAGAGTTTATTGAAGGCGTGCATTATTTTTTGAATGTGGCCAATGCTAACAAATAAAAGGGTTTCATGTGTTGTCCATGCAAAAGTGCAGTAACCAGAAGGAGTATTCATCTTCTAGAACTATTCATGCGCACTTGTTTGAGTCTGGATACATGCCTGGATATAATTGTTGGACCTTGCATGGAAAGCTAGGGGTTACAATGGAAAAAGATGAAGTAGAAGACGAGAATATTCCGGACTGGGCTCATCAATACGGTGGATTTGAAGAAAATCCGGAAGGCGAGGCGGACGGAGCTGTTGAAGATAACAACGTTGCAGATGATCTTAGTCAAATGTTGCAGGACGTAAAGGATGGCTACGAAAGTGAGAAGGAGGTCCAAAAATTGGACCGTATGTTAGCGGATCACAAAACTTCGTTGTACCCAGGTTGCGAACAGGGACACAAAAAGTTGGGTACGACGCTAGAATTCTTGCAATGGAAGGCCAAAAATGGTGTGAGTGACAAGGCATTTGGCAAGTTATTGAAACTCATCAAGAATATTCTTCCGGAGGAAAACGAATTGCCCGAAACAACGTACGAAGCTAAGAAGGTGGTATGCCCTCTAGGACTAGAAGTACATAAAATACACGTATGTCCGAACGATTGTATCCTCTATCGCGGTGAGGAGTACGAGAACCTAGAAGCATGCCCAATTTGTAAAGCACTACGATACAAGATTAGACGAGATGATCCAGGTGATGTGGACGGACAACCTTCGAAGAGGAGAGTTCCTGCTAAGGTGATGTGGTATTTCCCTATAATACCACGGCTCAGGCGTTTGTTCAGGAACAAAGAGCATGCTAGCATGATACACTGGCACACAGAAGAACATCAACAAGATGGGATGCTGAGACACCCCGCCGACGGGTCTCTGTGGCGAAACATCGAGAGAACATTTCCAGACATTGGAGAGGATGCCCGAAATGGAAGGTTCGGTTTAAGTACAGATGGCATGAATCCATTTGGAGAGATGAGCAGCGGCCATAGCACTTGGCCTGTTACCATGTGTATCTACAACCTCCCCCCTTGGCTATGCATGCACCGAAAGTACATCATGATGCCAATTATCATTCAAGGCCGAAAGCAACCTGGTAACGACATTGATGTGTACCTAAGACCATTGGTTGAGGATCTGTTTCTGCTGTGGAACAAAGAAGGTGTCCCCATATGGGACGAGGACAAACAGGAGCAATTTAACCTACGAGCGTTGCTGTTCGTGATCATTAATGATTGGCCAGCACTTAGCAACCTATCCGGATAGTCAAACAAGGGGTACAAGGCTTGCACCCATTGTAAGAATGAAACTAAAAGTATGTATCTGAAACACTACAGGAAGGTTGTTTACATGGGCCATTGTCGATTCCTTGTTGCAACCCATCCTGTATGGAAAAAAGGCAAGCATTTCGAACAGAAGGCAGACCACCGTACTAAGCCTAAACGTCGCAACGAAAAAGCTGTGTTTGCTATGGTGAAAGATCTAAAAGTAATATTTGGAAAGGGACCTGGCAGCCAATCCATAAAGAGCGAAGATAGTCATGCGACGATGTGGAAGAAGAAGTCTATTTTTTGGGAGTTACCCTATTGGGAAGTCTTAGACGTCCGGCACGCAATCGACGTGATGCACCTCAGTAAGAACCTTTGCGTCAACCTGTTAGGCTTCCTAGGTATATATGGGAAGCCGAAAGATACACTTGAAACAAGTAATGATCTCAAGCATATGCAACAACGCGAGGACCTTCACCCGGAACCCAAGGATAAAGGAAGCCATTACATGAGTCCTGCAAGCTACACCCTGAGCAAGGAAGAGAAGAAAAGTATGTTTGAATGCCTGGAGAGGATCAAGGTACTGTCTGGATACTCCTTGAATATAAAGAGAATAATAAGCATGAAGGAGAATAAGTTCACAAACCTAATGTCTCATGGCTGTCACGTGTTGATGACACAATTGCTTCCTGTTATAATTCGTGGTTTCCTTCCTAATAATGTTCGGGGAACAATAACAAAGCTATGTGTTTTCTTGAACGCAATTTCACAAAAAATCATCGATCCAGACAGTTTAACAACCCTTCAAGATGACGTGGTCCAATGTCCTGTCGGCTTTGAGATGATCTTTCCACCGTCATTCTTCAATATAATGACGCATCTTCTATGTCACCTTGTGAAAGAGATCAGTATTCTCGGTCCTGTGTACCTACACAACATGTTTCCTTTCGAGAGGTACATGGGCGTTCTAAACAAATACATTCGTAACCGTTCTCGTCTGGAAGCAAGCATCGCCAAGGGTTTTGGAACAGAGGAGATCATTGAGTTCTGCGTAGAATTTATTGAAGACCTTCGTCATGGTGAGCCCCTCAGGCAATCGTAGCAGCTGTGCTTCTACAGGGCAAGCAGGAGAATAGGGCATAGAAGGTGCAGCAGGGCCAGCTCATGATGACCCATCGTACCCTGTAGATGAAATCACACGGCGGACACCTTGTGAGCTACACAGTCTCTTCAAGAACATATCACTCAAGGTATGCTCGTAGTTTTATGATATATGTCCTGTAAATTGCAAAAGGTGGTGCATGCATCTGTTAATTACTAAGTAACCTTGATTCTCATAAAGGTGGCGTTGGGCATGGCCATACCAGTGGACCCTTTAGGGTCATATCATTGCAGACCGATTCCACCTGGGTACTTAAAGGTGGAGGTTGAATTGGTGGAACGAGGGTTCGAGGATCTCGAGCTGGACATCCCCCGAGGAGACGGGGAGACGAAACTAGGAGACACGGCCCACGCCATTATACTATGGTGCAAGCGGTACATCGTGTTTCCCGGGTGAGCAGCGGCGTCTTCTCCTCCGTCTCCTCCGCCTGCACCCTCTCCTTCGCCTGCACCAGCTCCTCCACCACAGTCTCCTCCGCCTGCAACCTCTCCTTCGCCTGCACCGGCTCCTCTACCTCCGCCTCCTCCGCCTGCACCGTCATTGTCTGCTCCGCCTTCACGACCTAAAAAGTAATGCCCACTTCGTCCCGCGCCGTCAAAGTCCACACCACCAAGAAAGAAGCCAAGACTTGACGAGCCAAAACTCCCCGCTCTCAAGAAAAGGGTGTACGACCGCACTCCTGAGGAGAATGAGGAGGTCGTACGAGCAGAAGTGAAGGCGTTCTTCGAGGCACGGAAACCACAAAAGAAGATTCCTATAGATCCAGCTGCTAAGAAGTTCTTTCAGAAGATGTGCGAACCGATCAAGAGGGCTTTACTTTCGGATTATGACCGGTCGGTGATGAAGTTGTTTAAGAAACAAAGAGGAAAGATCAAAGAAGTGCCTCAGCTCGGAAAGCAACCAAAACAATCGGTTGAGTCGTTGCTACCACCCGGTGAAGAGGAACTGAGGCAATGGATGAAAGAGACGGGTCTGAACAGGGCGCAACTGGTGGGAGACGCACCAATAACCATGGTGACAGAAGCCGATTTGAAATACAAATTTAAACTTGGTGAACCGCTTGTCAAGCTTGGTCAGGTGAACACTCTCTCTACACAAATGCACCGATTCCATTAATGGTATATGGAACTTTCATCCAAAGGTAGAATGATGGTTGGAGCGAGGATAAGAAACACAGATTACCATCAAGGAGATGATGTTCTGTGGATCAACTTCGAGAATGTATTCAATGTATACCAACAAGACGCTCTCGACATCTCCATTCTCAGCTACTGTATTTTGTAAGTATCGTTTTAGCAAAATTTATTTTGTTCCTTAGCTCCTTCTATGTACCATTCAATGGTTACACTACGCCAATAAGACTGATGCAAATTCCTTTATCCTTTGTAGAATGGAGATTCAATCGTGCCATAGGCCAATAAGACCTACATACTATTGCCCTACAACACAGAGTGAGTTTTAACTGTCTTTCGAATTTGTACCAACTTCCTCCTCGTACTCATACTGTGACATATATATCGTCTGACGTAATTGCAGATTTCACTGGGTCCTTTTCCTCTTCGACCTTGAACTATGCAAAGTCAATGTCTATAACTCAATGGATAAAGCAGAGTCTACTTTCACCAAGATTTTTGAAGTGATAGACAGGTAATGCCATCTATTCAACTGTCATTAATTATGAATACTGCTATTGCTACTATGTAGATCTCCGATATTTAATCATAGCTTCCAACTGTACTTAGGGCATGGGCAAAGTTTTGTACATTGGTCCGCAGGGTTTGGAAAGAAAAACTTGGTAGGAGGTTTAATTTTCCGGTGAGTACATGCTCCAAAACATATTGAATCATTAATTGGTTCTAGAAAAAATTAGTACATTAAATCTGTCGTCGTTTCTCCTTAAGTGTGCAAAACAGGAGCAGGTGAATAACTTATGTGACTACTACGTCTGCGAATATACTCACGCACTTGTACATCAAATCAACAGTGACAAGGATCTGGAAATACGTAAATATTATTCATACATTATGTCCCGATTTCTTATTGACTTCATATACTTATATCTTAATTTTTTTCAAATGATAGATTATTTACATGAGGGAAAACTATCCAATGAAGAATTTATCAAGGCTGTTCAACAACAATTGATGGGATTTATCAATGAACAAATAATTGATCCCGCGAGAGAATTCCACTACGATGAAAGACCTATTAATCATCATCCCCATGTATAACATGTCTTAGATTTTTTTGTAATATACAATAGAACATTATAATTAACGAAGGATTGTAATATATGTATATATTTAGATGTGCATACATGTACTTATGTGTGTGAGTATATTTCGATAATATAAGTATATATTTACTTGAGTGCATGTATGTAGGAAATATATATATGTGTAAAACATGTATTTATACATACATATATATATATATATATACATATTGCATATATATATATATATATATGTATAAATACATATATTACATGCATACACATATTATATATACATATATATTATGCATATATATGTATTTATATATATATATGCGTAATATATAAACAAGCAGCTGGCAGAATCAACAATTGTTTTTTTTAAAAAAAAATTATCATTAGTCTCGATTGGTGTTACCCTGGACTAAAGATGGGTATCTTTAGTCCCGGATTCATAGTCCCGGTTGCATAACCGGGATTAAAGGGTGTTACGAACCGGGGTTAAAAACTCCTTCTCCACCGGTGTAAATAAACTAAGCCATGTTTATTAGACGGCACGTGAGCTCTCGCATGGAGTGCATGCATTTATATTTGAGTTTTGATTCCTTGAAACTTTTGATTCCTACACGGTACGTAGTTGGATTACTTGAAACTTTTGATTGACTAGTTAGAGACATGAACTTTTTGGATTTCTTTTCTGGTGCATAGCACACTATCGCTAACGGTCCATTGTTTCGAACCGCTAGACATCTCGGATTAGTAAATTAATGTCCATCATTACAAACCGTCGAGGAGTAGAGCCGGCGCTCTCTACTAATATAGTATAATTGAGATTAAATGAAGCAATATATTAGATATTACTCCCAACCTCTAACCAAATTTGTCTAATTTAATTAATTAGATATTATCCATTTAATTGAGGTTTTTTACAGGGATTAAGAAAGTAGATTGAATTAATTAAATGGAGAATTAAGTATGTGATTATTTGAGAAAATGAAGTAGGTGATGAAGAAATTAAATAAGAGAGTTATAATTAATTGAAATGAAATATTAGATTAATAAATAGTTATATTTTTAGAAAAATATTGAATCTTAGAGGTGGTTACATATTGTTGGGACGGGGGAGTATAAATGATTCAAAGTAAGAGGATAAAAAGCCGTGAATCCCACCATGCCCAAATGTAAGAGGAGGTACCAAATAAATCTTGACGTACGTGGACGGTTGATATTGACCAAGGGTGGAATCGGAATTTTTTCTAACCTAAAACTCAGCTAGTGTTAATTCACAGAATTTTCCTTTTATCATCTTAACATAAAGCAAAATTTGAAGCGATATTTAGGCTCAAGAACAGGCTGCAACCTTAGCTGTCCTACTCAGGTCTCCGCCCCTACCAATGATACAATTGATGGTGCCAATTTTATGGTCCGAATCGCTGTGATTTACTCGAGAACACCGTCTTACTATCCGCTAGATTAAGAAAGATAAATTGGTTAATGTTGATTTATATCCTTTTACATTTGTCAAAAGTTAGTCAAGAATTGTGCCATAGTCGATCGACCACTGATGTGGAGCCTCATTGTTCTACGTTAGTGGACTTCTTTGCGTAGGTACTCCCTCGGTCCTAAAATATAAGAAATTTTGTATAGATGTGACACATCCTATTATTACGAATCTAAAAAAACATGTCCAAATTTCTAGTATTAGGATATGTCAAATTTATCTAAAAGTTTTTTCTGTAAACAGTAAAGTTTTTTATGTTATAAATTGTTTTGATTTTTTTCAAACTTTTAAAAGTTTGATTAAATTTTTTAAAAAATATAGTAACATTTTCAATACAAAGCAAACATATTATTAAAATATATTTAATATTATATTTAATAAAACTGATTTGGTATTATAGATGTTGTTAAATTTTTTTATAAATTTGTTTTGACTAAAAAATCAAAACAGTTTATAATACGAAAGGGACTAATTGTGTTCTTTCTGATTTCATACAGTCCGGCGCGTACGTACGTGTTTTGCAGGGGAAAAATAACAGGTACGGCTTCAGTACAACGGAATAACGAGAGACCAAGGTTGCTCAAACGCCCGCACGATCGATCGATCGATATACCCTGCATTTACGGCTGCAAACAGCAACGTGGTCTGCTGTATGTATTATTAGCAACCCAAATCAGTAATCTCAACACCAACTCAATTGACAATCCAGCAATACAGGTAGCAGCAAATTTGAGCACATACGAGAGAATTACATGGGGAACAACTAGCGAGATACAAGTGGTGGAAGGTGACAGAAGCTTCTAGAACAATTAGAAAAAAAAGCGAGGTAGGAAGACATCGACAAGAGAGCCACCGGCGAGTGGCCGTAGCGAGATACAAGTGGTGGAAGGTGACGTAAACTTCTAGAACAAATAGAAAAAGAAGCGAGGTAGGAAGAGATAGACAAGGGAGCCATCGGCCACTTAGGTCGTCGCCGCCGCCGCCAAGAGCTTCCGCTCTCCAATTAAACTGTTTGATGATTATCTGGAAGTGCTACTACTTCTTATCATTTCAATTAATCTGTTTGATGATTTTCTGGAAGTGCTGATGATGTGATCATGCCTACCATTGATTCAACCATTGCTCACATCAAGATCAAGTTGTCCAAGTGCTGGATTCCAATTCGGCCACCTGTTACAGTGCTGAATTCAAACGGCCGCCACATATGCATACGAACTCCGTTTTGGTCCCATGAGTACTTGATGGAAAGCTCTCGGAGTTCTCTTTCCAACGGATCTAGCCTCATTTTCAGATTCCTTCTCAGTTATCCGCAATCACAAAAATAAGGTGCTACATCACCTGTAACGGGTCTATGGGCTTGTAATTTCATCTGGGACCCTGATCCAGGTAGGGCCCATGTGGGGTGCGCCCCAACCTAGTAGAGCATGACCTAGGAACCCCCTTAGTCATCCTCCCACCCCTTTAAATAGCTAGGTACTCCTTCAGAGTTTCTCGAATTTTGTTATATTAAAGTTTTAGCCATTGCTACTTTTTCTTGTAGTTACGTGTGTCGGCTAGACCTCCTAATTACTTTTCTTCGAAACCCCACCTTATCGTGAGCTTTAATTTCTATTTGCAATTTTGATTGCTTTTATCTTTTTCTTACTTGTTTCTTTGATTTGCTTGCAGGAATAAGATTGATTTGCACCGGCAAGATCAACAACCCACATAGAGGTGTATCGCTAAGGCGCAACACAACAACGTCTTATACGGTTGTAGTCGGATCGTCAACATTTCTTTCAAATCGTAGTTATCGTCAACTCACCAAAAGATCGGGACAACTAGATCCCTGAGCGTATCGAGTGAAGCTCAGGGTTTATCAGCTGCTACTTCTTATCATAGTAAAAAAAAGGGGACCGAACCGGTGGTTGAACCGGAACCAGTACTCTCACCGGATCGGTTTGCTTCAAAGACCGCCCATGCAATTGAACCGGTATAAACCCGATGAACTGGATGTTTTCTGCGAAAAACCGGTGACCCGAGCTATCCTAAACCAGCAGGTTGACTAGTAGATGGGCCGGCCTTCTAAGGCCTACTTCGCTTCCGGCGGCCCAAATTCATTTTATTGCCTAAAAATGAGAAAAAAGTGCTTCTGGAAGTGCTGCTACTTCTTATCATAGTAGAAAAAGGGGACCAAACTGGCGGTTGAACCGGAACCAGTACTCTCACCAGATCGGTTTGCTTCAAAGACCGCCCATGCAATTGAACCGGTATAAATCCGGTGAACCGGATGTTTTCTATGAAAATCCGGTGACCCGGGCTATCATAAACTAGCAGATCGGCTAGCCTTCTAAGGCCTACTTCGCTTCTGGCGGCCCAAGTTCATTTTATTGCCTAAAAATGAGAAAAATGTGCTACTTTGGGGGTTCAAACCCTGGTTGGCCAAGAGCAAGGGTGTGCCCTTCACCACTAGGCTAGCTTGAGCTCCTTGTTTGGACAAAGTTATGCATATTAGATGATGGTTCCTATTCAGCATTAGACCGGTTAGACCCAACGGTCCAACCGGTGAACCAATGAACCAGTACTCAAGTGGTTCGATGGCTGGTCCGGTTTTTTCTGCTATGCTTCTTATGCATGGTTCTTGGGATTGCTTGGACTTCTTGGTAAGTAGTTGATCCAGCCCATGTTGCAGGTCAGCTGGGTCCTAACAATCTCCTCACCTTGAATTTTGGCTTGTCGGAAAACCGATGAAATTAAACCTCCTGGATCCCATAAGTAATTCATCGTATCATTTGAAGGTTGATTAGATGTCTTCTATTTCCCAAAAAGGTTGACCAAAATATTTCCATTGTACCTCTTGTAGAGAAGCTTATGGGTTCTAGTAATCAACATATGAAAGAAGGTAATTATGACAACCCCCTCAAACTTAGCATCACTGCTACTGTTGTTAGTTATGGAGCAAAATGCCTTCCTAGAAATATTCTCACACATATCGATAGCAATCAGGAGAGATATGCCAGAACTCGAACCATAACCCTTTCGGAAGAGTTCATCCAAACTGATGACAACGAGTCCATCGAAAGAAAACTGAAGTATAATAAGAATGGAATTTCAGGTTTCAAGCTGGCTTGCTCTGCCATATATCCCAGACAAGGCATATGCTACAACTTCCTCAATTCCAATTAGAATACCAAGCAATTTATGTGCGTCATTCAGTAAAGCAAGATCCTCTCCCATACTGCTATCAACTTCAATGATCTTTGATCCTACGAAAACTTGCACTGCCATCCTAGATGTCACAATTGGAATGGTACCCATCTCTAAAGCAGTGACATAAATTTAATGTAAGGCCTACAAGCAACCAGTAGAAAGGACTAGCTCTAGTAGTTGAATCTCTCATGGAGTGGAAGCTGGCTACACACTATAGCCATCAGCCGCCTTTTCTACCAAAGTCGAATTTGCATGGTTTCCAACAATGGCAACAAGCTTACCAATTATGTCTCAAATGGAAGTGGGGTTGCTGAAGCCAATAATCCAATAAAATCTTGAGAAGGTAAACATTGCCATAACCTGGCTCTTTAGTTAATAGCACCAACAATACAGGCTTCAATTTTTGCAGCACTACATTTTTTATTTCCTTGACAACCTTCAACTCAAACCATTTAACTTGAAGCAGATACAAATAACCTTGTCCAACTTCAAGCATTCCCCAAACTCACTGACCGTGCGGCTTCCCTGATTTTCTAAATCCCATTTAGGTGACAGTAGTCATGGTAACATTAAATGTACTCTTGCCCAAAAAAATTTGAATCTCGTGCCAAGCATATGATGCAACTTTTACTCCTCTAGTCAGTCCATCTGAGATCAGAGGTTTTATGTCGTCCTCCCTTACCTCGAACTTAGATAAAAACTTTGTTTTGGTTTCATATAATTGCGACAGAACAAGTGAGTTTCTTTGTGAAGACGTTGTTTTGGAGTAGTTTCATATATAGTTATTTGTGTTTGTACACTGACTGTGATCTTTTTTTTTGCTAGGTGCATCGTGATGAAAACGGAGGCCGGATGTAATTTCTTTTTGTAATGAAATATTTTCCATTAGCTGAGAAAATTCAACATGTACGTCTTGTCGTTCAACAGTTGCGCGCTCCCCGGCCAACACTCCCCGTCGTCCCGTTCATTCAGATTTTTAGATCATATGTCGTATGTGCTTGATTGCCGAGCCATAAATATTGTTCAATGCTTTGAAGAAGCACCAGGTCAAAATTTCTAAACTTAGAATATCAGTGCATTTCTTTTTCTAATTAATTATTAATGTATGGTTGAATTAATTAACTTTTGAAACATCAGCCGTCAACTTACTGTTGCATGATTGCCAATCATGCAAGTAACTTTAACTATTAATTTCTGTGTAGCACATATGCCTGTAAATAATTTGCCATGGCGACACCAATGCATGGATAACAGAAGATTATATCGATACGCTAATTTGCTCGGTACCATCATAAAATTGCAATGCTAGAAATACTATCACAGAGAGCATCACCTGACATCTACCATTTCGAATAGCCTCAAGTTGACAAAATACAAGTCCCGAGAATCCATGATCACTTTTTCGTGCGAAAGATTCGAAATAACTATTTTATTATTTTTTCTCTTCTTTCATTTTTACTCCGTATGTATTTTTCTTGACGGTTATCGTGTTATCGAGAGTTTAGTGTTTATCATAGGGATGTTCAGGTATCACTGCCGCTTTAAGAAGTGGAAACGAAATTGTAGTTACTCTTTTTTTTCATTTAATCATTTTGCCCCTTTTTAATATATTAATTGTGGTGGCCTCCTTCGTAGGGGTAAAGTAAAAAACGAAATTGTATGTTCACTCTAAATGAGAACAGTGTAGTGCATATTTTCGTAGCGGAATGTTATATACAAGTACTTAGTTTTCTACCGAAATTATTAATATCATGTTAAATAATGTACAGTGAAGGCAAAATTCTGATAAGGGACACCCTAATATGTGCTATTTCATCTAGATCCACCGACACATATGAGGTTTTTTTCTCTCGTACGGATCTAAAATAAAAAACAACATATCTCATACCTTAGTGCGGATCAGGTTAACAGTATCGGGTAGGAACTCTCATCTGTATTGGCGATACCTTAGTGCGGATCAGGTTATTATCGGGCAGGAACCCTCATCTGTATTGGCAAACGGCTTCGTCACGGATTATTGATCATTGATGTGAAAACTTGTCTGTGTTAAGCCGATAGCCATCACCGATAGTAGTCATTTTTGTTAGGCCTAAATAAAAGACCGTCACAGATGATAGTCATCCATGATGATTCATAATTACTACCCTTTACGAATGGGAATTTACGATTTTTGAATTTTAAATGCACAAAAAAAACTCCAAAAATATTCTAAATATTAGTAGGGTATTCTAACCGTGGTCACACATCACTAGCTAGTAATTCATGATTTTTCAAGTGACATATGCATGCATCTCATAAGTGGAATTTGAATCTAATTAAGACCTCCTAACACATGTGAACCAAACTTACAATCTCATCTATAGACCACATGTTGACAGGTCTTTGGATGTTATTCTTTTAACTATTCTTGTCAAAATATGAAACACAAATTTAAAACTCTAGATGACTTCAAATCAGAACGCTTTCAACTACAAAGTTGTGTATCTCATTGAGCTCTACAACTTAAGTCTAGGGTATGTTTTCATCCAATATCATTTGAAAAATTCAAAAAATATTTTTGAAATAGATCACATTACTTATAACATATATTTGGGGATGAAAACGATCTCAAATAAAAATATTGCCAATTATAAAGTTGTAAATCCGATCGAACCCTTTGACTTTGACATAGAGATGTCTCCGTCTGAGATCATTAGAAAGATTCAAAATTAGGTTTTCAAAATAAATCTCACCACTTATAATGCATATTTGGGCATGTAAACTATCTCAAATTCAAAAGTTGTCAGTTTTAAAGTTATAATCTCGTTGAGATCTAGAACTTTCATATAAGGCATGTCTCTATCTGAAATTGTTTGAAAAACATCAAACAATTGAATTTTTGCTCATTCGTGACTGTTCGTAACCACCACCCTTCATGGATGAATGCTCTCATCTTTGTCAGGTCATCTCGTTGCACCCATCATGGATGACACGTTATCTGTGACGGGACATGGTTGTGACCTATTATAGGTTATCCGTGACGTGTTACAACTACGACCCAACAAAGATGACCTTATATCGGTGATGGGTCATCCCCAATAGTCATATGTTAAATGGGATACTTTTTAAACCTTTAGAGATGAGTCATCCAAAATGAATCATATTAGTTTGACACGGATGACTCGTCAAGGATGCCCGGATCTGTAGTAGTGATAAGTGTTGGTTTATTTAAAAAACCGACACCTAATACTTTCATTTTTTAAAAAAAACCAGCTCTTTAGGTTGGAGCCGAGCCGAATGCATCCTCCTCCTGCTTTATCTCCTGTGTCCTTCCCACCTTTCTCCCGATCCGCTTGTTGCCCACCACTTTGAGCTGACATGCGATGTGACGGTGGCGGGCCGTCTCTCCTCGATGACATGATGGAGGCTACTCCACTGCTCGGCCGCTTATCGCCGCCAACACCACGGCGCCATCAGGTCCTCCTCCTTTCGATGTTGTTTGCCACGGCCTCAGCCCACTATGCGAGATTTATCGATGACGACAACGACAGTGGCACGGACGCCAGATCCGGAGAGCCCGAGCGCAGGGGATGCTAGATTTGGCCTACGCACCGTCTCCTCCACCGCACCGAAAGGGTTCCTCTACAACCCCTTCGTCCCGGTGTCTAGCTCGGTATGATCCGATGTTGTGGAGGTTGGGGGCATTCGGATCCGGCCACCCTTGACCTCAAGCGATGGCGGCAACGACGGTGATGGCTCCACGGTGCAGGGCTTCGAGAGCCTTGTGCGGGTGGACCACTGATCAATTGGGGCCTCTCCCAATGTGGGGATTTGCCGGTGATGACGCCGAGGGCATCAATTGCTCGTCCTCATCCAGCAACTGCTTCGTCTCGTAGTGCTCTCTTTTGCGTTGGGATTTCTTGATTTTTTAGGAACAGTCACTAGTACAGATCCTCTTATCTCTGACGGACCCTCACATCCCTGGACTATTGGGCCGTCAGAACCAAGTCATCTCAATCGGGCCTAAATTTGCGCCGTTGTAGATGTACTCGTGCAGTCATACTCTAGGCCCAAGTACACATAGCCCGTCACCGATGACACTCATCTGTGACGGGCTCAGCCTTAGGCCCGATTAAGATGACCTAGCATATCTCAATCGGGGTCAGCTACAGAGCCCGTCAGAGATGAGGATCATCGATGACGGGCTCCAAATACGGCCCGATTGAGATGGCTTTAAAGCCCGTCACCGATGACTCGTATCTCAATCGGGCCCTTCTAGAAAGCCCGTCAGAGATATGAGTCATCGGTGACGGGCTCCAAATATGGCCCGATTGAGATGTGCTTTAAAGTCCGTCACCGATGACTCATATCTGTGTCGGGCTATTTGTTGATGCCCGTTAGAGATAACTGTACGCCCGTTAGAGATGTTAGTTCATTGGCCCAATTGAGATATATTTCGCGCACTATAAATAGACCACCCGACTGTTGTCTGAAGTTATCCCACTATTCATTATTTTGGTGGGAGGTTGAAGGGGGCGAATTTTTGTTATTTTTTTCCAAAGCAAAACAGAAAAATCTTAGAAGTAAGTAAAAAAGTAGTAATAATTTTTTTTAATTTAGTAGTATGTTAACTAATATTTTATTAAATTTTGCAGCGATGGATTGAAGTTGGATGAATGCGACAACTTTGAAACGTCATTGTAAGAAGTATAGAGATGGCGTTTTAAGTTTTATGAACGTTGCGGAGGAGGATAGGAGAAGAAGAAATAGCAAATACATGTGTTGTCCATGTAGAGATTGCAAGAATGATATTATGTTTAGCGGAGAGGAGGTACACTCTCACTTGATACAACGGGGATTCATGTAGGGCTACACATGTTGGGTGAAGCATGAAGAGCAAGAATCCGGTAGTGGTGCAGCTGCAGACAGAAGTGGTGCAGACAATCATGAAGATGAAGATGAGCATGACATGTTTATACCATCTCCATTGGGCGGTGAAATGGTTGATGTGGATCCTGATATGCTGCAAGAGATGTTACGTGACGTTGAGGAGCAAGGTCACAACGAGAGAGATTCCATGAAGTTCAACAGGTTGGTCCGTGACTCCGAGACACCTCTATACGCCGGATGCAAGGCAAAGCATAGCAAATTGTCAGCTACCTTGGACCTAATGAAGCTGAAGGCAAGTAGTGGATGGACAGACAAGAGTTTTACGGAACTTTTAGGAATATTGAAGGTCATGCTTCCTGAAGAGAACACATTGCCCGAGACGACATATGAAGCAAAGCAGGTTCTGTGTCCCCTGGGGTTAGAGGTCCGTAGAATTCACGCTTGTCCAAACGACTGCATATTGTACCACAAACAATACGCGGACCTAGATGCTTGTCCTGTGTGCAAGGCTTTTCGATACAAGCAAAAGAAAAGTGCGGGGGAGGGAAAGAAGTCAAAGCGGGGTGGTCCGGCGAAGGTTGTGTGGTATCTACCTATCATTGATCGCTTCAAGAGAATATTTGCCAACCCCAAGGAAGCAAAGTTAGTGCGTTGGCATGCCAAAGATAGAAGGAACGACGGTTTGCTAAGGTACCCTACGGATTCGATTCAATGGAGGAATATCGATCGAATGCACAAAGACTTTGCTGCTGATCCCAGAAACATCAGGATATGTCTGTGTACGGATGACATGAATCCTTTCTGAGATATGAGCAGTTCTCACAGCACTTGGCCAGTTCTTATTGCGAACTTTAACCTCCCACCATGGTTGTGCTTCAAAAGAAAATATATTATGTTGTGCTTGTTAATCCAAGGTCCAAAACAACCGGGCAATGATATCGATGTGTTCTTGGAGCCTGTTATCGATGATCTTGAGATTCTTTGGAAAGAAGGTGTGGAAACCTGGGATGCATATGGTCAGGATAACTTCAAGCTACGAGTTCTATTGTTCTGCACCATTAACGACTATCCTGCACTAGGTAATCTTTCCGGACAAACCGTGAAAGAAAAGAAGGCTTGCTCTGACTGTATGGAACATACACGCAGTAGGTGGCTGAAGAAATCAAGAAAGATGGTTTACATGGGTCATAGGAGATGGCTCTCGCTACGCCACGCCTTTAGAAGAAAGAAGAAAATTTTCAACGGTCGGAGAGAACTTGGAACTGCTCCCAAGGATTTGTCTGGAGACGAAGTCCACGACATGGTCAAAGACATAACTAATGAGTTTGGGAAGAAAAGAAAACGTGGCAAGGGAAATGATAAGGGTATGTGGAGGAAAAAATCCATATTTTGGCGGCTACCATACTGGAAAGACCTTGAGGTCCAGCATTGCATTGATCTAATGCACGTAGAGAAGAACTGATGCGATAGTTTGCTCGAGCTACTGCTTAATATGCCTGGAAAGACAAAGGACGGGTTGAATGCTTGCCTAGATCTACAGGAATTGAACATTCGCAGTGAGCCTCAGCCTGTTACGGACGAAGAGACAGGTAGAGTGTACCTTCCACCAGCTTGTCACACACTGTCGAAGGATGAGAAGATCGCAATGCTATCATGCCTGGCTGATATTAAGGTTCCTTCGGGCTATTCAGCAAGGATCAGTAAGTACGTTAAATTGGAGGAACTAAAACTGGTTGGAATGAAGTCTCACGATTGCCACGTGCTAATCACACAGATCTTGCCAGTTGCTATCAGAGGCATTCTACCACCCAAAGTCCGTCACACGATCCAACGGCTCTGTGCTTTCTTCAATGCAATCGGTCAGAAGATTATAGATTCCGAAGATCTAGATAAGATGCAGGCTGATATTGTCAATACCTTGTGTCACTTGGAGATGTATTTTCCACTATCTTTCTTCGATATCATGGTTCATCTCCCTGTTCATCTAGTGAAACAAACAAAACTATGTGGTCTAGCTTTTCTAAGGGAGATGTACCCGTTTGAGAGGTATATGGGAGTTCTTAAGTCGTACGTTCAAAATAGAGCAAAACCGGAGGGAAGCATCATTGAAGGGTACACGACGGAGGAGGTTATTGAGTTCTGCATCGATTACATGGCCGAGACTGATCCTATCGGAGTTCCTGCGTCTCGCCACAAAGGAAGGTTGGCAGGCCTTGGCACAACAGGCAGAAAAAGAATTGTACCCGATCAGGCATCCTATGCACAGGCTCATTTCGCTGTGCTACAACATATGGCCGAAGTAACTCCATACTTTGAGGAGCATCTAGCGAAGGTCCGACAGGAGAACATGGGTCGATCAGATACGTGGATCAACAGAAAACATAGTACTCTCTTCAACGAATGGTTCAAGAATCGTATCGCACGGAGTACCGATGGCCCAAGTGAGATAATACGAAGGTTGGCAAGGGGCCCAAGTTGGGATGTTGACACATGGCAAGGGTACGATATCAATGGATACACATTCTACACCGTCATACAAGATGACAAAAGTACAGTGCAGAACAGTGGAGTCCGTATAGATGCATATCAGGATCAAGCTGGATCGAACACATATTATGGCCGCATAGAGCAGATCTAGGAGATGAACTACAGGAGCTTCAAAGTCCCTTTGTTTCATTGCAGCTGGGTGAATATCCGCACTGGAGTAAAAGTCGACAGGGAAGGATTCACTTTAGTGGACCTGGCCAAGGTTGGATACGCAGACGAACCGTTCATCCTAGCGAAGCAGGTCGAGCAGATTTTCTATATACAAGACCCCACTAACAAAAAGTTGCACGTCGTTAGGGATGGCGAACGAAGAATTGTTGGGGTTGACAACGTCGTCGATGAGGAAGAATATAACCAGAATCTTCATGTGAGACCTCAGATCCACCTTGATGATGATCCCGAAGACGAAGTGGCATACGCTCGTTCTGACCATTCGGAAGGCATATCCTTGTAAACAGAGTCTTCGTAGTACTGTAAATTGCAAATAGATATAACTAATGAAGTATTTTGTACCGGTGCCTTATGATCTGCATATTTTAAATTCATGTGTGTTTTAAAATTTAATAGCAAATTTACACTGTTTAAATAAGGCATAGGTTAATTATAATAATTTTTTAAAATTTAATGGCAATTTTAAACTAATTTAATAAGGCATATTTTAATTTAACAAAAATTTTACAGCATCTAAAAATGTAATAGCAATTTCAAATCGGGTACAAGTTAATTATAAATGATTTTATAACTTAAATATCATTATTAAATACAACTGATTACGAATATTTTAATTCCATAGTGGGATGAGCTTATCTCTATCGGGCATATAAATAACTCCCGTCAGAGATGAGCTTATCTCTATCAGGCGTATTAGCTCTGCCCGTCACGGATGATTGTCATCCGTATCGGGCTTCTTTCTTGTGCCCGTCACGGATGATTGTCATCCGTATCGGGCTTAGTGCTTGTGCCCGATGGTGATGACCTACGACTAGGTTTTCTACCGATCCAGATCTGACTCTGGATCGGTAGAAAACCTAAGTTTTTCACTCTCCCTCTCACCCTCACTCGCACTCTCTGTCACAACCGCCGCCGCCGCCTCCTTCCTCTCACTCTCGATCTCTCTCCCGACTGCCGCCTCCTCCTCCTGGACACCGCTGCCTCCTGGACGCCGCCTCCTCCTCCTCGACACCGTCGCCTCCTCGTCGCCATCGCCTGCTCGCCGCCGCCGCCTCCTGGACGCCGCCGCTTCCTGGACGCCGCCGCCTCTTGGACGTCGCCGCCGTTGCTTACCTACAACGATGCTGTCTTCACCGACGAGGACTTCGCCAGCATCACCCGCATCGGGGACAGCAGGAAGGTTTGGTTAGTGAATATATCAATGTCATTGTGATGTCCCGCTTATTTGTTCCTGATCGATGCTATTGTGTTCTTATGCCATCTCCGTTATAATGTTTTAGGGTTATATTGATGGGTTATGTTTATATTGATGGGTTATGTTTCATTGTTTAATGTTCACCCTGTAATAGCCCATGATATCTAGCCTAAGCTAAGCAAGAAAAGAAAAGATTGGACTAGAAATAAAACCTTCATTGTGAATCCATAGGCATCTTTGCACTGTACTGTAGAATTTAGTATTTAGAATTTACGGAATGAATTTAGTATGAATTAGTTTGAATTTAGTGTCAAATTTGTTTGAATTAGTATGAATAAGTATTAAATTGCAATGAATTTAGTATGAATTAGTTTGAATTTAGTGTCAAATTTGTTTGAATTAGTATGAATAAGTATTAAATTGCAGTGAATTTAGTATGAGTTAGTTTGAATTTAGTGTCAAATTTGTTTGAATTTACTATGAATGGGGGCCATTCTGAATTAGACTGCCTATGCATATAAGTTCTGAAATATGAGACTTTACTAGTTCAGAAATTTAAAACTTTAGTACTTGTTCTAAATTTCAAACTGTACTTCTCTGTCCTCTTCCTGCCACTATTACCTTGTTCTGCTCTGTCCTCATCCTGCCACTATTACCCTGTGATTTCTTGATAAATGGCCAGTGATGAATGCTCAAAAACAGACCATAAGAACAGACCATCTACACTTATTCTTTTTTTGGGAACTATACTTGTTCTTTTTTCATACAAACAGCCCATCGACACTTGTTTTTTTTTAGGAAGCTACACTTGTTCTTTTTTCATACAAACAGCCCATCGACACTTGTTCTTTTTTTAGGAAGCTACACTTGTTCTTTTTTGCATAATAATAAACCATCTACACTTGTTCTATTTTTTTGGGGGGGGGGACTTCACTTGTTCGTTTTGCATAAGAACAGACCATCTACACTTGTTCTTTTTTTGGGGGGGACTTCACTTGTTTCTTTTGCATAAGAACAGACCATCTACACTTGTTCTTTTTTTGAGGGGCACTACACACGCCGCCAGTACTTGGTGATATCCCGACCACCCGAGCAAGGAACTGGGCAAGGGCGAGGGTGAAGAAGAATAGTGATGGAACACTAACGTTCCCAAATCCCGAAGATCAAGCGGTGTACTAGAAAATCGTAAGTACCACACGTAGATTATGTTTCGGTAGGTTGTATCGTACTCTTGAATAAATTCGTCCTAACTGCATCGCAGGTCGACCTGACTGCTGAGAGACAGTCCTCCCAAGAGGTCTGCTCACAAAGACGCGAGGATGACGTCCTCACGAAAGCGTTGGGACGCGAAGAACACCGTGGACGGACAAGGGGCATTGGCTCCAATGTTCCATGGAAGCTTGGGTTTCCCCAATACGCGTGGCAGTACAGGAAGCACAGGCTTTCAAAGGCGCAGAAAGATGCACGCCTGAAGGCACAACTTCGGGACGAGATTAGAAACGAGCTCCGAGAAGAGTTTGATAACAAGTTGTTACAAGTGGAGGCTCGGGTGGAGGCACGCCTCAGGGGAAGCGAGCCTGCTGCCGCTCCCATAGTAGAAACGAGCCCCACGCAGAGGCGTAGCAGCTGCGCATCTACTGCGGCGGCGACACAAGAAACACCAGCCCCCAATGCGGTGGACCACATAACGGTAAAACCAACACAAAACGTATATGTTCTCCCCTAACCACAGTACATTATTACATATTATAAAGATACGTATGAATCTAATGCAGGGACCCACATCGTGCACCCTAGTCGTTAGGGCGACAAAGGACTTTGCAATTCCTGCCGCAGAGGGTCTAGCGTTCAAGCCCACGCCGGAGACCCGAGTGCATGGGGGGCAGCTGCTAGCCGACCATGCAAAAGTTCAAGTGGACATGGTGAAGCCCGATTGGGTTGGCTTCACTCTCCCGCTCCCACCAAATGACGAGGTTCTGACCCTTGGAGCTGCATGCGGGACCTTTATCCAATGGCCCAAGCAGAACATTCAGATAAATTTAACTCCTAGGCCAGCACCAAGTGCTCGTCCGGCTCCGCCGCCGCCACGTCCCCCTCCAGCTCTTGTATCTGCCCCTCCTGCCGTTGAAAAAGGAGATCAAGATCTCCAATTGCAGTATGATACAGATTTTGGGGATGACGGACAAGAGGTCTGCAGCAGAGCGTTCCTCCCCCCAGTCTCCACAAAAAGAAAGAGGGCGGCATCTTCTCCACCCAAGCTTGGATCACGCAAAATAGCTGCTGGAAGGGGGAGAGGAAGAGGAAATGTGGAAGGGCCGCTTCCGGCTCCAAAGAAGCTAGATCTTGGCAAGGCGCCATCAGCTCCTAAAGAATTCACATTAGGCATGCCATTGGTCGGAGACGACGCCTTATCAAAGATGGGCCCTGCATGCAAGGAGTTGCATGGGTACTATATGGAGAGGTCCAACGCAAGGAGGAAGCATAGAGAGACCTCTATGACGGGCCAGCACGATAGACAGCCGTTCCTCAGCCCTGAAGCCTTTATCGCCATAGACTTTCAAGATCTATGGGACATCTACAGGGTGCGAGCGGTCGACACCAACCTCCTTAAGTGCTACTCCTTGTGAGTATTCTTGCATACGAGATATAGTAATAACTATCCTTGTATTACGCTTACCCTAATTCTTGTCTTGCTTCTAGGTTAACTTGGAAGCATGTCCATCGTAATGCTCCCCATGTTGTTTTGCTCGATCCAAGTGTCATCAACGAGACAACTTTGAATTACGATCGAGCCAGCATGGTAGAATATATCAAGGACTGCTTATGGTCCCGCCAAGACAAGGACTTCATTATGTGTGCCTACTCTGAACAGTAAGCGTGTTCCCTACTTACAGTCAAACCTGCGACACATATAGCTTTAGTATTTAACTTGCAATTTATTAATGTCGCAGTCGTCATTGGATTCTCCTGGTCATAGTGCCGAAGTGGAGTTTGGTATACTACCTTAACTCCAATATCAAAAGAGAAATATACGATTGGTCGGCGATCGAGGCTGCCTTGAACGATGCCTGGGACCAATACGTGGCAAAAGACGGGAGGCATAAGGAAGGGCATCCCACACTCGGTCACAAAAAGGACTTTCCAGTACGTCAACAAGTTGGCGACCAGTGTGGGTTCCACGTCTGCCATAACATGAGGAGTCTTGCAGACAAGGTGACATTGCTCGACCTTGAGGTGTGTGCTTCAGTTGTTTATATACATTAGAGAGGAGATAGCACGATTCATACTAACTTTCCAATTATGTAGACTAACTTGACACCTCGCATGCAGGAAAAACTTTCGGCGATTCCGGAAAACAACTTCAGTATCATTAGAGAGAAGATAGCACAATTCATACTAGATGACCTCTTGTCGCTGAAAGGAATGTTTAGAGTCAAGTCCTAGCGGAAACAAATGATTTTGTGACAAACATTTGATTTTTGTAAATATTCTTTGTAATACAATTATGCACGTTCTTCTGTATATATTTGCATTTCTTAATTACATATATATACTTGTTCCAATTTATAACTCAGTTTTACAGGTTTTGATGCATGTTGGCGGTTTTGTGAATTGGCTGTGAATTTTGTGAATTGGCTGTGAATTGGCTGAGAATTTTGTGAATTGGCTGTGAATCAGGAATGCTGAGAATGGGGTTGCTGGGATTGTCATTTTTTGCAGCGGGCATGGCTAGCAAAGGCCTGAGGCTAGTCAAAAAAATGAATTTTATTTTTTTCGCTGACATCGTCATCCCTGACGGGCATTTTAGTAATGCCCGAAAGAGATAATCATCCGTGACGGGCTCCTAAGAAAGCCCGATAGGGATATAGTCATCCCTGACGGGCTCCTAATATAAGCCTGATAGAGATAAGTTATCCCAACCAGGAATATTTTGACTCAACAGGTGGGGTCAAACCTATCGGTGACGGCCTCTTTGGTAAAGCCCGTTAGCGATGCTAGTCATCGGTGACGGGCTGAGTATTTTGCCTGATTGAGATTAGTCATCCGTGACGGGCTCTACCCAACCTGGTTTGACTTGTATTTCTTGGTCAATCTTATCTGTGACGGGCTGTATTGTTAGGTCCGATTGAGATAACGTTCATCCGTGACAGCCTTGTGCCCGATTGAGATAGTTTCTCACATCACTAACCTTTGGTCAGTGACGGGGGCCCTACCCGATAGTGATGAGGGTTAATGCCCGTTAAAGATAGCCGATCCCACGATAGTGAGTAAATGTATGGGAGTTCGTGTTCTAGGGCCTGTGAATTCGTATCAGATACAAACATGAACTTCAATGTAGCTAGCTTATTGTTGTTAATGTAGGGCTTCATTTGTGCTGAATGTGCTTGTTTGCATCATATCGAGCGAGCCCACAAACCTTAATTCTAGATCTCTCGCTGATCCCTATTTTGTTTTTTGTGTCACTCGCCATACTCGGTGCAAATTGGTAGCTGAAATATTCCTTTTAGTCAAATTAAACGTGGTTATCGAAATGAGAAGATCAATATATATTAGTCAAACATATCTGAACCATCTAGAGTAGTTGCAATCGATCATTTATATCATCCTTCCTTGACCATAGAAAATCAACTTTATTATTTTCCGTTAACACGTTTCTTAAGTTTTTCATATAAAAGTTTCTTATGCTAATAAAAATAAAAATTTACGAGACTTAGCACGCTCCTAGTTCTAACCGCGCGTCTCAGTCAGGCCTACCTCACGTCTCGACCCATCCTACCACCCCACGTCTGTGCACTGTGCACCCCACGTCTGCCTCATTGATGGTGAGGTGGACGGATGGGGCATGGATCTGGTGGCCGGTGGGGAACCACGCCGATAATGTGGACAACTCACGTACGCCAACAGGGAGGCCAAGCGGAGAAGGGGTGGAGGAGGCGATGCCCAATGGGATCCAGAGTCAGTAGACAAAGGGCCTGTTTGGCACAGCTCCAGCTCCAGCTCCACCTCTCCTGGAGCTGGAGCCCAACCAAACAGTTTCAGCTCCACCTAAACTGGGAGCGGAGCTGGGTGGAGCGCTCTCACAAAATGAACTAGAGATGTGGAGCTGGGTTTAGGCTGCTCCACAACTCCACTCCAGACCCAACTCCTGGAGCTAAATTTAGGAGTTGAAGCTCTACCAAACAGGCCCAAAGATCAGCGTGGCCGATGAGGCAGGATGGCGGCGATCTCGGGATGGGGCAGAGCGCCTCGTCGTGGTCGAGGAGGCAGGCCAGCAACGACCTCGTGAGATCGACGACCAGGGGCAGCGGTGGGGTCCCCTATGAGCGGATCAGTGTGTCGGGTGGCCACCGTACCTCCTCGTCTTCCATCACCGCCTCCACCGTCTACTACCGGGAGGGCAACAGGAAAGGCGGGAGGAGGCATTTTGCCCCCGCCGGATCTCGCTCCCTCTACTCATGGCGTGCCGCCGACGGCCGGCGCTCTGCCAACCCCAGCACACCCACTAGGCAATCGACGGCGCTAGTGGCTGGTCGACAGGCTTGCTGACCGGGGTGCCGCCTTCTTTTTCCTATTTCATTTGTAATTGTTTTTATTCCTTTTTGTGAGACTGAACATAGCAATACTCATGTGTACTTCTGTTATTTTGGTGTGATTATATACTCCGTAACATTTTTATTCTGCAGTATTATGTGATGAGTAAAAAATTATCCTTACAAATATTGTTTGTTTCTCATAGCTAAGGAAAAAAAGTACCCGTTCATAAAATAATTACTTGTAAAAGTAAGTGTCAATACAAAAATTATTTGCCGAGGTAAAAAAATTACTCAACTTTGTTTTTCATCCTCACTGGGCCTACCAGTAATGTTCTTATAAGCGCATGAATATTTTTACTCAGACATATAATTTTTATAAACGTACAATATTTTTACTCGGGCGTATAATTTTTTTACCCAACAGAGTACAGTGAGGAACAGAAACGGTAGCCAAGTATTTTGAGGATTTGAAGCTCATAATACGTGTTTTACTAAAGATAAAAGAAATTTGCTGGAGATAAGATGGAAAGTTTGGTGGTCACGGAATAAAAAAAGAAAAGAGGAAGGGATCAGACAGGAAGTTTTGGTGGGAACCCAAAAGAACGAGAAGAGTGGATGGGGTGAAACAATCGTAAGGGAGGGGGGAAGAAAAAAAGGAAAAAAAAAGGAGATCAGGCTGCCATGCTTTACATTGGCTGTTATCTCAATGTGGACCTCAAAAATATCATTGCTACCCGGTGCTTATCCGGTGCTTATCTTGAGACCATTTCATCTCTTCTCTCCCCTTTGGGCTAGGACCGACGCAAAAATTCCTTGCAATGGATAGAGCCGGTTCCTTGTTCTTCTCTTCTTTAGTGCCTCTACATTCACTACAACAGAATCGATTTTTTCGAACGAGACCCCTTCCAAGCTACAGGCAAACCATAACTATGCTCGCGTGCAAAAATGCATTATCGCAAGTGGACACTTAAAAGGCTCGCCTACAAGACTGACTACCCTCCTCTCTTCCCTCTCAGCATCTTCAAAATTTTCGAAGTACTCATCCTTATCTCCTCACCTTCTCTCTCTCACTTCCTCTCCTCCTTATCCTTATCTCTCTCAACTCCCCTCTCTTCTCAGATCCTCTCTCTCCCTCGCCTCGTCCTCCTGACCGATAGGCGGCTGGCTGGCGAAGTGCTCGAGGGGGAGCGGGTGGCGGTGAGCTCAAGCAGGAGCGAGCGGGTGTTGACGGTCATTAAGTACCAATTTTGACCGTTAATTACCTTAATAAATAAAGGGAGAACTAAAATTTCTTACACGTAATTAGTATCAAATAATGTAGTACACTTGTCTTGGAGAATTACTCTGGATGCAGGAATTATACACTAAAGTGAAGGAGAAATGAGCCGGCATACAAAGAAACACATTCCGGCGTATCACGTGCGACCACAAGTCATTGATGGGCCCACAAGTCAGCACAAACCGACTCAAAGTGGGGCCAAACGACCATGCATTGCCTTAGGGGCCCTACCTGGCAGCCTCTCGAGAAAGGCGGTGGATAGATGTAGGGCCCAGGTGCCTCATCTCCACCTTGCATGTGGCAACTCCTCAGCTCTCCCTAGTGACGGTTAGGGGTGAACCGACCTCCCTAACCGTCATACTCAATCGTCATTGAGGGCTATAAAAGGAGGATGTATTCTCACTTCACAAACACACTCAAGGAGCAATTCTCACATTCATATAGTTGTATTCTCTCTAGTAGTAGTGGAGTTAGGCTTAGAGTAGTGTTTAGTTCCATAGTCCTCTTGGAGATTCGGGTATGTTTTTAGTACTTTACTCTTCCTGTAAGACTATGAGTTTAATAAAAGAATTATCTTCTTTCCTTATTAGTGTTCATAGTTCATATACTACTTTATTAGTTATACGCTCTATGATTAGATTATACTTCAATTATATGCTTCACTTGATTAGGCTAGTCAATCTATGCTACAACATCGGTCCAATTATCTTAACGTGTTGCACTAGTTCTAACTTATCCATCCGAAGGGTGGGAGTCCCGGGGCAATTAGTGTTATTATTTATTAATATAAGCACGATGCTTGGGTCAATTAAATATTGTTTGATGCAGTATACCCCACGGAAAGTGAGTTAGGCGACCGGTGGTGACAACCTTGTTCGTCTTTTTTATTCCTCCATATCCAGGGATGACGTAAGAGTTCGTAAAATGTCATAACACGCTGGCAGACCAGCAGGGAGTAGTTTTTCCGCAGTGACTGGATGCCTAGAAATAAGTCCTAGCCTTATAAGTATGTCTTTGTTAAGTGTAAACTAAACATTATAAATATAGAAGTATATATGAGCCATAGCTCTCTTTAGTCCTTCTCCACTGCCTAGTGTAATGTTATTAGAGATGAATTCCCTGTGTGTTACACTACCCAAACATTATTATTATCGTTAACCCCTATTTAGATTATGATACATTAATTACAACATGATTACGAATATATGAACTCTATCTTTACCACGTAGCCTTTCCTGTAGAAAAATAAATACGATACCCTTGAAATATTCCTGTATAAAATACTATAGTGGTATCTGTGTAATTGAGGATTTATCTGTAACCACATCAAATATCAACAGCGGGCGGCGGGCTCGACTTCTGCAACGTGGATCTGCTGGCGGGGACCTCAGTGTCGCACCAAGCCTTTGGCATGCCGCTTCTCGACTGCCGCATGGTAAGCAAGCATACATGTCGTTCCTCTCTTCCCTCCAGTTTTAACATCATAGCCATTAGGCCGAAGGATCGCTAGGGCCATCATGTTTGACATACCACCATGCTGTGTACGGACCGCCATGGCCTGGTCTTGATGCTACAGTGGCGCTTGTTGTCGTCCGGGCAAGCCAAGTCGAGCCCCCTCGCTGGTATGTGTCCCTAGGACTCTTGGCTTCTCCATTGGCGCTGCTGCACCTAGCGCCCACTTCAGCCTAGCTCGCAGCCACGTGCACAGTGAAAATCCGGTCCGCTCATGCGCAACCATAACCCCGAACATCTTTCCTTCATGACCCAGCCATTCCACACCAAGCCGCTTCGCCTCGATCCTATTCACCCTCACAGGAAACAAGAACCTGGCCAATTTTGTCCGATCTCCCACCACGACGCTGCTGCCTTCTCTCCCCAACTGTGTAACCAGTCATGGTGATAAGCCACACTAGGGCAAGCTGTGGCCAAGAAAGGCTAAATTTAGGAACTCCTCGACTTGTAGAACCCTACTTCACTAGCCCCCTGTCCTCCCAAACCACCTCGCCACCGCACCTGGCCTCGCAGCCTCCGAGCGCCAGCCGCAGCAACTCTGGCATCACTTGTAGATAAACGACGTCCCGGTCGACCTCTCCTAACCATCTTCCCTGGGTTCCAGCTCGGTTGGCCTGCTTGCGCACGTGAAAGGGCTAGAAGCCATGGGAGGAAGAGGAGAAACAGGGACAGAAAGAGAGAAGGAAGACTGACACCTGGGCCCTACCTGGCATTACAAACTAATGCTAACAAAGAAGTTAAATCCAAGATTAGTTGTTAGAACGACAAGTGGGTCCTGCTTGTTATAGAAACTAATTAAAACCCACATAAAACTCCGTGTCACCAACATGTGGGCCTAGGACCACTATTGTAGTCTAGCTTGACCTGTCAGTAACTGAAATGTTTTCCTTAAAAATATAAATCAGGAAAATGTATAAAAATTGTTCGCGGGGGATGGGCTGCCTTGGTTGGTTCGGTCACTTCGATCGGCATGATACAATGTCACCGAGCCTATGTTGGTCTTTCCAATCCCCTGACCAAACTAATGAGTGAACACTGAGTCTTTTGGTTTTTTCGAGTTCAGTCTCGGTCTTTCAAGTACGGTCTTTGGTTTTTATGCCAACCCCTAGCCGCTCAAGCTACCAAACTGTGTTGGGGTTGGCAGATGGCCGCCGTGAATATCGATGGAGCTACTACACCATCTTCTATGTGCGTCGAGGGAACCAATGGACCAGGGATTTGGATCTTCTGTGTGTGTCAAGGGAACCAATGGACTATGGATTTTGGGATGATGACCGTGTTGACAGAGGGTAAAATGATCATCTTTTCTTTGCACTGAGCAGATGGCTGCTAATAGAAAACTAACGGTAATGGCATTTCTTAGATAAAATCATTTGTACTATGGAATTTCTTGCAATTTTCACTTATCGATGGCAAAATACGGAACCAAAAACTTGTCGATGGAATTTCTTACAATTTCTCTCTTTGATTGGTTGGCAGCACGCAAGGTGTTGTACAGCTGACAGACTTACCCTTGGTTTGCCTCACCCAAATCAGTGCCCTTTATGTGACCAGGAGAAGGAGACAATCCAACACATTTTAGCAAACATTGTCTTCTTTAGCTAGGCAAGTTTGGTTCTCCCTCTTCCGTCGCTTTTTGTTGCCGGATCTCTCACCATGGGTGGAGGACAATACGTTCTGTGGTTGGTGGATGAGAATTAACTCGGTGATCCTGACCAACTAGAAGCATGGCATAAATACACTGATCATGTTGAGCATATTGGATGTTTTGGAAGTATGAGAATTGTTGTGTGTTTAATGGTTCTAGTGCTGATTTCTGAAGAAGGACATTTTCGGTGTCTAGCTGGGCCAAGAGATTTGGTGCAGCTTAAGGCTGCTGCCTCCTAGAGGTTATGTTGCTACTGTCCTTCGATTTGTTGTTCTGACGTTTGTTCCCAGTAGTTTCCTGAAGAATTTTTTTCACAAATAGTATGGTTTAAATGGAAAATCGCAAATCTAGCAGGCTTGTGGAGAAAATCGCAAAACTAGCGGCCTGTCGACCCACGGAGAGACGAAATGCGGCCCAAGAGAACCAATTTTCGCTTCTGCAAATTTTTTGCCCTATCCGAAAGTGATTTTTGGAATTTCCCAAAATAACCGATAAACAAATTAAGTTCTGTAAATTAATAAATTACAAATGAATATATCTAAAATTATTAAATTATAACTCCGATATGTTTATCCAAATATGCAGCTACAAATGTGTATGTCAGTTATAATAAATTATAATTATATTAACAACTTATAAATTACAATTAATCAATTATAAACAGTTCTCTCATTAATTCTTAACTAACAACTTAAAAACAATTCTTACCCAATTAAAAAAAAATTTCTGTACATTACTAAATTATAAATAGATATATCTAAAATTAATAAATTAAAAATCCAATGTGTTTCTCCAAACATTCAATTCAAAATGGGTATTAATCAATTATAACAAAATTATATTTAGAAAAACTACTTACAAACTTAATTATGAGAACAACTTACAAATTATAAGTAATCAATTATAAATTATATGTCATTAATTAATTAATAAAAAGTTAAAAACAACTTTTAAAAAAATAATTTGTATTAACAAATAAAACTACACTGAACAGGCCGGCACCGGCCCGGCCTATCGAACGGCCGGCGCTCGACTGGGCCGGCCTGTCGTCACGCGGCACGTCGACAGGGCCCAGTCGAACCGCGGGCGGCCGATAGGTCCGGCCTGTCGTCACGCGGCATGTCGACAGGGCCCAGTCGAACCTCGGGCCGTCGATCGGTCCGGCCTATTATCTTTCCACCGTTCGATTGGGCCCTGTCGTCACGCGGTTGGCCGACTGGGCCACATTTCGTCTCTCCGTGGGTCGACAGGCCGCTAGTTTTGCGATTTTCTCCACAAGCCTGCTAGATTTGCGATTTTCCATTTAAACCATACTATTTGTAAAAAAAATTC
>BDMV01000004.1:16600988-16626129 GCA_008326285.1 Oryza officinalis
GGGTAGCGGCTGTCTGCACGGCCAGGAGGGAGCTGCGGGATCAGCCGGAAGGCCGAACCTGCAAGGCGACGACGGTAGTCGTAGGCCAAGCGACGCAGAGCGGTCCAGGAGAGGTCCTGGTACGCGAGCTAGAGCGTGGGGCGAGCCAAGTTGAAGTGGTGAGGGCGAAGGCCAGCGCTGTGTGTACCTCCGCGGGGGTAAAGGTACACGGACAGCTCACAGCGGGGAGGGAAGCGGTCCACGGAGTACCCAGCGTACTCGGGACAAGAGAAGCCAAGGAAGCCAGCGAGGTCTCTCAGCTGGTCGACGTGGTGACCCTCACCAACGCCGTGGGAACTGTGGGTGGCGTTGACTGCCATCTACAATTTTGAAAAGGAAAGAGAAGTCAGTAACCAGTTTTGTAAACAGAGTAAGAGAAGAAGAAAAGAACCGAGCTTTTCGCAAATAGCTTTTTCAGAACTTAGCATCCTTACGGTCATCTATCGTCGGGTTTCGTCCTAGGCCAAAGCTGGCTCTGATACCATCTTCTGTCACGCCCCAAACTAGCCCCCGAGCGGAGGCCAGTATAAGGCAATCCAAATTAACCTGTATGCCTGTACCAGTCCCAGGAAATAGCGCTGGTACAACAGGAAGACAGAATATCACAACAACAGCGGTCTCTTTATTAAGAGTAGGATTACAACCAAGGTTGGAACTGCGGACAGAACCTGAGTTCGCAACAGCATTACAAAAAGGCGGAAGCGGAAAGCGGAGGCTAGCCCTAAGCCAATGGGTAGGGCCTGCCGGTTGTATTGCAAACCGAGGCCAAGTGCCAAGTGTAACCTAATTAATGCATAGTTTGCGGAAATCAAAATACTTAATTTAAACTATAGGTTCGATTGATCAAAGGTGACTTGCCTTGCTCGAGATCTTGAGCTTCTTCCTCGAAATCCCCGCACTGCGGGTCTTCGGGCTCCGAGACTACACGCAAAACGAGACGACTCAACAAAGCAATAAAAAGAAGCCCTATTAAAGACCACTAAGCGTGCCATTGGATAGATCTCGATTTTTGAGAAATTTCGGAAGTGGAACGGAGTCAATCGGACGATCGGTTGAGAAGATATGAATTTCCGAAGATTAAAGGATTTTCTGGAATAAGAAAGGAATTATTAATTCCCTGGAAAAAGAAAAGAAGGAGGGATGCAATTTAGACTTTATTTTGGGCGGCTAAGGGCAGCCCAATAGAAGGGAATGGACGCGGCCGAAATAATGGGCCGACGGTCCGAAGGAGTCGGCCCACAGCCAAGTGGCGCGGCCTGGTCCGGCCTCCCGAGTGACTCGGGGCCGTCCGGCCTCCCGAGTGACTCGGGGCCGACTGGGCCGGACCGAGTGACTCGGGCCGACTGGACATGGAGGCCGAATGGGCCAAGGAGGGGTGGGAGGCCGAGTGGCCCGAGGCCGACTAGGCCGAGCGGGAAGAGGCCGAGTGGCCGAGTGGAGAGGAGGGGGCCGATGGGCCAAGCGAAGATGGGCCGAGTGACTGCGCGGCCCAAGTGGCCGGTCGTAGCGGCGCGGCCCGGCCGACGCGCGAGGGCCATTGACTGGTCTCCCGTAGGACCGGGGCACGTACGTGGCGTCCACGTCAGCGAAGAAGAAAAAGGGAGGGGCTCGCCCGGGGTGAACGGCTCACGGGCGCCCGGCGACGAGTGGCGCGCTCCGGCGAGGGGCAGCTAGCCGGCGGGCCGGACGGCGTCGGGAGGCGCCGGAGGGACGAGAGGAGAGAGGGGGAAGCGAGCCCTCGGCTCGGATCGGAGCGGGGCACGACGGCGGCGGTTTGAGGCGGCGGCCAAAGCCGACGGGGAGAAAAGAAAAAGGAATGGGGGTAACGGCGCCGGGGCGGAGAGAAGGCAATTCGCCGGAGAGGGAGTGACCTCGCGGGTCCACGGACGCGTCCTGAACGTGGGGGGGGGCGGAGTGGCACCGGTGAGAGCGGACGACGACGCGGGGCTCGGCCTCGAGCGGCGGCGGCGGTGCGGCGGGCGAGGAGTAGCGACGGCGGTGCGGGGGCGGCGCCTAGGGCTCGAACACGCCGCGGTGGTGCTACCTCGCGCCTAAAGAAGGGGAGAAGAAAAAGGGAGACGGCGGAACGGAGAGTTACCGCGAGAGGGGTTCGTGGGGAAGGGGACTGACGGTGCGGGCGCGGCGCGGCTCCGGCCGAGGGAGAGGGCGGGCGAGACGGCGCCCGGAGCTCCTTCGGGAGCCCTTGGCGGCAGCGGCGGCGGACGGCAAGGGCGACGGCGGCAGCGTGAGGAGAGTAGAGCTCGGTAGGGCGGCAATGGCGGCCGGGAGCGAGGGGGAAAATTTATAGGGGGCGCTAGGTGGTTCGGCCGGGGGGGAGAGGCGATGCGACCGAGAGGCGGTGGAGCGCGGCGAGGGGACCGCGCTGGGCTCCCCGCGCTAGCGGCCAAGTGCGGCAGCGGTGACGCCGGCCGGTCGGGAAAAGGGGAAAAAGGGGGAAAAAGGAGGCTTGCCTCCTAGCCGATTCGGGTAAGGGCGCTCGCGCGGGGAGAGAGAGGGAGAGGCGCGCGCTCGGTCCCTTGGCGGCACGCGCGCGCAGCGCAGCGGCGGGGCCGAACGGGGGCAGCACGGAACGGCGCCGGCGGGAGCGTTGGGGAAGAGAGAGAAAGGGGAGAACGGCGAGCGGAGGAGGAGACCGGGAAAGAGGGAGCTGGTGCTCCCGGCTCGGGCGCGCGCAGGCCGAGCGGCCTAGCGCGGTCCAGCGGGGGGGGGGGCGAGCCCGAGCGAGAGGGACCGGGCCGAGGCGGCACGCGGCACTCGGCCCAGCAAGAGGGGGCGCGAGCCGAGGCAGGCCGAGGGAGAGAGCTGGGCCTGGAGACGGCCCAGGGAAGAAAAAGGGCAGGCCGAGAAAGGTTGGGCCGGCGGCGGCCCGAGGGGGAAGAGGGGGGGCAGAAGGCCGAAGGGGAAATTCGGTCCGGGTCAAAGGGACGTAAACCAGACTTTTCCTGAGAGAAAGAAAGGAGGAGTTTGAGGGCTCGGATTTGAAATCCGATTTCGCGGTTTTCTCCGGGATTGAACTGAGAGGGGAGACACGGGACCTTGGCACACGACAAGACTCAACCGAAGAGCAAACTTTCGCAAATAGGGTTTTTAGTAATTAGGTTTTCCCGCTAACGCCGCGACAAAACGGGCGTTACATAGCCTCCTCACACTTTCTTCGCATCTTTTGGATGGACACAATGGGGACAGGGTTATTTACGTATCCAACCGATATAGTAATTTCTCTGACTTAAAATGTGTGATGTTATTTAGTTTATTTTTAATTAATCAATGTTATTAAAAAACAAAGGAAGTATTGAAGTCAAGATGTTTTAGAGTTCGATCCCTGGAGCCATTTCTTTTCTATACCTAAGGCCCAAGAGAGCCTCCATGTGAGGATAGTATTTTTCTTTTTCAGGACCAAAGAGTCAACTTTCTCTGGTTGCAGTAAGACTTGCACACAAGTACACACAACCAGTTTTATAGGAAAACCAGCCATGTCATAGCCAGAGCCAGAGACCCGATGGATAGGTTTGTTTACTTATCTCCATTAGTTAAAATATTCTTATGCAAAAAACCATTGCCGCCACCGGAGCAAGTCAAAGGAAACAGCATGGCGAGCCATGATGGCAGCGGTGGGGCCGTATCCCCGGTGGAAAGTCATCTCTCACGTGGGAGAGTCGACGCGCCATAACTTAGTTCCTGGGTGCCTAGAACTAAGTCTTAGCCTAGCAAGCATGCATTTGTTAAGTGTATACTAAAAGATAGTAATATAGAAGTACATATAAACCTTAGCTCTCTTTTGTTATTTTCCACTACTTATTATATCCTATCTTACTATAAAGTTATAACACACTAAATTCTAAAGCTCAACATGCAAAGATGCCACATCATCATCCACTAACAATTACTACATCTTAAACATCATGTAAACATGCTATATTATCTATAATTACATAATTTATTAAATTTTAAAGTTTTAAAATACAAGTATGTTAAATGATCATCTCACATAATTCATATAATATTTGAATATATCTCTTCCTCATTTTTTATAATATCATATATACCTATATAGTTTATCCTCACTTAATTAATGTTATTATTTTCTTCTCTCATTCAGTCATTCACATGAATCATTTTTAGCCTTTAGATGATTAATTTGTGGTCCAAATTATCTTCCTCATTTTTTCTATCATTATGCCATATCACCTCAATTGTTTCTGTTTTTAGCCCTTAGATGATTAATCTATGGTTCAAATTACATCCCTCCTTTTCTTCTCTCATAAAGCTATATCACCTTACTTTTACATTTGGATCATCATTCTATATACTATTTAAATTATTAGAAACCATATCAACTTATGTAAACTTATATCGTCTAGCTATCTTACATATTATTTTTATTTATTGCTATCATACTTAACTCCCGCAACAATGCGCGAGGTTTCACCTAGTTATTGTAGAGATGAATCTCTTATGTGTCACACTACCCAAACTATCATTATTATCTTAACCCTTGTTTAGACTATGGTATATTAATTATAGCTTGATTATGAATGTATGAATTCTATCTCTTTACACCGCCATCTTCCCTGTGAAAAAACAAATAACGATACCCATGGAATACTCCCGGATGAAATGCTATAGCGGTATCTGTGCACTTGTGGATTTATTTGTGACCATATCAAATACCAACACTCACCAGTTTTGTGTTGACGACAACAACTCTCATTCGCAGCGATGAGCTACGGTGCATGTTGTGGCAGGAGATGGTGGCACTGACGCAGTGTGACATGCAGGACACCGGCCATCCCTCAGGAAGGGGCTGCCCGAATGGTGGCTGGCCAGCGGTGGGTTTTGCATTATGGTGGCTGGTGGAAGCGATGGGGGTGTGGCATGGTAGGGCTAGAGTTTCTCCAGGCGAAAACATAGCCCATTTTAGGTCCAGCAGCGGCAGCTGTTTCAGGTAGCGGAACCTCTTTGGAGGCAGTGTCATGGCGTTTTCTTCCCTCCGGGGCAATCCTTCTGGTGAAAACCTTGTCCTGGTTCTTGGGATAGGCAACAACAGCACCTACGGCGTCGCAACCTCGTTGGAGGCATTGTTTGAATGCCCTCTCCTGCTAATATCTTCTCTAGATGATTTGTCCTCCAACGGTGGAGCTTTTGTCACCACAAGAGGCCATGCTGGCAGGACTATGCAGGGGAGAGTGGATCCATCCTTCTCTCTTGCTCTCTTTCTCTCATACCTAATACATGGATAATTTTGAGTGCAGTAGGATGTCATGTTCTTGTTCGTGTCAGAGCAGTCGGTAATGTGTCATAGGGGTGTAGTCTTGTAATGTTTTTCTACTATATCAATATATCAATATGAGACCTCAAGCTATTTTATGCGGTTTGTTTAAAACAAATACTTATGCATGCAATTCAATATCTCACTCCATATATAAAAGCTGGCATATCTTGCTAGTGTGGTCAATTTAACATGTTATTGTGCAAAACTAATCGAGGAAGGCAAATTGAATGATTGATGGTATTTGATACGGTCACAGATAAATCCGCAAATGCACGGATACCGCTGTAGCATTTTACCCGAAGGTATTCCAACGGTATCATTATTTGGTTTTCCATAAGGAAGGCATCGGTGTAAAGCATAGGTTGATATATTCATAATCATTTTATAATTAATATACCATAGTCTAATAGGGATAAATGACAATGATAATGATAGTTGTGTAGTGTGAAACACAAAAGAATCATCTCAATTAGGGGTGGCAACAAGGTGGGTCAGGCCAGGTTGGGCTGGAACCTTCCTGCCCCCGCTCCCTTTGCGAGTATCTGTGGCCCCGGCCCTGCAAAGGCATTCGGCCGGCCCCCGCCCCCACGGGGGACCTGGTGGGTGAGCGGGGCCCCGCATCACCGAATGAGTTAATACTCTATGGAAACATCACAACACACTGAACAATAGTATGCTAAAATTTCAATAGCAACACGTGCACATTGTCAAGGTCAGTCCACTAAAAAAAGGTCAAGTAGCACACATACATACATCATATGGTCCGTCTTTTAATTGAAATGATGCATAATACATAAACTTAATTTTTTACATTGCCAACAAAAAATAAATCACAAATTACATCCTGAAATAGACTTCAAAGTGCAGCAAAAATAGACTGAGCATTATCCAGCAGAAATAGAAATTAGAGTGAACATCAATGTGTTGAAAGTATAAGAAGAATAAATATAAATAACAAATACACATACGAGTTCCAGTTCATCCTTAAGAAAAGAATAGAAATATCTTTTAATATCAACTCCAGATCTGAGAGAACTAAAATCATGTAGGAGGATGAGTACAAAAGCTTATGTGCGCTTTAAAGCCAAATCAGCTAGGTAGCCAAGTGCATCTGAGCCTTGACAAATACCTTTCTTCAAGGCCTCAAGGGACTGGGTGGCGACTGGCAACGATGGCTTGGGGATGGCGATCGGCGACGATGGCTTCGGGGTAGAGACGAGGCAACAGGCCGAGCTCTGGCAGGGTAGCATGGTGCAGTGTGCGTGCGCCGGCCGCCGGCTAGCCACAATCGCCTGGAGCAGCCCTTGGCAACTGGACGGCTGGGTAGGGAGTTGGGGACTGAATAGGGTGGGGAGATTAGGGTTGAGTTTATATACTCCTCCACAAAATGGGCCAGCTAGGCCTTGAAATAGGCTATCTTTTGAGGTCTAACATATACCTCGAGGCCCTCATCCTTGTATATTTGCGAGGCCTCGCCCCCGCTTACCTGTGGGTCGAAAGGTCCACCCGCCCTGGGCCCCATTGGGACAGGTCCTTGGCTCCAATAGGGAAATTGCCACCCCTAATCTCAATAAATAAACTAGCTAGTGGAGAAAGAGTAAGGAAAAGCTATGGGTTCATATGTACTTTTATAATTATCATGCTTAATCGACACAGCCATCATATACATACACATGGTTAGGACTTAGTTCTAGGCACCCAGGCACTAATGAGAGACCACTTCCTGTTGGTCTGCCATCATGGTTATGGCATTTTACGAACTCTTATATCATACCCGAACGTGAAGGATTACGAAGGACGGATAGGGTTGTCACCACCTGTCGTCTACCTCTGCATTCTGTGAGGAACACCCGCATCCAACGATATTTAATCAATCTAAGCACCATGCTTACATTGCTAAATAATATAACTAATTCCCCTGGGACTTCCATCCTTCGGATGAACAAGTTAAAACTAGTGCATCCCGTTATGATCATTGGACCGATGCAGTGGCATAGATCGACTAGCCTAAACATGCATAGTTAATGAAAGAGGTATAAACTACTCATGGACCATATAATTGACAAAGCAGTATATGAACTATGAACACAAATAAGTGAAGAAGATAACTCTATTATTGAGCTCATAGTCTTACAAGAAAAGTAAAGTACTAAAGACATACCCGAATATCTAAGAAGTCTAGAAAACCGAAGAACTATTCTAAGCCTAAACTTGATTAAACTAGAGAGTAATACAAATATAGGATAGAGAGATTGCTTTTTGAGTGTGTGTTGAAGTGAGAATGCATCCTCCTTTTATAGCCTTCAATAATGGTTGAGAATGACGGTTGTGAAGGTAGGTGACCCCTAACCGTCATTAGGTAGAGCTGAGGATATGACACGTGGAAGGTGGAGATGAAGGGACCAGTGGCGGTTCGGCTGACCCTTGGGCCCTACCTCTCTCCATCGCCTTTCTCTCAGAAGCTGCCATTTGGGCCCAATTGGCGATGTACGATGAACCGACCCAAAATATGTCGGTTTGGTCTGACTTATGGGCCTTTCAATCTGTGTGCTCTCACTTGATTCGTCGGAGGTGTATTTCCTTGCAAGCTGGCGCATATTCTCCTTCACTTTAGTGTTCAATCCCTGCATCCATAGTATTCTCCAAAGACAAGTGAAACTACATTATTTGTAACTAATATGCTGTAAGAAAAGTTAATTCTGTTTTATTTATTAAAGTAATTGTTGGTCGGAATCGGTACTTATAATTAACGACCAAAAAAAATGATGTCATTAAATTAGACCGTTTGATCAACTTAAAATTCGAACGGATGAAAGTACATATATATTTTAACCCGGCATGAGTTGTGCATTTTGAGACGGATACAGAAGTGGTCGACCTTGGATGAATCAATTGAACTTGTTGGTGGGCAGCTACTCTTTCACCACATAAAACCTCGAATCTATCTGTGTGGTGCGCAGCTCATAGGTAGCATTCACGGACCGTATCAGACCCATCCATGCATCCACCTCATCAGCCGCTTTTGACATCTCTATGCCCAGAGCGAGTGGACACAAACATGGCAAATGTTGTTGAAAGTTAACTGTTTATATTTCATTCATGACTTTTAGTGTTTTTCCAATGATTGATATGTGCCAATAGCTATACCTGCAGCATACCTCAAAGATTGGAAAAGGTAAATGGACACAACAATTTAAAACTTTCAAACCAGGCAGCATCATTCTATTTGGCCGTGATCATCATCACCACACAATCCTATAAGCTCAGGCAAAACATAGGTTATAATTTGTACTAATGATCTCACTGTTCACTAGTACAAAACCTCTCGTAGGTATCGGCTCATAGGTGCCGGTTCATTTAAAACCGGTACCTATGGACCTTTTCCCACCTATGCACGTATAATCTTAGACATTGGTGCTGATAAATTGATGCCGACTGAAAAACCGGCACCTATGGCTATTCCTGCAGTAGTGGTTGTAGAAACCGCTAGAGATATATAGCAATTTTGAACCATACAAGTTCTCTATGGATGCTGCCTATTTCGTTTTGTTGCCTCACCTTTTCATCCACATGTAGGCTAGTCATGTGTCATGGCTTTACTAGAAAACTAAGTGTATGTATGTATGTATCTGTTCAAACAAATTAGGGCTTTTTATTGGTGCAATTAATGTGGCCATGGTGCTTATGGAGGAGAATAAGGACATTAATTCCTGCCTCCTGCTCCACCCATCTTAAAATATAAGTATTTTTAAGTTATATAACAATTACTAAGATTAACAAAAAATATTCTCTTTTAGTCATCATAATAGTCAAATATTTAATTTTAATTACTTAGGTTCCCACTCAAGCACCTAATTTGCAGAAAATGTATGGATTTCAATACACCAAAATCAGTGCCCCATAAATACTAATATCATGGTACAAATTTGAATCATACAAATACTTATATTTTTGAATGGAACGGAGAGGATAGATCTGTCCTAGATAGCTGTTATGCTCTCCCAAGGAAATGAGGACAAGAATATCTGCATCTAGCTTAGGAAACATACTTCCTTCATCCTAAAATATAATCCCAAAACATAAAAAATTTTAGAGTTAAAGCACATGTATTTATTAAATAGGTAGAATTAAATAGGGTAGGTTATACTCCCTCCATCTAGTTTGATCATCACCTCAAAAATTTTGGCAGTTTTACCAAAATGATCATCATCTAACAAAATGACTCTTTGTTTATTTGTGCAAAGAGTAAATGTGCGTAGAATACCCTACATGCATACAACTAACCACGATTAATTTTTATTGGTTCAACCAATGCAACATTTAAACTGTGAATTAATTTTTGTTGGACATGAAGCGATGAAGCACCCTAATCAATGAGGATTAATTTCAAAATGATAGATGTTTTGGTGTCATTGGTCTTGGTTCCTTTTACTTAGGGGATAATCAAACTAGGATGAAGGGAGTACTTGGTTAAGTAGAAAGTAGGGAGAGAAATTAAATAGGACATGACCATGATTGGTTTTGATAAGGAAATGAGTGAAAAAGTTGTTATATTTTAGGATAAATTTTAAACAATATAACTTGCTATATTTTGAAATAGACGGAGTAGTTTTAATGCTCTCTCTATCGAAGATAGGGGCCATGACAACGACAGAGGAGAACATGAATATTCTCACCTTATACGTATCCAAAAACATATGTTTTGAACGTGGTTTTCTTAAAGGAAAAGGATATTGTTGGCAATCTTTTTGGTAAGAAGATAATCATGATCGGGACACCTAAATTGATGATATAGAGTCACCGACCACCTCAATCTAGCAAAAGCTAAATTGAGATGGATTTTGTAAGCCTAAACCAGTTAGCGGAGTCAATTTAGAGATCAAAATCATCCTCTAGGCCAAATTAGATCAATATGAAGATAACCAACCATCTCGTGGGCGAATCGAAAGGTTTACGGGACAAACCTACAAAGGGCATTTACGACGGACGATTTACGACGCAAATCGACAAAGATGGACAAAACTATGGTAAAGTAGAAAACATGGCTAAAAGGTAAAGGTAAAAGAATGATTCGATAGATTGTAAGGATTGTGGTATGTGTGTTGAATCGAACCAGCCTTGGCCCTTGTAAAGGGGTTGGTCTTGCCTCCTATAGGACCTCCTCCACATCAAACTCAAGGTAGAGACCAACTAGAACTCAAAAAATACCTTCCCATGAATGGAAACCCGAGACCCGACGAAATTCGCTTCGGCCCCACACCACCGGTCAGACCAGCCTATAGGCCACGGTCAGACTGGCCCCATGAAGAAAACTCAATCCTTTCCAAAATTTGACAAAGTTTTCCTATTTCAAATCTAGGTGTCAAATTCGGGTGTTAACACATGCCCTCTGCCTTTTTGGTGCACTTGTGAGCCAAAAAGCATAGAACACATGGTCTTAGGATGATAATCTCTATCGGCCATACGGGATTCTAAGTGCCTAGTAAATCATTCTCTTTGTTCTGTCCTAACAAATCAACAATTTTCTAAGAACGATTCATACTACTCGGCATAGACATTCCCAACTAGATAATTATCCACCGAGCAATTTGCACTTAGACCCTAACGGTAAAATTGTCTTTTGATGTCAAGTCCCTAATCTTGAAACGATTTCACTCCAATCATAAACTTTGGCTATGCCTCTCTTTTCCTCTCTTTAGTCCCTTCCAAAGTCTTCAAACATTTATCAGTCACTTTATCATTATTAATATCTCATAATCATTGACCGATAAATCGTCTCATCCAAAATAGGAGAATCAACTGACTAAATAATTTATGCCCCAAGCCGATTAATAAATTCCACTATGCCTTATAACAACTTCATCCATAGAAATTTTAGATTGATCGGTATCTGAACGTATACCTTGAAAGTACTAACTCTATGATTTGGCAATGTAATTCTTTATTAAACAAAATGCATCTAAATGCTTACTGCCGAACTCTCCAATAAACCTTCTCTGATCAACCGTCCTGCTTAGATTTTTGAAATATTCAACTAGTGGAACCCTCCAATTGGTAATCATGAAGTTATAATACATCAACCGAATTTCATAGGATCAATTCGGCTATACAATCAAATTTAAACTCATGCCTCCCAGCTATGCACTTGGGGAGGCCATCCTCGGTCAGACCGGCATTAAAGCTGCGGTCAGACCGGTCTTGTGCTCGGTCAGACCAGTGAAGCAATTGCGGTCAGAACGGCATTAAGCGTCAGTTAGACCGTCCATGTGATTGCGGTTAGACCGACCTGATCTAAATTCTCACACAACTTCCAATCAAGCATCAGATTTATAAAACAAATTTGCTTTACCTATCTTGATAACCAGATGCTTGTTGTGTCAAATCATTAGACAAAATATCCTTCCTTCTAGACGTATGAAAAATTGTAATATCCAACTAGTATTTCTAGATGAATACTAACTCAAGTGCCTATTGAAACAACAATTATCAAGGCATCAAAAACTCCTAGCCACTTATGGTATGATCAATAATGAACCACCAAAGTCATATGTCACACGCATGGATTCCAATAAACTACAAATGTAAGTAATCGGCTCAAACATGGATGCAAAATTATTCTAATAGTACCAATGTTACAAGAACAACACCTCTAAATAATAATAAAACAAAACAAGCACATTGGTCATTCACACAAGCTGAATTACAAAGAAACAAAACTTTCATGGTGCAATGATTATGAAATCGATATCTTATATGGTGATCCATAAAAACATACATAATTTCACTTTTAATAAATATCAAAGACTTAGAATAAATTATATGCCAATTTGCCAATTCTATCACTCAGAGTTGGCCTCTGCAACATGTATATGTAATATCATCTTGATAAGCAAAAAACACATGTGGTAGATAGCAAGCAATGTTCTAACATGGCATAGGCATAATATAATAATGAACACAATAAAAACATAACTTGCCTTAGCATGCAACAAACGGCGGCTGAAAGATATGATGTTGTACCCCTCGTCGTTCATCTCTCTCGATCTTCTTAGAATCATGTTAATTGTCTTGCCACCTTAGCAAAATCGGTTTTCTTGATTGCACGATTTCGAAGGCAAGATAAACACCATATTAATGTCAATAGCATCCTATAGGGGAGACTTATCTCAAATGACCGATGCTTCATCTCTCATCAAATTTGATTCATCACCACTTTGAGAAATCATCGATCTCTCAACTTTTATCACTTTGGGTCTCCACACTTGCTTAGGTACTAATTGAGGCTCTACATTGTTGCAAATTCGGTTCTTCATGTCTTCGGCCTTTGTCTCCTTTTGATCCTCAGCACGAAGACGTTGAAGCCTCCTCTTTTGAGAGCGTGATAAGCTAGAAGGTAATCACTTTCGCTTTGGTTGTGTTCCAGGAGCCAAATGATAATTTTTGATAATTTTATTCGAAGTAGAAGCACTCATGCTACTCTCAAGTTTCCCAGACATCTCATTGTCTCTGGTGCCTCCCAGTCAGACCAGCCTCTGGACCTGGTCAAACCGACATGTTGGCTCAGGTTGTTCTCGACATAGCTGATCTGACCGGCCTCAAGGTCCAGTCAGATCGGCTGTAAGCCGTCGATCAGACCAGCCTGAAGGCTTAGTCAGACCGACCGTAGGCTAGCGGTTAGAACTGGCAGATGCCACGGTCAAACCATCGTTGTCGATGGTCATGACATTGGTTTTGGTCTTCTTTACTTTTAGCCCCTCTATCGCATCTCTAGTAGATATTTGGACATCTTGGGACCCCTCCTTGATAGCATCGACCTCTGGAGCTTTAGTATCTTTCCTCACCCATACCTTCTTCACCTTTTTCACCTTTGATCCACCAAACCGATTCTTTTGTGGGAAACGGTCTTGACTAAAGTTTGATGAATGACTTGTACTAACCTTGGGGATTTTTCCATCCATGATGAAATGGCATAGGTGGTTCAAGCATCCACGACATGTAACACATAAGAAGGATAACCGAATGGTGTCATTGGATATGAACACCATGGCATCACAATCGAAGATATGTATGGAGTTTGTATTGTTGGTGGCTCTGATTGCTTTTGTGCTTGACCAAATCTCTTCCTAGGAGGCGATCTTTGGCTTTTCGAATCACTAGGCCAATGATCAAATTGTTGACCAGCCAATTCCTGCTTGTATTTAGTCTTATTGAAACTAGATGACTCATCGTTATTAATCTTTGAATCTTCGGCCTTGTTATTACCAAACCTAATCATATCGGACCGAGGATCTCCAATAATAACACTCTTCCCTCTTATGGACTCGGCTTGGCTTGGCCGAATCAACACTCTGTTGTTATTAAAGTCTAAAGGAGCAATAGGGAGACGATTACTAATAATTCCGGTTTTAATTGTAGGTGTAACCAAAAAAGTTTTACAAGTGACTGATGAATTATCAACCAGTCTTTGATCTCTCAAGTTCAGATATCCAAAATAATCATGAAACACATGCTCCAATAGTGACCAAGTAGAAATTGAATTAGGAGCAAGTAAACTAAACCATGTAGATGCAAAACTTCATAAAGAAAGAGGAAATTACTTCAACTTCAGCAAATCATCACTACTGGCCTTCCCACATTGATCAATAAACTGGCCGATATGGTCAATTGCAGTTATAGTATTCTCACCTATAAATTTTGTGAAGTTAGGCACATCAAATCCTTGCGAGTACGTGAAGTTAAGGAAGGTGTATCTTAGTATCTATTTATCTATTTATAGAGTCCTGAGCCGATGGGATTGTGTTAGAATCGGACTCGGATAGTTTCTTTTATTTTGTTAGCCGATCAGAGTCGTGTTTGAGTTGGAGTCTGTAATAGTTTCCATGTTTTAGAGATAAGAGTCCTGTATTGATCCAATCGTATTAGAGTCAGAATTAGTTTACCTTTTGGGTATAAATATGTACACGTAGGGTTGTTGAAAACAACAATAGTTCCATATACAAACTTTCGGTGCATCGCCACCCTTTTACTCTCGGTGAGTTCTTAGTTTCGAGTTCGGCTGCATTGATTTTGATCTCCGGCGAGAAAGTAAGTATCATCATCTTTCCTTGTTTCATCGAAATTAGTACTTTCTCGATTAAGTTCGATATATTGATTCAGTATTTGCATGCGTTGCTCATCCGATATATCAGTTCTTTCTTAGATTGGTTTTGTTGTCTTAAGCTAGATCTAAAATATCAACCACCTTGAATAATATCACTTCACTATCTTAAATTTATCCAGTTTATTATTAATCTACAATCTTCTTGGTTGAGTCCAATCTTTTGGGTTATAATTTATTGGATAAATTTACTTAAGTCAGTAGATGCTAATCATTGTTTCATCAGAGTTCCATCCGATGAGTTATCTGTTTTATATAATATAATTTGATGTATCAGCTAAGTTTACAAGGTTGATATAATCGTCTAGTTCCTGCAATTATTAGTTTCAACCCAGTACTGTCTCGGTTGAGTCCGATCTATCTAGACTAGAATAAATAATTATGGATTCTGGTAATTTATATCTTAGCTTGCCTTAATAAATATCAGCCAAACTTCTTTATATAGAGCTCTCGATAAGCCTTAATATCTGACATATCAGCTCATACTAAGAGATAACATATACCTGCTTAAAACCCTGATTTTATTACTTTTGATCTTATATTGTCTTGGTTGATTCCGATCTATCAAGATTGATTACAATAAGGTTAATGAGATTACCAGATATATTACGTCTTTGTTTCGGCCGATGATGTTTTACCTTTTTCATGTTTAAACTCTATTGGTTATAGCTGATCGATCCAAAATTCCATCAGCGTCGGCTTGGGCAAACCAAACTATATCGGCCCTTTGGTTAACTGGCCCAATGATCTAATATTCCTTGTTTATTCTTGTTATTTGTAGGATTAAACTAACTGGCATATCTTGAACCCGAATTTGATATGACCTGCACTAGTGTAAGCAAATCTCTCAGGCCTTCCTGTGTGCGATGAATTTTGCGTCAACAATTGTCAATCTCTTTTTTAACACTCACATGACTGATTTGTTGTTCGGTATTAGATGATAATAGTTTCTCACTTTCACTTGTAATACAATCCGAACCATCATTTAGTTCGGCTATGTTATCAATTGTATCATTGTCCAAACTAATAACACAATCCGAACAATTACTTGGTTCGGCTATATCCTCATCATTGTCCAAACTAGTAACACAATCCGAACCAACACTGGGTTCGGCTATACCTGTTATTGCATCGTTGTCCAAACTAGCACTTGAACTATTGTCATCTACTCGGCTTTCTTGAGCTAGAGCTTCATGCAACATGTGATTAACATTAAGAAATACCTAGCCATGCAATCTCTCTTTAATAGAAACAAGCAATCCATTATATGCAAGGTCGGCTAAATCTCTTTCAGTTATATTTAAATTTGAACATCAATTTCTAGCATCTCTAAACTTCTTATTGTAATCAGTGACAGAGTCATTGTATTTTTGCTTAACCGATATTAAATCAGATAACCTAAGCTCAGTTTTACCAGTATAAAAATAATCATGAAATTTGTATTCTAGTTGAGACCAAGTATAGATAGAATTTGCAGGCAATGAAGTAAACCAAGTAAAAGCAGCTACAAACAAAGATAAATGAAATAAACACAGTTGAAGAATATCGGAACTACTTGCTTCACCACATTGAGCTAAAAATTGGCCTATGTGTTCATATGTAACCATATTATCCTCACCGCTAAATTTTATGAATTCGAGCACCTTGAAATCACGAGGATATGGGATTGTATCAAATTATTCAGGATAAGACTTTTGACTAGCCTTATTCTTTGGATCAATTTTAAAATCTTGTCTAACTATGGCACGCATCCGTTCACGTGGATCTATAGAATCTTCAGGCCTTAATTGATCAAACTCTTGTTTTTGTGGCCTAAAGGTTTCGGGCATAACAGGGCTTTGAGAGTAGACCTCCTGCTAGTCATAATGTGTGTCTTATGCCAATCCATCTACTCGATAGTTTTGGACTGGCTCATAGCAATTATTGGCATAAATAGCATGTGTATATAGAATAGCATGACTAACAACATTAACAAGTGGAAAATAGTGAGTAAAGTCAGTACCATTAGTCAATAGCGCAAGAATCTGAAAAGTGTCCCAGGGCACCGGTCTGACCAGCTACATTAGCCCAGTCTGATCGGTTAGGTACCCGGTTTGACTGGTGCAAGGCTCGGTCTGACCGGCGGTTAGTGTGGCACTCAGACCTGCTACAGGAGACATGATCTGGCCAAGGTAGGGCATGGTCTGACCAACCATGGTGAGCACGGTTTGACCGACAGAGGAAGCAATTTGACCAGCATCACGCGTGGTCTGGCCGTTGGCTAGGTTTCGTGTGTAGCCGATTCCCATCCAATTGGTTGTGTAAATACCCATTGATCCATTCATATCATTGTAGGCATGTTGTATAGGAGCACAACTAGATATAGTATTAGATTATTGATAATTGGCTATCGTGGAGCCAATTTTCTTCACGACATCATCAAATCTAGTATTAAAAGCATCTTTTAACGTATCATCAAATTTATTGATATAAGCGCTAATAGATACATCTATACCATGATTAATAGCTTTTTGCAAGGGATGGATCGAGCGGATCAGAAGTTATCTGATATGAAACAACGACTTGAGATAGTGGGATGTCTCTTTTGGAGACGCCTTGATTGATCTTGACAAAGTGTGTGAGTATCGTCTTCTCTCACGTCGCCATTTGTTTTTCACTGTCCTTTCACTACTCCTCGATTAAGTTCTCTTTGATGAGCATGTTGATCTCGTTCTCATTTGTTGTAGTTGATGAAGACGTTCATTGATTAATTTCGGCCGGATTAATCAAAGCCGGAACCAGCGATCTCTAATTAATCATTGTCAGCTTTGTTTGTTTCTGTTTTTTTCCCTGAGACACGAGCACAATAGATAAGCTTTGATTGATTTAATTTCCCGGCCGTATACAGCCAAGATGAAGGCGCACGGCTCCGGCTTGGTGTTCCTAAAGACAGCCTCGTTACTAGCACCACGTCAATGTGTCAGCTACTAGAAGATGCCGCCGATCAATCTGATTCGGCGAGATCAATTTGATTCGGCGAGAGGGATTTGGTAATTTAGACCGAACGATGTTGCAGCCCAAACCGACTCGGACCAACGCGACGGCGGCGGCCTTTTGATTTTGTGGCTGATTCTCTCCTTCACAGCCCGTAACACGTCGTCGCAGCAGGCACGGCGGCACGTAGCTGTACAATAGCAGCAGTTGGATTGATTTCGGCCGGATTGGAAGGCCGAACCTCGACGTCCCCAGCGGAATCGTTAAAAATCATATTGATAATTTTTTTAGCGAGAAGATAATCATGATCGAAACGTCTAAACATCTTGCGATGATATAGAGTCGTCAACCACCTTTATTTAGCAAACGCTAAATTAAGATGTTTTTAAGCCTAAACCGGCCGAAGGAGCGATTTAGAGATCAAAATCAGTCTCTAAGCCGAAATAGATCAATATAAAGATAAGCGCCCATCTCGTGAACGAATCGAAAGGTTTACGGCACAACCTACAAAGACCATCGCACTCTCGTAGCGAAGACGGACGACTTACGACACAAATCGACAAAGATCGACGAAACTAGGGTAAAAAGTAGAAGACATGGCTGAAAAGTAAGGTAAAAAAACGATTTGATAGATTATAAGGATTATAATCTGTGTGTTCAATTGAACCGGTCTTAGCCCTTATAAATGAGTTGGTCTTCCCTTCTATAGGATCTCCTTCACCTTAAACTCGGGGTAAAGACCGATTAAAACTCGCAAAATACCTTTTCCTTAAAAGATGCTGATATATTTTTTCACTTTCCAGCCCACCTCCAAAATATCACCCCTATATTCCACTCTCCTATACAACTCCTTTCCTTCGTCTAATAAAACTCCATCTTTTCTAAAGAAAACAAAAGAAAAAATATAGAGGTCAGGATAAAGAATAGGTAGGATGAGATCCAGAGTAGAGACTTGGTAAATTAGAGGGAAGGGACAGGAATTGGTTTAGAGATTTGTTTTTGAGTAAATTATATCGCAGGAACACAAACTTGAGAGATGGGTGCAGTCAAGTACATAAACTTGTAAAGATAGTTTCGGTGTACGAACTTGCATGGAGCTTGCGAACAAAGGCCAAAATAGTACATCATGGTTGATTTTGTTGACTAGGATGTTGATTAGGATGGCACGTTGATACATAAATGTTCAACCATCCGTAGAGTGCATTTACTGTACACAGAAACATGGTTTAAAAAAGTCTGCAGAGAAAGAAATATAGAAAAGGTTAAATAGAAATCCAAACATGACGGTTATTTCCAAATATAATATGCCTCATGCTCTTATCAGTGTGCGTGTGGTGTGCGAATCAGCATCCACCTCAACAAGATTAGTCATGGTATATCATTTTAGCTTTGATTCGCACGCACTATATAAATTTGTATACTGGAATTAGCATTTTGCAAGTTTGTGCACTAGATTACACTCACCTCTGAAGTTTATATATCACCGCTGCAATTTACTCTTCATTTTTTATGTTAGTAAAAATATTTGGAAAAAAAGAGTTGGGAAAGGCAGGCTCCTGGAGATGCTATGTATACATAATATATATATGTATATATCATCTGAATATTAGTCCAGATCACATTACCAGACTTAAATCATTTTGTGCATTCCACATAAACCAAAGATTTTGATAGTTACAAACAGGTCGTAGTGTAGTTTTAAACAGCAACTCTGCAATCCAATGCTTAGCTACTTGCTCTTAGTCTTGCCAAAGCATTTCAAATACTTCAAATTTGACAGGACAATACATCCCATGAACAAATGACTAATTCTTTGTGCCTCTTCTCTTACATAAGTTGTCCATTGTTTGTGGTCTAATTTATTGGAACCAAAGGGACACATGAATTCTAGGGGAGTGGAGAGTTTCCAGACAGTTGGTTATTAAACTTGCAGCACTTTCCTAAAAAAAAATTCACTACACGCGAGAGGTTTGAACACTATATAACCAAACCACAACATCACCGTCAGTACAAAAATGTACAACGGAAAAGCTACTTCAATCACTTCAAACCACATGTGCACCATCCCACGTAGTTTGGATTAAAAAAAAAGTTTGTTCATTTACAAAGAAAACAAGCCAAAACATTTGTCTGAACTGACCAAAGGTGGTAATATAGAGGTGCCAAACCAACCCAAAAAACTTACTTCATTTTCCAGCACATATTTTCAATCTATAGCCCACTTATATCTTGAGGTTTTTGGACAAATGACATAATCTCCTATGCATATATGATCATTAATTTTTTTAATAATGTTTTTGTGAAAACTATTAAACTTGGCAGGTTGCTATGAAGCAATTAATTTTCTAATAACGTTCTAATAATATTTTCTTTAAGATAAGTGTAAAGTTTTCTGTGTTTTGTCACTACGTAGGAAGTATGCAATAACTTTGCAAGTATGCATTCTAATCCAAGAACTTGGCAGGTATGTGCTGTTTTGGTTAACAATTGCTCATGAAGTCAATATACTATCACATAGTAATCATGTTGACACTGCCTTGCAATATTTCATTTAACCTATCGTAGTGTTGCTCATTTAATTTGCACCATCGTTTTAGATTTTTTCTTCACCTTCTGAAAACTCAACCAAAATATAAAATTACCTACATAGTAAAATGAAATTAACTTTGAATTACTATAAAAAGAAAAAATAAGTATGACTAAACAAAATCACACAAGTATATTAACAAAGTACTTAGAAATTGAATGTGGATAGAAAAATTGCTTGAAATAATTAAGTTGTTGTACAAGCACACTCCTAAATATATATTGACCAAAAATCGCATCTACCTTTTAAGTTATTGTTCTTGTACGCTCAATTTTAAGTTCATGTACTAGATTACACCCACTTACCAAATTGTTATATGACATACTCATTTCTTAAGTTTTTTTAACTAAATTGCACCCACTTACCAAATTGATATATACTGGATACAATTTACTTTTAAGAAAATATCCACAAATATAAACATTTATGGAGTACTACTTTTCCATCCCAACCAACACCTATTTAATTTTCCCACCTACGTGCTCCCATCTATCCCAATCAATCAAGCGAAATACCACAACCAGGGGGACATCAAAGTGATTTTCTAATTTCTTCTGAAATTCTCGGCAATGCATATATTTATGGATGGAAATTGTTATGCAACTTCCAAAAACGTAAGCTTCCTCAGCAATTCCACTACTGATCAAACTGGGATGACGTGGGGCTCTCTGTGTCCTTTCCTGTCTGTTCCTCCCTTCAATTGTCTTGGGATTCATTGCAGTGTGGTCCTCCTATGCTATATATAAAGCCGTTCCATATGCTCCATACACACAGCACCTAAGCAAACCAACAACACATCCACATTCACTAATAGTCTGGTATACAAGCATATATGGCGTCTGAGACGGTGGCATCCAACTTCGAACCTTCACTGTGGAGCACGTTTTTCATGGACTATGAGCTGAAGCCACTGCAGGCAAATCTATATACTTTATTCTTTTACTTCGTACAGCCCCATTATTTCTTTTGTATTTATACTTATTGGCTAAAATTTAAATTAATTAAAAGTTCATTTTATTATTTTATTATAGTTTATTTTACATTATTTTTTTAATCGCTAAGAACACATATATAAAAATTTTACTCACAAATTATTTTTTTAATGTCTCACATGCAGACATCATATCTACTTATTGAATAAGTTCTAATAATCTGCTCTCTGAATTTTATTGATGTAATGCCTAAAATTAAAACTAAATGTTGACTTCTTATTAATTCTTTGTTTAGCATTTGCAAACAATAATGTAACATGTATAGAAAGTTCCAAGCTTGGTAACTACGTCGTCTTGTGTATCTAACTAGCTAATTTATATTTAGTATATATGTGTAAATACTGCCAAATTGTTAGTTGGTGTAACAAAGCAGAAATTGGAAAAATATGATGCATGCATGATTAAAGAAAGTCCAATGATTAGTTTCAGCAATTTTACGTCTTTTATAATCTAGCAAGGGTATGAATACCATAGTTTTATTATTTGCATAGCCTAAAGATTTGATGGACTTCCTACGAGATGAGATGACCACAGAAATTAATATTCCACATGTTCAGATTTCAATAAGCGCTTCCATTCAAGCAGAATTAATGTGTACGTATATATCTCATGTTTTCTTGCATATGGTATTAGTTCCTGTAAGATTATCTCTCTATTTTTTTCATAATTTCTGAATGTACTACTTTTGACAAATTAATTATTGCTATAACTGTTTCAGGATTCATTGTAAAGTTATTTCACACAGCTTTGTATGGTTAATAATCTCTTTTTGATAACTATAATAAATCATACTCGTGAACCAACCAAGCAGAGATCAGAAGAATGGATGAGGAAGAGGGCTGACGAGCTCAAGGAGGAAGTCCGCATGCAGCTTGGGACTTGTAAAGACTTGGCGGGGAAGATGAACATAGTAGAGACAATCCAACATCTTGGAATTGAGCACCTCTTCAAACAAGAGATAGACAACACACTAAGAGACATTCATATAAGTGAATTTACCAGCTCTAGCCTCCATGAGGTTGCTCTTTGGTTTCGCTTGCTTAGGGAGCATGGCCTATGGGTATCTCCAGGTACCTAACTTATATATATAGACTAGAAGTGGTATTTATGCTAAAGTAGTCTATAGCCATATGGACTGACGATAAGAGAATAAAATAATGACTGACCATAAGTGAATAAGATAATGACTTAACTAATTGTTCATTGCTAACTTTTTAAGAATAAGATACATAATTCTTTCACCCCATGGGATCCACTTTATATTCTATCCTGTCCATAAACATTATGATGTCTAGCACAACCAAATACCACCTGCTGTGGGCTCCCATCTATATGGATTACTTGATCATTTTAGGTTTTCCTTGTTCTAAGTATAATAAATCAAAAGGAAAATGCTAGCAAATTAAACATTCGCATTGGATTGATGCAGAGTAGTTAGCCACAAAAAGTTTTTGGCCACACTATATATTTGCTACTACATTTGTTTTCATATTATAAAACACTTTGACTTTTTTCAAGTAAAACTTTCATATGTTTGACCAAGTTTATAGATAAATGTAGCAACTCTTACAACACCAAATTAGTTCCATTAAATCTAACATTGAATATATTTTGATAGTATGTTTGTTTGATGTTAAAAATATTGTTTGATGTTGAAAACATTGTTAGGTTAGAAAAAAGTCAAAGTGTCTTATAATATAAACAGAGGGAAGCTCTATAAAAGATATTTTAATTTTCATTGATATTTAAAGTGATTGGCATATTTTTCTATATTTTCCATAGTATATTTTTATTCATTTGCATCGCTCTATACAATTAAATTATATTTAATTTTGGGTTGGCTATATTTTTCTTCTTTTTGTCCAAAACAATCAGCACAACACAGAGAAGCTAGTAGCTAGTTAAGAAATGTCTTGTTACCTTATGCGCTTGCCGAAATAAAAATACACAGTAGTAAATGAGTTAAAAATAAATATTATTTGTGCTGCACTGCAGATGTATTTGGAAAATTTGAGGGTGATGATGGGAGGTTAAGCAGTGTAATTGCTGATCATGATACAAGGGGCTTGTTAAGCTTGTACAACGCAGCTCACCTCCTAATTCATGGTGAGCCAGAACTCGAAGAAGCTATCTCTATCACAAGACATCATCTCGAATCAATGACTAGGGATTGTGACTTGAATCCGGTGTTAGCTGATCAGGTCAACCGTGCCCTGAACATTGCACGGCCAAGGACATGCAAGAGATTAGAGATGTTACTGTTTATTTCAGAATATGAACGAGAGGAAGGGTATAGTGAAATTCTTCTGGAGCTTGCAAAGCTAGATTTTAACATTCTACAGAACGTGTACCTGAAGGAGCTCAAATCTATCTCTGAGTATGATTCTCTCTCTTATGGTAGTGAAAGCAACTAAGTAATACTAACTCTGTCCCAAAATATATACAGTAACTTGAAGCTATATGTATCTAAAACATAATTAGATGTTATTATAGATTGGGACCGAGAGAGTAATTAATATTGATGCCCTCAACAGTAGGCATATCATTAATTATACCCTAAACAAACTTGAAATGATTACTTTTCAGGTGGTGGAGAGATCTTTACATGTATGTCGGGTTAAATTATTCTAGGGACCATGCAGCGGAGGGCTACTTGTGGTCTTCCTTGGTATTTTATGAGAAAGATTTCTCTTTCACCCGAATGTTTTTGACAAAAATGATCTTGCTTGTTACTTTGATGGATGACACATTTGATTCCCATGCTACCATTCAAGAATGCCGGCAGTTAAACTCGGCGATACAAAGGTGGGATTAGTTTTGCCTGAAATTTACTTCATTATGAATTGAGAACGAACATAACTTGTAATTGTTATGTACCACTGTGCACATCGTTGATCATATATAGTCATTTTTCACAATTATATAATAAAATAAACCATACAAATATTGTAGAATTTCATTAGATTAATATTATCAAATTAGTAACATATATAGTTATCAGCCTATTATTGCTGCCAATGCAGCAAAAAGGGTCAACGCTTTGCGTCATGGCTGACATATAGGTTAAATGGGACAATAATAAAGTAAAGAGTTTGTTCTATGTCAACCTTCTCCTACTGACTGATGCCTTGATGTTTCTCATTTTATGCAACTAATATAGTGATTTTACTAGAATATCTAAGTACTACATATAGGTGCTAGATTAGTAATATATTTTATTCACTAGAACAGGTTCGGTTATCTCTAACGGGCTTAAAACATCATCTCTATTGGGCAGGGCCCCCGTCACTGATCAAAGGTCAGTGATGTGAGAAAATATCTCAATCGGGCATATGCCCGTCACGGATGACTGTCATCTCTAACGGGTAGGCCCGTTAGAGATGACAGTCATCCGTGACGGGCTTTAAAGCCATCTCAATCGGGCCATATTTTAAGCCCGTCACGGATGACTCTCATCTCTGACGGGCCTAGATTAAAGCCCGTTAGAAATGAGTATAATAAAAAAAATAAATTTCATTTTTTGGGTTAGCCTCTGGCCTTTGCCCTCATTTGTGTGCCTTCCCGATAGGTCACCCATCCTGAAATTGCACAAGGGCCAACACAATTAACCTCATAGTTCTTTGGAGATTGGCTTCCATGAAAGAAATTGTAGTTTGTTGGTGTAAATATTCTATTAATCCTATTAACCCGTGGACCACGATGTCACACCCTAGCATCCCCAATTCATATACATTCATTCACATACACAACTATCAATATATTTAACACAACCACATTCATATAACATCCCTTTTGATCACATATTTAACAATATAAAATTTGAATTTTAAAATATAAGAAATTCAAATATTTTTTTGGGTAGTAAATGATTTCAAATTGAAAAATTATCAACAACAAAGTTGTATAACTCATCAAGATCTATAACTTTTACTTTGGTCTTTTTGCTATATAACATTTTTTTGAACAATTTGAATTTGAATTTAAAAATATGACAACTTCAAATAATATTTTCAAATACTAAATGATTTCAACTGAAAAAGTCATCAACAACAAAGTTGTATAACTCATCAATATCTATAACTTTTATTTTGTTCATTTTT
>BDMV01000004.1:16626229-16714297 GCA_008326285.1 Oryza officinalis
AATTCATTTGCTAACTAACTTCTGATAAATTACCTGCTTTATTACTTAGGATGCAATTCCAAGCCGCTGAAAAGGCCAACCATCCAGTAGGATACATAAACCCAACAAGGGTTTGCTGGACGGAACACACGGTGAATATTCGTGCAGATTCCGCTGAGCTCAAAGGTAAAACGACGTCCGAGAAAAAAGAGGTCGTCGAAAAAATGCACAAGAAAAAGATGGTCAGCGTAGCACTGTACTTGGGCAAAGCGATGGTCGCGCACAAAGACAAAACTGTCCTCTTGGTCCCTTATGCGCTGCGGTACGTAATATTCTTCCGTACTACTGATATTTTAGTACGATGTCACCTACGATTAACATATCTTCTTTGCAACGATCACTACATACTTTTTCTGGTATATCCGCGGGACCACTTGGCCGTAGTGCTGGATCCGACACACTATGGCGAGGAAACATTTACAGAGTTTCTCATTATATTAAATTTGTAAGTCCTGTTATGCACCACTTACTAAATATTGGCTGTTGTACTCTCGAAGACACATAATTGACTGAAACAATTATTTTGTCTTTATAGAGCACACAAATATTACGTAGACCACGGTGGACCAATCAATAATCCACAAAAGAAGAAGCTTCTCGTGAAGACAAAATGGCTGGTAATTACATGTCCGTTATAATGACATTTCCTATATATACTTGTTTCACTCAAAATATTGATGTATACAATTTTATTCAACATAGTGTTTTAAGCAACCACCAGGGACTAGTTTATGCGGATACTACGTATGCGAGATGCTTAGAATCAACGGGAGATACACTACAAAGTTTGAAGAAGTAAGTCCAGAGAAAATATCTTTTTACACATTATAAGATCTTGTATAATTTTCCTAACTATAACAATGTGTATTCCTTCTTAAACAGATCCCGTCCGTTCCAGTTGTAGCGAACCAGTTCGACGATCGAACCATACGAAACTTGTGTGCAGATATTTGCCGTTTCATCCGCCGCGATGTCTTCAACCATTTGGGCGATTTCTACGATCCGGAGAGCCAGCTTGCGACGGGGGATGCCTTCAAACGACTTAGAGAGTGGGAAAAAGAACATATGTATACTAGCTAGTACAAACATTTCTAATTAAGTATATATTTTATGTGGTTTTTTGAACTTTTGTAAGTTGCGAGACGCGATGATATGTATATATGTGAGGCATACAAGTTAATATCTTAATTCCATGAAAAAATAATTAATTACGTTTAATTCTTAATACGTGCGATGTGTATATATACTATTACTAAGAGAGAGAGGGAGGGAGAGGAGGGAGGGAGAGATAAGCCAATATATGAAAAAAAATAATAATATATGCACAAAAAAAATTAATGCTGCTGTCTATCTTCCCGTGCGGTCCACTTAATTAACCGCACGGAAAGATCGATTATCCCGTGTGGTCGGATTAGCGGCCCGCACAGGAAGATCCATTATCCCGTGCGGGCCGCTTAAGACGACCGCACGGGATAATCGATCTTCCCGTGCGGTTGGGCCGCCCGCATGCGAAAATGGTCTTTTCCCAGACCTTCTCGTGCGTGCGGGCAGGCCTTCCACACGGGAAGATGTCTTTTGGCCCACACGAAAAAACCGTTTCTGTAGTAGTGTCTCTACAAGGTTGCTCTTCGGTTTCACTTGCTTAGGGAGCATGGGTTTTGGACGTCTCCAGGTATCCAAATGCATCCATCCATCTATATAGTTTATTATTTCAAGATTAGGAATTTTTATGTTCGAGATTTGCTGAACCTTACTTTTGTTTGTTTGTGGCAGAATAGTATTTTTTTTGTCAGGCTAAAAGAAACAGCAAATACAAAGTAACAAAACACAGAAAACGTTCGAAACACGGGAAATGTTCTACGTTGATGTCTGGTGCAGCAAAAAGCGATTTAAAAATTAGGGTGGAAAGCTAGTCATGTTATGGATTGAATAATCCAGCCTTATTGTGATCAATGACAAATTCTTTTGTCACGCAGATGCATTCAATAAATTTAAAGGACATGATGGCAGGTTTTAAAATGAGATAGCGAATGACCCAAAAAGGCTACTAAGTTTATACAACGCAGCTCACCTCCTTATTCATGGCGAGCCAGAACTTGAAGAAGCGATCTCTTTCACACAAAAACACCTTGAATTGATGAGTCAAGACAGTGTTCTCAATCCTCCAAAGCTGAGCAAGTCGAGCGTGCACTTAGCTTACCACTGCCAAGGACTTTCAAGCGAGCAGAGACTATTTGCTACCTGTTGGAGTACCAACGAGAGGCAGGAAATATCCCAATTCTTCTTGATCTCGCGAAGCTGGAGTTTAACCTCCTGCAACATATCCACTTGAAGGAACCCGAAGCAATTTCTGAGTATGCCTATCGATCGATCTCTTTGATAACTGTCCACCAGATAAATATTGATAAGTGGCTTTGTGCATCTTAGATACAATAGCTAGTTTATCCATTATCTAAAAATATAATTAATTGGTTTTTGCGATAATAATTAAACAAACTAAATAACTAAATTATTATGTACAAATAAATTAACAGCCCATGCCTTTCACATATATAACTGATAGCAAGAGTTGTCCGTAGTAATGCATGTTATCATATACTGTGTGTTTTTTAAGAATATCTATCATTTTAGCGTTCAATTTTATTTGGAATAAGTACACATATGTTATTTTGGAGCAGAATAATGCTCTTGTTGCATGAAATAGTACACTGACATAGAATATATTTTGAGAAATTATAACCAAGGGAGTACGAATCCACAAGCTAGCCCGTTGAAAGAAAACTTAGCTCCTCAACTGTGCCTATAATTAATGGTCTTATCACACTTTTGAAATAATTAATTTTCAGATGGTGGAAAGATCTTTATGCATATGTGAAGCTAAGTTATGTTAGGGATCGTGTAATAGAGGCTTACACTTGGTCCTACATGATGTTCTACGAGGAAGGCTTTGCATTGATCGACTAGAGTGTTTCTTGCCAAATTAATTGCATTGACTACTGTGATGGATGATACGTATGATGCTCATGCCACCATCGAGGACCGCCGGCAGCTAAACACAGCCATACAAAGGTTGGATTAGTTAAGTTTGTTTTATTGTATATGGGCACTTTATTTAATACACACTCCGTCCATTCTAAAATAGATAACATATCCTATGATAAGTGAAGACAAACAGTTACATCTTAACATACAAATCTTTCGAAATAAGATATCCAAATTTGATACGGTGTATATCAAATTGACATTACTTCCTCTGATTCTAAATATAAATAGTCGTTATACATTTGAGCACAAGAAGTAAGAAAATAGTTCAAATCACTTTTTTTGCACTTCATTAATTCCCCATCGGAAAGAGTGAGTTATTTATTTGAGAGAGAATTGACAAGGTAAGAAAATATGAAAAAGCTACTAAAAGTCCTAAAATGACTTATATTTTGGCAAAGGGTTGGGAATATTAAAATAACTTATATTTGGGATCAGGAGGAGTACTATGTTTTTCATGAAAAATACTTTAATGCAGTTATATTTTAAATACCTTTTGGTATGGACGACATATGATTAGAAAAGATAATGATTAAATGTATGCTCTGGAGTTCATGTCAATGTTTTAATTAAAAAAGAATGGATGGATCATAATGACAAATAATGTATCCTAGCATGGCTAAGTTCTCATGCAAAACTAGTGCAGATGGGACAAAAGCACTATTTCTATTATGCCGGAGTACCTGAAAAAGTTCTATAATAAATTGTTGATCAACTTTGCGGAAGTTTCAGGATCAAGTGACCGACAACTAAAAATACCAGGTTCCTTACACCAAACAAGAGGTAAAAAATTTCATACATATCTCTATGGAAATTTTTTTTATTACCACTCTAAGAGTGTGGTTAGATTCAGGGGTGTAAAATTTTGGCGTGTCACATCGGATATACGGACACACATTTAAAGTATTAAACGTACTCTAATAACAAAACAAATTACAGAATCCGCCTGTAAACAGCGAGACGAATTTATTAAGCCTAATTAATTTGTCATTAGCAAATATTTACTGTAGCACAACATTATCAAAACAGAGAGCAATTAGGTTTAAAAGATTCGTCTCGCAAATTAGTCGCAATCTGTGTAATTAGTTATTTTTTTCATTTATATTTAGTACTATATGCATGTGTTCAAATATTCGATGTGACGGGGTGTAAAAATTTGGCGAAGGATCTAAACAAGGCCTAAGTTTATAGTTTTATATAGCGAGAACCAACTAGATTTTGAGCGTCGCAGCAAAAAACAAAGTTGATTTTGGGAGAGAAAAGCGAAGTTACATACTTTTTGAGTGTCAAGATAAAAGTAATTTTCGCACATATATGTTCTGGTGGTATTATCCTATAGTTATTAATTTTATTTTATTTGCTTATAGTTTCAAAAACAGTCCACTTATTATCTCCAAGAAGCTGAATGGTCCAACCAGAAACAAAAGCCAAGCTTTAAAGATCAGGCGGTTTTGTCCATCAAATCCTCAGCTGTGCAATTAATGTGTGTGGCTACTATGGTTGGCTGGGGTAATGCAATGATGACAGAAGCATTCGAGTGGACAGCTAGTGGTAATGATGCAATCATAGCATGCGCTAAGACTGAACGTTTTCTGAATGATATTGTAGCATTTAAGGTTCATATATAGTAGTATTACCCTCACTATTCTATTCTAATTATGGACTATGAAATTAATATGCAATGCGAAAATACATCCTTATATTATTATTATGGAATGGATGGAGTAGTATGTGATTAATACACATTTTTATCATTGCCTTTTCTAATCAATATGTACATGAAAATTGTAAAAAGTAACAATATGAATGTATTTTTTACAATAAGTCTTAATACGTTTGCATGTATTAATGTTTAATGATTTTGTGGCTCGTCTAACTAGGTCTTAATAGATTTGCATCTATTCAAAAACATTCTCTATTTAAGAGCAGAATAATTAAAAAATGCTTTTCACTAGGAAGTTAAATATAATTTGTTTTTTTTCACATTTTCATATGCATTTTACACATGCAGCGTGGAAAGAACAAGGGCGATGTCACAAGCTCCATAGAGTATTACATGAATGAGAATGGGGTCACAAGCGAGGTCGTCTTTGCAAAGATTGATTCATTGGTCAAAGATGAATGGAGAACCACAAATCAGACCCTCCTTAAGCATCGTACACTGCTGAACATAGTGCAGCGAGTTGTGAACTTTACTGTTTTTATGGTAGTCTTCTACGATGACAGGAAGGATGCCTACACATTTGCCACACATCTTAAGCAGATTATTGAGTCTCTCTTTGTGAGGCCTGCTCCCATCTAGACTTTAATTGTTAATTTTAGGCCCCGTTCGATTTCTGTATAAGGTCAGATAAAATTCCAGATTATCGTGGCACGCTTTTCAAACTGCTAAATGATACGTTTCGTGTGAAAATTTTCTATATGAAAGTTGTTCTAAAATATCAAATAAATCCAATTGTCAAGTTTGTAATAATTAAAACTCAATTAATCACATGTTAATGTCAACTCATTTTACGTGAAACACTTAATCTTCATTCTTATCTTTATCTTCAGGAGATTCAAACATTACAATCAACGTGACAATCTATCTATATGTATACTTATATTGATTATGCTTTCGGCTTTTGTTATTCATGTTATTTCAGTAATGGATCCACGTTAAAATTTTCACGGTTGCAATTAATCAATCATCTGAAATTTTGCAGTTCGTCAGTCGATTGTCCCATCCGTTGGTTGAGCTTCACTATCTATGTGCAAAACCAGCCTTTGGCTTGATGCGGTTGGGTAATGGGCTACATTGCCCCTGCCCGTTATGCTGCGTTAGTAGATGCTTTTTGGTCATTTCTTTTTCCTTCCTCAGTAGTGGTGCGGCACCTGAGCTTTCTAACGGGCGAGTCCACAGACTGGAATTCTGGTTTGAGCACCCCTGTGGATTTACTGACCTTATAGGGGATTTTGATTTTGTTATTCGCCATGTCGATTTATTTTTGGCTCCAATTGCTTGGAATTCTGATTTATATTTTTTACATGTGGAGATGAAGTGGGAGGTTTCGAACCATGCACATGATGTATGTGATAAAATGCTTGAAAGAGACGACGCCAATTTTTGTTTGGGGTATAGCATGTTGCATGGTAACATGAAAATATCCTGATTTGGATTTGCAGCCTTTTCTCACCAGATGCCAGTAAAGTGCACGTTCTGATGAATTTTGATGTTGGATTGAGTTACTTTTTGGTAGATCAAAGGGATTTTGATCTTAATACATGGTACTTTTGGAGGTATTGATTCCATTTGATAAATAGAGTGAGGCACTTTTTGGTTGCAATGAACTGCTACATCTCTGCAGCCTGGGCAGGGCGGGATCCAGGATTTTTGGTTTTTGTGGATGCGAACCAAAGAAGCTATTGCTATATTCCTGGTGGTTTTGTTTGTAGGTGACATTTTCTCGAATATGAAGAACTGCGTATCACTGCATTAAGACACACACACCCCCTCACTTCCTCACAATGGTTCAGGAAACGAATTTTTTTCACAAATAGTATGGTTTAAATGGAAAATCGCAAATCTAGCAGGCTTGTGGAGAAAATCGCAAAACTAGCGGCCTGTCGACCCACGGAGAGACGAAATGCGGCCCAGTCGACCAACCGCGTGACGACAGGGCCCAGCGCCGCACCAGTCGGCCAACCGCGTGGACTGGGCCGCATTTCGTCTCTCCGTGGGTCGACAGGCCGCTAGTTTTGCGATTTTCTCCACAAGCCTGCTAGATTTGCGATTTTCCATTTAAACCATACTATTTGTGAAAAAAATTCGTTTCCTGAACCATTGTGAGGAAGTGAGGGGGTGTGTGTGTCTTAATGCAGTGATACGCAGTTCTTCATATTCGAGAAAATGTCACCTACAAACAAAACCACCAGGAATATAGCAATAGCTTCTTTGGTTCGCATCCACAAAAACCAAAAATCCTGGATCCCGCCCTGCCCAGGCTGCAGAGATGTAGCAGTTCATTGCAACCAAAAAGTGCCTCACTCTATTTATCAAATGGAATCAATACCTCCAAAAGTACCATGTATTAAGATCAAAATCCCTTTGATCTACCAAAAAGTAACTCAATCCAACATCAAAATTCATCAGAACGTGCACTTTACTGGCATCTGGTGAGAAAAGGCTGCAAATCCAAATCAGGATATTTTCATGTTACCATGCAACATGCTATACCCCAAACAAAAATTGGCGTCGTCTCTTTCAAGCATTTTATCACATACATCATGTGCATGGTTCGAAACCTCCCACTTCATCTCCACATGTAAAAAATATAAATCAGAATTCCAAGCAATTGGAGCCAAAAATAAATCGACATGGCGAATAACAAAATCAAAATCCCCTATAAGGTCAGTAAATCCACAGGGGTGCTCAAACCAGAATTCCAGTCTGTGGACTCGCCCGTTAGAAAGCTCAGGTGCCGCACCACTACTGAGGAAGGAAAAAGAAATGACCAAAAAGCATCTACTAACGCAGCATAACGGGCAGGGGCAATGTAGCCCATTACCCAACCGCATCAAGCCAAAGGCTGGTTTTGCACATAGATAGTGAAGCTCAACCAACGGATGGGACAATCGACTGACGAACTGCAAAATTTCAGATGATTGATTAATTGCAACCGTGAAAATTTTAACGTGGATCCATTACTGAAATAACATGAATAACAAAAGCCGAAAGCATAATCAATATAAGTATACATATAGATAGATTGTCACGTTGATTGTAATGTTTGAATCTCCTGAAGATAAAGATAAGAATGAAGATTAAGTGTTTCACGTAAAATGAGTTGACATTAACATGTGATTAATTGAGTTTTAATTATTACAAACTTGACAATTGGATTTATTTGATATTTTAGAACAACTTTCATATAGAAAATTTTCACACGAAACGTATCATTTAGCAGTTTGAAAAGCGTGCCACGATAATCTGGAATTTTATCTGACCTTATACAGAAATCGAACGGGGCCTAAAATTAACAATTAAAGTCTAGATGGGAGCAGGCCTCACAAAGAGAGACTCAATAATCTGCTTAAGATGTGTGGCAAATGTGTAGGCATCCTTCCTGTCATCGTAGAAGACTACCATAAAAACAGTAAAGTTCACAACTCGCTGCACTATGTTCAGCAGTGTACGATGCTTAAGGAGGGTCTGATTTGTGGTTCTCCATTCATCTTTGACCAATGAATCAATCTTTGCAAAGACGACCTCGCTTGTGACCCCATTCTCATTCATGTAATACTCTATGGAGCTTGTGACATCGCCCTTGTTCTTTCCACGCTGCATGTGTAAAATGCATATGAAAATGTGAAAAAAAACAAATTATATTTAACTTCCTAGTGAAAAGCATTTTTTAATTATTCTGCTCTTAAATAGAGAATGTTTTTGAATAGATGCAAATCTATTAAGACCTAGTTAGACGAGCCACAAAATCATTAAACATTAATACATGCAAACGTATTAAGACTTATTGTAAAAAATACATTCATATTGTTACTTTTTACAATTTTCATGTACATATTGATTAGAAAAGGCAATGATAAAAATGTGTATTAATCACATACTACTCCATCCATTCCATAATAATAATATAAGGATGTATTTTCGCATTGCATATTAATTTCATAGTCCATAATTAGAATAGAATAGTGAGGGTAATACTACTATATATGAACCTTAAATGCTACAATATCATTCAGAAAACGTTCAGTCTTAGCGCATGCTATGATTGCATCATTACCACTAGCTGTCCACTCGAATGCTTCTGTCATCATTGCATTACCCCAGCCAACCATAGTAGCCACACACATTAATTGCACAGCTGAGGATTTGATGGACAAAACCGCCTGATCTTTAAAGCTTGGCTTTTGTTTCTGGTTGGACCATTCAGCTTCTTGGAGATAATAAGTGGACTGTTTTTGAAACTATAAGCAAATAAAATAAAATTAATAACTATAGGATAATACCACCAGAACATATATGTGCGAAAATTACTTTTATCTTGACACTCAAAAAGTATGTAACTTCGCTTTTCTCTCCCAAAATCAACTTTGTTTTTTGCTGCGACGCTCAAAATCTAGTTGGTTCTCGCTATATAAAACTATAAACTTAGGCCTTGTTTAGATCCTTCGCCAAATTTTTACACCCCGTCACATCGAATATTTGAACACATGCATATAGTACTAAATATAAATGAAAAAAATAACTAATTACACAGATTGCGACTAATTTGCGAGACGAATCTTTTAAACCTAATTGCTCTCTGTTTTGATAATGTTGTGCTACAGTAAATATTTGCTAATGACAAATTAATTAGGCTTAATAAATTCGTCTCGCTGTTTACAGGCGGATTCTGTAATTTGTTTTGTTATTAGAGTACGTTTAATACTTTAAATGTGTGTCCGTATATCCGATGTGACACGCCAAAATTTTACACCCCTGAATCTAACCACACTCTTAGAGTGGTAATAAAAAAAATTTCCATAGAGATATGTATGAAATTTTTTACCTCTTGTTTGGTGTAAGGAACCTGGTATTTTTAGTTGTCGGTCACTTGATCCTGAAACTTCCGCAAAGTTGATCAACAATTTATTATAGAACTTTTTCAGGTACTCCGGCATAATAGAAATAGTGCTTTTGTCCCATCTGCACTAGTTTTGCATGAGAACTTAGCCATGCTAGGATACATTATTTGTCATTATGATCCATCCATTCTTTTTTAATTAAAACATTGACATGAACTCCAGAGCATACATTTAATCATTATCTTTTCTAATCATATGTCGTCCATACCAAAAGGTATTTAAAATATAACTGCATTAAAGTATTTTTCATGAAAAACATAGTACTCCTCCTGATCCCAAATATAAGTTATTTTAATATTCCCAACCCTTTGCCAAAATATAAGTCATTTTAGGACTTTTAGTAGCTTTTTCATATTTTCTTACCTTGTCAATTCTCTCTCAAATAAATAACTCACTCTTTCCGATGGGGAATTAATGAAGTGCAAAAAAAGTGATTTGAACTATTTTCTTACTTCTTGTGCTCAAATGTATAACGACTATTTATATTTAGAATCAGAGGAAGTAATGTCAATTTGATATACACCGTATCAAATTTGGATATCTTATTTCGAAAGATTTGTATGTTAAGATGTAACTGTTTGTCTTCACTTATCATAGGATATGTTATCTATTTTAGAATGGACGGAGTGTGTATTAAATAAAGTGCCCATATACAATAAAACAAACTTAACTAATCCAACCTTTGTATGGCTGTGTTTAGCTGCCGGCGGTCCTCGATGGTGGCATGAGCATCATACGTATCATCCATCACAGTAGTCAATGCAATTAATTTGGCAAGAAACACTCTAGTCGATCAATGCAAAGCCTTCCTCGTAGAACATCATGTAGGACCAAGTGTAAGCCTCTATTACACGATCCCTAACATAACTTAGCTTCACATATGCATAAAGATCTTTCCACCATCTGAAAATTAATTATTTCAAAAGTGTGATAAGACCATTAATTATAGGCACAGTTGAGGAGCTAAGTTTTCTTTCAACGGGCTAGCTTGTGGATTCGTACTCCCTTGGTTATAATTTCTCAAAATATATTCTATGTCAGTGTACTATTTCATGCAACAAGAGCATTATTCTGCTCCAAAATAACATATGTGTACTTATTCCAAATAAAATTGAACGCTAAAATGATAGATATTCTTAAAAAACACACAGTATATGATAACATGCATTACTACGGACAACTCTTGCTATCAGTTATATATGTGAAAGGCATGGGCTGTTAATTTATTTGTACATAATAATTTAGTTATTTAGTTTGTTTAATTATTATCGCAAAAACCAATTAATTATATTTTTAGATAATGGATAAACTAGCTATTGTATCTAAGATGCACAAAGCCACTTATCAATATTTATCTGGTGGACAGTTATCAAAGAGATCGATCGATAGGCATACTCAGAAATTGCTTCGGGTTCCTTCAAGTGGATATGTTGCAGGAGGTTAAACTCCAGCTTCGCGAGATCAAGAAGAATTGGGATATTTCCTGCCTCTCGTTGGTACTCCAACAGGTAGCAAATAGTCTCTGCTCGCTTGAAAGTCCTTGGCAGTGGTAAGCTAAGTGCACGCTCGACTTGCTCAGCTTTGGAGGATTGAGAACACTGTCTTGACTCATCAATTCAAGGTGTTTTTGTGTGAAAGAGATCGCTTCTTCAAGTTCTGGCTCGCCATGAATAAGGAGGTGAGCTGCGTTGTATAAACTTAGTAGCCTTTTTGGGTCATTCGCTATCTCATTTTAAAACCTGCCATCATGTCCTTTAAATTTATTGAATGCATCTGCGTGACAAAAGAATTTGTCATTGATCACAATAAGGCTGGATTATTCAATCCATAACATGACTAGCTTTCCACCCTAATTTTTAAATCGCTTTTTGCTGCACCAGACATCAACGTAGAACATTTCCCGTGTTTCGAACGTTTTCTGTGTTTTGTTACTTTGTATTTGCTGTTTCTTTTAGCCTGACAAAAAAAATACTATTCTGCCACAAACAAACAAAAGTAAGGTTCAGCAAATCTCGAACATAAAAATTCCTAATCTTGAAATAATAAACTATATAGATGGATGGATGCATTTGGATACCTGGAGACGTCCAAAACCCATGCTCCCTAAGCAAGTGAAACCGAAGAGCAACCTTGTAGAGACACTACTACAGAAACGGTTTTTTCGTGTGGGCCAAAAGACATCTTCCCGTGTGGAAGGCCTGCCCGCACGCACGAGAAGGTCTGGGAAAAGACCATTTTCGCATGCGGGCGGCCCAACCGCACGGGAAGATCGATTATCCCGTGCGGTCGTCTTAAGCGGCCCGCACGGGATAATGGATCTTCCTGTGCGGGCCGCTAATCCGACCACACGGGATAATCGATCTTTCCGTGCGGTTAATTAAGTGGACCGCACGGGAAGATAGACAGCAGCATTAATTTTTTTTGTGCATATATTATTATTTTTTTTCATATATTGGCTTATCTCTCCCTCCCTCCTCTCCCTCCCTCTCTCTCTTAGTAATAGTATATATACACATCGCACGTATTAAGAATTAAACGTAATTAATTATTTTTTCATGGAATTAAGATATTAACTTGTATGCCTCACATATATACATATCATCGCGTCTCGCAACTTACAAAAGTTCAAAAAACCACATAAAATATATACTTAATTAGAAATGTTTGTACTAGCTAGTATACATATGTTCTTTTTCCCACTCTCTAAGTCGTTTGAAGGCATCCCCCGTCGCAAGCTGGCTCTCCGGATCGTAGAAATCGCCCAAATGGTTGAAGACATCGCGGCGGATGAAACGGCAAATATCTGCACACAAGTTTCGTATGGTTCGATCGTCGAACTGGTTCGCTACAACTGGAACGGACGGGATCTGTTTAAGAAGGAATACACATTGTTATAGTTAGGAAAATTATACAAGATCTTATAATGTGTAAAAAGATATTTTCTCTGGACTTACTTCTTCAAACTTTGTAGTGTATCTCCCGTTGATTCTAAGCATCTCGCATACGTAGTATCCGCATAAACTAGTCCCTGGTGGTTGCTTAAAACACTATGTTGAATAAAATTGTATACATCAATATTTTGAGTGAAACAAGTATATATAGGAAATGTCATTATAACGGACATGTAATTACCAGCCATTTTGTCTTCACGAGAAGCTTCTTCTTTTGTGGATTATTGATTGGTCCACCGTGGTCTACGTAATATTTGTGTGCTCTATAAAGACAAAATAATTGTTTCAGTCAATTATGTGTCTTCGAGAGTACAACAGCCAATATTTAGTAAGTGGTGCATAACAGGACTTACAAATTTAATATAATGAGAAACTCTGTAAATGTTTCCTCGCCATAGTGTGTCGGATCCAGCACTACGGCCAAGTGGTCCCGCGGATATACCAGAAAAAGTATGTAGTGATCGTTGCAAAGAAGATATGTTAATCGTAGGTGATATCGTACTAAAATATCAGTAGTACGGAAGAATATTACGTACCACAGTGCATAAGGACCAAGAGGACAGTTTTGTCTTTGTGCGCAACCATCGCTCTGCCCAAGTACAGTGCTACGCTGACCATCATTTTCTTGTGCATTTTTTCGATGACCGCTTTTTTCTCGGACGTCGTTTTACCTTTGAGCTCATCGGAATCTGCACGAATATTCACCGTGTGTTCCGTCCAGCAAACTCTTCTTGGGTTGATGTATCCTACTGGATGGTTGGCCTTTTTGGCGGCGTGGAATTGCATCCTACGTAATGCAGCGGGTAATTTATCAGAAGTTAGTTAGCAAATGAATTCATTTATGACATTAAATACGATTGACTTACAGGCAAAACGCAGCAACGAGATTTATATCCAATTTGTCCAGCTTGAATAATGCGTGAAGGTCGTTGAAATCGATTACCAGCATCCCATTTGGTTCACTGATGAAAGCATTATTCGGGACCTTCACAGTAATCATTTCCAGGCCCTTTTTAGATGCCTTCAGATACCAGTCATGCATCAGCCTCATTTCCCAAGGCAGGCCTTCCATGACGTGCGGCGGCAGGAACGGCTTCCCGTACGCGTACTTTGTTGGCACTTCGTCGAAAGTCCAGTTTTGTTGGTCCTCTATTTGATTTTTCACCGATTTTTGGGAATCCGACAACTGTGGAGTTTCGTCCTGCTTCTTGTCAGTCGACGCTCTCCCCCTAAAAGCCTGGAACACTAACCTTTCCTCATACACGGCCATTTTTTTCTTATCATAAGTTGACCTAATCATTGTTGGGATAAGCCGACGAGGTTCAAGCTTGGTCGGACTTGGAAGACTTGTGCTTTTCAGGAGAGGCCTTTCAGGTAGCGCCAATGCTGACTGTGGTGTTGGAGGAGGTTATTCTGCGTGGACTTCAGGAGCTGACAGATGTGGCGAATGAGGACCTTCTGCTTTAGGGAGGAGGGAGGTGGGGAAGCAGGCCGATTAGGTGGAGGAGGTGGGAAAGCAGGCCGATTAGGTGACGAATCTTGCCCTGGTGGAGAAGGCGGTGCAGGCGGGCGTGGGGTTGAAGCCGGCGGGCGTGGGGTTGAAGGCGATGGACCGACCAGCAGGATATCTCGTCGATGCCATAGTATAAACTGATTCACAGCATCCCTAAGCAATTCTACCCCTTCCGGTGTTGGAATATCTATCTCTAAACTAGTATGCTCTGCATGCAACTTGGCCACTTGCACCCTTGCATATTCTTCAGCGATTTGATGCCCTGGTATCTCAAGTCCTGTACCCACCTCCTTTCTCTTCCCGGCCCTTCCTATCGGCACGAGCAGGCTGCACGGCGTCGGGTCAGTTATGTTATCTACTGGATAAGGTGCGGTGTCTACTGATCCGACACTGCTTGGCGCCTGTACTGTGGGTTCTTCGGATTGCTAGAACAAGTTTGGGAAGACTTGACGATTTTGAGCAACAAGAGAGTAGAAATGTTGTTCTACTTGTTTTGCTATCTTCTCTTCCAATTTCTGTTTGTACCTGTCCCGTTTCTTGTAACCCGTAGCTTCTTCTGGAAACCCTTCCTTCCAGCTCGTCCTTGACGATAGACCCCTTACTCGTCCGGAATGTTTAGGGTTGCCTAATGCAGCTGTTAGTTGATCATTTTCCCTCTTGGCAATGAATTCCCCTGTTTTCTCTTTTTCCGCAATGTCCTTCAGACTACTGGTCACACGCTCGATATCCGGATCCTCGAAATGGATCTCTCCCTCATCAGTGACTTGGCCCGTGTTCCGTGCCCAAACCCAGTTTTTGTTTCTTTCCTTCAGTGCATCTACAAGTAAGGGCTAGCCTTGGGCGGCAAACTTTTCTTCAGTTGCTCGCCACTTCTCTACGTGGCCATCGTAGCCGCTCGAGCCCAACCGGTGCGGGTATTTGTTCATTTTAGCTAGATCGGACATCTTTTTCCTCCGCGCTAAGGCTTCCGGGCTTGTCATCTTTGCCACGAAAATGTCCCATTCGGCGGGCGTAATACCACCGTAGTCGGCGAATGGAGTCTTGTTCTTTAGCACGTAGTGAGTGTTCATATCCAATTTCCATTGCCTGCACCGATGCGCCATCATTTTTAAGGCAAACTCTTTTCCCAGAACCTCTGAACCAGGCAGATATACAAGCCACTTCTGCAACTCGTTCCACATGAAGTTCTTCATGTTGTCATCCACCTGCTCCCAGGAATCTACATTTAAAGGGCCGTGGGTTCTAGCCAATACACCGTAAGTGCTACTGAATTTTGTCATTGCTATCTTGGGCTCTAGTGGCTTCCCATCTTGGTTCAGAGAGGTGATATAGTATGTCTCCTTCGGAGGTTGGTTCTTACTTCCCTGACCACGTCTTCTCTTTTGACCGGACGTTTCTTCGGTGTCGGTTTCTACCGGACCGGACGTTGCTGTGTCTGTCTCGCCTTCGGCTATGACGGCAGACTTGGCAGCCTTTCTTTTTGATTGGCGTCTTATTTCCATCTGTACGTACATCAGAAAAAGTTAAACGCGACCGAGAGGGAGACGGATTAGTTTAAAACACTACGGCTCGACTTACTGCTTGCTCCATAGGAATGTAGTCGGGGTCTACTTCAACTAGTGGTGCTGGCATAACTTCGATATGGCACATCGGATCGCTTGGTGTCTGCCATGTGCCTTCGCTCGAAACCTCTTGCGTTGGTTCGACGTTGGGTGCATCGGAGGGAGCTTTCTCGGTCGCCATTTGATCTACGGTTGGTCGTAACACAATTAATCTTAAATAAATTTATATTTTATACCTCAAATGAAAGGTCAAAGCTGTCAAACAATAAATTGTTTTCAAACCTTAATTGGCAAAAACAATACCTCACTCATATATACATTCAATTGCATAAATTTCACAATTTCAACACAATTTCACTCATATATACAATTGCATATATACAACATGGTCAAAATTTGACAATAATTTCAACACATGCATTCACTTTTCCATCACATATATATACACAGAAGCCTTTTTCCATGATGATCATTCCGATGCCAACCAAGTGTGCGTATGAGGTGGCCATAAGGCATGGGAGAGAATTTTAGGTCAGAATCATCAACATGTCGTGCAACATCAGATCATGAGATTATAATCAATCGACAGTATGCTTTACGTACATAAAAAAATACTACATAACTCCTACGAATAAAGATCGATCTCAACAGTTCAATGTCAGTTGATAATTATGGAAAATCAAAGTGCAGCCATAACACAAAACTATGTATAATTATGTACATTACAGTAAGAACAAGAGGAGGCTAAAGTGTTCATAAAACACCACTATAGTGATGACAGAAAAGAAAAGAAAAAAACCACCAAAATCCTCTAAAACCAAGAGAACGTGACCAAAATAACGCCAGCCACCCACTACCTCTAACTGGACCACGCCTTTAGTTCCTGCTAAACACCACAAAAACCATTCCTCCAAAATCAATATATCATTTTGTATAATAAAAATATCAATATTTTCTTTTCCGCGAAATCAATATATACCTTATTTTGAAAACACCGTAGGCTTTGACCATGTTTTGCACCACTAAACTAGCAATTACATCAATTTGACTGTCGTACAACTTTTATGCTATACTAGCTAAATACCCGTGCTTTGCTACGAATAAAAATGGAACTGAAATCATATCATGGCGTGATTCTTGTGTGATGCATATACTAATATGTGTAGGAGTTATGTGTTGCATTTGCATCCATTACAAGATGAACAAGAGAATCTCAGATTCAGTAAAAATATTCATATTAATATTTTGAGCTTCAGAACAGTATGTGTAACTAGTAGGATATAAATATTTTTATCTATATGACAAATAGAAGATTAATTTTGGTTGAGATTAGTTATGTCATCATGTAGATAATAGAAGAACTCATCGTTCAGTATATGGAGAAGATTAGTGATGCAAGAACCTAGCTTTGATTGTTGGAAATTTGGATAGCATAGAAATGCAATTGCAACCAAATTTTTATTGTACATCAACATGTGCTCAGGTGACAAATCAAGAAAACAGTAGGATATATATATATATAAAGATATGATCAGTCGTATGCCATTACCAAATCTAGAAAATTCAGATTTTGTCGATATAGATATATCATTCTTGACATATAGAGGAAATCAAATCCTAGACTTAGTCATTGAATTAGGAAATAATACTTGAACCCTAGCATATATTTAAAATTTATCATGAACTCTGATTACATAAATAGTTAGAGCCAGTAATTACAATCCATACCATAGGGTCATCAAGTTGACTATTAGAATTAATCTACAAGCATCTTTAGTGCATCACAACCATAAATTAGTAGCAGGGAAGAACTCAAGAGCACCTTACCTGTACAAAACACTAGAAATCAGAGGGGAGAAGAATAAGTGGAGACCGGAGAGATCACCAATGGAAAAGAAGGGTGCAGCCACCGGAGTCGGTGAGGAAGGCGGCGGTCGGTGGAGGCGGCGGTCGGTGGATGCAGCGGTCGGTGGCGGTGGAGCGGTGGCGGTCGGTGGAGGCGGCCGCGGTTGGAGGAGGTGGCCGCGGTGGAGGCGGCGGCGGCGGCGGTGGAGCGGCGGCGGTCGGTGGAGGCGGCGGAGGAGGCGGGCCGCGCACGGTCGAAGGGGGCGGCCCGCGGTGGAGGCGGCGGCAGCGGCGGTCGGTGGAGGAGGCGCCGGCGGTGAGGAAGGCGGCGGTCGGTGGAGGCGATGGTCGCAAGAAATTTTGATAGCCTGCCGGCGCTAGATCTAGGGTTCGTCGGGACTTAGAAATTTTTGGCGCCCGCGCGTACCTATATAGGCGGAGATCTTCGCATGCGGGCGGCTTAAACTTTCCGTGCGGGCGGCTTAAACGGCCCGCACGGAAATATGGTCTTTCCGTGCGGGCGCTTAAGCCGCCTGCATGCGAAGATAGTCTTTTCGTTCAGGCACTTAAGCCGCCCGCACGGGATATATAAACAATATCAAGCATTTATTAATTTTATGAATATGTGTACATACTATTTTATTAACTAACATATTAATTATTGTAAATAGTATTCCATTTATTAATTAATGTAATTACTATTCCATTTATTAATTATTCCAAGTGAAAGTATAAACCTAAAAAAATATCAGTTCAAATGTTAATATATCAATGTAAATTCATCACATATTAATATATCAATTGATCACATATTAATTAATTAACATATCCACACAAATACAATAAGTTCGATATACAACCACACATTCAGTCGTAATACCATAACTTTGATACATTCGTACACAAAAACATATTGTACACAAAAACAAACTAACGTTTCATAATTTTTGGATTAACATCCTTCCGCACGGATGCAAACTTTGATTCGTCGAGGACACTCTCAATGCGTTTCATCCGTGTAGGAAGATCTGTGAATAACTCAATGACATCGTATTGATTATAATCGCGTGCGTCTTGAATGTTGTCAATACCAATGATGTGTTGCTTGCCCGAAACAATAATGTCCATCTTTTCATCGGAAGGATCCTTCACATAAAAAACCTGCGCAACACGCTCCGCAAGGACCCATGGATCATCCTTGTGTCCAATTTTACTCCGTTCAGCACACGTAAATCCAAATTTATCTACCATGCTGTCTTTCACCCATTGGCATCTGAGAACAGGGATCTGAATGTTTAAACCGTAGTCAAGTTCCCATATGTTGTATGATCCCGTAGTAAGACTTGTTCTGCCCTGTTGCGTCCAACGCTTTGACACGAACCCCACTGTTCTGCGCTGAGCTTTTCCTATCTTTGTTGTTTGTGTAAAAAGAATATCCGCCGATGTCATACCCTTGCCATGAGGTTACAAGGCTTGTTGGGCCAGATGCAAGTCTAGCTATTGTTTTTTCCTCGATTGATTCTCCATACGATAGCTTTTGATCCTTCAGCCATTGGGGAAAAGTGCGCTTCTGTTCTTTCGAAACCCAACCGTCGAATCGCCCCGGATTGCATGCTCTGATCTCCGAAGTGTGTTGCTCAATGTAGGGCGCAACGATGGCGAGTTGTTGAAGAACACTGTTGTGTGCATCTGATACCACTTTGTAATCGTTGTCGTAGAAGCATTTTCTTCCCACAGTACCCTGGATAACGTTCCATCATGTCGAGGCACCGGTATCCCAATGGGGTTGACATCTCTCATATAATTTAGGCAACACTCGACAATCTCCTCAGTTGTGTAACCCTCTATCATTGAGCCCTCCGGATGAGCACGATTACGGACATACCCTTTCAGAACGGTCATGTATCGCTCGTACGCCCACATTTGATGTAGGTATAGAGGACCAAGTTCAATAATTTGAGGGACAATGTGAACAATGAGATGTTCCATCATGTCCCAGTACGATGGAGGAAAAAACATCTCTAGCTGGCAAGCTGTCTCGACTGCGAATTTCTGAAGGGGTCTTAATTCTTTTGGATAAAAAACTTTCTGTGAAACTAGATTAAAAAAATAGCACAGCTTTGTTATCACTACCTTGGTGTGCACTGGTTTCACCGCCCTTATAGCGATAGGGAGGAATACCGTAAGCATCTTATGATAGTCGTGAGCATTGTATCCAGAAATCGACAAATCTTTCATTGATACTAGTTTCCGGATATTCAATGAGAATCCAGTCGGCACTTTCAATCCACGAAGACATTTACAGAAAGCTTTTTTCTCTTCTGGTGACATTGAGTAGCATGCCGATGGAATCTCAATCTTACCATTCGTTAGCTCTATCGGGTGGAGATCTTTCTTTATGTCCAAATTGACCGGTCGTTACGTGACTTCAACCCATCCTTTGTTTTACTTGGGATGTCAAGTAAAGTCCCGATGGTGCTGTCGAACACATTCTTCTCGAGGTGCATGACATCGATGGCATGGCAAATCTCCAGGTCTTTCCAGTACGTCAGGTACTTGAAAAAGATTGAATGTTTCTTGAAGGGCAGCGTGTTTTCTACCACTTCTTTCTTCCTCTTGCCTAAAGCTGTCTTTCCCTTGCCGAACACGACCTTTATGTTCTTTGTCAGCTTGAACACCGTGGAACCATCCTTTGCTTCGGGGGCAGTACCTTCCTCAACAGTTTTGTCAAAAAAGGTAGCCATCGCACGATACCAATGCTTCTGTGGTAAGAAACGACGATGACGCATGTAAACTAACTTTTTTGACGAGGTCAGGTATATGTACGATGTGTTGTCCAGACATATAAGACATCCGGTCTTTCCTTTAATCTGTCCTGAGAGGGAAAAATTTGCTGGTAGATCGTTTATAGTAACGAATATGATAGCACGCAGAGTAAAATACTCCTGTCGGTACGCATCAAATAATCGTAGACCTTCTTCCCACATTTCTTGCATATCCTCCATCAAAGGTTCAAGAAACACATCTAGATCGATGCCAGGCTGTTTTGGCCCTTGTATAAGGATAGTCAACAAAATATACTTTCGCTTCTGACATAACCATGTCGGAAGGTTATACATGGTGAGCAGAACAGACCAAGTGATGTGCGAGCTGCTTAGGTCACCAAACGGATTCATTCCATCCGTGCTCAACGCAAACCTTACATTTCTCGGATCATTTGCAAATTCTGGGTGCTTCGAATCAAAGTTTCTCCATTGTCGAGCATCGGCGGGGTGTCGAATCATACCATCTGTTTTCTGACCCTCTTGATGCCATCTCATCAACTCGGCGTCGGTGAGGTTCGAGAACAATCGCTTCATGCGATCTTTCACTGCCAAGTACCACATCACCATGGCCGGAATCTTTTTTTCTTGCTTGACCAATGCATTTGGTTCGGCAACATCACTATCGGCGGCACTGTTATCCTTTTTGTACCTACTCGCCCCACAAGTTGGACACTTGTCCAGGTCAACGTATTCATTGCGATAAAGTACACAGTGATTAATACATGTATGGATCTTTTCCACACCAAGTGATAATGGACATATCAGTTTCTTGGCTTGGTAGGTGTTAGCTGGCAACAAGTTAGGCTTAGGAAGCATAGCTCTCAGGAGACCCATCAAGTCGTTGAAACTAGTATCAGACCATCCGTGCCAGGCCTTCAATGTAAGAAGTTCTAGCACCGACCGCAACACTATATAATCCATGTCACATCCCTTTGATTGATCGTACAAAAGATCTTTCGCTGATTTCTGCAACGCCTCCCAATTGTTTAAATCTCTTGCTTTCTCTGTTAGGACCTCTGGTTCAGCGTGCCGCAACATATCCTCAAGATCAAGATCAATATCAACCTCTACGGCGTCAAAACCAGAGCCGCCAAAATCACCAGTCATTTGACGGGACATGTCCTCAATTATAAAATTCTCTGCCTGATCGAACCAAATATCACGAATCTCTACAGGAGGGGCGACTTCCCCATGATAAGTCCAAACTGTGTATTTCTCCACAAATCCACGCTGAATTATGTGTCCCAAAATTACATTCGGATCTTTCCATATCTTCTGATTCTTGCAATCCACGCAAGGACAAAAAATATCCTTCCTATTCTCCCTCAAAGCGTGTGTCTTGGCCTTGTCAATAAATGTTGATGCTTCTCTCATGAACACCGGATGAGTTCTCCGTGTCTCATACATCCATGTTCGATCCATCTAAAAAAATTCACAGCATTAATTAATATTATATTGCCGATGTTTTCTAAATAAACAAATTAAACTTAAATCCTACTTTTTAACTAAAACGTCATTCACAGCAAATAATAATACTGAGACAATATTAGTTACCAAAAAATGGTTCAATAAAAAAATATTTGACCTACAAATTACAAAAATAGCACAAAATAACAATTCAAACAAGTTTACATATCTTCGCATTCAACCAATGAAATTTTACAAAAATGGAAGCAAATGAAGGAGATGATCAAGCACATTACCTTTCAAGTCTAAAACCTCCCACCAAAAAAAATTGCCTATTTTTGGAGAGAGAAACCGAGTTAAAAAATATTCAAATATATTCACATTAAACCAATAAAAAATTTTAAAAATGGAAGCAAATGGAAGAGAAGATCAAGCATGGTACCTTTTATATTGGTTCCAATTGAAGAATTCAAGTTGAAAACCTTCCCCTCTATAATTGGCTTTTTTTGGAGAGAGAAACACCATGTTTAAAGTGACACTATCGGGGTTGGGAGCTGCTTTATGGTTCTTCATCGCGTGCGGTCCACCTAACGGACCGCACGAGAAGATACATTATCCCGTGCGGTTCACTTAAGCGACCGCACGGGCTATTATCCCGTGCGGTCGCTTAAGAGGCCCGCACGGGAAGATACATTATCCCGTGCGGGCTGCTTAAGCGACCGCACGGGATAATGTATCTTCCCGTGCGGTCCAACTACCGGCCCCCTCGAGGCTGGTTTTTCCAGGCGTGGCCACTTATGGCCCGCCTAGAAACTATCGGGGCCCTCGTCCAGAAAAATCGTTTTTGTAGTAGTGAGACTAGAGCTTCTGAATTCACTGCCATGGATGCTTGTTAGAGCATCTTCTATCTCCTGTTGGAAGAGGTTATCGATCCTGAGATGTTGGACGGAATCCACTAAGTTCATCCTCGCTGACATGTCTTTGCAGGTCTCAAACAGTGTCCGGATGTCCCCTCTCATCTTCTCGGCACTATCCTGCATCCATCTCTCTGATCTCTGCTTGAAATTAAGAATGGATCCATCGAATTAGCTAGCTACTTAGCATGGCATTAATCAAAATGCAGAAGGGTATGTGTACATATAGGAATGAACAGTGGTGATGCCTGCAATGGTTGTGGTTCATAGTTGATAAAGAAGTCACCCCACACCGATGGCACAAAGCCGAGTGCCTCCTCATGAGTCGCTATATGACTCGACACCATAATAATATTATATATGTTTATGTATTTATGTAGGTACAATGCGTACCAGTAAATCTCAACGCGCAATTGGCTTGATGTTTATGAATGCGAATGCATAGCACCATGCCTCTTATATATAGATGAACCAAAACGCGGTACTTCCTCCAGGTTAGTAATACTTATCGTTTTGGACAAGAACACGTGCGGTCTAAAAAACAACTTCGCCACTATTTTCTATTAAAAAATATATAGAAATATCAATAAATATATGATTTGTGAAGTGTTTTAAAACAAATTTAGACATATGGTCTGTCGGTGACACGGGCCCGAGGGTACCAAGACTAGAGGGATGGGTGGCCCCCTGCACCCACGTGGCGCTTCCCCTGGAGGGGTCGGGCCTGAGGGTGACGTGGCGGCTGCCCTCCCTAATTCTCCCGAGGGTCAGGCCGCCCCCACTCTTTCCCCGAGGGTCGGATCGCCCCGACCTCCTCTGCGCTTGTGCCGCGTGTGCGAGGTTAGGTGGGCATCACCAGTGCCCACCTAATGTGGACCCCCGTTTTTGTAATAGGAATCACTCGTGTTCATAGTACCATTTCCCTGGATCAAGTAGTCTGGTACCCACGATTACATTGCCGAAATTATCAAGAGTGCATACACCAATCGTCTTACGCACATTATTACAATAATAGGCCCGACGGCAATAGTATAGGAAAGGGGACCAACCGGTCCAGAATACAAGCGAAAGCAGAGTTTAGATAAGGCAACGGAGGTAAGGCAGCGGCACGCCATTTCCACAGGCAACGACCGGGTCTAAGACCTACAGAGCGTCATCGTCTTCCGTACCCTCCTGGTAGTACTCGTAAGGATCTTCGGGAACTTCATCACCCGCATCTGAATGTTTTGCATATAGCAAGGGTGAGTACCAACCGTACTCAACAAGCCACCACAACAATGATGCACATGATAGGGAATAGTCAGAGAACGGCTGTGGTTCTTTTGCGTAAAGCCAGCTTTGCAATTCTTTTCACAAGCCTAAGACCTAGCATAGACTGATCAAGTTTTAATACCATAGTTCATTAAGCAACGACGGTTCTGTCCACCATCCATTGTAATCCCAAGGATAGCTTCCCGCCATTGTGTCGTCATGGTTTTCTGGGGCCTACCCCTTCTTGCTTCTCAAGAAGTTGTACCACCAGCACATAAAAGTCATTATGCATACCCATCCCAATCAGGTTAAGAATTTAGAGTCTAGCCAAGTATAATACATGTCCCGGTGCTCAATAACCACGAGCACGGCTATTCAAATAGATTTGATTTACTCACACTGCAGTGGATGTACACTTTACCCGTACTCCGTGACTTGCCCAACACATGAGCCGAAGTCCCAACGAATGAGACGCGTCACGGCAAAGCCTTTCAATAACCTCACTTTGGCAGTACCCACTCCATGAATTTACATCCTCATGCACTCTAGGCGTACAAGGTTTCTAGCAGTGAGAGGAGTTCTGGCGCTTCCGGGAGGGAAGACTCACACATGCATTAAGTTTTACACATGGCGGTCCTACCAGTGGTTGCTCGACCGTAGGCCCCGCCTCTCATACACATCAAGAAAACCACTACGCAGGGATACTGCCTCTGCTCGGCTATTTACTCCGCTAGGTCTATGCCCATTCGAGAAGTACGGTTGTACGGGGAGTCGTTTCATGCTTAGCTTCATGGCTTGGTCCTTAATTGACCAGGGACAGCACTAGCCTTTACCGGACACCACCCAAATCATCCAGCCACCCCAATCGAAAATAGTTGTTTAGTTTTATTTTCCTTTCACAAATCATGTAATCATTATCATGGCAATGTGGTGCTCATGTCTCCACATGCCGCATATCAATTACCTTCCCTAAGGTAGGTAATTGCCCAATCATATAGCCTTTAATTAATATGAGAATGAATGAATCTAGATTAGCATTACTAAGTATTTGTCATAAATGACTAGAGATTCACACGTATTTATGGGTACAAGGAAATAAGGTAAACAATAATCAAGGGTATGGCATAATAACAAATAGGATATTCATCATCGCATGCAATTTTATTTGTAACCAAAGTAAGTTCGTAATTTGGGATCAATATGTTCAAGGATTAGTGATGACTTGCCTTGCTCGAATCCCTGCGGGTCTTGATCTTCAGGCGGACCCGCAACTCCCTCGGTGTCTAGAGTTACGTGCAAAAGAAATTGAATTTGATTAGAATTCAATTAAATATCCAACAAAATCCGATTAAAGAAAAAGATCGAACGAGAGCGTCGAATGCCGATATCGATTTCGTTATTATTTATGAAATAGACAAATTCCGAGTTTAAATTCATTTTGGTCCTTAAAGTATTTGCGTTAGTCGATTAGAGTATTAATCCGATTTAATTTAAATGATTCTGAATAAATTAGATCCCGATAAAAGTAATTAACCCTAGACGATAAATAATTGAGTATATAATCGCAACGGCTAATTAAGTGAATAACCTAATAAATGAGTAAAACTAACTAAATAAATGACTAAATAGACATTTAAATAAATAACGAGAGGCACGATTAATTTGAAAGTTTTAGAAGTAATCCGACGAATAAATCCTCCGATTATTATATACGCGAGTTCGCAACACCTAAATAAAGTCTAAATAATCGACGAAACAACCTCTAAAGAATTAATCAATTAAATGAATAATCTAATTAAGTAAATAATTGCATTTAAATAATTCGATTTATTTCTACAAATTTCTAAAATAATCGACGACGGATTAATCGATTCAACCTGAATATAAATTTATGTCTAAAATTTAATTTTCCGATTTTCTAATTCCTCTCTCTCTATTTTCCATTTTCTTTCTATTTTCTAATTTCCCCTTTCTTTCTTTTCCTTTTCCTTTTCTCTTCTCTCTCTTTTTCTTTTTCTCTTTTTTTTCTCTTTCTTCTCCCTCCTGCTCTTCCTTTCTCTCTTCTATTCTTCCTTTCTCTCTTCCCTTCTCTTCTGTTTCTTCTCCCTCTGTCCCGGGCTCTCTCTCCCTCGGCTCCAGCGGGCGGTGGCGGCGTAGGGGAGGCGAAGGGGAAGGTGGGAAGGCTTACCCGGCGGCGGCGGCTCAAGACGGCAACGGCGCGGCGACAGCAGGACGGCGACGACCGGCGCCGAGCGGTGCAGAAGGGGGAAAATTTGGGGAAGAAGGAGGGGGAGTCGGGCGGGGAGAAAAGAGGAATCGGGGGGGGGGTTTATAGGGCCGGGGGGGCGCGGGAGGCGTCGCACGGCCGGCGCGGGCTCAAGGCAGCCGGGCGCGGCGTGCAGCAGGCGGTGGTAGGCGCGGTGCGGCAGGGGGGGCGCGGGGCGCGATGCAGCGGCGATGGCGACGGCGACGCGACGACGACGGGACGACGCGGCACGGCAGGGGGAGGCGCGAGGCGCGAGGGCAGCGGCGATGACGACGGCGACAGGACGGGACGCGGGGTACGCGACAGGCGGCGACGGGATGGGCTAGGGACCAGGTCGAGCACCTAGGGTGCAATGAATAGTGACTTTTTATATTTTTTCCGATTTTGTGTTGATTTTCAATTTAAATTCATCCAAAATTTTGTAATTTCACCTAATTGAATATTGTTCCATATTTCCATTATTCCTAAAGATTTCACCTAAAATTCCCATGTTTTCATAATTTATTTTTATTTACAGTATATATATACATATATATATACGCACACACATTATGCCTATGATTTATATTTATGTCCCAAAAAATATATATATATATATGTGAGATATTCATCGAATTTATATCGCCATGACCTAAAAAATGACTCAACATTTTATGTTGCAAAACTTTATTTTCATACCTAATTTTCCTATGTTTGTTTATATATATATATATATATATATATATATATATATATATATATATATATATCGGTGTAGATAATTATTTATTTACATATAAAATTTCCTATTTAAATTTATATTTCCCAAATAAATGGATGACATTTAGGTAGAATATTTTCTTTACTATAATTTGGTCCAGAACTTTATTTTAATTTATTTTCTTAATCACTCATTCTGTCGATTCTTCATTTTTAAGGTTTGCACTTAAATAGATTTCGATAAATTTAATCTCGCAAATAAAGATTCATATAAACGAGCAATAAAACGCGGCATGATGCAATTCGATTTAAAAGTTTTTTAAATTTCGTATTTTAGGGTTTCGATTTTGACGGTCGAATTTTCAGGGCGTTACACCTAACCGCATTGATGGCGGCTCAGGCAAGCGCACCACGCCGCATTTAATACGGCGTGTGGCGTGCGTAGCCATTCTACGACCGGTCACGGTGATTGACCGGTCGTAGACCGGTTAGATCACGGGTGAGACGGCGGTAGGGTGCCTGCGTGCTGTCCGCGCATCAGGCGGCGTGCGGCACGCCTTGCCTCCTCCCATCAGAATGATGAGGGCTTTTCGCCTCTCGTCCCTTAACCGAAGTTGGTATGCCAGCTCTGGTCAGATGGCTTCCGTTTCCCGATGCGAGCGGAACACAGAAGTCTTTATCCATTTAATGGAGCTTGGCACGGGCGTCCCCTGTGTGAGTCGCCTGACCGGACGAGGGCCATGCTGCGGCGTTTGAGCGTGTGGCTTCTGAGTCAAGCAACAAGACAACCATGAAATGTAAAAGAATGTTTTTCTTCTGTCTTAGGCAGCCTTTTGACCCGTGTGGTAGCCCCTTGAGGTATAAAAGGAGGCCCAGGCCTGAGTAGAATGGGGAGACAAAAAAAACAGATAGACAGGAGAGGAAAGGAGAGCAAGCACTTGTATTCCCTGATATTCCTGTCATACATTCACCATAGACAGGAGTAGGGTGTTACGCTTCCCAGCGGTCCGAACCTGTATAAACGCTTGTGTCTCTATCTTTCTCTCTCTTGCAATCAGGAGAAAACGGATTTCGCCTTGCGCCCCTGGCCGTACTCACAAAGGAGGGCCCTCTCTGTCCCCCGCTGAGGAGCTAACCCTCCGTCAGCTGGCGCGCCAGGTAGGGGTCGCGTGTGCGTTTTCCTGACTCTACACTCTCTTTCGTGTTCGCCAAGTCGCGCTGAGTAAGCCCTATGGCTGAAGAGGCAGTGGCGTACAACCCACTCCGAGTGCCAGTGATGACCACGGGGATCCGAATCCTCGTCGCCAAGCGCGCGCTTCATCGCCTCCCTCCCGCCGAAGCCCTAGACGGGGCAAGGCGCCTAAAGAACCGGAGGGATCCACGACTTCACCGTCGGCTGGTGGCAGAGAGGGGTGACGCGACGGAGTACGTCGCCGCCTCACCTACGGTGACGGCGACATGCCTTAGGGCGCGCTCCAGGCTGCGGGTGTGCTTGTGTGCCACCCGCCCATCTTCCCCGATCTGGAGACCCTAGTCCAGCGCTGGCTGGACGATGTGGCCGACTTGGTCATCATGGCGTAGTAGCGCCTAAGCACTGGCGGCCGGCCGTCCACAGCCGGGACGTTTGGTGCGGCAACTATCGGCTCTTCGTCGTCAGGACGAAGAGCTCGGCAACCGGTGGCCAACACCCGCCGCTCATCCTCAACCCCCTCGTCGACGCCCACGACCAACCGCGGGCGTCACGAGGGCATGCATGGGGACCGGATGCCCGGCTTGACATCGAGCGCCGGCGCAACGAGCGTCGTGCCGCCCATGCGGGGGAAGGCGCTTCCTACTCTGGAGCGTCACCCCAATCTAGCCATGGGGGCAAGCCCCCCGTGTCCCCAATCAGTGGTGCCGGCTGTCGAGCCTTCGTGACGAGTCTTCGGAATGTCTGATGCCCCCCGAGGTTCCGGCCTAGCATCACCGAGAAATATGACGGCAGCGTCAACCTCGCTGAGTTCCTCCAGATCTATACGACTGGGATAGAGGCCGCGGGGGGTGACGACAGGGTCATGGCGAACTTCTTTCTCATGGCCCTGAAAGGGTAGGCGCGGGGTTGGCTGATGAACCTACCACCCGCGTCGGTCTACTCCTGGGTGGATTTGTGCTAGCAGTTCACCACGAACTTCCAGGGCACATGAGAAGAAGCGGACTTGCACGCGGTACAGCGGAGGGATAATGAGTCTTTCCGTTCGTACATCCAGCGGTTCGGTCAAGTCCACGACACCATCCTTTGTATCCCTGCGCACGCGGTCATCTACGCGTTCAGGGGTCGTGCGGCACAACCGCATGCTCGAAAAGATAGCCTCCAAAGAGCCCTAGACCACCGCGCAGCTCTTTGAGCTCGTGGACCGCGTGGCTCGGAAGGAGGAGGCCTGGACCTAGAACTCCTTCGGCTCTGAAGCGGCGGCTACTGCTGCCCCCGTGTCCGCCGCCCACTCTGGGCGGTGGGAGAGGAGGAGGAAGAAAAGGACGGCCCGTTCCGACGATGAGGGCCACATCCTCGCCGTCGAGGGCACCTCGTGGGCCCCGCGCAAGGGGAGGCTCGCGGGCGACAAAAAGAAAGAAGCCGATGCTCCCAGCGAAGAGCGCCTGACAGGCAAGTGGTGCTCGGTGCACAACACCTCCCTCCACGACCTCGCCGACTGCCGTACGGTCAAGAACTTGGCCGAGCGGGTGAGCAAGTGGGAGGAGGAGAAGGTGCAGGGGCGCCGCGAGGGCAAGGCCCCGGCAACCTCTGCCGGCAACCAGCGAAGTGAGGCCAACCAGAAGGCCCCCGCCAAGGATGCTGACGACGACGACGAGGACTTGGGCTTCCAGGAGCCCGAGGCCACCGTCGCCACCGTTGATGAGGGAGTGTGCGCTCACGCTTCCTGTCGCAGCTTCAAGGCCATGAAGCGAGAGCTTCTAGCTGCTATCCCCACCCATGTGGTGACGCGGCGGGCGCGTTAGTCGGAGGTCACCCTCACCTTTGACCAGACCGACCACCCGCCATGCGTTGCCCGGGGAGGGCAGCTTGCGATGGTGATCTCCCCCACCGTCTGCAACGTCAAGTTAAGGCGCGTCCTGATAGACGGCGGTGCAGCCCTCAACATCCGGTCCCCCGCAGCCTTCGACATCATCAAGGCCCCAGGGATGAAGCTCCGGCCATCCCTACCAATCATCAGCGTGATGCCGGTGCACATGTGGTCATTAGGTCACATCGACCTTCCGGTCACTTTTGGTGGCCTAGCCAACTTCCACACCAAGCGGCTAGACTTTGATGTGGCGGATCTCAATCTGCCCTACAACGCGGTCTGGGAAAGGCCCGCGTTGGTAAAGTTCATGGCGGCCACCCACTACGCCTATCTCCAGATGAAGATGTCGGGGCCCAGCGGCACCATCACCGTCCATGACGACCTCAAGATCGCGCTGGCCTGCATGGAGCAACCTCGCCGCAGTGTCCAAGCCCGCGTGCGGCGACGGGAGGCCCGACGCCTCCACCTCGCATGCCCCGAGGTAGCGGATGGCCTCAGCCGATGAGGTCCCCGTGAAGGAGGTCGTGTTGGGTGACGACCCGTCCAAGACCACCAAGATTGGTGGCCACTAGGACGGCAAATAGGAAGACGCGCTCGTCTCCTTCCTGCGGGCAAACACCGACATCTTCGCGTGGAGACCGACGGATATGCCTGGGGTCCCCAGGGAGGTGATTGAGCACCATCTCGCCGTGCGGCCGGACGCAAGGCCCGTCCGGCAGAAGGTGCGGCGGCAGGCCCCGGAGAGCCAAGCCTTCATTCGTGAAGAAGTGGCGTGACTCCTGGAGGCCTCATTCATCCGAGAAGTCATCCATCCGGAGTGGCTTGCGAACCCAGGCATCATCCCCAAGGCGAACGGCAAGCTCCGGATATGCATCGACTACACCAACCTAAACAAGGCATGTCCTAAGGACCCTTATCCCCTGCCACACATAGATCAGATTGTCGACTCCACTGCAAGGTACGACCTTTTGTGTTTTCTAGATGCATACTCAGGGTATCATCAGATTCGCATGGTTAGGGAGGATGATGAAAAAACTGCATTCATTACTCCTGTAGGCACTTATTGTTATACAACCATGCCTTTCGGATTAAAGAATGCAAGTCCTATTTTTCAACGTACTACTCGCATTTCTTTGGGTAGTCAGATAGGGCGCAATGTTGAGGCGTACGTCGATGACTTGGTTGTGAAAACGCGCAACCAAGAGACATTGCTCTTGGATCTGGCAAAGAACTTCAAAAGTCTCCACTCCACGCACATGAAGTTGAACCCCAAAAAGTGTGTGTTCGGTGTGCCAGAGGGCAAGCTTCTCAGGTTCTTGTTCTCAGCCCGAGGCATAGAGGCCAATCCTGAGAAGATACGAGCAATAGAGAGGATGCGCCCCCCCAGCAAGCTTAAGGATGTGCAATGTGTCACAGGATGCATGGCCGCCCTAAGCCGATTCATATCGAGGCTGGGAGAGAAGGCGTTGCCCTATTCAAGCTCCTTAAGTGCTATGGGCCATTTGTCTGGACAGAGGAGGCTGAGTAAGCCGTCACCCAGTTGAAGGCTTACCTCAGTTCTCCCCCGGTCCTAGTGGCCCTGGAGAACGAAGAGCCGTTGTTGCTTTACTTAGCGGCGACCCCGCAGGTAGTTAGTGCAGCGTTGGTTGTGGAGCGCGACGAGGAAGATCCTCGGCCCGCGTGCCCCCATCCTCTGTCGGATCGACCCGGGCCAGAGAAAGGAGGAGAGGCCCCCGTGCTGGACGGTGGCCTAAGGCCCCTGACGACCAGATATGGCCCTCTGCCCGCTCGTCAGACGACGCCGAGTGCCCCTGACCCTCAGGAAGGCCCTGAGGCCACTGAGGGGAGGAGCGGCCCGACGTCCTTCGACCTCGAGGTCACCGACACAGAGGTTGAGCGGGCCCGGCAAGGTCCCTCTGGCGATAGACGTCCCGAGACCAGTGCCCTCAGCGAAGAGGCTAGGCCCCGCCGAAAGGTGCAGCGACCGGTCTATTTCGTTAGTAAGGCGCTGCGGGACACCAAAACCTGATATCCTTAAGCCCATAAAATGCTTTATGTAGTTCTGATGGCATCAAGGAAGGTGCGCCATTACTTCCAGGCCCATCGGGTCACCGTGGTCACGTCCTACCCCCTCGGTCAGATCTTACACAACCGAGACGGTACCGGACGGGTGGTAAAGTGGGCGATCGAACTTTCTGAGTTCGATCTACACTTTGAGCCACGCCACGCGATCAAGAGTCAGGCCCTCGCCGACTTCGTGGCCGAGTGGACCCCGACTCCCGAATCCGACCTTGGGCTCTCCGCCCCCGAGGTTGAGGCAGGCTCCTTGCGACAGCCTCATGCCGCCCAATGGGTGATGCAGTTTGACTGCTCCCCCGCCCTCCAGGGCGCCGGCGTGGGGGTCACCTTGACCTCGCCGAGCGGAGACGTCCTCAGATACCTGGTTCGCCTGGATTTTCAAGCAACCAACAACATGGCAGAGTACGAGGGACTCCTTGCGGGACTCAGAGCGGCGGCCGGAATGGGGATCCGCTGCCTCCTGGTGTTAGGCAACTCTCAACTAGTTGTAAACCAGGTCTCCAAGGAGTACCGGTGCTTTGACCAACAAATGGAGGCCTACGTCCGTGAGGCGCGACGTATGGAGCGCCAGTTTTGACGGGTTAGAGCTTTGGCACGTGCTCAGGCGGGACAACGCGCTTGCCGATGAGCTCTCAAGGCTCGCCTCCTCGTAGGCCCCGGCCCCACCGGGTACCTTTGAGGAAAAGCTTGCCCAACCGTCGGCGTGTCCCGATCCTCTGAGGGAGCCAGGCGCTGCCACGCCACCCTCGAGGCCCATCGGAGTCCAGGCCTCGGGGCCCAAGGGGGTCGAGCTCGACCCCCCAAGACAGATCGCCTGGATGACTGAGATCCAGGCATTCCTCCAAGATGAGACTCTACCCGAGGACCGCGAAGGGAGTGAGCGCGTCGCTCGTGTTTCCAAGCGCTACGTGCTGGTAGAGGGGGCCCTCTACCAACGCGGGGCAATAGAGACCTCCTGAAATACATCCCTTGGGACCAAGGCATCGAGCTCCTCGCCGATGTCCATGAAGGCAAGTGCGGAGCTCGCTCTGCCTCGCGCACCTTGGTCGGGAAGGCCTTTCGACAGGGTTTCTACTGGTCGACGGTGCTCCACGACGCAGCTGACCTGGTCTGGTGATGCAGGATGTGCCAGTTCCACGCCAAGCAGACGCATCAACCGGCCCAGGCCCTGCAGACCATTTCGCTTTCATGGCTGTTTGGGGTCTGGGGGCTGGACATCCTGGGCCCCTTCAGGAAGGCCCCGGGCGGGTACGAGTACTTGTATGTTGCCATCGACAAGTTCACAAAATGGCCCGAGGCTTACTCGGTCATCAAGATCGACAAGCACTCGGACCTCAAGTTCATCAAGGGCATCACTGCCCGGTTCGGGGTGCCCAACCGTATCATTACGGACAACGGCACCCAGTTCACCAGTGAACTGTTTGGCGACTACTGCGACGACATGGACATCAAGCTCTGCTTCGCCTCGCCCGCCGACCCCAGGAGCAACGGTCAAGTGGAGCGCGCCAACGCGGAGATCCTCAAGGGCCTTAAGACCAAGACCAAGTCGTGGACCGGTTAGATCACGGGTGAGACGGCGGTACGGTGCCTGCGTGCTATCCACGCGTCAGGCGGCGTGCGGCACGCCTTGCCTCGTCCCATCAGAATGATGAGGGCTTTTCGCCTCTCGTCCCTTAACCGGAGTTGGTATGCCAGCTCTGGTCAGATGGCTTCCGTTTCCCGATGCGAGCGGAACACGGTAGTTTTCGTCCATTTAATGGAGCTTAGCACGGGCATCCCCCATGTGAGTCGCCTGACCAGACGAGGGCCATGCTGTGGCGTCTGAGCGTGTGGCTTCCGAGTCAAGCAACAAGACAATCATTAAATGTAAAAGAATATTTTCCTTCTGTCTTAGGCAGTCTTTTGGCCCGTGTGGTAGCCCCTTGAGGTATAAAAGGAGGCTCAGGCCTGAGTAGAAGGGGGAAGACGGAAAAAAACAGATAGACAGGAGAGGAAGGAAGAGCAAGCACTTGTATTCCCTGATATGCCCGTCATACATCCACCACACACAGGAGTAGGGTGTTACGCTTCCCAGCGGCTCGAACCTGTATAAACGCTTGTGTCTCTATCTTTCTCTCTCCTGCAATCAATAGAAAACGGATTTTGCCCTGCGCCCCTGGCCGGACTCATAAAGAGGGGCCCTCTCTGTCCCCCGCTGAGGAGCTAACCCTCCGTCATGGTCTCTATATTTCTAAGATAAATATTTCAAAAATTATTCATAGTCAAATATTTTGAAGTTTGACATTAGCTTTGTCTAAAACGACAAGTATTACCAACCTGAAGGGAGTAGATGTGTACCCCCTCCATTTTCAAAGTTACTTACTGCCTCTATCTGTACAGAGATGTTTGAGTTTTGAAATGATAGTTGACTATTCATCTTACTAAAAAGTTTAGTGTAGTTTTTAAAAGAACTACAAAATTTAATTTAAATATGCAACAATATAAATTATGCTGAGAGTATGTTCATTGATAAAATAAGCCACTACAAAATAAACGAGATAGTATGACGAACAGTAAAACATTACGCTCAGAAATTAACACAGTCGACATACGTTAGAACAAAATAACAGAGGTAGCACGTTATTTTTTTCTGACATATAGTCAACTATCATTTCAAAACTCAACAACTTTGTATAGATAGAGACAGTACGTAACTTTGAAAATGAAGGGAGTACTTTGAAAATGGAAACAGTTATGTACTCCCTCTAGGTTGATTGCAACCTCAAAATTAACACAGTCGACATACGTCAGAACAAAATAACGGAGGTAGCACGTTAATTTTTTCTAATATATCATTTCAAAACTCAACAACTTTGTACAGATGTAGACAGTACGTAACCTTGAAAATGGAGGGAGTACTTTGAAAATAGACACATACTAGTACAGAATCTCTCATCTCTGACAGGCCCCCACATGACTGGACTATTGGGCCGTCAGAACGAAATCATCTCAATCGGACCTAAATTTGCACCGTTGTAGATGTACTTGTGCAGTCATACTCTAGGCCCAAGTACATATAGCCCGTCACCGATGACACTCATCCGTGACGGGCTATATGTTTAAACCCGATTGAGATGACCTAGCATATCTCAATCGGGCCCGTGTACAGATCCCGTCAGAGATAAGGGTCATCGGTGACGGGCTCTGTATACGGGCCCGATTGAGATATGCTTTAAAGCCCGTCACCGATGACCCTTATCTCTAACGGGCTTTTATTTATGCCCGTTAGAGATAACTTTGCGCCCGTTAGAGATGTCGGTTCATTGGCCCGATTGAGATATATTTTGCACATAATAAATAGACTACCCGACTGTTGTCCGAAGTTATCCCTCTATTCACTATTTTGGTGGGAGGTTGAAGGGGGCGAATTTTTTGTTTTTTTTCCAAAGAAAAACAGAAAAAATCTAAGAAGTAAGTAAGAAGATAGTAATATTTTTTTTAATTTAGTTGAATGTTAACTAATATTTTATTAAATTGTGCAGCGATGGATCGAAGTTGGATGACTACGACAACTTTGAAACGTCATTGCAAGGAGTATAGAGATGGCGTTTTAAGTTTTATGAACGTTGCGGAGGAGGATAGGAGAAGAAGAAATAGCAAATACATGTGTTGTCCATGTAGAGATTGCAAGAATGATATTATGTTTAGCGGAGAGGAGGTACAATCTCACTTGATACAACGGGGATTCATGAAGGGCTACACATGTTGGGTGAAGCATGAAAAGCAAGAATCGGGTAGTGCTGCAGCTGCAGACAGAAGTGGCGCAGACAATCATGAAGATGAAGATGAGCATGACATGTTTATACCATCTTCATTGGGCGGTGCAATGGTTGATGTGGATCCTGATATGCTGCAAGAGATGTTACGTGACGTTGAGGAGCAAGCTCACAACGAGAGAGATTCCATGAAGTTCAACAGGTTGGTCAGTGACTCTGAGATACCTCTATATGCCGGATGCAAGGCAAAGCATACGAAACTGTCAGCTACCTTGGACCTAATGAAGCTGAAGGCAAGTAGTGGATGGACAGACAAGAGTTTTACGGAACTTTTGGGAATATTGAAGGTCATGCTTCCTGAAGAGAACACATTGCCCGAGACGACATATGAAGCAAAGCAGGTTCTGTGTCCGCTGGGGTTAGAGGTCCGTAGAATTCACGCTTGTCCAAACGACTGCATATTGTACCACAAACAATATGCGGACCTAGATGCTTGTCCTGTGTGCAAGGCTTCTCGATACAAACTTAAGAAAAGTGCGGGGGAGGGAAAGAAGTCAAAGCGGGGTGGTCCGGTGAAGGTTGTGTGGTATCTACCTATCATTGACTCGACAGATGGGGTCAAACCTATCGGTGACGGCCTTTTTTGAAAAGCCCGTTAGGGATGGGTAGTCATCGGTGATGGGCTGAGTAGTTTGCCCGATTGAGATTAGTCATCCGTGACGGGCTCCTACCCAACCTGGTTTGACTTGTATTGCTTGGTCAATCTTATCTGTGACAGGCTAGAGTATTAGGCCCGATTGAGATAACATCCATCCGTAACGGCCTTATGTCCGATTGAGATAGTTTCTCACATCACTGACCTTTGCTCACTGACGGGGGTCCTACCCGATAGTGATGACTGACGGGGGTCCTATCCGATAGTGATGAGGGTTTATGCCCGTTAGAGATAGCCGGTCCCGTGCTAGTGACAGTTATCTACTCCCTTTGGGTTGATAACTACCTAAAAATTAACACAGTCGACATATGTCAGAACAAAATAACGAAGGTAGCATGTTTTTTTTTTGACGTATAGTCAACTATCATTTCAAAACTCAACAACTTTATACACAGTATGTAACTTTGAAAATGGAGTGAGTACTTTGAAAATGGGAAAATGGAGACAGTTAAGTACAAAGTTAAAGCCTGTAGTACCTCAGATGGTGGTTAAAGCCTGTAGTGGCGGCTAACGCGGCCGCCCGGGCTGACCACCTTGGACTTAGTTGCACGCTAGTCTTGCAATCCTGTCACGCCTCGAGAGAAAAACGAGACATCTGTTATGCAGTTCACTGGCGGCTGTGGACTTGTATATGTATATATGCTTTTGTTGACGAGAATGGTCGGAGATAATATCTCTATTATTTTAAAAATGAAAACGAAAATGGAGTCGTTCTTTTTCCGTCCAATTCTTCGCTTATGCACAAATGCCACACAATCTAATACTTTATTCCGAAGTCACCCATCGTACTAGCCAATCACTAGTACAGAAACCATTATAGGTGTTGGTTGGGAACCGGTTATAGATGCCAGTTTTTCAACCGGCACCTATTGGTCAGCACCAATACAAGCAACCGGCACCTATGTGGAATATAGAACCGGCATCTTTAGCTTTGCTCGAGCCAAAAAAAAAGAGAACCGGCTCGAATCAAGCCGAACTCAGGCCGCCGGCCACGGGAGCCCACTGCCTCCCCACTGCCCCCTTCTCCCCCGGCTAGCTCCCTTCTCGCTGGATCTGGCGGAGGGGAGCGCGTCGAACTCATGCCGCCGTCACTCGTGGGGTTCCCACCGCTGGCCTCGGACCCCTCCGCCTCCCCTCCCGTCGGATCTGGCGGAGGGGAGGGCGCGGCCACCGCCGCCGGTTGCCACCTCCGCCAGGCAGCTACCGGCCGTAGGAGCCCACCGCCTCCCCATTGCCCCCCTCCCCGCTGGCTTCCCTCTTGCCTCCCCTCCCGCCAGATTTGACGAAGGGGAGGGCGTGGCCGCCGCCGCCACTGCCGCCTCCGCTAGGCAGCTGTCGGCCGCGGGAGCCCACCGCCTCCGCCGGGCAGCCGCCACGAGAGAGCGACAGAGAGAGAGTGCGAGAGAGAGACAAGAGAGAAGGTAGAAGGTAGAGAGAGAGCGATAATGATAAGGACGCTCGCGGTTCACCGGCTCACCTCACCGGCTCGGCTCAAAGCTATAGGTGCCGGTTTTTTAAAAAAATCGGTACCTATAATATATTATAGGTGTCAGTTTTTTAATTAACCGGTACCTATAGTATAAGTACCGGTTTTTTCTCTGGAACCGGCACTTAAGGTGTCGGTTCTATATTTTTCCATCGCAGGGTAGTGAGAAATGCTCTATCGGTGTCGGTTTTAAATGAACCGGCACCTATGAGCCGTTCTCTATGAGGGTTTTTGTAGTAGTGAATCTCACCCGTTAGAAACACAAACATGTTCGAACATGTTACTAGCGATATCAAAACGATTTGTTAAAATTGACGTCTGCTGTGGATGAGACATGCATGGCATAGCGTGCTTAAGAAAGCCCTCCGGCCTGCCTCGGCTGAGCATCAGGCTGCCTACCAATTTCTCACGCCAGGCTGACCAAAACTCCACAGTTTCTGTGGGCAGAGATCGACGTAAAATGATCCCATTAATTAATGCTATAAACCTATATAATTTATTCTCATTTAGTGTACTTCCTTCGTCCCAAAAAAATCCAATCCCCAAGGATGTATCTGGACATGCACGTTGTCCATGTCCAGATACATCCTCAGGGATTGGATTTTATCTATAAGTGATGGCAGAGTGGCTGCAGCTGGTGCTTGGAGGGTGCGAGGCCAGGTGTGGTGGCGAGGTGGTTCGGGAGGACAGGGAGCTAATGAAGTAGGGTTCTACAAGTCGAGAAGTTCCTAAATTTAGCCTTTCTTGGCCACAGCTTGCCCTAGTGTGGCTTGTCACCATGACTAGTTACGCGGTTGGGGAGAGAGGGCAGCAGCGTCGCGGTGGGAGATCGGCCAAAATTGGCCGGGGTCTTGTTTCCTGTGAGGGTGAATAGGATCGAGGCGCAGCGGCTTGGTGTGGAATGGCTGGGTCATGAAGGAGAGATGTTCGGGGTTATGGTTGCGCACGAGCGGACCGGATTTTCACTGTGCACGTGGCTGCGAGCTAGGCGGAAGTGGGCGCTAGGTGCAGCAGCACCAATGGAGAAGCCTAGAGTCCTAGGGACACATACCAGCGAGGGGGCTCGACTTGGGTTGCCCGGACGACGACAAGTGACGCTGCAGCGTCAAGACCAGGCCATGGCGGTCCGTACACAGCATGGTGGTACGTCAAACATGATGGCCCTAGCGATCCTTCGGCCTAATGGCTATGATGTTAAAACTAAAGGGAAGAGAGGAACGACATGCATGCTCGCTTACCATGCGGTAGCGATCCTCCCACGGCCTCTCCTCCCCCCCTCCCCTCTGGTGCTTCCTCTTCGTTGTTCCGCGTCGGCAAGGAGTACGGCCGCCAAGCCGATGGCCCTGTGGTGTCTCCCCTCCCACGTCACCCGCGGCGGTTCATCTCCCCTTCCCCCACCCCACACCCACGGGTAAGACTGCAAGTGGGTCGACCTACGAATTCACTTATAAACTAAATAAGTGGATAGCCCGACAGGTTATTCACTTATTTATCTACTTATTTAACCTATAAATGAGTTTACGGATAGATTTACTTCTAATCTTATCCATTGGAAAGCCGAAAACCACAGATGCCCTTCATGGCATTCATCAAGACATTAATTCTGTGCGACTGTAACGTCATGACGAGATCATCGCCGTTGTTCACTAATTACCACGGAGATGCGGCTTCAATCCATACAAATTCAGCAACTCAGTCGTCCTCTACCAAATTCATTCCATTCGAGTTTCTACCTGTATGAGGTTCTACATTTTTATCCGTGCTGTATATATAGGTACCACTTGAAATAATTCCTTATATTATTTGATTGATTCTGTACTGTTGTAGTTTTCTGATAGCTTATTCGCCGGCTCTTTCACATGTACAGAAGGGTGACTGATGATGCAGTATCTACAGCTTTCTTTCTTTCCGAATGTGTTGTTCTGCTCAATCTTATCTTCAATTTACAAAAATAAGGCGGTTTGTACCACTTTCCCTTATACACTGAGCCGAATTTTGTTGATATCTCTATGCCGTATGTTCAATTTAACTTATCCTACACTGATTGTTTAGAATACCTAATCACTCGTAAATACCTTACAATCCAAACCAAATTATAGGACTTTTATGAGGAATGGAAGCTTCTCTAAATTCTCTGCTTCTTTGAATTACATTTTGGACTTTATTGCTTTCTGCGGCTTGTAGATTTATTGACGTTTATATTGGATTTCCACCAGCCAGACTCCAGTGACCTTTTGCTAGCTTCTTGCTGCAGCGCCAAGTGATCCTCATCTGTGCATAGGTCATGTAGTTGTCCAGGTAAACCTTCTTTTCTCTATCCTCATCAATTGATATAGTTTTGTAGTTTTCTAAAGAATACAGGAACTCGAATACTATTTGATTTATTAGTTTCCTATTTATTATGTGCTCCTATATCTACCATCCTATTTTTGTTCGACGTAGAGTTGACATTATCTTTTGAGGAAGATGTATAGCTATATAAAATTGTGCACTTATCAGGTAATATAACTCCCTTATCCCTCTGTTTTGTCCGGACAAGTTTACTACAATCTCTAAATTTAAAATGGTCAGTGCTTAATGTTCAATTTACTTCTTTTTTAAAAAAAAAGACTTCAATCTTCTTTAAGCCTAAATCCTGTTAGTCATCCTTGTACGAGCAATTTGTTTACTATCTGACTTGGTTACCACATTTACAAATCCTAGCCATGCACATATGCAATAAAGCCCATCTATTACAACGTGTACAATGTTGCCTCCATCGTCGGACAAGGATCTCTTTCAAGTAAGCACATGCCTGCCTGAAAGAATTTGTTCCAAGGTATATTTATGCATTCATGTGTGTGCAGCAGTATGGGCACCTGAGTTTAATATTTAAACTGCATAGACAGCACATACGACAAATATGAAATGCACTCTTCTCAGTATCATGCTATTCACCCCGCCCCCTTCCTACCCATTAAAATCTCGGGAGCACAACCGTGGCCTATAGGCAAAGATAAACATGCGCCCGAGGGCACCTAGGCTCTGGGAGCGCCCAAGCGCCCAAGTCAGAAACTGACCAGACCGAACACCACTGCCCATTAGAAAGCCTTTGGTTACCTCGTGCAGAGGCATACCCGAGGCCTCAAGACTTCAGCGGTGCTCGGGGCACGGTCTGGTCCTGAGTGCTTCCCATTGGTACTTGAGGCCATAAGCACTTATTTATACGAGCCAAAACCCTAGCAGAGGTGAAGTTCACAACACATGACAACGAGAAGAGTATGCAGTTAAAACAAAGAAATCTAGAGCAAAAAGCTCAAAGTACAAACTTAGGACAAAAAGGAGTACATAACGGAATGAAATTGATTAAACATAGCTAAGTAATGTACATAGTGGGAGCCCCCGGCCAACGTGGGGTGAAGGAACGCCCATCCTACATTGGACCGATGCTTGATGTTCCATGGGTTGGGGAGCGCAGTCACATCCTCTATAGCCAGTCTTACGGAGCCCGGTTCGGAGACACCGGTCACCAGGAAGGGGTCTTCCCATAGTGGGGATAACTTTTTATTTCTGGCACGTGTAAGAACATGACGAAGTATCAAATCCCGGACCGGGAGAGATCATGCCTGAACCTTATGCTAATGTTAGCGTTTGAGGCTTTGTTGATATCTGGCAACCCAGAGTGTTGCTAAGCGATTTCGCTCTTTCAGATACTAGGAAAAATGGCGTTTCTCCGATTGCTCGACTCGGGGTTGTTCAGTTGGCCCACAAAACAGCAGGCAACTCATCAATCCACCCCGTGCCATGTTATTTGAGGATGTTGTATGATCTTGTCTTTGCAGATGGTGGGGGAGACGACCAAGGCGAGACAGCATCCTCGCGGGACTTGTGCCAGGTGGTCGAAATGATCAAACATGATTGGGACATCTGACCACTTCAAATGCCTGGACACCTTAGTGCTCGGGGGCATGGCCAAGAGCACACACTTCATAGCCTTCAAGCTGCAGCGCAAGGCATGGGCACACGCGCCCTTGTCGAGTGTAGCCACTTCCAGCTCAGGTTCCTGGTACCCAAGATCTTGTACATGCTCCGTACCAGGCTTCGCTTGCTGGTGCTCTTGTTGATACTTTGTTGGTACTTCGTGATTCACTTAGTCAAGCTGTGCATAGCCCGACACTCCGAGAAGTCATAAACCATTTTTTAAGTTTGTAATAATTAATACTTAATTATTCATATGCTAATGACTTGCTTTGTTTTGCATGTCGCTGAAAAGCTAAACCAAGTTGGAGATTCAAACAGACCATAAAGATTGGGAAATATTTGTATGCAAGAGTTGTACATAATGTTCTAGTGCTTTCCATTAAATCAAAGTTCAATGTCTGCAGCAAAAGTTATGCCCTTCAAAAAATCTGTGTTTTTAATCCAGCCAATGGGTTGGACTAACTTTGAAAAAATTTTCATAATGTCTAGATATATTTTGTCTTTCTGACAGTCTGGTATGGTGTATGGAAATATTACATATATTTCGTTGTAGACGGTAATTTTGCATTAAACCAAAGTTCATTCTAAAACTTTTGTCACAAAGTACGGCATTTAAAAAAACAAAACCTTGGGTTTTGCGTACATATATCCCAAACCCGATGTTTTCTTAAACTCGCTCAAGAAGAAAAAATGCAGTACCCAAAAGTTTGAAACCAATTTTCCTATTCCAAAATAAAAGGGTTAATTCGATTCATAATATTACAACTTTCACGGTTTTGAAATATGTCATTACTATTTACCTATCTAAAGCTATGTCATTGCAATTTCACCATTATTTGATATATGCCACTACATAGAACATCTCCAACAGCCTCTCCAATAGGCTCTCCAAGTTAAAACCTTGCAAGTTTGATGAAAAAATGCCCTCCAATAGCCTTGCCAACTGGCTGGCTAAGCCATCCAGTTGGCCAAACTTGGCCATCCTACCCGACTGGCCAAACTAGGTGCCAACCGTGGGCTCAATGCCTTCAGACACCCCTCTCCCATCTGTCTCTTTTCCCTGCACCCATCCCTCAGCAACACAAAGAAGAGCGCCGTCGCCACAGTCATCCATCCGTTGCGGCTGCTGTTGTTGTCGTGGTCGTCGTCGTCGCCGAGATCACCGCCACCTCCATCGTTTGCACTATCACCAGCCACCACCACCGTCGTCTGGAGGCCTTCGCCCCAGGTGTGGATTCGGGGGCCACGCAGCCTCCGTCGCCTCCGCCTACGTGCACCGGGTCACCGTCGTGCCGCCTTCCCTAGCCAAGGTCTGGGCTGTGCTGCCATGATCCATCCACTACGATGGCCATCATCGTCAAGGTCACCGTCGCCATTAGCCATCGCCATCCACTATGGCTGTCGTCATCACCGAGGTGGCCGTTGCTGGACACCACCGCTGTCATCTGTGTTGTTGCTAGCCTCTGCGCCATCACCATCGCCATCCACCATCACCGTTGTGAAAAGAGGAAGGGCCGAAAGAAGAGGAAGAGGGGGGAGAAAGAGGAGTTAGAAGAAGGGGTAGTAGAGTCATATGGGTTCCAGTATCGTAGGCTCAAAATGGAGATTGTATGTAGAGAGACTGTTGGAGTGAGCAATGAGTTTGGCTTGCCAAATCGATTGGAGAGCTGGCTATATTGGTGTTTGAAGAGTCTGATTTAGTCTAAACCCTAAACCCCTTCAACACATTTTCTAACTTTTTTGGACAGAATTGCCCCTTCTTTTTCTCTTTCCACTCCTCTTCCTCTCATCTATCTATGGATCTGGTTCCTGATGCAGATGCGGTGAAGAGGCCTAGCAGCGCGTAGCGCAACAAGGTGCGTGGAGGCGGAGGCGAAGGCCCACACAGGACCGGGTGCACACGGAGCTGGTGGTGGTGATTGCGCACGGGGAGAAAGGCCCGTGCGGAGGCATGCTCGTGCACGGTGCTGAGGTCCTGAGCTCCAGCAATTACATGCGCCTTGGCGTGCCCGCGATACGGCAGGGCAGAGCTAGTTGTGAGCGCAAAAGGAGACGATCGGTGGTGGAGCTCGCAGTCCACGGCCCGGAAGACCTCTTCCAATTACAACGGCCGGGTCCTGTGGAGGGGCCGCACGATGGCGGGGCGGCTCGGCGGCCACTCGCCGGGTCTTGAAACCAAGAGTGAGGCTACCGCGCCGGCTCGGGTGGTTGTACATTGTGCCGAGGTTGTCCGTGGAGACCGAGCCATGGCAGTCCGTCGCTGCCAGATTTCCTAGGTGCTGCCACCGCCACTGATAAGGTCGTCGTGTTCCTCGTCGACACGGTGCTTCGTCCGGCCACCAGAGGAATTAAGGGAGAAGGACATTGGTTTCAACTGCTGATGGTGGTCTATGCAATCACTGGATCCAAAGCCCTTGAGAAGGCAATTGGTCACTGCTGGGTTGAGCTGCTCAAGCAGTGTGCTGTGTGCAGGTGGTGTGAGGAGGAGAACCAAGCCGACTTCGCGCCGCCTACCCTTGCATGCTCACTACCGATCCACTGATGCCTGAGCTGCCAGATAAGCTGAACAGGAGAGAGAAGAGGGGATGAAGGAGGAAAGGGCAAGATTCGGTCCAAAACTGATGACGGCTGTATAATTTTGGTCGTTAAAATTGATTTGGGCCGATTTCTGGGTATCCGATGCCGATAACTTTTGGTGGTCGCTAATGCGTGTGGGCTGCCATCGTTATTTCTTTTTCTTCAGTTGGATGGGCTGTGCCTATCGTCGTTATCATCCTCATCCTCTATGCCTCATAGCAGCCACCGGCAACCAGCGTCCTCAGCGCTCCGGCCGCATGTGCCACTCTGTCCACCACCAGTCATGAGCTTCTACTTCTGCCTCCATTTGTTACACCTGCAGCTGCACACTCGCTAGCTGCTGCCGATGATGGAATGTAGCTCTTGCCGCCGCCGCCCTCGTCTCCGGCCATCACCACCACACTTTTGTAGTCGGTTATGACCTTTAGCGACTAAATTCTAACTTTTAACTACCAAAATTTCCTGTCATTATTACTCCTTTCTCTAGTAGTGATTTCAGGCACCTGATAAATAGCATCTGTGAAATTTAAATTTAAACCTGGATCCATTACTGAAATAACATGAATAACAAAAGTCGAAAGAATATTTAATATAAGTACACATGTAGATGGATTGCCACGTTGGCTGGAAAATTAACAATTAAGGTCTAGATGGAAACAGGCCTGACAAAGAGAGACTCAATAATCTCCCTAAGAAGCGTGGCAAATGTGAATGCATCCTTTCTGTCATCGTAGAAGAGTACCATGGAAACTATAAAGTTCACAACTCGCTGCACCATGGGTAGCAGTGTACGATTCTCAAGGCGGGTCTGGTTCGTGCTTCTCCATTTGTCTTCGACCAGTGAATCAATCTTCGCAAAGGCAACCTCGCTTGTGACCCCAGTCTCATTCATGTTGCACTCTGTGGAGCTCGCGACATCTCCCATATTCTTTCCATGCTTCACTTAAATAATACATATAAAAATGTGAAAAATATATATGTTTAACTAACTATTGGAAGGCAATATTTTCTATTTGTTTTGTTCTTAAGCAGATGATGTTTTTAATATATGTAGTCAAGGCTCAAAATACAACTCACTAATATATGCAAATATATTAAGACTTGTTATGTGAAAATAACATTAATTTTTAGGCTTATTGTAACGAATACTTTCATATTGTCACGTTTTCATAATTTTCATGAACATATATTGATTAGAAATGGTAATGATAAAAATGTATATTAATTAGAGGTTATTAATTTCATAACCCACAACTAAAATAGAAATGCGAAAGTAGTAACATATATGTACCTTGAATGCAGCAATATCATTCATGAAACGCCCAATCTTAGCACATGCTATGACTGCAGCATTGCCACTAGCTGCCCACTCAAATGCTTCTGTCGTCATTGCATCACCCCAGCCAACCATAGCAGCCACACACAATAATTGCACAGCTGAGGATTTGGTAGACAAAACCACCTGATCTTTGAGGCTTGGCTTGTATTTCTGGTTGGACCATTCAGCTTCTTGGAGATAATAATTGGACTGCTTTTGAAACTATAAGCAAATAATTAAAACAAAATCAATAACTACAGAATAATACCACTAGAACATATATGTGCAAAAATTAGTCTTATCTCGACACTCAAAAAGTATGTAATTTTCCCATATATGTGTGTGTGTTAGACAGAATGTTTCTACCTCTTTTTTGGTGTAAGAAACCATGTTTTTTTCATTGTCTGTCACTTGATCCTCAAACTCCTTAAAGTTAATCAGCAATTTACTATAGAACTTCTTCAAGTACTCCGGTAAAATCGAAATAGCACTCTTGTCCCATCTGCACTAGTTTTGTATGAAAATTAGTCATGCTAGGATACAGTACTTGTCATTTTATATGCTCCCTCCATTCTTTCTTTCTTATCAATTAAGGCATTGATATGAACTCCAGATCTTACATTTAATCATTATCTTTTCTAATGATATGTCCATACCTCAAAGTATTTGAAATATAACTGCATGAAAGTATTTTTCACAACAAATCTAATACTCCTTCCAACCCCAAATATAAGTTGTTTTAACATTCCCAAATGTTTGCCAAAATACATGTCGTTTTAGGAATTGTACGAACTTTTTTCATATTTTCTTACCTCGCCAATTCTCTCAAAAATAATTGACTCTTTCTTTCCAATGCGGAATAAATGAAGGACAACAAAGTCATCTGAACTATTTCTTAATTCTTGTACCAAGTCTAAAATAACTATATTTAGGATCGGAGGGAGTAATGTCAATTTGATATATGCCGTAGAAATTTGATATCTTCTTCAATATATTTATTAGTAGCTTAAGATGTTACATTTTGTCTTCACTTGTCAAAGGATGTTATCTATTTTGGAATGGATGGAGGGTACACTTGATAAAGTACCCATAAACAATAAAACATACTGAACTAATCCAACCTTTGTATGGCTGTGTTAAGCTGATGGCATTCCTCGATGGTTGCATGAGCATCATACGTATCATCCATCACAGTAACCAGTGCAATTAATTTGGCAACAAACATTCTCGTGAATGCAAAGCCTTCCTCATAGAACATCATGTATGACCAAGTGTACGCATCTATCACGCGATCCCTAATGTAACTTAGACCATGTATCCATAAAGATCTTTCCACCATCTGAAAAATAATCATTCCAAGAGTGTGCTTAGAACTTTAATTATATGAACAATTAAGGAGCTAATCGTTATTTTACCATGCTAGCTTGTGGGTATTGGGTACTCCCTTGGTTGATTTTTCAAAATATATACATTGTCAGTGTAGTTTTTCACACAAGAGCATTATTCTGCTCCAAGATAATAGAAGTGTATTTACTCTGAATGAAATTGAAAGATGAAGTGACATATATTCTTAAAAAACAGATAGTATATGATAACATGCATTACTATGGACAATTCTTGCTATCAAGTACATATGTGAAAGGCATGGACTGGTCATTTATTTGTGCTTAACAATTTGGTTATTTAGTGCATTCCATTGTTATCTAAAAAGACCTATTAATTATCTTTCTAGATAATGGATAAACCGGCTGTTGTATCTAAGATGCACAAAACCAACTAATGTTTATCTAGTGAACAATTATCAAAGAGATCGATCGACAGGCATACTCAGAAATTGCTTTGAGTTCCTTCAAGTGGATATGTTGCAGGAGGTTAAAATCCAGCCTTGCGAGATCAAGAAGAATTGGGATATGTCCTTCCTCTTGCCGGTACTCCAACATGTAGCAAATAGTCTCAACTCTCTTGAAAGTCCTTGGCAGTGGTAAGGTAAGTGCACGCCGGCCTGACTTGACCAGCTAAAGGAGGGTTGAGAACACTGTCTTGACTCATCAATTTAAGGTGTTCCCATGCGAAAGAGATTGCTTCCTCAAGCTCTGGCTCGTCATGAATGAGGAGGTGAGCCGCGTTGTATAAACTTAGTAGCCCCCTTGGGTCATTCGCTATCTCACTTCGAAACCTCCCATCATCTTCCTTGAATTTGTTGAATGCATCTGCATGGAAAAAAATATTTGTCATTGATCACAAGAAAGTTGGATTATTCGATCCATAATGTGACTAGTTTTTCCAGCAATCTATAAACTACTTTTTGCTGTACCCAACATCAACTTAAAACATTCCCCTGTTTTCTTACATTGTGTGTGATGTTTGTTTTGGACTGACAAAAATAAATTATTATGTTGTAAACAAAATAACAGACGTATCTTAGCGACTATCTACAAATGAAAAGATAAAAATATCTAATCTTGGAATAATAAATTATTGGTCTATATAACTGTAGATACAAATAGAAAGAGCTGCAAACATCTCCTAAAACAAGTTCTTAGGTTGGCTATTAGTAACTGTATATTTGATCTTATTGAACTTCAGAAGAAGCAAAAATCAGCAAGACCTGTCCCACGAAGTTTGGATCGCTTAGGGTGAATCAGAGTCAAGAACAATTTTTGGTCGGCACAAATTTATCTGTCCCATATTCATAGATGGATGGATGCAGTTCGATACCTGGAGGCACCCAAAACCCATGCTCCCTAAGCAGGCAAAACAGAAGAGCAACCTCATAGAAGCTTCTGAATTCACTGCCACTGATGCTCATTAGAGCATCTTCTATCTGCTCTTGGAAGAGGTGATCGATTCCAAGATGTTGAACGGAATCCACTAAGTTCATCCTCGCAGACATGTCATTGAAGGTCCCAAATAATGTCCTGATGTCCCCTTTCAGCTTCGCGGCCCTCTCATGCATCCATTGTTGGATCATGTGATGGTCTTGGTGATGAACAATTGTCAAATATAAGTGTTTGTGAAAATACGGAGTTGTGTTTTCAGACGGTGAATAGTGCTGACAGGTTGTGTACCGGTCAGACCGGGCTGAGGCGACTGGTCAGACCGGAGGTATGCGAGTGGTCAGACTGGCCGTCACGTGGTCTGACTGGCAGAGTCTGCAGAGGCTGAATCGGTTTCGGATTTGGATGTTTACTTCGTGGATTTGACTTATAGTTAGTTTCTATACGTGTGGATACTGGTGTTATGCTAATGTGAGTCAAGTTGGGGATAACTTGCACTCGGATATGGAGTTTCTTTGTTGTTCACGTGCAGGTGTTACTTGAGGCCATGGAAGTATAGTCGGTGATGGATCGGGACTAGGCTTGGGAGAAGTTGAGGTCCAGACGGTCGAGGATATCACGCGGGATGCTCAGGCTAGAGAACAATGCATGTGAAGGTGAAGGTTTCCATATGGCGTACACGTGGTGTTGTATGCGTATGGAAAGCAGAGTCAAATTTGGTAGGAGTCCAAATTTGGATAGTGTTGAGTTTGTTGCTTGTATGGGAGATTTCCTATGGAATTAGGACTTCTTGTATGAGTAGGATTCGTGGCTTGGGGCAGCCACGTTGAGGGTATAAATAGAGGGGCAGGGTGTTATTTCTCTGCATTGAGTTTTAGATCAAGCTTTTAGAGCTTTGAGTTAGGGTTTTGATATTAGTCGAAATTGTGGAGAGGAGTGCTGTGGTTGCACTTTGTAAACACTAGTTGATGCAATAAAGTCGTGAGATTTGATCTACATCTTCAAGTTTTTTTCTACCGGCGTTGTTCTGGATCTCGACGGTCAAACCAAAGTACTACAGGCGGTCTAACCGGCGAGAGGCGGCGGTGCAACCGGTGACACTACACCGGTCAGACCGGCGGCGGCATTTTGACAGCAGCGGCGGCGGTGGCGATCTACATCGAAAAGAGGGTAACTTTAATTTCCACTTAAAGTTTTTGGTTTTTGGTGTTACAACCATTCACCCCTCTCTGGTTGGCTTAGTTCTTGATCTTCGATCCTACAAGTGGTATCAGAGCCTTGTTCTTCTTCTTTGGATTTTTACCGATCTAAAGTTTTTAAGCCATGGCTAATAAGTTTTCAACTAAGCCGCATATTTTCGATGGTGTCGATTTTCCTTATTGGTGTGACAAGATGCAATCTTATATTATGGCTCAAGAATATGACATTTGGCTTAAGCACTACAACGGCACCCCTCATCTGTGTCGGGCTGCAACCCACATCTGTGTCAGGTATGGCGCCCGACACAGCGCAAAGGTCAGTGATGTGAGGAATCATCTCAAACGGGCATAAGTCCGTCACGGATGAAGCTATCTCAATCGGGCCTCAACTAATGCCCGTCACCGATAGCTTTGATCGAGACGACCAGTCAAATTATAGCCCGTCACGGATGACTATCTCAATCGGGCTACAACCATAGCCCGTTACAGATGACTGTATTCTCAATCGGGCTTTAACTATAGCCCGTCACGGTTGACTATAACTCAATCGGGCTTTAACTTATAGCCCGTCACCGATGAGTATGACCACAAAAAAAATAAATATTGTTTTTTGGCTAGCCTCAGGCCTGTGCTAGCCATGCCCGCTGCAAAATAACAAAAATAATCCCAGCATCCCTATCCCTGCATCCCCATCTCAACATTCACATATATTCATATATATTCACACATCCGAGCATCCCCATTCACATATGCCATTCACATATATTTTACAGAAATAACATTCATATTCACACATGCATACTGGTCACATGCATAGAGATAACAAATATAATAAACATAAATATTACATAATAACATGTGTTTGACAATTCAAACAGGACGTTAAAAAATGTTCATCACTTACACCTGAACCCTAAACATTCCTTTAGGGTGAATAATTTCGCGGAGGATGAAGTCGGCAATCTCCTCACGAATGTCCTCAAAGCTGCTACCCGGATCCTTTGAAAATTTGTCCTACATGTACATAATTCGAAATTAGTCGAACGATCTTTACATACATATACATATATATATATATATATACTTCAATTTAGTTACTACATGTCAGGAATGAGACCACAAACCTCCAATTCAGCCAAAGTCTTCACCTTTTCTTTGCACAGAAGGCGCATGTTGTGGCAGACATGGAATCCGCACTGGTCGCCTATTTGTTGTTTGACTGGGAAGTCCTTCTTGTGGATAAGAGTGTCTTGCCCTGTCTTTCGAAGGCCTCCTTTTTGCACATATTGGCCCCACACTTCATCTATTGCGAGTTGAATCGGGGTCCAATCGTACAGTTGCTTGTCAATTTTGGAGTTTAAGTAGTGGCATGTACTCCACTTAGGCGTTATTACCAATAGGATCCAATGTCCACTGCGGCATTAAATTAGTTAAAGTTAACACTAAAGCTAGACGTGTAATGCAATGTATTTAGGGAACACACTTACTATTGATTGTAGGCGCACATGATGTACTCCTTGTCTTGTCGGGCCCAGAAGGTGTCAAACAAGTAGTTTACCATTCCACTACGGTCCCCTTGAAGATTTGTGACATTGACTACCTGAGGATCAAGGAAGGCAACTTCCGGTGCATTCTTGAGACACCACTTCCAACTCAACCTACACGCAAGCCAAACGCTCTTATAAGCATGTTACACGGATTGAGATGAATAATTTTCGTGAGCAAGAGTACTTACAAGGAGTAGCACTTGAGGAGGGTTGTGTCCACCGAGCGGAGCCTGTAGAGGTCGAACAGATTCTTGAAGTCTATCACGATAAAATTTGATGGCCCAAGGAATGGCGCTCTGGCGTGTTCGCCTATTATATCATTTTCTCTATTCTTCCTTCTCACGTTAGATTTCTCCATGTAGTACATATGTAGCTCCTTACAAGCGGGGCCCATCGTTGCTAGAACGTCGTCTCCAACCAATGGCATGCCTAGTTGATAGGACGATGGAGGTACGGGCTTCCTATGTGTGACGGGCCTCTTGGTCAGATCTAACTTTGTTGGAGCAAGACGTGAGAGGTGCAGCTTTCCTTTTCCTCGCACCCCTGCAGCAGGTTTTTTGATAACTCTTCTTTGGGGGGAAGAATGCGCCTTCCTGCTCTTCTTCAGAGGTGGGGGTTTAGTGATCGTCATGCTGTCGACCTCCATAGGCTCGCCCCCAAAGTCCGTGTCGTACAGTAACTGGACATCGTCAATTTCATGATGACCGGGAGCTGGAGGGGCTGAAGGAGCAGGGGTACTTTGTACTATTAGACGACCGCTTGGTGCAGTGCTTGGCCTCGGGATCACCCTTATCTCAATGAGGTCCTTGGGCCATTGGATGAAGGTTCCACGTGCATTTCCAAGGGTTAGGACCTCGTCGTTTGGTGCCAGAGGGAGGGGGAAATGATCAAATTCGGGCTTCACCGAGTCAACTTGCACTTTCGCATAATCAGCCCTAAGTTGTGCCCCATGCACTCTTGTCTCCGGGGTCGGCTTGAAAGTAAGGCCCTCAGCTGCAGGAACCGAGAAGGTCGGCACCACCCTTACTGTCAGGGTGCAGCTAGTTGGTTCCTGCGATAGATTCATAAATATTGTCAGAATAGTACTTACCATATGGTTTCGTTAAGAACTCTATTCGTACTATATTATCGTACCGTTATTTGGTCGACGGCGACGGGGACCGATGGCAGATCTTCCCCCGCCTCAGTTGATGCACAACTGCTGCGCCTCTGCGTGGGACTAGCTAAATCTTGTTGCGTAGCAGCAGCGGCAGTCACCGGGAGATGTTGCTCTTCTCGAATCTCTTGCCTGATACGGGCCCTCATCGATTCAAGCTTTTCGTCGAATTCAGAACTCAATTCGGCTCTGACCTGCTCCCGGATCTGGGCGGCAAGGCGGGCATCTTTCTCCGCCTTCGTGACTGTCCGCTTCTTGTACTGCCACGCGTAGTCTGGAAATCCAACTTTCCATGGTACGTTTGCGCCAAGTCCTCTTGTCCGTCCACGGTGTTCCTTGTTGCCCAACGCTTTACTGAGAATGTCGTCCTCGCGTCTTTAAGAACTGACCTCTTGCGAGGCTTCTTGGGAGGCAACCAACTGCAGCCCGCTAGCCCAGCAACGGCCGCTCTGTCTTGCCATGTTGCTAACACCAAGTCTGACCGCAACAGCCTCTACCGTCACTACCCTAAACCGTGGGAAGGGAATTGAAAGAGCCCCATCACTGCCATCCTCATCCCATGTGGAACTCTGGCAACGGCAAGGTCATATAGGGGAGGTGGGGTGCGCGTCGGTTCAGCTAGGTTGAGATGGTGCGCATCAAAAGCACTGAAACCCGGGCTTCTCTAAAATCCACTCATCAAGAAATATGCATTAGCCAAAAGTTTGAGTTCAAATTTAAGAATGAAAAATAAAAATGCCAGCGCATTTTGAATTAATAATTGTATTCAAAATTTGTCTGGTAAAAAGCCAACGCCTAGCCAATTACTAGTTTTTATCGGTTTTTTTTCTGGAAACACTAGCAAAAATGCCCGTGCGTTGCAACGGGTAAAAACAATAAACAATATAATGATATAGATTGGTATTTTAATTGTAATGAATAATATAATTCTATTTATAAAGAAAAAAAAGTTATATACCAAATTCAGTTGTACTTTTAAGATATGTTTTATCTTTATCTATTATAAAAAATTCAAGATAATTATATACTCATCTGCTTTTGTCCATCGCTCGGTGGAATCGAGCAACCCTACGCGTGGAAGCATTTCATAATAATAATAATAATAATAATAATAATAATAATAATAATAATAATAATAATAATAATAATAATAATAATAATAATAATAATAATAATAATAATAATAATAATAATAATAATAATAATAACAACCTGGTTCAACCAAACTCAGTAATTTCAATCCACTCCGAAGAACGGATTCTCCAGCCTAACTACAAAACCATAATTTGTCTTGCAACGAAGGAAACCATCACCGCAGAAGGCTGAAAAGTACTGTCATATTACATACAAAAGTATTCAAATTATGTCCGCCTTTTGAATCCCCTCTGGACAATGGTTGCACAAAGAATTTTCTCTTATAAATACTGATCATCCAAAAAAAACGATAATCGATGGTGGTGATCTGTAGTTTTCAAACTAATGTTTGAATTAAAAAGCAAATATAGCAATGATCCTGCCAGTTTTAATTCAAATGAAATATTTTTGCAACTTCTGATATCGGTGATTACATGCAGCAAATTTTGCCATGACAAAAAAACTATTTTTAATAGACCCACAAATAGATAATAAAAATAAGAAAATACATCCAACCGTAAAAACATTTCTTTCAACCTAGAAACGATAAGGACTTAGTTTCTAGTTGACTGATTAATTGTGCTGTCTTTTGTTCATGATGATATAGTTACGAATTGAACTTGTTCTCCTGGTAGTGTGAACCGAATAGGACTTGAGTTAGATCAGAAATATGGGCCCTGATTGGTGTTAACTGAACAGGAATTGGTGAAATCATAAACATGGGCTTGGGCTGGTCCAATTGGATAAATAACATGGGCTTGGGCTGGTGGTAACAGAAAATAGGGCTTGGTCATAAGCATGGGCTTAGGCTGAAACATTGGTTTAGGCTGCGGGCTAAGGCAACGTTAAAAACATCTTCAGTTTAAAAATATTATTATTGATTTTTTTATTTATATTATGTCAGGTGAGACGACAGAAACAGTAGCTAAAGAAAAAGATTATTCGAAGCCCAAAGGGTGTAAAAATATTCTCATAACGGAACCCGACAAGTGTCCAACTGTAACACCCTAAAAATTCGACCGACGAAAGCAAAACCCTAAAACGCGTAATTTCAAAAGCCTTTAATCAAATTTGCATCATGTCAAATTTAATTGCCTTTTTTATTTGGATCTTTATTTGTGGAGTTTAATTAATCATTGTATAAAGGGAATTAATTAGGTATAAACCCTAAAAAGGAAATTGGCTAAATAAATAATTAAGAAAATAAATTGAAATAAGTTTTAGGCAAAATTGGTAATAAATAAAATATACTACATGGATGTCTTAAGCGAGTTTTCTATTTATTTTCGATCAGGATAAATTCATACCATTAAATAGGAAATAATAAATATATATAAATACGATCTCTAAGTATTAGAATTATTAAAAAGGGACTTAAATAAATATTGAATATCTAAACATTTTTAAAGTTGGGCAAATTCATATTTGAATGTGAAATATTGTCATTCAAATATTTAGTTGGGGAAATAAATTTACATCACGATTTTATCTATTTTTTTAGCTAGAAAACACTAAAACAAAGAAATATCCCTGGCGGCACTGTTCATTACACGCCAGGCGTTCGACGCGGGTCTAGCCCGGCCAAACGCCCAGCCACCGTTGCCGCCGCGCCGCGCACCGTCGCCATCCATCGCCGTCGCCGTCACCTCAAGCCCCATACCCGTCGTGTCGCCATCGCCGCCCTCTCCTCTACCGCACGCCTCTGCCGCGCCGTAGCCATCCATCGCCGCCCTCCCCTCTGCTGCATGCCTCTGCCACGCCGTAGCCATCCATCGCTGTCGCGTCGCCGAGCCCCGCGCCGCCGCGCACTGTCGTCGTCGCCTCCCTCTGCATGCGCTGGCGCCGCGTCACCTCGCGCCCCGCGCCGCTGCCATGTCACGTCGCCGCACCGCCCAGCTGCCTCGAGCCCCGTGCGTCGCGTGTGTCGCATCAGCCTACACCGCGCCGGCCACCGCGCCCCTCCCCGCCCCTATAAACCCTCCTTTTCTCCCTCCCTCTCCACCCCATCTCCCCCACCCTTCCCTTCCTATTTTCCCCAACCCACTGAGCTGCCGCCTTGCGCCGCCGCCGTCGCGTTGCATTACCGCCGCCGTGCTACGCCGCCGTGCCAATGCCCCGCTGTCGGTAAGCCCTCTCCCTCCTTCCCCGTCGGCCGCCGCCTGTAAGAGAGAGAGGGAGAGAAAAGAAAAAGGGAGAGGAAGAGCGGAAAAGAGAGAGAGACAGAGGTAGAAGAGAAAAGAGAGAGGCAGAGAGGAGAGAAGAGAGAAAAGAGAGAGAAAAAAAAGAAAAGGAAAAAGAAAGGAAAAGAAAAGGAGGGGAAAGAAAAGGAAAAAAAGAAAAGAGAAATTTAGGAAAAAGAAAATTAAATATATATATATATATATATAATAGTGTAGAATTAATCGTAGGCTATTTTTGGAAATTCCTAGAAAATAAATTGAGCTTAGGGAATTGATTATAGATTGTGAGAGGTTAATTATTTAGTTATTTATTTATTTATTTATTTATTTATTTATTTATTTTAAGAATGATAGAAGTATGGTAGAAATTAGGGTTAATTATTATAGGAATCTAATTACAGAGCGGATTTATTAGGAATCGCGTAAATTAAAATAAGTAAAATACTTTAATCAACTAATGCCAATAATTTACGATAAAATGGATTAAAATCGGAATAGTACTATTTCACAAATATTGGAATCGATAACGAAATTCGACGCTCGCGCTCGATCTCTTTTTTTAATTGGATTTTATTGGATTTCATTTGAATTCTAATTGAATTCAAATCAATTCTTTGACACGTAATTCTAGACTCCGAGGGAGTTGCAATTCCAAGTGAGGATCAAGATCCGCAGGATTACGAGCAAGGCAAGTCATCATTAAACCTTGAGAATATTGAACCGATTGCGAACTTATTTTGGATTTTAATAAAGTTTGCATGCTATATGAGTATATGTGAATGCCCTATTTTGCTATATGTCATACCTTTGATATTGATTACCCGTGCAAATCTTTGTAAACCACAATATCGTGTGTTTTCAGTCAATGCTTGACAATGCTTAGTCATGCTACTTTAGAATCATGCATATTCATATTTATCAAAATGTTTTATGCTCGGGCAACTACCTTTGGAAGGTGGTTAAGATGCGGCATGTGGAGACATGAGCACCACATTGCCATGACATTGATGACATGATTTGTGAAAGGAAAAATAAAACTATATAACTATTTTCGACTGGGGCGGCTGGAGAACTTGGGTGGTGTCCGATAAAGGCAAGTGCCGACCCTAGTCAGTTAAGGACCGAGCCATGAAGCTAAGCATGAAACGACCCCCGTACAACCGTACTTCTCGAATGGGTATAGACCTAGCGGAGTAAATAGCCGAGCAAAAGCAGTATCCATGCACAGTGGTATTCTTGATGTGTATGAGAGGCGGGGGCCTACGGTGGGGTCGCCACCGGTAGGACCGCCATGTGTAAACCTAAACTTAATTATAATTTAATGCATGTGTAAGTCTTCCCTCCCCGAGAGCGCCAGAACTCCTCTCACTGCTAGAAACTTGTGACGCCTAGAGTGCATGAGGATGCAAGTTTATGAAGCGGGTACTGCCAATGTGAGGTTATTGAAATGCTTTGCCGTGACACGTCTTATGTGTTGGGACGAGGCTCATGCGTTGGGCAGTCGCGGATTATGGGTAAAGTGTACATCCACTGCAGTGTGAGTAAATCAAATCTATTTGAATAGCTGTGCTCGCGGTTATTGAGCACCGGGATGTATATTACACTTGGCTAGACTCTAAATTCTTAAACTAATTGGGATGAAAAATTGCATGATGATTTTTATGTTGATGGATCCCCTTTTTGGGAAACGAGGAGGGGTAGACCCCAGAAAACCATGACGACTCAATGGCGAGAAGCCATCTTTGGGATCACAATGGATAGTGGACAGAACCGTCATAGATTAATGAACTATAGTATTAAAATTTGATCAGTCCATGCTAGGTCTTAGGCTTGTGAAAAGATTTACAAAACTTGCTTTACACAAAAGAATCTGAAGCCATTCCTTGAAATACTCTCTATCATATGCATTAGTGTTGTGGTGGCTTGTTGAGTACGGTTGGTACTCACACTTGCAATTTACAACTCAACCAGAAGTCGGAGTTGACGATTCGGAGGATCCATACGCCTACTACTAGGAGGTTGCTGATGACGATGGCACTCAGTAGGTCTTAGATACGGTCGTTGCCTGTGGCAATGGCACTGTCACCGCCTCTAATCCGCTGCCTTATCTATTTTTGCTTTTGGTTGTATCCCGGACCGTTTGGTCCCTTATTCTAAGACTATGCCTTCGGGCCTATTGTTGTAATAATTCACACTCGACGCTTGTGTATGCATACTTGGTAGTTCAACTATGAGTTTATGTGTACCAGACTACTTGATCCAGAAAAATGGTATAGTGTACACGAATGATTCCTGTTGTGAAAACAGGGGTCGACACCAACCGACCTTTCTTAGATGAACGGGCCAGATTTGCACTAATGCACAGAAGGCTCCTGCAGCAGCAGCAAGAGCTAAATTAATGCGGAGTTTCCGCTTCCGCTACCTTTAAGTCATTAACAAATCCACAACAGGCCAATTAAGCTGTAAACTAAACCCAATTTGCATGCACTCCTACACATATAGCGCCCTCATCCCGACATATGATTGATTTCCCACCGGCCAAAATCAATTTCTATTAACATTGACCTCGCAGCTCGCGCATGCTCATCTCGTCAACTAATGAATCGTGAATTCTCTCTGTATAAATGGCTACTAATTCGGTACGTCATCAACGTCCTAATTAAGGCAATAATTCACACTGCAGACAGCAAAGATGATCCAAGCCAAGAAGCCAAGATCACCATTAATGGTGCTCATCGCCAAGAAGCCGCTGCTGTTTCTGGTGCTCGTTCTCCTGGTGTTGGAGCCAAGATCATCATCGGAAGCTTGCCTCGTCGGCGTCAATGGCGGCGATAGGCTTGAGAGCTTGGTTGACGACGAGCTGCAGTTTTCCCAGCTTGGCTTGGGCTTCCCTACCACCGTCGTCGCCAATGGCGCCAAGGTATGTACGTACTTAGCGCGAATTCAATTGCTGTAAGAAAGAAAAAAATCACTCAAATGAGAGGTTAAATTAGGTTCTAATTGACTGAGAATGCAGCAAAGTTTTTTAATTGTTCGAGCAAAGGAATTTCTTCAGCTTTTTATGCTCTTAGATGACATTGGTGAGCGTGCCCGTGCATGACACAATGGCCATGTTTGGGGAGCTTTTGTCACTACAGTTTCTTTTAAAATCCCTATCTTCTCAAATAGTCTATATTTTTATTTAGATTCAGAGAATATGTGGTTATAAGGATTCGAAGTCAGAAGATTGAAAACCCAATTTTTTTTATTACGCGGCATACGCACACGCACACACACCACTGCACACACAACATCACACTTGCACCTCCGTAAATGCGTCTCCTAACACATGCTCCAAGAGATAGAAACCAACGATATATCATTGATCTCACTAAATTCTGTTGAAACCCCATCTGTATGTGCATAATATTCATGGGCATCAAGATTTAAATCCTGGTGAGTGGAGTCATACACCCACGACTTCAACACCATACCACGGGTTATTCAATAGGACAATAGTTACTTCTCAGAATATCGAGCAACTCAAAATAGGACCTACTCGTATATACATATAACGGGCACAATTTTTCATTATAAAAATATGTTTGGGATTAAAAGAAATTAGTTTCAACCAAAATGAGCGCGTAAATTGTCTTTTCAAAAATTTCATACCCTGTTCGTCGCTACCAAAATCTAAATCTAGGCTCTGGTCATCTATTACGCGAATATCATCCTAGCTAACATCTTGCCGAATATTTGACACAGAATGATGTGGAGGAAGTTGTGCAACATGGTACATGGACGACGACGCCGACAACGACGAGGACGAGAGGCTTCCCCATCGCCGGCAACTTGATGATCTTCTTCCTCTCGCCAAATTGCTTGGTGTATATATATATTAAGAAAAGTTTTGTTTAGCCTCATAAGCTTGTTAATTATTTTCTTTCCAGTGGCATCGATCCATGCGATGTTTACTAGCTTGTATATATACATACATGAAGGTCATGAGTTTTTAATTATTTACTTTGCGATTTGCAGACCTTGGACTCGTTGCAATGCGACTAGATGCAGATAACCATGAGCACGATGAGAACCTTAAGATAATGCGTGAACAGAGAGGCTACTTGCACATGGTTAGTCATCTTGCTATTAGGTCAATCTTTACTAAAAAAAAGATGCGCATGCTTAAATTAGTTTATGTTTCTGCTTGCAAAATATACTTGCTATTAGGTGAATCTTTACTAAAAAAAGATGCAGGCATGATTAAACTAGTTTTTTTCTGCTTTCAAAATATACTCCATATAGACATAAATATTCGATATTTACAACAGGAACTGGTCAAACTATTAAATTTGTTCATCAATTTATATTTAAATAAGTTTATGGTGGTATTGTGATAGCCCTTGGCAAGATAAATTTATATATGTCATTTCTTTTTACTAAGCATCTGAGAAGTTGATGGTGTAGATTTTAAAAGTTTTATCAAATCTTATTGTAAATGTCAAATATTTATGATGGAGGGAGTAGAAGCTTAGAAATGATTACCTTACTGTTACATATCAATATATCCTATATAGTTGGAACCAAAAATTTTTGACATATATTTATTTGTCATATGCATTTACAACCCGCTAAATATGCTTATTGCTATAAAGCTCCATGTGTATTGAACCATGACACCTACAAAACTAATAGCTATTAGATCCTCTAATGTTTAATACATAAGCATCCAAGTGCCTTATAGAATTACAATTTTACATCAACTATTGTAGAAAAAATATTGTCCATTTAAATATTGTGAGTACACGATTTACAAATTATTTTCTTCAAATTTTTTTGAAGTGTTTTTAAATCCCCCGCTGCAAAACGGGGGATATCCACTAGTATATACTAATGAGTAAATCCACCCCCTGTCACCTAATTTTGGCATATCCATCGTAATGGGCCATTCATTATTGTTTATATGAAAGAAAAATAATAATAATGTGGTTTACCTCTTTCGGAAGACATCATAGTCTCCTTGGAGAAAAGCTGTGATTAATTTGGGCCAGCTCTAGTTAGATCTCAATGGCCATGGATTGTAACCTTACTTATGGCTAATAATAATCATTTGATTCAACCTAACAAATCGAACTTATGTATATGCATTTTTTTGCATTTTCTTAGGACATTGTTGAATTGACCCCGGAGAAAATGCCAAATTATGAGATGATGATTAAGAGATTCTTCGAAGAACATCTCCACACGGATGAAGAAGTTCGCTATTGTCTAGATGGCAGTGGTATGTGCGAGCAATTTACTTTACCTTGATTTTCAGTAGCTAACATATATTTTCTCCATTTTGTTATGGTTTTGACAAACGAAACCTGTCATCTCAAAAAACAAAGAACTTTGTCGATTTCACCATGTTGGTTTTGAATTTTGAAATGAAGGTTACTTCGACATAAGAGATGAGAATGACAAGTGGGTCAGGGTGTCAGTGAGGAAAGGTGCACTCATCGTTGTGCCAGCCGGCATCTATGACCGCTTCACACTTGATACCAACAACTACATAAAGGTAATTGAAGTGCATAAAATTTTCAATTAATGGAACCGAAAGAGTTAAATATTGTTGGTATCTCATTTATTTGTACAAGGTTTTATCAGATTATCTTTTGAAGGTAGTTGTGCTAACTGCATCACATTAGCTCCAAAAAGTAGCTAGACAACGACAAATATCTCTACTATCTATAGACTCATAAAGCAGATATACTTGGTCAGCAAATTCCACTTGGTCCTTAACAATAATTTCACTGTACCCTTGCAAACATTTTTAGTCAATTTTTTTTGTTTCTGAATGGGTATCAAAAGTTCCCTTGCAGTACGGTAATCATTTCCTGATTAATTAACTGACAGTTGGGGCCCGGGGCCTCTTGTTTGGGTTTTACAGGCAATGCGTCTATTTTCAGGGGGGCCAGATTGGACGGCTTACAATCGTCCTCATGATCATCTCCCTGCAAGGTACTGCTTCATTATGCAGTGATAAATGTCAGTGTTAATTTAAGATAACTCCTCTCTGGTCAAAATAATTTATACTGACCTGTTTTGATCCCCATCTGTTTTTTTTTTCTCAGAAAGAAGTATCTAGAAGCACTGCATAACAGGACTCCAAGATTTGGACAATTGCATCGAATTCGCTCAAAGATGGAGTAATTTTTATTTAAAAATAACATTACTTGTCTTTCCGCATCATTAATAAATTTTAGGTTTTCTGCATCCACCAACTGGTGTTGCGAAGTGATTAAGATGGTGGTGTTAGATAGGGTGCAATGGCCCAATGTTTGATCTCTTGATCAAGCAATGACAAGATATATATTCTCTCCATTTTAAAATGTATGTTGCCGTTGACTTTTTACATAACGTTTAACCATTCATCTTATTCAAAATATTTATATAAATATCATTTATTTTATGGTGATTTATTTTATCATCTAATTAAATATAATCTTAACTTATACTTTTATATACTTACACTAAATATTTGAATAAGATGAATGGTTAAACATTGTGCAAAAAAATCAACGATATCATACATTTTGAAAAGGAGATAGTATGTATCATGTATGTAAGTTTTTTTTTAAAAAAATGTATGATGTATGTAGAACAATTGCTCCAATGCAAATGTTTGCACTACTGTAGACCTCTCATGTATAACAGCTCAAAACAATCTATCTATAACGGGTATGTGAACTGATACACTGTCCATTGATCAAAGGAACCCTTATCTATATATAGCGGCTCAGAATTATGAGCTGTTACATTTCAGGGTTTGTTTATTGATGTAATACACAGATATACTCTTGGTAGTAACGGCTAGACATTCAGAGCCATTATAGATGAGGATATATCTATAATGGTCCATTCGTACCAGCCACTATAGATGAGAGGTGATAGGTGACGTCAAAATCTCATCTATAACGGCTGGGTATTAGCAACTGTTACAGATTATTATAACTGATACCCTTAAAAAAATGCAAGTACTTGAGCACACGTGCCACGATTGTAATGGCCATCACGGCACCATTACCCTTGTTCCACTGCTACTTGTCACTAGATTCATCCCCCCTAATTAAGCATAGACCGGCGGGATCACACAGCTCTTAACCTTGGATCAACCGGATCCAATAGCCTTAAGCTTAAGCAACCAGATCCAATAGTAGAAGGAGAGGGGGTCTGATGAAGACATCACTAACACACCGACACCAACAGGACCAATCACACGTGCAAGAGTAAAAGAATTAAAACACCAGGTGAATCTTCTCCTAAAAGATACTAATTTTAGTGAGAGTGGATTACTACCTAATGCACCAATTTTACTTGTTATCAGATTCAAAGAATAAGAGAAGGGAATAAAGATGGATTGATATTTGGAAAAGAGATCAACTTGAGTTTTGCTCGCTTGCAACATTAGTATACAATATATATTAGGCTAGATATTTTAGAGGTAAAATTGCACTAAAATTTTGCTACATATAAAAGCTAGCTAGCTTCAAGTTCAAGCATGCAATGAACCTGGGCATGTACTGTAGCGACGACATGGTACTGTTGCGCCGACATGACACTGTAGCTCCACCATCGTACTGTAGCACCGCCCTTATAAGCCTATATAAAGGGCAGCCCACCCCCAATGTAAATCAGATTTTGACACTTTGAAATATAGAATTCTTGTTCTAGGGTTTGTGTGTGATACTACTCCACCCCCCATAGAAATAGGAATTGATTTGAGTGACTTGCTCCGTTGTTCTTGTGGTTTGCTTTGCTAATTGCAAGAACACGTTTACTCCACGTGAGAGAGTAAACAAAAAGGATCGAAGCGTGTGGTTGGGTGAATCGAGTGCCGCAGGTTGCCGTGACCAAGACGGTGGTTGGCGGTGTCATTCATCAGGTTGCACGGGTCCAGTTACCCTTCAATCCTACGTCGTGAAGATCGGGCCAAACCCCGTTGCCCCGTATCATTTGGTATCAGAGCTCACGTTTACACGGTAGGATTTTACCCTAGCTACTTTATATTTCTATTTTAATTCCTATCCAAGAAAAAGCCTTTAAAAAAGTTTTCATTACCCTAGATTCAATTGAAAATTTCAGTGAGTTTTGCTAAGTTTAGATCCTTTAGAATCTTTGCTTGCTTTCGTGATCTAAAGTTCTTTTGCGTTGCTTTTGCATGGAACCAATTTCGTTTCATACCATATTTGATCTATTGTCTATCTTGGTTTTCTATTCCAAAGCTTGTTCAACATAACAAAATGATATTTTTAGTGAACCATCTCTATCTTTCGCGAATCTTTGATCCTAACAAAGAGTAGCCTTAGGAATATTGCTTGTGCTTTGCACTTTCATATCATTCAAAGTTTGATACCTAGGGGAGACTTGATCTAAAAAAATATCTGGGAGCAAAAAAAAATTTTAAAAGAATAGAAAAAGAAAGCAAGGAAAGAATTGAAAAAAAAAGTGACTTCCATCAGATTACAAATAAGTTTCTTACATAGGACCAATCCATGATGTCATAATCTAAAGTGCAAATCAGTAGCTCGTTTCCAACAATTGCAATCAAGCTATTGTCTTTCTATAACTTGTGCAGCACGAGCTATTTACATTTCAATACATACTGAAATAGCTTATTCCTTTGGTTGCCTCAAGTTTCATTATCCTTGTGTGTTGAGTCGCAATAAACGTCCCTTGCATCAAAGATCAGCAACTAGGTATCGGATTTCTACCTAGGATCACTACTTATCATTACAAAATTGTGAGCCCCAGTTTGTATACCGGAAACCCCATGTGTATTACAATACCATTCCCTGGATCAGTAGATGGTACACACATGGCACAGTTGTATATCTCAAGCTGACATCGTCTTACAGGTCTTACAATATGTTAATAATACAAGGGTAGCCCAAATGGAACCCGAATAGACCAAGCATGGTCGACAGCAACACAAAATACCAAAACAACTAAATGAAGTAGCGGAAGCGAAGCAGCGGCGGTCCATCTTATCCCACACGCATCGACTGGTGAACCTAGGTCCCTATTCCACCGTCCTCGGTAACTCCTTGCCAGCATAGCCCAAGTACAGGTCGTCACCAACACCTTTCTAAAAGATGTAAATAAGTAAGAGTGAGTACCAACCGTACTCAGCAAGCCACCACTACAGAATGCATATAATGTTCATAGGGGTTCAAGGATGGCTTGGTTTATTTGCATAAAGCTAGTTTTCACAAATTATTTCACAAGCCTATGCCATAACAGTTTTAACTGAAAACCACGTTAAGTTGAAGTTGTCATTAACCTGCGAGGGTTCATCCACCTTCCCCAAGCCTCGCTTGGTCCGGTTTACCCTCGCATCCAATTTCCACAATTTTAACCACTATGACCTTTTTGCATATCAGGCAAGGTCACACCTTCCACACCCATCATATTTTAAGCAATATTACAAATTGACGAGGCTAGTCAAGAGTAATACAAGTCCCGGCGCTCATTAACCGCGAGCACGGCTATTCGAATAGTTTAGTTTACTCACACTGTAGTGGTTGTACGCTTTTAATCCCACACTCCGTGACGCACCCAACACATGAGACTTGTCACGGCCCGGTTTTTCAGTTACCCTCGCATGGCGGCACCCGCTCCAAGGACTATGAATCCCCATTGCACCCCCGGCGCCACATTCCTACCTCGAGCCGGTTGTGAGGGGAGTCCTGGCGCTCCCGAGATTGAAGGTTACATCATACATATATAAAGCTTGACGTCATTAAACCACACACTTCCACATTTCCATACCGATATCCAGAACCTACCATGTCTGGGGTGCCACTCTACGAGAATAACCTAGTCCACCGGGTCTAACCCCACTCAAGAAGTGTGGTCGTACTCGGTTCGTTTCCTGCTTAGCTTCTTGACTCGGTCCTTAACTGACCAGGGTCAGCGGCTTACCGTTCCCAGAACCACCCATATTCTATCCGTGCCGCCCCAGTCGAAATCACTTTTGTTTAATTAAGTTTTTGGGTTTTCACAAAGGTTTTCATGATGTGGGTGGCGCTTATGTCTCCACCCGATCTCTATCAATCACTCCCATCGAGTGATCAGTGTAACCACATCCACATATCCCACATATGGAGTGTATAACGTCTATGTAAGCAGGGCTAAGCAGTGAGTAGATAATCACGCGTAAAGTAATATACTCCGGTAACAAAGGTGTGTAAATACATAAGGATAAACAATATCAAAGGTAAGGCTTTAAGCAAATGTAGGTACGCGTTTTATAATTAGCATGCAATTTTATTTGCAATCCACACATTTATAAAAATAGGATCAACATGTTCGAGGAAGGGGGCGTAGTGACTTGCCTTGCTCACTTGAGGGTTCGTTATCAATTGGCTCAGTTTCCTCCTCGCAGATGTACCCTGTCCGGTTGAATACTAATGTCACAAACTACTCGCTAACACAAAAAGAGCCAAAAATTCTAGAACAATCAAAAATAACCAAACTAGTGCCATTGCGTAAATCTTGATTTTAGAAAGATTTTGACGAAAGTTTCGTTCAAATCCGACTTAAAACGAGGGAGATATGGAATTCGAAAGATTGAAAAAGTTTTACAACAAAGAAAAGGGAAAGGTCTGACGGGTGGAACTGCCCTTAACTCCTCACGTACAGGTTTTGTTTTTAAAAGAGTGTGTGCATGGTGAGGTGAAGGGCTTGGGCGAGCTACAAGCATGCATGCATATGCACACACACGGCTAGCTAGCTGCATGCGTGTGAGCTGCTTGCATGCATGCACACGTACAGCCAGCTAGCTGTGTGGCGCATGCATGGCCGGCGGCACAGCGGTGATCGCTGTGGAGGGCAACCGCGTAGGGAACGGGTACGGTGTTGCGCCTCACAACGTTACCGTGCCGCGGCAACAACGGCGGTAAGGAAACAAAAGCAAGAGGAAGAGCAGGAGAGGAGCTCACCTTGCGGCAGCCGGGTAGCGGCACACCGAGCGGCGGTCCTTACACGAAACTACGGTCGTCGATGTACAGCCTGGGGACAGTCGGCCCGCGAATCATCCTCGCACACTACGTGTTCGATCGGTGGCAACAAACGAACACACAGCGTTAAGGAATAAATGTTAGCGAGTTAGTGCAGGTTAGGGGTTAGGGGTTAGCGAGTTAGAGGTCAGCGGGTTAGTGAGTTAGAGGTCAGCGGGTTAGTGAGTTAGAAGTCAGCGGGTTAGTGAGTCAATGGGTCAAATGTTAGATGTTAGAGGTTAGCCGTTCAATAAGTTAGTCGTTCTCAGGGTTCAGATGACGGCGCGGCGCACGGCGACGTCGTTGCCGGAAGTAGTACCGGGGAGGAGCATTAGATGTTATCTTTTTATTATTTAACCCAACAGGAATGAATGGCTTGGGGAGGCAAGATGGACTTCAATAGAGGGGATTGGGCGCGTAGAGGGATATATGTTACTTTGGTGAGGAGGATGGCTTGTTGGTGGACTTCGGCCCGAAGAACAAGAGGGATGTAACTTGGACTTGTGGATAGGTTGTAAGGCTGTTTGGCCCAATGAGGTAGGGGGAGGCGTTGTAGACTTCTTGGCGGACTTTATGGGCTTCGGCCCGACAAAGAAGAGGGATGCGATATGGACTTTTGTAAAAGATTTCATGGACTCGGCCCGATGGAAGAAGAGGGAGGTCTTATAGACTTCCTAGTTGGGTAGCCCAAAGAAGAGGGACCTGATTTAAACTTCTTCAAAGTTTGGGGGCCACGGAGAGAGAGAAAGGGATGGGTCCCACTGGTGGGTCCCACCTCTCTCTTTCTTTTCTTTTTCTTCCTTTTTTTTTCTCTCTTTTTTTTTTCTCTTTCCTTCTTCTCTCTCCTTATCCTTTCCTTCTCTTTCCTTCTTCATTTCTCTCTCTCTCCTTTCTCTTCTCTGCTGCTGCTTCCTGGAGGAGAGGAGGGTGCCGCGGGAGGGGCGATGGCTGGGGGAGGCGGCCGGCCGGGCGACGGCGCGGCACGGCCGGCGGAACGGCGCCGGCGCGCGGGGTGGCATCGGCTGCAGGCGGCGTGCGCGGCAGGGACAGCGCGGCTTGCGCGCGCTCGGCCGGGGTGGCGCGGCGGCTGGGAGCGGCGGCGCCGGCTCGATGCGGCAGAGCGGCGTCGACGGCTGGGAGCGGCGGCGCCGGCTCGGGGCGGCAGAGCGGCGTCGGCGGCTGGAGCGGCGGCGCCGGCTCGGGGCGGCAGCGCGTTGGCGCGGCGCGACGCGCTGGCGGCGCGGCCGGGGACGGCGCGCAGGCGCGGCGCGATGGCAGGGAGTGGCGTCGGCCGGGCAGGTGGAGGTGCGCACGTCGCGGTAGAGGCGGCGCTGGCCGAGGTGGAGGGGCGGCGCGGCGCGGCTTGCGCGCGGGCCGGCCACGGCGTCGGCCGAGCAGCGACGCACCGAGGCTCGGCTCGGCCTGGGCGATGGCCGGGCTGAGCGTTCGGCCAGGTGGAGGTGGCGCGTGACGCAGAGCTGCAGTGCACGGCAAGAAGGCGGCCGATCGAACGACAACGGTGTTCGGCCCGTCGGTGTGATAGCGACAGTGAGCGAAAAAGGGCGGCTTTTATAGCCGTCGCAGCCGGCGGATGGCGACAAGGGCGGCTCGGCCGAGCGGGGCCGACGGTCCTATTGGGCGGTCGCAGAGCGAGGATGGGGCTGTTGCAGGACGGCGTGGACGCGGCGTACGCGTTCGGTGTGGACCGCTGCCTCTGCGCTTGCTTGCATGGTGCAATGGTGCACGGGAAGCACGACCATGCTTGCATGGAGAGGAATGGGATGAGGGACAAAGCTTGTCGCTGTTTCCCGTCTCCCTTCACAGTGTCTCATTATTGCTGCCTGCTCTCTCGCTCAGCGGATACGACGGGGAACGGTGCGTAACTTGCCCGACGGAGCAGACGGACATGGTGCCTAATCGTTGGTTTGCCGGAGCGGTGCCTAACCACGGTTTGCAGGGAGCTCAGGGAATAAAGAGTTGGAGGACGTGTGCATGCATGCATGCTGTGAGTGTAATAGAGTTCGCTTGTTGCTATGCCTTGTGTGTTGGAAAAATAAATTTGCTTGTTGTTGTTCTGTGTATACAGGGAGGTAGATGAGTATTTTGGCTTGCAATGAATGGAGTGAGTAGGAAGCAAAATAATTTAGAACTGGTAAAAATTGGATGAGCGATTTAGGACGCATTTCGGATTCCAAAATCCAAACACGAAGATTTTATTTGGAGAAAAGATGACTGGAGGAAAAACTCGGCTTCTGCAGGTTCCATCGGTTCACGATTAAATTCGACGAGAAGGTTCCATCGGTTCACGATTAATTCGATGAGAGAAATGGCCATCGAATTTTGATATGTATCTGCACAAAAATATTTGTTGGCAGTAGGATTCCAGAACAAATATTGCTAGGATCTCCGGATAGAAGGAAAATTATTTGGAAAGATATTTTGGAGGGAAGAGAAGTGTGAGTCTACAAGGAAATAATTAATTGGGATCTTTGGCACAGATTCTAGACACACACAAATAAACAATTAACAGGCAAACTAAAATTATGCCTAGGACTAGACTTTGTCTGAGGAGGTCATATCCCGAAAATAGCCTATTAGGAATTTATATTTCGCAATTAAGGTTTCTAGTAAATATTTTACCAATAGACATTATTTTGCAAATAATTTCCAAAAGCTTATCACTCTATATAAAGGTGCATAGAAAATACTCAAGCTATTTCTTTAGTGGAACAATATTTGTTTTAATAAACTATCCCTTAATGGGTTTTATCCAAAATGGTGATACATTTAGATATATAGCTTTATTTATAAAGTAAATATGCTCAAGGGTTTTTGTTTTTCGAAAATAATTGGCATATGCAAATCATAGCTCCTTGAATAAATAATATTTGAAATCAAATATCGACGTATCCTCAGACGTTCGTCTATTAGCCCACGTGTAAACGAAAAACGACAGATCGAAGTGAGTTAGTTCAGACATGAATGTATTTTGAAAAAGATTTTTGGTTATTCTGAATTTTTAATTCCGTATTCCAAAGTCGAAATATTCAGGATGTTACAAAAATCCTGAAAATTTTCGGTTGCATAAGACTAACCCTCCAAGCTTCATAAAATAGCCACCGTTCTTTATAGCACTTGGGTCTCGATTCACTTAATCTATCTCCTTCGAGTGTTTGTTTACCTCCACTGGAATAATTTGTGGTTTTTCAATTTGTGAAACAATCATAAGAACTTCGGTAAGCAAGAATAGAGGTTAAGTTATTCCACTTAAATAAAGCCTATTGTTCTATATATATTTCTTCTTGTACTAACCATGTCAGAGGGAGCTGAAAATTTCAACGTTGTTGAGGCTGTCCATGGAGATGAACCTGTTACTCAAATGCAGTATAACGCCTTAAGGGATGTTCTAAGAAGGGAAATGAACAATAGATTGAGTCAGTTAGAAGAAAGGACAGAGGAGATTGCTGCTGAGGTGAAACAGGCAATGGATAATTTTGACAATGCAGTGAACCATAGCATGGATCAACTCAGGCAAGACTTGTTCAATGATATGGCACATCTTCTGAGGAATCAAGGTGACGAGGCAAGTATCCAACAACCTACCCTGCACGCAGATGAGGAAGCTGATGAGGAAATTGCTGCACATGGTGCACAACCACGGCGAAACCATGCTGGTGCTGCCATACGACCACCTTCACCTGGTCGTAGGGGAAACAACATAAGTAGAAGTCACTGTTGGAAATGAAAAGAAGAATATAACTGAGAAACCTAGGTGCAACATAGGAGCCAACAAGTCTAATCAGAAAAAAAAGTTGGTAATGATTGCTACAAAATCTAATATAAAAGAAGTGCAAAACAATCCAAATTTGATACATGTGCTACTTATGTACAAAGGCAACTTGACTGTTACTAATGATATCACTAGCCTTCCTAGCGCTATGTTAGAACTATTGCAGGTATTCAAAGATGTCTTTCCAGAAGAAATACCTGCTGGTTTACCTCCTTTAAGAGGCATAGAGCATCAAATTGATCTTATTCCAGGAGCGTCTCTTCCTAACCGTCCACCTTACCGCACTAATCCCGAGGAAGCAAGAGAAATACAACGACAAGTGCAATAACTTCTTGATAAAGGGTACGTACGTGAAAGTCTTAGCCCTTGTTCAGTACCTATAATTTTGGTTCCCAAGAAAGATGGTTCATGGAGAATGTGTGTAGATTGTCGTGCCATAAATAATATAACTATTAGGTATCGTCATCCTATTCCTAGGCTTGATGATATGTTAGATGAACTAAGTGGCTCAACTGTTTTCTCCAAAATAGATTTAAGAAGTGGTTACCATCAAATAAGAATGAAACTAGGAGATGAATGGAAAACTGCTTTTAAAACAAAATTTGGATTGTATGAATGGTTAGTTATGCCATTTGGGTTAACTAATGCTCCTAGTACATTCATGCGATTAATGAATCATGTTTTAAGGGCATTCATTGGAAAGTTTGTTGTCGTATACTTTGATGACATTTTGATATATAGTAAGTCCATGGAAGAACATGTTAAGCATGTCAAACAAGTCCTAGATGTCCTTAGAAAGGAAAGACTATATGCTAATTTTGAGAAATGCACCTTTTGTACTGACAAAGTTATATTCTTGGGCTTTGTAGTATCAAGTCAAGGTGTTGAGGTTGATGAATCTAAAGTAGAGGCAATTAAAAATTGGCCTACCCCTATGAATGTTAGTCAAGTTAGAAGCTTTCATGGATTAGCAAGTTTTTATCGTCGATTTGTTAAAGATTTTAGTTCAATTGCAGCCCCACTCAATGAATTAACGAAAAAGGGAATTATATTTCGATGGGGTAAATCACAAGAGAGAGCTTTTCAAGAATTAAAGAAACGATTAACAGTAGCAGCCAATGTGCGATGATTATGGGGTAAGTAGAACTTTCAATATTTGGTCCAGAGAATGAAGCGTCGAGGACGACTTTTTCTCAAGATGGGGAGAATGATGAAGACATCACTAACACATCGACACCAACAGGACCAATCACACGTGCAAGAGCAAGAGAATTAAAACACCAGGTGAATCTTCTCCTAAAAGATACTAATTTTAGTGAGAGTGGATTACTACCTAATGCACCAATTTTACTTGTTATCAAATTCAAAGAATAAGAGAAGGGAATAAAGAGCAAGATGGATTGATATTTGGAAAAGAGACCAACTTGAGTTTTGCTCGCTTGCAACATTAGTATACAATATATATTAGGCTAGATATTTTAGGGGTAAAATTGCACTAAAATTTTGCTACATGTAAAAGCTAGCTAGCTTCAAGTTCAAGCATGCAATGAACCTGGGCATGTACTGTAGCGCCGACATGACACTGTAGCTCCACCGTCGTACTGTAGCAACCGCCCTTATAAGCCTATATAAAGGGCAGCCCACCCCCAATGTAAATCAGATTTTGACACTTTGAAATATAAAATTCTTGTTATAGGGTTTGTGTGTGATACTACTCCACCCCCCATAGAAACAGGAATTGATTTGAGTGTCTTGCTCCATTGTTTTTGTGGTTTGCTTTGCTAATTGCAAGAACACGTTTACTCCACGTGAGAGAGTAAACAAAAAGGATCGAAGTGTGTGGTTGGGTGAATCGAGTGCCGTAGGTTGCCGTGACCAAGACGGTGGTTGGCGGTGTCATTCATCAGGTTGCACGGGTCCAGTTACCCTTCAATCCTACGTCGTGAAGATCGGGCCAAACTTCGTTGCCCCGTATCAGGGTCGCTAACCAGGCTGAATCGTATGGCCCATGGTTATCATCGATTGTAATTTTTGGCATACCTAAAAAGCATTTCGTATTGTGCTTGCTCTCATGATCTTTTTGCATGTGTACAGTAAATTAGATTTCAAAACAAGACTTCTATCTCCTATCATATATATCTTTCGAACTGACCTATAAAACAATACTAATTAAATTCATTTTTAGAAATTTTAGTGCCGAACTTTTTATATGCATGAAGTTTATGTGTAAAGTTTTGTATGTATAAAGTTTGTACGTATAAAGTTGTTGTGTAGTATAAACTTTTTTTTGCCAAAATACTTCTTTGTTGGAAAAAAAATATGTGGGCTAGAGGTTGGCGTATAATCGACAACGGGCTAGTTGCATATGGGCTCTGAAGCAAGAAGGCCCAGCAAGAGAAGACGTGGTTTTTCAAATCGAGTTCTCAAGCACGTGCATGTGTACTCAACTTGTTCACACAGGGTGATGCCCACGCGAAGGTTCATGTAATAGACCAACCCCTTCAAATGACTTGTGTAATTATCAATCATTAAATTTGCATATGTCATTACAATCAATGGTCATGATGAAACAATTTTCAAATAAATGGTCAGATCTTTCTAGTTAACATGGGATGTCGAATAAGTATAGATATAGAGGTATAGATTAATGGGTAAAATGCATATTGGACCCTATTTTATTACCATTGTTGCATCTTGAACCAGGGATGCAAAACAGCGTTTCACATTAGACCAATTATGTTTACCAAATGATACACTTTTTGCATCTAGTTCTTCTATCCCCAGCTCCCTCTCCCCTTACTCTGTTTCCTCTCTCTTCTCTAACCAGTTAATAAGTTGAGCAGCCAGCCAACCACCGCCAACACCATGGTTGTTTGGAAGCTCTGATCCGCAAGGGTCAGAATCAAATCTGCACGGTTGAGATGGAGATTAATTAATCTCCCCCATCAGATTGGCACTTAAGCTTACAAAGGAACAAGAAAAAGAGAAAACATTTCCCTCATTGTTGTGCTACGAGTGTTGGGGGTCAGGTGGGTGTGTGAGAAGGCAGGTTCCCGTGTAGGCCAAGGAGACAACTACCTCCTGCTACAGCGGCAAGGAGGATTTCGTGGAGATTACATGCACCGACTAGTTCAACCCAAGAGCTTAACCTGATGAAGTAAGATAGACAATTCACCTCATATTCCAACAGGTTCATATTGGTATGTGGATTGCAGATGTATGATGATCATGATGATCATGATGATGATGACAATGATGATGGTTTTTGTGCTTGTACCATCTTGTAGCTAGCATATGATGTTGATGGATTAATTACAGTCGTATCACAACATTGCAACATGCGAGGTCAGAGTGATGGAGGTGTTGAGGTCGAGCGCGGCGCCGGACATAGGACGAGGTCAAGCAAGTCAACGAGTGGGGCCGTGGGGATGAAGGTTGAGTCCGATAGTTGCACAAACTGGGCCTGAGGTCGAGCACAGTAGTGGCATCGACAATAGCCGACGGCCTCATCCTCGATGGCTTGGCTTTGGCGATACGGAAAGGGAGACATAGGAGGGAGAGAAGAGAAAGGTTGAATTGGACCACTAGAGGAAGAATAGGTCCGAGATGAAACAATTAGTAAAGATAAATGGTCGAAAGTGAAAAAGTGTGTTTGTTGCTGGTCTAACTTTGCATCCATGGTAAAAATATTTGGTCCAACATGCAATTTACTCTAGATATATAGAAAGATACATAGATAGATAGATACTCCCTCCGTCCCAAATAATAGGGCACTCTTATTTTTAGAAAAATCAAACTCAATAACTTTTAACTAATAATTACACTAACAATATCTACACCAAATATTATGTATGTTATATTGTTAGATTCGTATTTTAAATTACTTTCATGTGATAATAATTTTATAGTTGTTCATAACTAACATGAAATAAATTAATGGTCAAAATATGTCATTGACAACAGTGTAAAAAATATAGGCCTTATAATTTGGTACAGAGAGAGTAGATAGATAGATACACATGCTCCCTTCGTCTTCAAATACTATGCATCTTCAAACTTTGATCACTCATCTCTTTTGAAAAAAAATATGGAAAGTTAAAAGTATACCATATTAATCTTGCATCCTAAATATAATTCTAAAATATACAAATAATCATAATCTAACCATTTAAAATTTGTCTATGATCAAAATTTAAAATTACAATACTTGTCGAGGCAATAACATCTTAAGAGCGAGCAGTGATGTAAGAACTGGACGTGATGTTTCATAAACCATCTACTGGTTCCTGTTATAAATCTCTCTTGGTTTCAAAGAAATCGAGTAGTGATAAGGAGGAATAATTACTTACTAATTTTTTTACCAAATTAATTACAAAGTCAACAAGTTAATAAGTCAATGGTACACATGTGTATGGCTCTACCCGTTTGCATTATCACCCTTCTTTTCACCGTAGTAATGCTCTACAAAGAAATGTGTGTACATCTTAACCATCTTGACCGTACACCGCCACCTCACATACCTTAGGTATGCCCCTACTCCGTGCACCCACGGGCTTGGCATGATGAACTCAATGACCGACCGCATCCCCCTCCTCCTCCACACCAAGTGCACCGACATCATCGTCGTCGCTGCAACCACCTTCTAGCTGATGTAACACACACAGTGAGCATCGATCCTCACTGCGGCGGCGGCAGGTGTACCATAGGATCTTCGTTGGCAGCGGCAAAGCCATTGTGATTCTCCAGCTCGTGGTCACCATTGTTTTGGCAGAATATCGTTGTCGCCATCGCCCACGCCACGTAATCCACATCATCGTTGCCATCAGCCATCACCGCTGATGTGCAAGTACAATGTACTGCCATACTTTATTCTATCTGACGGCCAAAGACTCTGAGAGTGAGCTGCTTATAAAAACTGAGGGTGGATTAATGGACTCAAACTCATGCTGACGTGGAGTTGTGGGGGGCGAGAACGTGAGAAACACGGGGAGAGAGAGGGACTGAGAACTTGTGGGCTAGAGGTTGGCGTGTAATCGACAATGGGCTAGTTGCATATGGGCTCTGAAGCAAGAAAGCCCGGCAAGACAAGACATGGTTATTCAAATCGAGTTCTCAAGCACGTGCATGTATACTCACCTTGTTCACATGGGGTGACGCGCGCGTGAAGGGTCATGTTGTAGACCAACCCCTTTAAATGACTTGTGTCATTAACGATCATTAAAATTGGCACATGTCATTATAATCAATGCTCATGATGAAATAATTTTCAAAATAAATGGTTGAGTCTTTATGTTAATGAGGGAGCTTTCTCGAAATATCCAATTAGTATAGATATATAGGTATAGATTAATGGGTAAAATGCATATTAGACCCTATTTTATTACCATTGTTGCATCTTGAACCTGGGGTGCAAAGCAACATTTTCATATTAGACCAGTTATGTTTACCAAATGATTCACGTTTTGCACATGGTTCTTCTATCCCCAGCTCCCTCTCCCCTCACTCTATTTCCTCTCTCTTCTCTGACCAGTTAACAAGTCGAGTAGCGCGCCAACCACCGCCAACACCATGGCCATGTGGAAGCTCCGATCCGCAAGGGTCAGCATCAAGTTTGCACGGTTGAGATAAAGCTTAACCCCCATCCGGGTTGGCACTTAAGCTAAGGAAGGAAAAAAAGAGAGAATATTTCCCCATTGTTGTGGTGAGGGTGTTTGGGGTCAGGTGGGTGTGTGAGAGTAGAGCAAGTTCCTATGGAGGCCAAGGAGATGAGCTACCTCCTAATGCTGCAGCTAGGAGGATTTCGTGGAGATCGCGAAGGGGACCTGGTGGTACTCCCCAAGCTATATGTGTTCGAGTAGATTCTATTGAGTTGCATGCTCCAAGCTCTATATGTTTGAGTAGATTCTATTGAGTTGCATGCACTGACCAATTCAACCCACAAGCTTAAGTTGATGAGGAAGCTCCAAGCTTTATATGTTCAAGTAGATTCCATTGAGTTGCATGCACTGACCAGTTGAAACCAAAAACTTAAGCTGATGAGGAAAGATGGGCAATTCATTTCATCTTCTAACACTCGACCTCACATGAGGCCCCCTCAAGCCTCAAGCATGTGATGAAGTGTGATGTATTTTTTTATTTTACTGGGCGCTAGCCAGGATTCAAACTTGAGACCTCTGGCTCTGATACCATATTGAGTTGTATGCACCAACTAGTTCAACCCAAAAGCTTAAGCTGATGAGAAAAGATGAGCAATTCATTTCATATTCCAACAGGTTCAGATTAGTATATGTGGATTGTAGACGTATGATGATGATGATGGTTTTTTCGTGCTTCTATCATCTTGTAGCTAGCATATGATGACGATGAATTAATTGTAGCCGCATGACTACATTGCAAGGTGTGTGGTCAGAGCGATGGAGGGGTTGAGGTCAAGTGCTTGGTAGGCATAGGACGAGGTCAAGAAAGTCGACGAGTGGGAGTGTGGGGATGAAGGTTGAGTCCCGTGGTTGCATAGATTGGGCTTGAAGTTTAGCACAGTAATGGTGCCGATCGGAACCAACAACCTCGTCCCCTATGGCTTGGCATTGGCGATATGGAGAGGGAGAGAAGAGAGGTTGAATTGGACCACTGAAGGAAAAACCAAGTCCAAGATGAAAAACATGGCAAAGATAGATGGTCCAAAATGAAAAAGTGTGTTTGTTGCTTGTCATTATTACAAACTTGAAAATGGATTTATTTGATATTTTAGAGCAACTTCTATATAGAAAGTTTTCACACAAAATATACCATTTAGCGGTTTGAAAAGCGTGCTAACGAAAACTGAGATAGAATATGTATCCTAGTTAGAAGTAAACAGGGCCTAATTTGCAACCATGATAAAAATATGTGGCCCTATATGCAATTTACTCTAGATTGATACACATGCTCCCTTCAGCTAAACTTTGATCTACACTCATCTTTTTTGAAGAAAGTTGTGAAAAGTTGTATGGCATATTAATCTTGCATTCCTAAATATAATTGTAAAGTGTACAAACAATTAGAACCTGACCATTTAAAATTTGTTGATGATCAAAATTTAAAATTACAGTACTAGTCAAGGCAATAATATGTTAGTGATGTAAGAACGGGACGTGATGTCACTTGAACTGTCTACTGGTTCATTTTACGAATCTCTCTTGGTTTCGAAGAAATCAGATAGTGATAAGGAGGATTAATTACTTACTAATTTTCTGTACCAAATTACTTATAAAGTCAACAAGTCTACACTACTACAAAACACCACATAAAGACCGGTCTTATAGATGCCGGTTTACCTAAAACCGATACCTATAAAACGTTTTTCACCTTTTTTCATAATAAAATCAAAAACCGGTATCTATAAACACTCATTGGTACCGGTTTATAACAAAAACTGACACTCATAGTCCCCAAAGTTATAGGTGTCGGTTCTTATAACAAAACCAATACCTATGGACATCACATAGGTGTCAGTTCTTATAATAAATTAGCACCTATAAGTTCGATGACATAGATAACGGTTTTTATCATGAATCGGCACATATGAGCCCATAGGTGCCGGTTAACAATTAAAACCGGCACATATGATGACACAACTTATATAAAGTCGGATGAAAATAAATTTTATATCAAATTTGTAGAGCTCGACGAGATCTATAACTTTTTAGTTGATGACTTTTTTATTTAAGGTTGTTTGAATGTCCAAAAATGAGTTACAAGGGTTCAGATCTATTTGCATAAATGAATATTTAAAATTTCTAAACGATCTCGGATGGAGAAAAAACCTATATGAAAGTTGTAGATCTAGGTAAGATTTATATTTTTGTAGATGACAAACTTTTCATTTGAGCTAATCTATGATGTTAAATATGATTATAAATTTGGGTCATTGGTGCCGAATAATTGGTACCAGCACTTATAAGCCCTTTAGAACCGGCACGTATGAGCTTTTATGTAGTAGTGCTATAAGTCAATCATACACACATGCACAGCTTGAACTGTTTGCATCATCATCATCATCATCCTTTTTTGTCGTAGTACTACTCCACGAAGAAACGTGTGTACATCATGACCGTACGTCGCCACCTCACATACCCTAGGTACGCCCCTACTCTATACGCCCGCGAACTCGGCACAACCACCTCTACCTATAGTTGGCCATATGGCCCAAGGCTCGACGGCCCGGCCCACGGCACGGGATTTTGGCCCGGCCCAAGCACGGCACGGCCCGACTGGTGTCGGGTCCGTGTCGGCCCGACCCGATAGTTGGGTCGTGCTTGGGCTGCAGCCTTGGCACGGTGGGCTGGCCTGGCACGGCCCAAAGAAATGAGGGACGCAAAATAGACTTATTTTAGCCATATGTAAAGTAGAACCCAAAGAGGAGGGACCCTATATAGACTTATTCCAGCCATATGTAAGACATGGCCCAAAGAGGAGGGAGGCAAAATAGACTTATTTCAGCCATATATAAGACACGGCCCAAAGAAGAGGGAGGCAAAATAGACTTATTTGGAGGACGAGAACGATGGGCTGATTGTGCCTTCGGGCCGGCCCGGCACGGCCTGAGTCTTATTGGGCCGTGCCTGGGCTGTTGTGCAGCATGTGGGTGGGCCCGGCCCGACCCGGTGTGTAGGTCGGGCCATGTCGGCCCGACTGATCTTGGCCCAGGCCCGGTCATGCCTGGGCCGTGCCGGGCCGGGCGGCTCGTTTGGCCATCTATACCTCTACCACCGACCACATCTGTTTCCATGGCCACGCCCACCCGCCATCCTCCTCCTCCACCCCAATCGCACCGACATCGCTATCGTCATCACCGTCGCTGCCATCCAGCTGATGCAACATGCACGGTGAGTCCCAATCCTTACGGCCATCGCCACCATGAAGGCAGGTGCACCGCAGTGTCCTCGTCGGCAGCAGGGAACCGTTGGGGTTCTCCGGTGCGTGGTCGCCATTGTTCCAGCAGAATATCATCGTTGTCACCCATGCTGCATAGTTGTCCATGTCGTCGTTGCCATCAGCCATCGTCGTTGCGCAAGACACCGTACTTTGCTCTACGTGGCGGTTGGAGAGTTTGGAGAGGAGCTGCTTATAAAAAGCAGGGGTTGGGTTGGGTTGGGTGGGTGACTTGGACTCGAACTCGAACTCGTGCTGATAGTATCCAAAGGCCTCATCCTCGATGGCTTGGCTTGGCGATACGGAGAGGAAGACATAGGAGGGAGAGAAGAGAGATGTTGAGTTGGACCACTGGAGGAAGAATAGGCCCGAGATGAAACAATTCGTAAAGATAAAATGATCCAATGTGAAAAAGTATGTTTGTTGCTAGTCTAACTTTGCAACCATGGTAAAAATATGTGGTCCAACATGCAATTTTTTTTGAAACCGAGGTCCAACATGCAATTTACTCTAGATAGATAGATACACATGCTCATTTCGTGTTCAAATACTATTCATCTTCAAACTTTGATCACTCATCTTTTTTAAAGAATATTTATGAAAAGTTAAAGGTACGTCATGTTAATCTTGCATCCTAAATTTAATTCTAAAATATACAAACAATCAGAACCTAACCATTTAATTTGTTGATGATCAAAATTTAAAATTACAGTATTAGTCAAGGCAATAACATGTTAGGGACAAGCAATCACGTAAGAACTGAACGTGACTTCACATGAACCGTCTATTGGTTCATGTTACAAATCTCTACTAGTTTCAAAGAAATCGGGTAGTGATAAGGAGGACTAATTACTTACTAATTTTCTGTACCAAATTAATTATAAAGTCAACAAGTCTATAAGTCAATGGTACACACGTGAACGGCTTGACCTGTTTGCATCATCATCATCCTTTTTCGTTGTAATAATGCTCCACGAAGAAATGAGTGTACATCTTAACCATACATCGTCACCTCACGTACCCTAGGGGTACACCCCTACTCCGTGCACCCGCGTGCTCGGCACGACGACCTCCACCACCCACCGCATCCCCTTCCGTGGCCATGCATCCACCCCTCCTCCTCGCCAAGTGCACCAACACCGTCATCGTCATCCAGCTGATGTAGTGCACACACACAATAAGATAGCGTTCTTTTTTCATTAAGATTAAGATTTTATCTTGGTTTCTGTTAGCACGTTTTTTTAACTCCTAAACGATATGTTTCGTGTGAAAACTTTCTATATAAAAGTTACTCTAAAATATCAAATATATCCATTTTTCAAGTTCGTAATAATTAAAACTTAACTAATCATGCGTTAATAGTTTTCTTGTTTTACGTGGCCACTTTTAATCATCCACCAGCAGGTTGGAACAAGACCTAAGTCCTGATCCTCGTCGTCGTCGTCGCCACCGCCGCCACGACGGCAGGTGCACCGCAGAGTCCTCGTCGGGCGGTGGCGGCGAAGCGGTCAGGGTTCTCTGGCGCGTGGTCGCCGTTGTTCCGGCAGAATATCGTCGCCGTCACCTGTCACACCCTGAAGTTTTCCTAAATCGTAAAAATCAAGTTTAATAATTTATCTGAGAAATTGTTTAATTAATCTGGAGAAAAATCCAATTAATTAATGCATTAAAGAAGTGGAAATGGCAAGGTGAAATTTTTCTTGAGTTCCCCATGTCAAAATACATTAACAGGATTTTTAGTGGAATTTTCAGAGCCCTGGAAATAAATTTAAACCAATTAAAATCAAATTCGGAATTTGATTAATCCCAGGAAAATCCCTTTTCCTTTCTTTTTCTTTTTTTTTCTTTTTCCTCTTCTTCTTCCTTTCGGGCCGTCGGCCCAGTCAGCCCAGTCCGGCCGCGCGCCGCGTGCCCCTTTCCCCTCTCTCTGGGCCGGTCCAGCCGGCCCTCCTTCCTCGCGCCCCTCTCTCTCTTGGGCCGGCCGCAGGCCGAGGCCCGCTAGCGCCTCCCCCGTTCGGCCTCCCCCGGCCCGGGCCACCGACAGGTGGGCCCCACCTGTCGGGGTCGTCCCCAACCTCCGGCCGCCCGCGCCAGCAACGGCCGCGCCGCCTCTCCCGCCGCGCACCCCGCGCCACTCCCCCACCTCCTCCGCATCCGCCGCCCTCGCCCACACCTTCCGCCCCACTCCCGCACGCTCCCATCGCGCACGCGCTCGCGAGATGGCCGGGATTCAATTTTTGAATCCCGCCTCTCTCTCCTTCCCCGCTCTCCCCACTCCGGCGAGGAATTCGCGCCCACTCGGCCACGATCTCCCCCCCCCCCGTGCCCATATAAACGTTCGCCGCATCCATCTCCCTTTTTTTCCCCATTTCGCCGTCGCTCCCGAGCCCCCTAGCGCCGCCGCGCCGTTGAACCGTAGCGCCGCCGTTTTCCTCCAACTCCGGCCGCCGTTCCTCACCGATTGCGCCGCCCCCGAGCCGCGCCGACCCCGTCGCCGTGCTCGCCATCCACCTTCGCTCCTCGGCCGTGCCCTAGCGCCGTCGGATCCGCGTCGGAGCACCACCGCCCTCCTCTCTTCTCTGCCTCCGGTGAGCTCGGTGAGCACCCCGTTTTCTCCCTCTCTCTTCCCTCTCCCTCTCCCAGCCGCGCCGCTCCTTCCCGTGCGCGCGCCCGCGAGCGCCGCTCTCCGCCGCCCTTGCGCCGCTGCCTCCGGCCACCGGTCGTGCCGCCATGGCCGAGCCGCCCGAGCTCGGGGCCGTGCCGCCCCGGCCGCCCGCCTCCCGCGCGCCTCAGCCGTTAGATCGGCCACTTGGGCCGATCTCGGCCGTCCCCCTCCGTCCCGCGTGGCCGCCCACGTGGCTGCCGCGTCAGCGCCACGTGTGCGCCACGTGGTGCACCACCGCCGCCGTGGTCCCGTGGACCGAGTCCACGGTGGACCGACCGCCGCCGCCCGCTGACGCCAGCCCTGGGATTAATTGCGCAATAAATCATTTAGTTTTTTTTCTGTTTTGGTAAAAACATAGATAACTTCAAAAATTCATAACTAATTCATCCGAGCTCCGTTTAAGTCCATTCAAATTTCATTAAATTCATAAAAATGCAGAGAATCCATTAAAAATACTTTTGTGCTTTGTTTCAGTAGACTTATAGCATGTATTGTTGTTTGCTTTGTTTGTCGCGTAGATTCCGAAACCTCCGACGCGCCCGTTTATTTCGAGATCGTCGCAGAGGTAGCTTCAGCTCAGGAGCAAGGCAAGTCATGCTTCACATTGATCATATTGTATCTATATTTACCAATGTCTTATTTTTTTCGTAAACACTGCATTATTTCGCAATGTCATTTCATGTGGGTTATCACCTATTGTACTCAGCTTATTATATTGATTATCATGTACCTTTGATAGCTGGGGTAATTAATTAATTATTCGCTGGTTTAGGAATGCTTAGCCATGCTTAGCTAATTTAGCTCACTAAAGGGGATCACCTTAAATAATTAATTAATGTAGTCCCTATGGTGACACTTTGGTTTAGGAGCCACCATGGTAATAATATTTAATTAAAATATGCTAATGGTGGGCTGTGGGTGCATGGTTTTGTTGGTAGCACCCTTGGCAATTAAGGACCGGTTCGCGGGAAACCCTGAAAGAATTACCGTGCGTACCACAAGCCAGCGTGGGCAACGGCTGGGCTTGTAGTGTAGCCTGTCTCTAGCTGACGTACCCAGGTTAGGGTGGGCGTGAGGGAGTTGGGTCGGCGGGGGATTTACTCGTTGATCGGCTGCCGGATTCACCGTGGCACGAGAGGGGGCTGCCCGCTGCTGGATATAGGGAGCGGGGGCGAAACCTGTGGTGTGGTACGATTGGTTAGAGGGGGTTATACGAAGGGTCCTGTCACAGTCTCTATTCGGGTACTTTCCAGTATCGCGACGCATGGTTGACATGATGTTGAGGCTGTGTCTTGTGGGTACAGATGTACACCTCTGATCAGAGTAGAACTATTCGAATAACCGTGCCCGCGGTTATGGGCGATCGACCAGATTCACCGTGATTAGTCTCATTTTCTTAATAACTGGAATTACTGGAACTGGTTTAGTTCAGATGGATGGTTTGGGCCTGTCGCAACGTGGTGTAGCGTTGGACAGTGATGGTTTAATATTGGTCAATTAATTCAACGTTTTACTACAGCTTTCAACTACTGTTTTTAAATGCTTACTTTATGCAAATAAACCCCTGCCTTCCCTTGAAATATCTTGCATAATGCCTCCTTTTCCGGCATGACTTGTTGAGTACCGTGGATAGTACTCAGTCTTGCTCAATTTTTTCCCACACCAGAAGAGGAGTATGCGTCTGATGGAGGTTTCTCAGAGGAGTAAGCTTCGTCCGCCGTCGAGGATGCCTGTGGAATGGTGCCAGCCCGCTGCAAGAGTCCCGTTCTAGTTTAGCTCGTCTTTTTCGTTCTTCCGCTGCATTCCTGTAAGACTATTACTGTGTTTGTAAGACGTGGATCTGTATGTCAACTTTGTCGTCTGTGTACCCTGGCTGGTCCTGGACAGGGGTTTTTATACACATTCCGTTTCGAAAATTCTGATAGTGAATTTCCGGGCGTGACACCACCCACGCGGCGTAGTCGTCCACGCCGTCATCACCGTCCCATCGCCGCCGCCGCTGTGCAAGTGCCGTGGAGTTGCTGCTTATAAAAAGCGGGAGGGGGGGGGGGGGGCTCGAGCGCTTCGACTCGGACTCGTGCTGACGTGGAGTTGTGTGGGGGAAGAGACCGCGAGAGACACGGGGAGAGAGGCAAGGGGGCAAAAAAAAAAATAATAATAAAAAGGAGGCCGAGGCGACCGGGCCGCGGCCCGACTCCGGCGAGGTCGTCGACCAAGGCCGCGGAGATTCGTCGGGATTTCTCGCCAAAAATAGCAAAACCGGCGGCGGCGCGCGAGGCGGGGATGGGGATGGCGCGGGCGCGGGCGCGGCGGTTGCTGCCGCTGCTCACCTTCGTCACGCTCGGCATGCTCCTAGGTGAGGTGTTGGACTCTCTCTCGCTCTCTCACTCCCCATGAGCCATGAGTCGCCGTCGGCTAGCTCTGGAGGAGCAGCACGCCCGTCTCGATTTGGGATCAGGGCGAGCTCTACCTCGCCGCCGTGGTGCTCCACGCCGCTTGGTTTGATTGATGCATTTTGGGGGCTGTGCCTCGCTGTGGCCGCTCCGCTCCATGATTTTGGGTGCTGGGGGCTGAATCTGACACACGCTTGGGTTTGCTGGATTGGTCATGACTCATGAATCCGTCGGAAATAGACTGAAGACTGACAACATTTGCCAGTTCCTGGCTTCCTGCGGCTGCAGTGGAAGCAAGGCAAGTTTTTGGCATGCATCGATGGCGGCCCAGTGCCTGTTGACTTGTTGCCTCCGCATGGATTTCATGACGGGCGCAGGGATGCCAGCCATTGTCACTTATGTGTGAGTAAGAGCTAGGTGTGCTAATTAATGAGCTTGATTGGTCTGGTTTCTGGTCTTGCCTCACTAACTGAAAGCTACCTAAGTTACAGCTTACATGGTGGTGCATGCCGTAGCTCAACATATGAGCGGTCGAAACGATTAAGCTGTACTTATTCAGATGTTCACAGTCTTATGGTACTGGAGCATCCAATTCAGCACAGTGTGTCCTAGCAAATTCAAAGTAAACACTATAAGGTGGCAATGATGAATATATTGCCTTTAGTTTTATCTGATCTGGACGAAAGATTAGGCCTACTGGGTCATTGAGTATAGTCTAGTTTCATTTTGCTCCCTTTTCTACAAACCTTGGCACTTTACTTCAATTAACATTTCCATTGGTTGTGTACAAATTTATATGTGCTGCTTCAATGAAATAATTGTCTCATCTTGCTTTGTTCTACACAATTTCAGGCTCTTTACTTCAGTTAGCATTTTTCCGCCGGATAGGTGATCACTCCCGTACGTCTATCCTCCCTTTTACTTGTTGCATTGTAACAATACATGCATGCACCTTCTACTCCCTCTACTTCCAATATAACTGGAACAGCTTTGTACTCGTCTTTTGTGGCATTATGCATGCTTGTTATTGCTCAATCCATGTCTAATGAAATACTTTTTAGTGCCAGCAATTCAATTGAGCATAGGGCTGCATACCTGCATCTGAGTAAATCATAATCCAGAGAACCATCAATTACATGCTTTACACTTTACCCGTCTTTCCTCGGTGATTGTGTGTAACCAAGCGTGAGGCGTTCTGCATGGCAGATGTAACACATTTGGAGAATGATCAAGAGGTAGCTCTTCTTCGTCTAGGATTGGTATGTAATGCTACTTTTGAAATGCTTGAGGCCTAATCTGTATATATGCCAATACTGTTTTTGTAAATTTACAATTCTCGTTGGGTTATGTTCTTGTGGTCTATACTAAACAGCTTGATTAATCATTTACCTATCTGTGGGACATTATCAGTACAATATTTTTTTTGCCACAAACATCAGATAAATTTGGGGATTTGAAGTCTATTAGGCAAGTTTGAGAAATAAACAGACAGTGGAAAGCTAGTCTTAACTTTGTTTACTTCATTATATATTTTATCTATTTTCTACAAGTGGCCAGATAAAATTAACTTGATTCATTTCCAATTTCAATATTTATTAAAAAAAAATGAGCTTCTTATATGCACAAAAGTGTGTCTGTTTATTTTTCTAACTCCCAATACCATCTTGTGTTGTGTGTTCTGGAATTTAACTGGGTTTTGATCATGTTACATGGTAAAAAGAAAACTCTATCTATCAACTGCTTAATATGCAAAAAGGCTAGCAAGTTGATTTGGTTCATATGCAATTGATTGGAAAATAACAGAGATGAAATGTCAAGTCTGATGGTTCCTCCATTGATTATGCATGCAATTATGAAGTGAACTATGAGGTGGAATAGGTTCTTAGAATTTTCTTTTATCAATATAGTAGATGTAAATTTTTAATAATTGATTAAATAGGATATAGCTCTATATGTAAAGCTTTGTTTTGAAGAAGGGTTTAGCTTGAGATGTAGGAACTTTTCTAAACCTTTAATTTGACAGGGTTTAGAATCTACTGAATTTTTTTTTTTGAAAATGGAAGAACATTCTCCCAACCTCTATAAGCTGAAATAAATTTTATGTTCTTCTTTGTTGCAAGATTGTATCTTTTCTTGACCAATGAGCATCCATTCATGATATGGTGTGCTTTATCAGTTTCACTTTTTATGGGCAATTGAGCACGTTGTGTTTAACCTTTTCTAGTCTTCTTTGGCAACTTAATTTGTAGCAGGCTCAAAACACAAAAAATCTAATGACTTCAATTTGTTCATAATGTGTAGGTGAAGCCTGAAGTCATCAGCTGGTCACCTCGGATAATTGTCTTCCATAACTTTCTTAGTTCTGAGGTTCGGCCATGTCTCTTGTAGTTTGGTGTGGCTAAATATTTTTCATCAGCTCTTGTATTTGGTGACTCAGGCATACACTTTCCTTGCTATTTGCATGTATCCAAAGAAAAACTTTAAGCCCAGGCAACAGCATTACATACATAAACCACCAGTCTGGTGGACAATGGCCAAAATAGTTGTTGCTGAGTATACTTGTGCTAATCTTTGCAGGAGTGTGATTATCTAAGAGCAATTGCTAGACCAAAACTACAGATTTCCACTGTAGTGGATGTTGCAACAGGAAAGGTACATTTCTTGCCTTCTACTTAGCATGTGGAATGTCTCTTTGTATCTCAATGTTAGATAGCTATTATTTTCTATAATAGTTGCCTTCTACTTCATAGCATGTGGAAGGTACATTCTCTTTCTATCTAAATATTAGATAGTGATTATTTTCTATAAAGTTAGTAGATTTATAAAGTTCAGATCATAGTTGACAATGTGCTTCTTTCTTTTTCTATTTCTAAATCTGTGTAAAACCTTTCTGTCAACATTCCTCTCTTCATCAAGGTTGAGGAAAAAAAAGGTTTGAGCATTAATACGATCTATTTTTCTCTTAGAGAGAAATTTTTTTTTCTTTTTATGGTGTGCTCTGCTTTATGGAACCATTCGTAATGTTTATTAAATGATTAGTTATAGCTCCTCTATTGGGTTTTTTCGTAGTTCTCTATTTCTGAAACCCCAGAAAAAATTTTCATGTCCTTTTAATATTTTGGTTGTTGCTAACTTGCTATGTTTTGTGGAACAGGGTGTTAAAAGTAATGTCCGTACAAGTTCTGGTATGTTTGTGAGTTATGAAGAAAGAAAGTTACCAGTCATTCAGGTCCGTTCATCATACCCCAACTCTAGGTGCCTTACTCCTTGCCGCTTATTGCTTCATGTGAAAATTTCCCTTTGAGAGAGTTAACTTGTTGTTCTTAAGATATGTCTGTACTGCAACAAATTACTTTGTGAGATATCAGTTTATGTAGAATAGCATGAGTTAAATATTTTCTGTTTGTTTGCT
>BDMV01000004.1:16714305-17082741 GCA_008326285.1 Oryza officinalis
GGGGTTAATTGGTTGTTAAGTTACCATTTCGTGACACAGCAAATATAAGAGTATCTTTGTTGGGTGGCTAGTAAAGGGTCATCTTCTGTTCATATTTCATAAGTTAGACATAGAAATGATATTATCATTTGTTTCCTAAATCGACTGCATTGTTTAGTTTAAAAACAACATACGAGATGGGCCACACCTAGATTGCCATTTAACTACTTTGTCCTTTTCTTTTATCTGTTAGGTCAAAAGAAGAAGATGAATGTATTGAGATTTTCTTCGCTCCTAATTTTAGATTCAAACTAAGGTACTAATACACCCTATTAGAAATTGAACCAAAATTTGATACTGATGTAATTTTGAGATTATTTATTGTTTGTCTATTACAATGTAATTTTGACATTATGTAGAACTAACCTACCTTTTATATCAATGCAAAAGTTATGCTTTTGTAGCTTCTGTTGGTGTTGCCAAAAGTACCAGCTTGCACATGACATATACTTAGAAATATTTTTGGTGGCAATGAAAGTCTGATTCCTGACATGGTACTTATGGATCAAACTGTTTACTTTTATGGCATGGTCCCTCTGACATAAAATGCAGCTTGTGTTTTTTCCTAGTCCGCTAATGTCAACTACTCGCTTAATGTATAAAATCTGACAAATTCCCTGAACTACTGCAATACAGAAGTAGCTAACATATACTTATGTTATATTTCTGTGGTTTATCCTGGAACATTTTAATGGTGCATTTTAATGCACCGTTAATGGGTCCTTTCACAGGAAAATTTGGCTTTTGCTGACACTATTACCTAATTATGCTATCAAATTATCCAACTATGCATCATCCATTGGTTGACATTGCCCTCATCACATGTTCGATTGAAATCTGTGTCAGTGGGTTTAAACCTTAGTAGTTGAATGCTTCATTCTTCTACCATTAATGTTTGCTTTGCTTTCTCCAGGCTATAGAGAAGAGGATTTCTGTGTACTCTCAGATACCTGAAGAAAATGGAGAACTCATCCAAGTATTACGGTACTAGAATAACCGACAGTATTTTTTCTGAAGTTCTTTGCCTTGATTATTAATCAATCATTTTCAAGCTAACTTCAAGTACTACAGGTATGAACCAAGCCAATATTACAGGCCACATCATGATTACTTTTCTGACAGTGTAAGTTGAACTCCCTGTATATGCTATGGAGAGCAGAGGGCTATAGCTTCCTTTGCCATCACTAGGCTAGTCATTTACATACATACTACCTCCGTTTTTAAATAGATGGCGTTATTGACTTTTGGATATGACGTTTGACCATTTGTCTTGTTCAAAAAAATATGTAAATATCATTTATTTTGTTATTCCTTGTTTTATCATCAAAGGTATTTTAAGCATGACTTATATTTTTGCATATTTGCTCAAGATGAATGGTCAAACGTTATGTCCAAAAGTCAACAACGTCGTGTATTTAAAAACAGTGGGAGTAGTAGTAGTACATTTAACCAAGGAAAACCCCCACTTTTGTCCCTTCAGCTTTTTCTGCATATGATGAAGGGGAAAAGAGGAAATGGTGGCTAACATGTTGGTCTTATGAATTTTCTTTTCCAAATCATCCTCCAAAGCCAGCTAAGATGACACATCAAGCAAAGATGCCCACAAGATCTACTTTGGGGTTTGAATTGACGAGTTTTGACGTTTAGAAAATGTAATAAAATTGGGTTTGGATTTAGGGTGGATTAGTGGAAACTATAGTGTGAAAAGAGCTGAGAGACCAAGAGTGCATTTTTCATTTAACTAGCAATGCAAATCAATAAAAGCATGAATATTCAATCTGCAGTTCAACATCAAACGTGGGGGCCAGCGAGTTGCAACGATGTTGATGTATTTGACTGATGGTGTTGAAGGGGGTGAAACCCATTTTCCTCAGGTTAGCTGAATTATACCGACATAGCTTCTTAGAATATCAAAAGCTCTGTACATGTTAAACCTTGTTCAGCTTTACTTATGTTTGCTCATTTATACCATAGTTCTTTCCTTGGATCTCATCAGCACAAAATGTGGTCAAGTGCCACTCTTTGTTGTGCAGCACATTCACGCTCTCTTTTTATTTCCATGTTTCTCTATAATGTGTAAAAAATATTGAAACAATTTATGAACATGTGTCTGTTGTCTATACAAACCATTCAATACTAGTCTACCATTTGTTATCACTGAGAACTGTGGCTGGTCTGGAATTTTTTTTCCCGGCTAACAAAAGCACCATTCTTTTTTGACATACTCCTAAGTCATAGCTGTACCAGCAGAGAACTTTTTTGTGCTTTAAGGGAAACTACTGAATCTACTGGAGGAATTGGTTGTGTAGATTATGGCAACATCAGCTACAACTCGACCTCTGTGCTCTCATATGGCCACAATAACTCCATTAGTAATGTGGAATGCGATCCTAAGAACAACACAATATGGATAGTGTAGGCCACATAGTTGATTTGTCAGACATTTAAGGCCCTTGAGTTCAAATTATCTTTGAATCTCATTTTTAGGTGAACAACCCTTTGCATGAGCAATTTGCAGCCATGCTTTCCCAGCCCTAGGTTTTTCTTTCCACATTTACACATCTTCTGATACATGGCATGATGTAACATTGTCGTGGGGCTGCTTCATCCGTCTTTGTTTTTCTTTTATGTTACATGATTTGTGGTGTGCTTGCCTGATATTCTGCATTTCTCACTTCTGTTCCAGGCAGGAAATGGTGAATGTAGCTGTGGCGGGAAGATGGTCAAAGGACTATGTGTCAAGCCAAACAAAGGAGATGCTGTGCTATTTTGGAGCATGGTGTGTTATTATCTGTTCTAGATAAAGCAATGAACCAGAATACATTCCATTGTCATTAGATCCAGATATTTTCTTAAATCGTCAGTGTTCCATTAGTCAACTGATTTCTTCGGCTACCGTGCTAATTTGATTGTTTCAGGGACTCGATGGTGAAACAGACTCAAACAGCATTCACAGTGGGTGCCCTGTTCTGGAAGGGGAGAAATGGTCAGCTACGAAATGGATGAGGCAAAAAGAATTTGTTTGAGCGAAAGATGGCGAGGAATGATGCCTTCTAATTTCTGGCTATCCAGATATGGAACTATATTCTTTCTATTATATGTAATGAAACGTTTCAGGAATCTTGCAAGCATATGAAAGTTCAATAACCCCATGTTCATATTTCGTTTTTCTTAGGCAATTTTAGCACTGCACACCTCTGTTATTATCCTTACGGCTTGAGCAAGGTGGTAACTGGGACAGACGATGGATGGGAAAAAACGAATTATTTTTTTCCATAGAATGTACAATTATATAACAATGAAAATCGGCACGGTTTTATAGGAAATGGATTCTCAAATCATAATCAGGGTTCATAGAACCGTCCGCTGGCTAGAAACTGCTCCTGAGTGTTTTTGTCATTTGTTGTGGAAGTCGGTTGAATTGGATAAATTTTGTCAAACTTTTGAAAGTCAGCTTTTTTTTTTAATTTGACTGGTTTGTTGAGTGTTTTGTCAACTTGAGCTGGCTCGAAATCTCGATAGGTTTTTTTTCAAACCCTGGTCATAAATTCATAACGATCATCATCAAGCAAGATTGTACTAGGGTTTAGGGTATCGGTATGTGCTTCAAAAGCATTCACAGTATGTGCTTTTCATTCCCAACCTTGGTACCGTCGAGTAAAAAGTACAAGCCGAAATTTTTGTGATGTCTTGAGGACGGCAAGATGAGATCCTGTTGGGACATTGGAGCAGGAACGGAGATACTTCATACTTGGTTGAAATTTTGTACAATTTTCAACTGAAATCGAGAAAAGTTATAAGGTTCCAGAGAATTAAAGAAAGCCTGAGGGCAAGTTCAATGGTTGAGCTTTGGTTCGAGCTCCAAGCTTCTTTGCGTCATCATAAGTCAACTATTACTCTATTAGTTTTATGGCTCTTTTGGTTTGATGCAAAACTGTCCTACCAAGTAGCTGGTAAATTAAATAGTATCTTGTAGATATTTGAATTGATGTCAATATTTACCAAAGCCAATACAGTTCCTATAACCAAAATCTACCAGAAACATTTGATAGTGTTAAAGAAGACTTACCCAAGATTTGACACTATCAATGATTTGGAGGGGCACCAAACCAAATGAGCCTTATATTACATTGAGACAACATTGACCTTAAAAATTGGCATTTGAATGACGAAAAGTTATTACAACTTCAATCCAAATCGAATTTGAGTGACGAAAATACTCTCCATTTAAAATTCAACGGCAATTTTCATCATAGCAATTGTAGACTAGAGAAATTTTACAAGAATCAGGTCCGTGAAGTTGGATCAGAAAGAAGACAACGAGTAGCAAACCGATCTGCGCAACTTCACGGAAGGCCAGGATGCAACGATCCTCCAATGGACGGTCCAGATCCACCGCATCCACGTATAAATGCATCGCCTCCTACCTCCCGCGACCCCCTCTTCTTCTAGCCCTAGCCCCCTTCCTCCTTCCCCCCGCGCCGCCACCTCGCTCTCCCCCTCGCCGCCGCCGCCGCCGCCGCCGCCGTCTCCAACTTCAAGATGGTACGTGCGCTGCCGTTTGCTTCGATCTTGCTCCCTCGAATCGGCCGCCTCTGCCCCGTTTTCTTGATCCGATTTTGTTTGTGTTTTTGTTTGTTGTGTTTGGCGGCGGGGGGAACGGGCAGGTGCTCTCGAACGACATCGACCTGCTGAACCCGCCGGCGGAGCTGGAGAAGCTCAAGCACAAGAAGAAGCGCCTCGTCCAGTCCCCCAACTCCTTCTTCATGGTACTATACGCGCCCTCCTCCTCTTCCTCCTCCTCATCCCCATCCAGTCCCTTCCACCATATGTACGAATCATGTGCAGGAGATATGTTTCTTTCTTGTGTAGTTAGTGTCGTGTTTCGGGATCTAATGGTGTGTGTTGCCCTTGTATTCTTGTGTGTGCAGGATGTCAAGTGCCAGGGCTGCTTCAGCATGTAAGAGCTTCTTGATCCTCTCCCCATTGTTAATTTTTCTGTTGTTACTTGTTACTGTACTTGAGGATGAGGAGATGCACCTTTGATGCTTGATGTGTGAAGATTGAGATAAATCGTTTGTATACATTGGTTAATTTTCTTTTTTATGATTAGGGATGGTTTGCAGAGTAGGTTTAGATATGAATTAACAAGTTTAGGAAAATTGAGTCTAGCAAGCAAAACCAGTTTGCAGAGTAGGTTTAGATATGAAATTGATTCTAGGAAGTGAAACGGTCACTCTTTTATTGTTGGTATGCATTGTTAATGCTTTGTCTGATAAGTTAGTCGGATAGCCTAGATAAGAAATGGAAAATAGCTAGTTGTGGAGATGATAAGTACTTTTGGCATGTTTTCCCAAAACGACCAGTCCCCATGAACCCCTGATAATCTGGACTTAAAATCAGATGTACATGAAAAAACATCACATCATAACTCACCCAAAACGTTGAGAATTCATGATTCACTTGTAATATTGTACATAATTCTGTAGAATGCCAAATCTGAAATGTCCAATTCTGCTCTGTGATGTAACCGGCTTGTTTGTATTGATGATCAACCAATTCAAAGAAACCAGAAATTCGTGTCATCTCTAAGCAATATAATTTGCCTATCTTTGCTGTAGACATCTTGATCTAATGTTGGCATCTTCTAACTTGTACGTCGTGATTGCAGAACGACTGTATTCAGCCACTCTCAGACCGTGGTGGTGTGCCCGGGCTGCCAGACCGTGCTCTGCCAACCTACCGGTGGGAAGGCCAGGCTCACTGAGGGCTGCTCCTTCCGTCGGAAGGTTGACTAGGTTAGGCTGTGTGGCTTGTTGTTACTGGGACAGAAATGCGCTGCTGAACAATGCTATCCTGTTACCTTTCCTGATGTGTAACTCCATAAATTTTGTTAATTATGCCTACCTTTTTAGTGCCCTGCATGATGTAGCAATGCGTTATGTACTTCCATTTGTGCCAGAGAAAGCTACTTCGTATAATGCGTGCCCATTAGACAGCCCATTTTCTCATTTTCCTTTTCTCTTATTTGTTGAAAAATTTAGGGTAAAAACCCAAATATTCCAATAATCCCTACCTTTTCCCCTCAAATTTTGGCACTCGTTAAATGGACCATTTTCTCTATTTATTTACTATTATTTGACAACGATACCGGTTTGAACCATTGCCTAGCCGTAAAAGCTACGACATTGCACATTGCCTTGGTATTGTGCTTTCACTCAAACAGCGCATCGCCATCGGTTGCCTTGCCTGTGACCTATTATAAGCTTTCTACGATCAACTATAGACCGTCATAGTTTATTAGTGATAAAAAATAATTTATACATATGTTTTCTTAGTAACTTAAAAACCAATATTAAAAAAAGACTATTGTTTTTCAATATCAAAATCCACCTCAAAATTAAAGTTTTAAAATTTAAATGTTATCAACGGCTTAAAAGAATTAATAGTAAGGTTTATTGGATCCATGTCATTACAAATATATATAGTATTGAAAAAATGTCATTACTATTCATCAAATCGGCTTAGTGTCACTTGTATTTTTTAAAATTTGAACCATGCCACTATGTATGTCCAGAACGTGCTTAAACTAATTTTTTTCATACTGTTTTTTCGTATGGACCAAAATGCCCTTAATCCTTATTTTCTTCCTCAGCCTTATCTTCTCTTTTGCTCGTTGAGGCCGACGACAGCTCACTTCGCTTTTGTTCCTCTCACTTGTGACGACATCACAAGAATCGATTTCCACGAGCAGCAGTTCATCACCATACTATAGAGATTATAGGTGCCGGTTGTTACCCTACAACTAACACTTATAGTATTCAATGAAATAAAAAAAAAGGACTTGATGGAACCACCATCACCAGATCCGGCGGCCGCCGACAAGGCGCTCGGCGAGGTCGGGGAGGAATGCGATGGCCTCCACCTCCACCTCCTTCCCGGCCGCCAGTTTTATAACCAAATATTAATTTAAAAAAGAAATTGTATTTTGCAAAATATTTTTAAAGCTGACTTTGTTAATTATAAAATTAGGGGGGAAGATAGGTGCCAATTCTTAGTTATAACCGGTACCTATAGCTGAGAGATAGGTGCCGGTTTTTAGTTAAAACCGGTATCTATTTGTGTTAAAGGTGTCGGATTTGTGCTTAGAACCCGCACCTATTTTCTTTTATTTAAATATCGGCCGGCCCCCATCCCACCCACCCAATCACTCTCTTTCCCACACTCTCTCTCCTGGCAATGGCGGCGCGGTGAGGAGGAGAGGTGAGGCGGCTGGGCCCAGCTGCGGAGTGGTGCGGTGTAGAGGCGGCAGCGCTCCCCACCCGAGGCGGCGCGGCGTGGAGGCGGAGGCTCGGTGCAGGAGGGAGTGGCAAGGAGGGGACGGTACTCGGCGGCGGCGGTGGTCAGTGACGAGGAGGAGGGCGGCAACGGTGGCCTGACGCAGAGGTTAGGCGGCGGCGACGATGACCTTGTCTCGACGGTAACCCCCCTCCCCCTCCTCCCCAGCTGTGATGGAAATTTGCTCGGCAATTGTTTAATCTATGATATGATGCAAATTTTGTGATGGTTGATCAATAATGCATTTGTGATGAGGTGAAAATGTTAGAAATTTAGGGGATATTTTGGGTAATTTTGTGATGGATTTGCGATGAGATGGAATGGGTAAATATAGTGTTGGGGGAAATATATGTGATGAATTTGTGATGAGATGCCGTTGCCGCCACTGCTACTGCTTGCTGCTGCCATCGTCGCAAATGCTGCTGCTTGCTGCTGCCACCGCCACCGCCGCTGCCACTGCTGCCTGCAAGATCATTTGTTGCAAATTTGTTGCGAATTTGGTATGTGAGAAAATTATGCAATTTGTTGAAGAGCATGTGTGCTGTTTTGGTGTCAGAAATTAATTAAAGTGGGGTAGAAAATTTTATAAATGTGTGCTGTTTAGCTACTTATATGCCTTCTGTTTATTTTGTGCTTATTAAAATAGTTCAGTTAAATTCATATGGTCTAATATTTTCGTAATGCAACTCGCTGCTCGATGATGAAATTCATATAGTCCAAGATTTTGTGTGGCAATATTTCATATTATTTTTCGTTTCACGGGCATTTCTGCTATGGGCGTAGGATGTGAATGTGATTTCTGAATGCCGCCACCGTCGTCATGCTTATTAAAATAGTTTAGTTCATATGGTCTAAGATTTTCATAATGCAACTTGCTGCTTGATGATGAAATTCATATAGTCTAAGATTTTGTGTGCCAATATTTCATATTATTTTTTGTTTCACGGGCATTTTTGCTATAGGCGTAGGATGTGAATGTGATTTCTAAATGCCGCCACCGTTGTCGCCGCCCTTGATATAATTGTTGCATTATTAATGATTTTTTGGTCAGTACCCTTAGATTTGTGAATTGCTATGATTCTTATCTCTTTTTATACTGCCACATATAATCAATGATGACTAATACACCGTGGCATGGAGGCCATGTAATTGGTAGCCTGTCATATTTCAGCGAGGAGGCCATTAAGTTGGCAGCCCGCCAACTAAGAGCAAAATTTATTCCTGTTTAGTGTTGCTTCTAGCAGTTAGGTTATGCTCGATGATGAAAGGATGGCTTTCGTTGGACATTGCCACCTTCAACCACTGTTCGCACCTATTTAGGTGTGTTGTAGGCCGATAGGAAGAGAAAGATTCCCATGTCAATCCTTGCTGCAAAGGTCGCGGCGGGAGCCTTCTTTTTCCTACCGACCCTACCACAGCGCCTTCTGGTAGTATAGATATAGTTTTTCACATGTCCAGCAAAGGCAAAATGATGCAAGACATATTCATAGATATAGTTCTGAAAGCATGAAGATATGAACTTTACAAATTTGCAATATATGTTTTAGGACTATAAGGGTTTTACAATATGATGCTAAAATATCTTAGACATTTCAATAGAAGCACGTCAATAGAATCTTGTTGTTCTTTTTTCTAAAAAACTAGCTTACTATTGTAGACAAGATGGACCACGAAGAATTTGCCAACTTCGGATCAAAGGATGTCATGTCTAGAAATTTAGCCAAATTTTCAGACTATTTTATGTATAAGTCCCTGTCTAGGAATCAAGCCAGGATACACAAAACAACAAATTAATATAGAGATCCAAACGTAAATAAAACGTAAATACTTACAAAATAGGCACTTAGTCCTTACACAAAAAGAAAGCAACAGCAACAAAAAAGGGGACGATCCTAGCGGGGCTTCAGCTCCACTCCAAAGGCAAAAACTTAACTGGGGTATATGTCTTGGTACTCTAACTTCGTCTTCAACTCAGAAATACTACACTTTTGAAAAGGGAGACTAATAGCAAGGCTGAGTAGAACCACCATACTCAGCAAGCCATACCAATGATGTAGATGTGCAAGGAGAAACAAATGGAGGTTTGTGGCTATTTGCATAAAGGCATTTATAAACAGTTGTATTCACAAATGTTAAAACCATTGATAAATTAAGGCAAGATTAAATATCACTGAACAACGCTACACCAAGTTGAACAGGTCTAACCAAACCACCTGAACTACACCAGTTCATTACATAAGTTAATTAATAATGTGGGACTAATCATAGAGAAGCCGGTCGATCGCCCATAATCGCGGGCACGACTATTCGAATAGTTTTACTCCGATTAGAGGTGTACATCTATACCCACAAGACACAGCCCCACAACACATCTCCGTGCGCCGACATGCCACCACGACATACTGAAAAGGAATTGTGACAGGACCCTTCGCATAACCCTCCCCTAACCATCCACACCATGCTGAGGTTTCGCTCTTACCCCTAAAACCAAGTTAGGCAGCCCCCCATGCGTCACGGTGAATCCGGCAGCCAATCAACCCTTAAAACCGGGGCCAACCTAACTCCATCACGCCCACCCTGGCCTCGGTGTCTAGGAAAGTGTCAAGCTATACTACAAGTCCAGCCGTTGCCCACACTGGCTTGTGGTACGCATGATAATTAATTGTCATGGGTTTCCCGTGAACCGGTTCTTAATTGCCATGGGTGCGACTAGCAAAATTATACACCCACAACCCACCCTTAAGCCATATTTTAGTTTGACAATTATGACCAATAAAATATGATCAAATGTCTCAAGCTCACAACTCATCAAGATACTATATGAAAATATCCCATTAGTGAGCTAGTGGTAATTAAGCATGGCTAAGCATATCATAATTCTAGCAAGGTGAACATAAGTAACACAAGCTAGTCAAGTTATCAAAGGATGGATGTCAAGTAAATATAGCACAAGCAAGTAGGTAGGTAATCCATATTCCCATGTAATTTGCAAAACATGCAATTTATTTGCTCAAGGGCAAATGTGTGACTTGCCTTGCTTCTTCAATTAATCTTCTGAACTCTTTTCCTCATAGACACGATCTTCCGAAACGATGGAATCTACACGTTGGCACGCAAAACAAGAAAAAAACCTAATAAACACCAAATAAACAGTGCATGAAAAGTACACAAACATGTAGAGCTCAATTTTAGATCAATTTTGCAAGTTAAATGGCTCAATTTAGAGTTCGTATGAATTAGTTATGAATTTTAGAAGTTTTGAGGCATTTAAATCAATTTCTAGAAACTAATACGATTTATGACGCAATTCTTAATTATTTTCTTAAAGGAAAACAAGGTTTAATGCGTCAGCGTGGGAACTGGCGTGGATCGAGTCCACCAAGGGCGGGTCCCACGAGTCAGCGCCACAAAGAAGGACCGGTCTACCATGGACGCGGTCCACGGTGGCAACCGGCCGCGTGGCGCGCACCCGACGGTCCAGATCGGCCGAGGCCGATCGGAAGGCCGGGAGTGGCCAACGGCTGGGGCCAGGACCGACAATGACCAGCGGCGACACCGGCGATGGGCGGTGGCGTGGGAGAGCGACGGAGGAGGGCGGGAAGGAAGAGGAGATGCTCACCAATGACGAGCGATGGAAGGAACGGCCGCAGAAGCGGCCCGCCGCGGTGGAAGACAGTGCAGACGGCGGTCCGGCGGCTCCCGGCGAAAGCGGTGGGGCGAGCTGTTCCGCTGCACGACAGAGCTGAAGGTGGCCTCGGTGCGACGCGACGAAGGCTAGGGCGGCGGCCTCGGGTTGACGGCAGGAGCAGTGCTCCAGTGGCAGATTTACGGCGTGAAGCGGAGGTCGTTAGGCGGCACGGAGTGGCGGAGCTAGTGGTGATGGAGGCATGGCGCGGCGTAGCGCTAGAGGCGGCGGTGCTGTACCGGAGCAGCCTGACGAGTGGCGGCGAGGCCAAGCAACGCGGGGAGGACGAGAGGGAGCGTGAGGAGCTCGGGAGAGAGGTGAAAGCGGGAGAGGGAGCTCGGGGGAGGGTTTTTATAGGCTTGGGTGGCGGCGGGGAGGCTGGGACGAGGCGTATTGGTCGGGAAGAGTGGGGTGCCGACGGGGAGAGTGGGGCTCAATCCGACGCCATTTTTCGTGGGGCAAGTAGGGGTGCCGGCGCAGGAGAGGGCGGCTACAGCTCCACGCCATCAGGGAGTGAGCGCGGGATGCAGGAAGGCGTGGGATCGGCGAGGACGTGGGCAACAACATGGGAGAGGGAGAGGCCGGTTCTCCTGGCCGGAGGTTGAAGAAAGGCCTGATAGGTGGGCTCCACGGTCCCACCTGTCGGCGAAACGGGAGAGAGGAGGGAGGCGACGCGGACTTGCGCGAGAGAGAGGAGGCGAGCCGGGCCGGGCGGCGAGATGGGCGGAAGGATGCAAAATGAACTTTTGTGAGAAGGGAAAGTTAGTGGGTTGGGTTAGGCGGTTCGAGCCAGAGGGGACAACGGGGAGAAGTAGACCTCGCCAGAGAGAGAGCGCGAGTGGGCCGACGAGAAAGGAAAGGAGGCTGAGCCGGCCCAAGAGGGAATGGTGGGCCGCAAGGGAAGGGAAATGGACTTTTGGCTGGAAGTGGCCCAAGGCTGAAGAAGGAGATTTAAATTTATTTTTTCAATTTATTTAATTGATTAAATGAACTTTGTATTATTAAAATTATTTCTTGAGCTCTGAAAATTCACAGGAAATTTTAGAGAGTACATTAGGGCATGGAGAATATTATAAAAATATTCCCAGCCATGATTTTTAAAAGAAATTTTTAATTCCCTCATTAATTTCACTTGTAATTAACTTTAACTTTTAATATAAATTCTAAAATGCATTATTTAATGATTTTTAATCCCGAACGAAAATCGGGGCATGACAAAGGGCAAACATCATGCCAGCTCTAGCGCGTTCTTAAATTTAAATCAAGAGCATTCTGAAGGCGGCGAGGTAATTCCGACATATATTTCACGTAATAGTGCATTACGAAACTCCAACTCTAATGTACCATTCGAACTAATCAAATTTCATATTTCCAAGGAGGCTGGCACTTCCGCTGGCGGTTCGGCCTAGAAATCAATCGTCACATGTGTGAGGAAACCTAGGGGTCCTAACTCGATGCCTGATGGTCACTACATCGTGACAGAACTCATTGTAAATGGGCTACCTAGGGCACTAGTTTCGGTAGTGACCCCCTATAGTAGGGCGTGTGGTTGTATCGTTAAGGATTTCATTCCCATCAAGTACAAACATTGGAAATCAAAAGACGTAACATAGATCGAGTGGACGGTACCACATAACCTGAAGGAAAAGTGCTGGCGAAAGTTGAAGCTATCATTCACCTTTCCTCAAGGCCAAGAAGAGCTAGCAAAGAATGGCGCCCTGTCGAAGATGGGCATTGCCTTCAAAAATTGGAAGACTGGTTTGAACACGGGTTTCATCCAGCACAATCGAACCCTGGATTTTAACAAACCCATGTATCAGAAGTTGGCAGATTACTGGGATGAGTTTGTAAGCTAGAAAACATGTGAGGAGGCAAGAGAAATCAGCGAACGAAACAAGAACAACTTCACGAAGAACAAGTATTCTCACCTACTCGGCCCGAGCAGATATGCTAAAAATATCCCCAAATGGGATGAGAAGGAGGAACAACTGCGCCAAGCAGGAGTAATACCCGAGACAGAGGGATGGGGCACTTGGACAAAGCAATGCGCATACACCAAGAAGGCTGAACTATCAGATTCAGGGGAGTTGGTCGCTGCAGGTCCTCGACAGCAAGAGCTGAAACAAAAGATCACCAAGACCGTTTCCTAGTCGAGAGAGGGTAATTTTGTGCCAGTAAGAGAGAAAAATGAGCTCACAGTGGCACTGGGGACTTCCGAGCACCCTGAATGCACGAGAGGCATTGGTCTCGTTCCACGGAAGAAAGGGTTCCCGGAGGATACACACATGTATCGGGATCATCGTAGAAGACCCATGAAACAAGAGTAGGCCGATCATATCGCAGCAGATAAAGAAACAACTTGCATAGATGTTTCCTGATGGGATACTTGAACGCCAGGGCAAGCTGATAACCAAGTGGTTAGCCTAGGTGGGAGACAGAGTTGTTGCGTGTCCGCGAAAGTCATCCCTCCATAATAGGACACAGTGCGTTACGCTGTGGACTGGCATAACGACACATACTCCGTGCGTGCTCCATGTCCCCCTTCAGAACAACATCACTCAAGAGACTGCACGCGGCGTGGGACAACCAATATATGCAGGGCAAACAATACACGGTGTTCCATTGCCTGCAGGCTACTCAAGGGTTGGAGTAGACGGTTTGCCAAGCCAGTACAAAGGTTATGTGCTAGAGTTTTCTCCAGGGGAAAGGGTTGACACTCTGGGCACTGCTCTTCACAACGTGATCGTATGGCCCAAACGCTACATCAATATCACGTCAAATGATGGGGCAGGCGATCCAGGCAACAACGGTTCCAACCCTTCAAGCGGACGAGGTCAAGTTCTAACTCCTTCTCCGCCACGACAAAAGACCCCGAGTCCACCTCTTCGTCAAAACACACCGAATTAACCACAACCTCCTGAGAAGTCCCCGAGTCCACCCCCACTCAGAAAAAGGACCCCAACACCAAGTGCATTGCAAAGGTCTGGTTCGTCGAGCAAGGAGTGACTCCCACATTCCAAGTCGGACTCAGTGTCAAAGCTGACAACGTCGCTGCGTAAGAAGATAGTGAACACCAGCATCACTTCGCTTTTTGGCCCTAAGAAGCTCGAGGAACCAAGGATTCTAATTTCTAAGAAAGTGATCGAGCATTTCCTCAAGTGCGCACAACCGAAGCCACCTAAGAAACCTGTATCGAACTTTCAAAGAATTGTTGAAAAAATATCTACAGACTCAGTCTAGGGAGTTGTTCCTTGCATAGAAAGTGTCCAATGAAGCTGCTTTCTGCAAGTCAGCCGGTTTGAAAAGCTTGGACGATTTCAATAAACTTGAAGAGGCCAAGATTGTACTGCAGTTCCAACTTGGTCAACCCATGGTGCTTGACTCAGAAATTGATAAGTTAGAAACTCAAGCGCATTGGCTACATCAATGGTATTTGGAGGAGGCCTCAAAGGGTGAAGAAATGATCAGTGCCAACTTCACCGACGTGGATTTTCATCACACCAGTAATACATGCTTTGTAGAATTTAAGGATCTCTTCAACTTGTACCAAAGAAGGAAACTTGATATCAGCCTCCTCCAAATGTGGTCATTGTGAGTCCTTTGATATCTTGTCCTTAATCCGACACCTTGGATGTACTCTCAGTTGTTCTCAGCTGTGTTCTCCTTTTGCAGGCATTGCTCTTGTCAGTGTAGAACCATAAAATTGCTTTCCTAGACCCAGCGGTTGTGAACTTCGATAGGCAATTCACCAAAGAAGTTAAAATTGACGACTATCTCTTCAAAGCCCTCGTCAAGCTAAATGGATGTGACCATATTCTCCTGCCTTACCTTTCTTAATAGGTCACTATCATCGATTTCCAGTTCCGTTTGGTCTCTATGCGTATCAAGTTATTGATACATTGTCCTTTGTGTAACCATCATTGGATCCTCCTCGTAATCAATATTGACGACAGTGAGATTTGCATATATGATAGCCTGAGGAAAGGGAGAGACAACTACCCAACTATTATAAATGCACTAAATAGGGCATATATGAGGTATCGTAGGTCCGGAAGATCGTACAGGAGATGCGCGATCGATGCAACTCAATTTCGGTTCTTTGAACATCAATTTATCCATAGACAACCAGAGGCCACCGGCCTCTGCAGGTTCTACGTCATGCAGTACATGGTATATTTTGTAGAGGATGGGCACAATCACTCTAATGCTGAGGTATGACATGTTTCAGGGACCTAAGTCATAAATTAAATAATTCTATCGAAGTACTAAGTAAATTTCTAGGCCTTCCACCCTTGTGTTGCAGAAATTGAGTCTTGATACAAGCGAAATGCTACCATACGCCTTCATAGCTCTCACCGACGAGCTTTGCGGGTTCATCCATACTCGTGTCATAGACCCAACTAGTGAGTACAACATCAACAAGCACCCACCACGAGTGCAATCCTCTGCCCCTTCCCCTCAGAACCAAAAGGCAAAGAAATCAGCTCCTAAGAAGAGAAAAACCAAGTATCTAGATTTGTATGAAAAATTGTATTTAATTAGCGTTTATGCATTAATTTATGGAAGTATTATGTAAGTGTATTTTATGTGTAATGCATTTGAATAGTTACTATTATTATCCATTCTATTTTATGTTTTCTATTACAGGCTCAATGACTTGAGGACGGGAAACTCGATCGAACTGTCAAAACCATATTCTCATTCGGTATTGTAGGTAAAAAGCAATCGCATTTATATTTTTGGACATATGAATTCTTAGATATTTTAGACTTAGGAATTTTTCACTTTATATATATATGCAAATGTTTAGGATTTAGACTTAGGATATATATGTGTTAACAACAAAATTTGGTAAGGATACACAAGGATGAAGCGGTTTGTATCGACGGATTAGCACATTGTCTTAGATGTTTTAATCTACTTTGTATAATTGCTGGCTATCATATATCTTAGTTAATCTAACTCAATGACTCGATTTACTCGTATCGGCCAAGCCTTTTCCAAGGGTTTATCGATATCGGCTAAATCGTTCCATCAACTTAGATTGATTAAGGTATCCACCACCCTGAAAATCATTCAAAGGCTTGATTGTTTAAATTTTATGCTTCTTTTCATACTTAGTGCTGCATCAATTGAGTTTGACCTACTAAAATATGTTCAGAATCATAAAAGATAACCTGCTTCTTGATTGCCAATAAGGGTAAAATCGGGGTTTCAGGCAATCTTACCTGGTATAACTGTTTCGTATTTAAGTTATTATAATCTAATTTGCTTTACATGTTATATTTATCATCTTATATGAGTATATTAATCCTTTAAATATGTTAAGCTTGTTTCAAACCTCACGCTGTTATCGGTTAAGTCCGACCCATCAAGGCTAAAACTTGTTTAACATATTTGATCAAGATTGATATTCTTATATAAGGTTGTATCGGAGTTCTAGCCGATACGTTATCTAAAATACCCTAAAACATATTATCGGCTATGAAATAGGTTCATGTAATTATTGATTTATCTAATCTTGGTTATAAGTAATTAATACTGTCTCGGTTGGGTCTGATCTATAATTGCTTACATTTAAGAAAAAGATTAAATGAGTGATTACATGTTATTTATATCTACAACCAATCATGATTATTTTGGGTTTAATCTACAACTTATATTCATCAGCTAGTTATTTAGGTTTTATAATTGTATAACAACTGACTTTAAAAGACATCAATCTTGTGCTGCATCGATTGGGTTCGACCTATAGGATTGATCCTGTTAAGGAAAAGTTGTTTATGATTATATTTAATCTAAATCTAGTTTATGTATAGCATTCTTTACCTTACAGCCGATTCAGCCTGTGTATCGGCTAGGTTTCTATGATACGTCATCGGCCCATCGACCCATCGGCTCATTGACAATCGTTTACTAACATTGTTTTATTGTATATCTTATTGGTTACAGGATCAAACCAACTAGCATGTCCTGAACCCGAAAAGCAAGATTTAGACCTACACTGGAGCTAAGCAGAACTCTCAGGTCGCCATGTTTTCTCATCAACAATATGCAAATGTTTATAATTTAGTATATCATTGCTTAAGACAAAAGTGTGGGACTAGTCCTTATCCTAGGAACTAGTTCAACATGAGTACGAGTTTAGAGCATTTGAGATGTTGTAGAGTTTTAGCGATTTAGTCAAGTCTCATGGAATATGTAACACATCTGGTCATCGCCTTCGTGTGGTTTGATGGGCACGTCTCAAATTGAAGTTGACTGGCACGTTGAGTCCCAGTAATATCTCCTTTGCCCTCTACTTGAGGCTATGGATGTGAATGAATGTGTGAATGTGAATGAATGTGCAGTGGATTTGGGGCTGTATGAATGTGAATGAATTTGGATGTGTTGCTGTATGGATTTGTATGTGATTTTGGACATAGGATATATATGCAAATGTTTAGAATTTATACTTAGAAAATTTTGACTTAGGATATATATGCAAATGTTTAGAATTTAGACTTAGAAATTTTTGGACTTAGAAATTTTTACTTATTATATATCTGCAAATGTTTAAAATTTGGACTTAGTAATTTTTGGACTTAGAATCTTTATACTTAGGAATTTTAGACTTAACATTTGAGTTAGGATATATATATATATATATATATATATATATATATATATGCGAATGTTTAGGATTCAAACATAGTAATTTTTGGACTTAGGACATTTTAGACTTGGGATTTTAGACTTAGAAATTTTGACTTAGGCATTTAGGTTTTTATTTGATTTCTATGTGTTCATATATATATGGATGTGGATGTGGTTGGGGAATTGATGTAAATTTAGATGTGGCTATAAATGTGAATGAATTTAGTGTTGTATGAATGTGAATAAATTTGGGGCTGTATGGATGTGATGCTGAAGAGATTTCCTGCTATTTTTATTTTTTTATCCAACATGTAGGTGTCGTTTTTTTATTACAAACCAGCACCTATAGTGTTTGTCATGTGTCAGAAAACCGGCACCTACATGATACTAATAGGTGACGGTTGTTCTAAAGAACCGCCACCTATTAGAATAGCTATGTGGCTCTTTAGGTTGGAACCGACACCTATAATATCATATAGGTACCGGTTCTAACCTAAAAACCGTCATCTATTACATAAATATATGCTGGTTTTGAAACCGGCACCGAAGACCGAAGTCATTAGTGCCGCTATTTGGGTGCCTTAAACCACATCAACTTAAGTGATTTACAACCTTTTTCAATGATCAATAAAAAATACAAATTCTATAAGCTTATGTCGTCTAGCTATATTATACGTTATTTTCTATCATTATTATACTAAACTTCCGTAGTAATGCGCGAGATTTCAACTAGATAATATAATATGACTTGCCTTGTTTCACGTATCAAACTTCTTCTTTCCTCCTCTCTACTATCAAATGCAGCCTAAGCAGGTCGTGGGCAGCATACAAATGGGCCTATCGTGGGCCCGCGCGGCCCAATTAGCGGCCTCCTCGCGTCGCGACTCGCGCCGCCTCCCGTTCTTCCTCTTGTTCCTCGCAAAGGAATAAGTACACCAAAGGTCCCCCAACTTGACAGGCAGATACAAAATCGTCCTCCAACCGCAATACCAGGTACCGGACGTCCCTTAACTGTCAGAACCGGGTATTTTTCATCCCAAGGCAGGATTGGAGCCGGATTTGTTCGACGTGGCACGTTGACCGCGGTCTTCGGCGCTGAGTCAGCACGAGCACGTTGTCCTCTCAGTGTTCTCTCTTCGCAGTGCTCAGTCTTCTCTCTCCCGAACCCTAGATCGACTAAGGCGACGCGGGTGGCGACGGAGGGGGGCGGCTTATGGGGCTGGCGACGACGTGACCGGCGGAGGGGGCTGGCGACTTGGTGACCGGCTTGGAGCTCAGAGTCGCCGCGGACAACATCGAGCTTGGCGGCGTACCACCTCGGCCGAACTCAAGTGGGAGTCGGCGCTCCGTGGGGCGGCCGGCGGGCAAGATCTGGCAAGTGGCGCGACGGTGATGGCGAGCTCGATGAGCGACAGCTCGTCGTCATCCTCCCGTCAGAAGAAGGCATCACCCGTTCCTTATCGGGTTGGTCCTTTGGAGTACCAACCCGCGGTGATGTGCCGTTGTCGTCCCCCAGCAAAGGCGGCGCGGTGGATCTCGTGGAGCGACGATAACCCTGGGCGGCGGTATTATAAGTGTCAAAAAGCTCGGGTAAGTGATGGATTTTGTGATTTTTGGGGGTTTTTAGAACAATGGCCATTCGTCGGGGTTGAAAGGGTAGTTTGTTCTTGCAGGAAGGGGGGTGTGATTTCTGGGATTGGTACGACGAGCCGACGAGCAATTTCATCAAGGAGTTGTTGAATGATTTGCGTGACGTTGTGACCTCGTTGAGGAGAAAGAATGAATGGCTGGAAGAGGTGGTTGCACAGAGTAGGGCGCATGGAGAACAACAGAGGAAAGAGGTAGAAGATGTAAGGAATGTGATTGCTGTGAAGAATGAGGAAATTAGAAGGTTGAAGGCCATGAACCAAAAGCTTGTAATAGGTGTTCTGTCTTGTGTGGTTGTGTTGCTTGTACTGTTGTTTGGCAAGACTTGAGATTGCTGGAGCTGTATGAACCATGTGTTAGGTATGTATTAGGAAGCTGATGTATGGAATGAACTTCATGTATCCTGGTAGTTGTATGAATCATCCGGTATGACTTTTCTGAATGAATGGTGTATGTTTGGAAAATATGTATGAACATTTCAGAAGTTGTTCTGCTAGACTAGAGAATTGCAAACAAGAGCTACTGGATTAAATGCATAAAAAGTTGTAATTTTTGACATGAGTTTGGCAGATGGTAGAGGTAAATTGCACACAAGCTCAAAAGATTGGATCATTCAGCACAGATAGTTGGAATAGAGGAAATATTGTTCTCCATAATTATGGCACACACAAGTGATAGTCTGGCATGCACAAAAGAGATAGTATGACATTACATCACATCTGGATGGAAGGATAGCAAGCATGATTAGATCTAACATTACATATTCACAGTTTATCACTTTCCCATGGGGGCATAAGAATCAGAGGCCCACCAGATTTCTTCTTTGTCTTGTTCTGTGCAGGTTCTTGAGCTGAGACACACACTGATGCTTTGCCAGATGTGAGTCTTACAGATGCACTTGAAGAGCTCTTGGAATATGGCACTATTGCTTGTAGATCAACACTTGCAGAACCACCTTGATCAGTACACACCTTAGCAGTGGCATTAACCCTAACAAGCCCCTGGGTCTCCACCTGTGCATGTAGTACAATAATTTGAAAGGAAAAGTAAATTAGCACTAGTTGAAACTAAGCAAGTGGCATTCACTAGTTAAAAGTGAATCAAAGGGAATCAGGACATTCTTACATTGGTTTTTGATTTCTTGGCCCTGGATTGTTGGGTAACACTTGAAGTACTTTGTGAGGCAGCCTTCCTCTTCCTGCTGTTAGCAGAACTCCCTCCTGTGTTAGACAGCACCATGTGCTGACTTGGAGATGGCACTGGTTGAGAACCACTTGGGACTGACCCAGCAGAATTGTGGTTGGCACAACTGGACTTGTTGTGGCCAATCTGCTTGCACCTTGTGCATCTCATAACTGTTCCAAACTTTGACAATTTGGTTGGCTTGGGAGGTTCATGCATTTCTCTTCTCCTTTCAGTCCTAGGCCTGCCTGGCATTTTTATGTAACCAGGAGCATTGAGTGGCTGCCTATCATCCTCAGGCCAAGCACTCATACCCTCTAATGGCTGAAGGCAATGGACATAGGTCTTTTTGAAAGCTTCCACAAAGTAACAGGGAGCAATGTAGTAATCCAGCTTGTTAGTTCTAAAGTGGATGCATGAAATAGCATGAGGGCATGGTAATCCTGAGAGTTGCCAGTATCTACAGGAGCATTTCTTTTTTTCTAGGTTGATTGTGAACCTATGATCATGGTGCTTAACCTCAAAGCTGTCATCTCCAGCACAAATGGCATGACAAAAAGCTGATTCATTGATATACACATTAAGTTTTTTAAGTATTCCTGGGCACACAGCAGTTGTCCATCTAGTACCATTGGCTTTCTGATCACTAATCCTAACCATGACTTTTCTCCTAATTGTCTCTAGCATTGTGATGATAGGATAGAACCTAGATTCTAGTATCCATTTGTTGAAAGATTCGCACATATTATTGTCCACTGAATCACAGTTAGAACCTAACCTCAGCCATGCTCTGCTCCAATGCTCAGGATGTGTGTTGAGGATAGCCTGTGCTCCAGCTGGTGTGAGCTGAGCAAGCTTAGCCCTTGCTATATTGAATAACATCCTGCAAGGAGCTTTTGCACACTTCCAAAATTTCTTCTGCAGTTGCTTGTCAGGAAAGTACTTTTTCCAATTGGCATATATATGCCTAGCACAGTTCCTGTGTTCAGCCTCAGGTGCCCATTTCTGGACAGCATTAATGATACCCTGCAATTGAAGAAGACATACAGGTCAGCAACATGTACTTAGGTCTGAAAAGCACAATGTTTCAAACTAAAAATAAGTAAACACATAACCTTCTGTTGGTCTGAAATGAAGACCCAACCATCTCCTGTGCCAACTTTGAGGTCACTGCAAATCAGGTCCATAAACCAATCCCATTCCTCATTATTCTCCTTGGCTACCACAGCCCATGCAATAGGATACATTTGATTATTACCATCCCTCCCTATGGCACACAACAGCTCCCCATTAGTTGCTCCCTTGAAAAAGCAACCATCTAGTCCAATTACCCTCCTGCATCCACTTGAAAACCCTTTCTTACATGCAGCTAGGCAAATGTATATTCTCTTGAACACTGGGGGATCCATTCCAATCTCCTGGTTAACAACCACTGTGCTACCAGGGTTGCTCCTAAGCAGCTCAAGTTGATAATTGTAGAGCTTTTGATACTGCCCTACAGTTGCATCCATCTTCTTCTTCATGACAAGCCACTTTGCTCTCTTCAACTTAGCAAAGGATACTTCTGCAAACATTTCCTCTTGTACTGTTGTTTTCATATGGGCTAGGGGCCAAGAAGGGTTGGCTGAGATGAAATTCCCATATTTCTCAGCAATGATTACAGATGTAACCATTCTGTTGTCCCTCCTGGGTGGGCAAGCATGCATGCTATCAAATGTTACAATCTGCCAGCTGTTTGACCTTGAATTCTTTGAAAGAAGACATACCCAAGGACAACTAGCCCAATCACACTTTGCCCTAACCCTCTTGCCATCATCCTTAATAAAGTTGATGACTTTCTTCTCAGCAAGAGCATATCTGGTGATGGCTTTCTTGAATTGTTTCTTGCAGTCAAACTTCATCCCCAATTCAAATGTAGGGACACCTAACTCCTTCTTATACCTTGGGTGCTTACTTTTTGTACTTCTCACCTCCCCATCACTGCCCATTTCATCCACAGAGTCATCTTTATCACTGTCTGCATATGGGGTCTCAAATCCTTCTTCAACACCACCTGCCATACTTGGTTCTACCCTCTGAGTTTGCAAGAAAAAATCATCAAGATCATCTAGCTGCCCTGCCTTGACCTTTCTCTTAACCTTCTTATAGTGTTTCTCTATCTCTATAGCCTCCTCCTCATCATCTGACTGGGCATCATCCCCAGGAATGTAATCACTGTCATCTTCACTTTCAGAGGGTGGCTGGCTTGCAATGGGTGCTTTTTCATCATGGTAAAGCACAATCATCTTATCTTCAACAGCTTTGCCCTTAGATCCACTACAACCAGCCTCAGCAACTTTGTTATCTATTCTGCCCTTAGATCCACTACCACCAACATCAACTTCAACTGCTTTACCCTTGCACCCACTACCAGCAGCCTCACCAGCAACTTCAACATCCATGTTTGCACACTCCTCTTCACTGTCCACTTCTAGTTCCCTGTCTGCCTCGTAATCACTGTCATCAGCTGACCCATCACATAAATCAACAATTTCTGGTTCTTCCACATAGACATCAGCAACTTCCAATTCTCCAGTACAATCACACATGAGCTTGCAAGCCTTGTCATTCGAAAGAGCGCGAAGACCTGTTTGCAAATCTCTACCAGGAAACAACCAGTGCAACAAGGTCCCAGACAGCACACTACAATGATCACGTAGGTGTCCAAATAACTCAGGCAAAGATACCTTGTCTCTACCAATATAGGATAGGGCCTCAGATCCACCACAATATTTTTTCTCGGTCCCATCTAAAAGGAATACCCCCTTCATATGAAACCTAACTACAAGAGTGTCCAACACGTCCATCCCCTTCATGCAGAACAACATAAAAGAATGACTTAGGGTCATTCAATCTGGCATATCAAGTCCAAATCCCTACTTTTCCCCAAAACAGTGAGAATAAAATATCCCTAATCAGGTACATCACTAACTAAATAAATCCCAACTTGTACCAATTCTCATATCCAAAAGCAATCTAACAAAGTTAAATATTATTCTCCCCGCATCCCACTGATACCATGCAACCACAGAGAAGAAAGGGAATACCTGCCAATCGGGTTCGGATCAGACTTCCGATTGCGTGGGTTTCCTTGCCGACGATACCCCCGTCGGCCGCCCCACGGAGCGTCGACTCCCACTTGAGTTCGGCCGAGGTGGTACGCCGCCAAGCTCGATGTTGTCCGCGGCGACTCTGAGCTCCAAGCCGGTCACCAAGTCGCCAGCCCCCTCCGCCGGTCACGTCGTCGCCAGCCCCCTAAGCCGCCCCCCTCCGTCGCCCCCGCCGGCCCCTCCGTCGCCACCCGCGTCGCCTTAGTCGATCTAGGGTTCGGGAGAGAGAAGACTGAGCACTGCGAAGAGAGAACACTGAGAGGACAGCGTGCTCGTGCTGACTCAGCGCCGAAGACCGCGGTCAACGTGCCACGTCGGACAAATCCGGCTCCAATCCTGCCTTGGGATGAAAAATACCCGGTTCTGACAGTTAAGGGACGTCCGGTACCTGGTATTACGGTTGGAGGACGATTTTGTATCTGCCTATCACAAGTTGGGAGACTTTTGGTGTACTTTTTCCTCCTCGCAAACGAAGAGAGCATTGAACACGAGACACACCAAACAACAATCCAAATCCAAACCCACCCTTTCTTTCCTCTCCTGCCTCTTCCCCTTCCTCTCCCTATAAATCCTCTCCTCTCCTCTCCTCTCCTCGGCTACTACTACCACCACTACTCTGCCTCCTCCCTTCCCTTGCATCCCAGAGGGAGTCCAGAAGAGAGAGATGAATGGTGGTGTGGTGGGGTTGGGGGAGACGGCCCGCAAGGGCGGCGGCGGCGGAGGAGAGGCGGCGGCGGTGACGCTGGAGACGCTGAGGAAGAAGATGTCCGACTTCGCCAGGGAGAGGGACTGGGAGCAGTTCCACAGCCCCAGGAACCTCCTCCTCGCTCTGGTTCGTTGCTTCGCCTCCCTCCCTACCCTACTCGATCCCTTCTCTTCCTTGTTCATCTTTTTCTTGCGCCTCAACCAATCTTGGATGGGTTCTGGTTCACCTTCTTCTTGGTTTCTTTCATCTTCCTGTTTGGTGAGGATTTTTTTTTGACGGAGTGATTATCTACTATCTTTTGTTGGTATTAATGTTCATGATCTTTTGCTTGGCGTCCATCTTCCTCTTCTTGGTGGGTTCTTGGTTCATTTGGTTTCTCTCTTTTTTTTTCTTTTGTTCTATTATTTTTTTTGCTGCATGAGTTTTGAGGGGTCAGAATGGGGCCTGGAGTTCATTCCCTTCTTGTCTCCATCAGAGGAGATAGGGAATGAAAAAGAAAAGAAATCATTGAATGCAGTAGAGATTTGTCCTGTTTTGTCAGTTTTTCACCATCTCTTTCTCCTGCTTGTTCTTGCACTGCTTCTGATTCTGCAGGCACGATGGGATTGGGATCTTTAAATCTTTCCACCCTTTTTGACAGCGGAAAGTGAAGAGGTTTTTGTTATTTATTTTTGTTGATGAAAGCCTGAAATGGTGTGAAATGAATGGGAAATATAATAAGTTGCCATGGATTATCTTTGTGATTGGATAATCATCCTTGCTGTGAACTGGTATTATTACCTACCAAAATTGTCCTCCTCTGGATCATGAGAAAAAACAAATAATAAATAAAAGGTATCAATCTCTTCTGTTGTTTTTATGTGTCAGAGTCTGGTGTATGCTTTGACTCTAGAGTGGATTTGGAATTTCAATATGACCTTAATTGTACAATTAGTCAATACTTAAGAGTGGAAGGAACTTGCTAATTAGGAACTTTATTATGTGGCCATGCATTTCAAATACATATATATTAATGATGATCATCAAGTAGTAGTACTGGGTTCTGACATGGTCCCATGGCGAGTACTTCACAGTTTGTATCAGAGACAAGAATTCAGCCCCAAAGAAACAAAAAAAAGAGATGTACCACTTCACAACATGCTTTTGCAATTGTCCTCACTTTGTTGTTTCCTGTGTTATCCATCCATGAATATGTCCTTTATGTTTTATTCTTGTCATATTCTTGATGAGAAATTCATTCTTCAGTTATTAAGAATCTCTAGCTTGATCCATCACTGTAACTGATTTAGTACTATAGTGATGTGCTGGAGAAAGCAGCCAAAAGGGCCACAGACAGCAACAGCAACTTGAACCCAACATCCTCTTATCTTTTTTTTTTTTTACCACCATGTGTTTTGCAATGCTAGGCTGAGATAAGATGATGATGGCAATAAAAGGCAAATGCAGTCACCCTGACCAAGCTGGTCCCTGCACCTAGCATAAATGGCAACCTGCAGCTCATCCATGCTTACTGCATCTGCCTCTGCACCATGTTCTGTGATACTGCAATTGACTGTTGCTGCAATGTGCAACTGTGATATTGTAAATCTGTATTTTGACTGTTGCCTGATCTTGCATATGTGCAATTGTGATTTTGTAAATCTGTAATTTTGACTGTTGCTGATCTTGCAATGTGATGCAGGTGGGTGAGGTAGGGGAGCTCTCGGAGATCTTCCAGTGGAAGGGGGAGGTGCCCAAGGGGCTTCCCGGGTGGGGGGAGAGGGAGGTGGAGCACCTCGGCGAGGAGCTTGCCGATGTTCTCCTCTACCTCGTCCGCCTCTCCGACATGTGCAGCGTCGACCTTGGCAAGGCGGCGCTGCGCAAGATGGAGCTCAACGCTCGCAAATACCCCGTCGGGCAGTGTAGGGGGTCATCCAAGAAGCACACCCACTACACCACCACCACCACCACTGACAACGGCGCTTCCGGTGATGACAACAACGGCAATGCCGGTGCCGGTGCCGATGCCGGCAAGGAACAATGCTAGCAATGGCTGCTCAGACAGTTTTAGCAGCCTGGCTCAGGTGTTTGGTCTTGTTGATCACACCACAGGATGTGTGATGATACAGTTTTCTAGTAGAGTGAAAAGAAACCATCCTGTTCTCTATACTGGGTTTGATTTCCTGAAGAAGAAACTTAGCTCACATCTTTTGTACTAGGCTACAAACATGCTCTGATAGCTACTCCATGGTAATATGATCATTAAGATCTCATTGAATCGGTATTCTGAGCTCCTGATCCTCATGTTCTACTGAAATTTTTTCTGTAGCTACATCTGATGCAGAACGCCTGCGTCAGCATTCAGCAGGTTATGACAAACAGTACCCACATTTAAATTCGTTCATCCATCAATACATTTTTTTATACTCCTTTCGTCTTAAAACATAATAACCTCTAATTTTAAAATTTGTTTCAAAATATAACTTCTCTATGTATATTCTCTTCTGAACCAATTATTATCTTTCATCAATCAAATTCTCTCATACACTATTTTCTCAATCAATCATAATCTTTTTCATATTTAATTTCATCAACTATAATAATATTCGTGTTTAACCTCAAAACTTTTTATAAAGGTGGTATGTTTTCTTTTTCTTGGTGTGTTCCAGTAGTACTTGTGTTCTTGCACGGTTAGGACACTAATTTGGAGTGTCCATTGATGCTGTGTGTAGTTTGTCATTTGTGAGAAAGAGGTGAATGAGAAGAGAGGAGTGAGGGGGGACCGGAGTGTTGTCGGCTTGTCTGCCGCCGGCTGTCGTCTGGGGCGATGGTGATAAGAGGAGGCTTTTTAAGCAGGTCAGGCTGGCCCATCATCGCTATCTGGACACTGCACCCATCTGGTTGGAAGGTCAGTAAAGGCCGCTGGGTTCTTCCCCCACTTTCTTAACTAACTCTCGTTTTTCACACACATATTTTTTTTAACTACTAAACAGTATTTTTTAAAAGTTTTTTTTATAAAAATTGTTTTAAAAAATCATATTAATTTATTTTTTAAAAAATAAATTAATATTTAATTAATTATGTGTTAATAATTTGTTTCGTTTTACGTGCGTGAAGAATTAGTTGCTAAGCACAACTAACGAGCACAGCCAAGTGGGTGTGGGCACTGGTCAGGCCATCTCGGCAAAATTCTAAAAGCGGAAGATTGTAAAACAAGGAGAGGATTAGGCCTATGGCTTTATTGTTTCGTTTATATTTATATTAAAATTTTAATTTTAATTTTAATTTTTAAGTTGATTTTATGGTTTTTTATTGTAGATTATTTTATAGCATTTATTTTTGAGTCTCTGATATGTATGTAAGTTTTACTCATAAATTATTTTTTATTTACTAATAAACGATATGAGAATATATATATATATATATATATATATATATATATATATATATATATATATATATATATATATATATATATATATATATATATATATATATATATATATATATATAAAAGCCGAACAATGGGACTCTTAATTAGTTTCATTCTTTTGCTCGATACACTTTTTTATTGTTTTTCCGGTCTTAATTTCACTTCGTGGTTATTCTGATATCCTAAATTACAGACAAAATTATCACAAAACTATAAATTTAACTATGTGTATCACAAAATTATAAATTTGATGTAAAATTATTGTAAAAAAATTTAAGACATTATATCATAAAACTACTGATTTAGTGATGATGTTGTCAAAGAACTACATATTTTAGAGAGCTTATATCAATAGCACTATTGAGGTTACAAATTATGACAAAACTGATATGTTAAATTTGTAGTGTTCTGACACGATGTCTTAATTCTATAGTTTCATGAAAAATATGGTGTTTAATCTGTAGCTTTTGTGATATACATTATTATATTATTATATTTGTAGTTTTATTTTATGATAGATTGATCAAAGTAGTGGTAGTTTTGTGAAATTTACTATACTTTTTAAGTGATCCGAGAAAGGGGTAAAGAAATAAATCAAATTAGGCTTAGATAATTATGTTATGTAACTGTCATATCTCTTAAATTACTCCTTTTCAGTTATTCAAGAATATTATCATCAATAACAAAGATTAAAAGAAAAGCCAAAATCAAAAATATCTCTGAAAAAAGCTGTATAAAACAAGATTATCATAACCCACTCAGATTGATTGAGAGCTGTGATGCAAATAGGCCACACATGAGGTCACCAATAAGCAACACAATGACAATAGAATAGAACCCCTACAGGGTAATTGATGATTACTATCTCCAGTTGATGACAGTCGACCCAAAGCTTTTACTGACAAAATTGTTGTTGTCCATGACAAACCTAAACCAAAAGCCGGCCATGAGCTAATTAGAGAGTAGTTTAAGCTTAGCAGAGAGCACGCGGCGCTGTCATCAGGTCACGCTAGCGGCAGACACGTCATCTGCAAGCATACATGCAGTTGCTTAACTTTTTCTTTGCGTCGTGATGGATGTCACGGTCAGTGTAAAGCTAAACAACTACTCCGTTCGTTTAATGGTATAAATCGTTTGATTTTTTAGTTATTTTTTAAAAATTTAATTAAGTTTATAGTAAAATATAATAACACTTTCAATACAAAACAAACATTGCATCTAAATATAAATATATTCAATGTTAAATTTAATAAAACTAATTTCGTGTCATAAATATTGCTAATTTTTTTTTATAAATTTAATTAAATCTAAAGATTTTTGACTAAAAAAAAATTAAATGATTTATAATATGAAACGGAGTTCTTTAAAGAATTTTGATTTTAAAAAAAATCAAATGATTTATAATATGTAACGGAGGGAGTACTAAAGGATAGATTTCGTGACATTTTTACATAGGGTGATGTGACATTTTGGTCAAATTAATCGGACAGGCATGGGGCTGAACACCCCGTGCGAATCTTAGCATTATATACTTCAACTATATTAAATACTGTAGTCTATACCGGCCAGTAGTCCGTGTATGCTCCTACGAGTCTCCTAATCAATGAGCATGGGCATGGCCGGTGGCCGTAATCATGTTGATCATGTATGTTTCTAGCATTTCCTAAATGGACAAAATAGTGCTATATATAGTACGAAGGTCGGCGATATCTGCAGCGCCAAGTTCCAACTGGAAATTCTACATTCTTTGTTTCTAACCCTTTCCACAAACTTTACAAATACATTAAAAGAACGTATCACAGAAATAGACAAGAATTCACTACTGCAGAACTCTTTGTCGTGAATGGTCTATTCGTATCGGGGACTCACGAACCATCACATCGTCGTCACCTTTGACAGGTCAAAATAAATACCGACAAATATATACACATACAGGCAATTTTCATAGGCCTTTAGACCGATCCCGTTACCGATGACACTTATCCGTAATGAGCTAATGTTGCAGTCCGACAAAGATAATATTTGTCAAGCCGAAAAATAGCCATGTTTCTTATGATATGTGGATCAACAGAGAGCATAACTCTTGTTTCAACGAATGGTTCAAGAATCGTATTGCAACGTCGACCGATGGGCCAAATAAAACAGTAAGGAGGTTGGCGGTGGGACCGTGTTGGGATATTGACACATGACAAGGATACAATATTAATGGATATATATTTTACACTGTCAAACAAGATGACAAGAGCACAGTACAAAACAGCAAGGTCCGCATAGATGCATTTCAGGATTAACTTGGGTCCAACACATACTATGGTCGCATAGAGCAGATCTGAGAGCTGAACTACATGAAGTACAAAGTCCCATTGTTTCGTTGCCGCTAGGTAAATTTACGCACTAGTGTCAAAGTCGACAAGGAAGGTTTCACAACTGTAGATCTAAGCAAGTTTGGATACATGAATGAACCATTTGTACTTGTGAAACAAGTTGTGCAGATTTTCTACATAAAAGATATGGCAAACAAGAAATTGTATGTCGTTAGGGATGGAAGAGAAGAATTGTTGGGGTTGACAACGTTGTCGACGAAGACGATTACAACCAAATTCTTCATTTAAGTCCACACATAGACCTTAACGATGATCCCAAAGATGATATGGCATACGCTCGTTTAGATCACACGAAAGACATATCTTTGTAGCAGGTATTATTACATACTGGAGTTCATTCACTGCGTTGCAGCTGGGATATGTGTTTGATGCATTTATGTATGTGTTTTGCAGGGATCGACAGAGAAAAAGGCAAGAAGGCTATGATGGATCATGACACGGCGAAGAAGACGAGGTCAGTGGAGAAGGATGTGCCATACGCTCATTCAGATGACTCGGAATGCCTATCCTTGTAATTGAAGCCTTTAAATTAATTTGATTTGCTATTTCTTGCAATGAAAGAAGTATTTTGGTTCAACATTTCAAAAATCATGCTTGCTATGTAATACCCTGAAAATCGGGCTTATGTCCAATGTTTCAAAAATTTATACTTAAAAAGGCATGAAGCATATGTCGCACTCCCACTTAATATTGGCATGGCTTCCTTACAAAACCCTAAACCGTAAACCCTTACAAAGAATAAGGAAAAAGTCAACAATGGTCAACACTAGTCATATTTCTATTATAGAAAAAAAGTTAAAAATGTTATTGGTGACGGGCTTTAAGTAAAAATCGATTGAGATGTATTCTCAACCGGACTTTAATTTGGACCCATCATGGATGACCTTGTCTTAATCGGGTATTTATTGAAGACTGTTACAAATGACTTTATCTCAATCGGTCTTTAATGTGACACCGTCACGGATGACTTTATCTCAATCGGTCTTTAATATGAAAACTTCACGGATGATGTCATAATGGTCCTTCACTGACGACCATCATCGATGCTTACCATCTGTAATGGAGGACAATAGATGACCGTTACGGATGTGGGTTGATCAAGTTAAGACCATAGTCCTAGCTAGGGTTAGTTTCTTTACTTCACTTCACAGATCTATTCCACAACCACCATCGTGCCCGACGCTGCCCGCGACCTCTGTCGACCTCCCGAGCGCCACTGTCCCCGAGCCCGAAGCCGCCGTCCCCGACCTCCCTCGAGCCTGAAGCTGCCGTCCCCAAGCCCGAAGCCATACATGTTTTGTTAACAATATTGTCACTTCATGAGCCATATAATCCTTTTGTTCATACATTTTCCTGTGTGATTTTAGTGAATTCATGTCGATTTCTATGATGAATGGTTTCGACACAACTTATGCCAGAGTGAAGATTTGTCAATTTGTAAGGCACAAATGTCTCATATGTATCAAAATAATTCATTTGTGCCATAGCCTCTCCAGCTATTCAGTTTAGTGTAATTTAGTGAAATTTGAAACCCTAGAATTAGGGAAATTTAGTGGAATTTGAAACCCTAGACTAAACTTAGTGCAATTTGAAACCCTAAACTAAATTTTAGTGTAATTTATGAATTTTGTATAGCGGCTTGGTGAATTTTAGTGTCAATTTTGTATAGTAATTTTAGGGATAATTTTTTATGTATGTATGGATTTATGTATGGTATTTTGCGGTATTTAATTTTGTAGGAAATGTCTAATCAAGCCCCAACCACGTCGGCGACAACTAGTGCAACCACGTCTGGACGTAACCCTAGAATTGCAAATAGGCTACCTAAGGAACGGTTAACGATAACGGATGTTGACAACCAAGGATTCCCGGTGGTTCTAGCATCAGTAGTGAAGAAGTTTGCAAGTACAAATGGAGTCTTTGGAAGACGGTACTTCAGCATCCTTTTGGATAATGTCAAGGAAGTGCCAGATGAGGATAAGGAAAATGCTTGGGAGAAGTTCAAGGAGTGCTTCGAGTACCCTCAAGACGATGAGGACATATTGAAGCATCATGCACTTCAAAAGATAAGCAATTGTTGGAAAAATTTTAAGACAAAACTCGTTAATGAGTTCGTACTCAACCCCAACCACCCAACACCATTTGGGTCATACCCATGGATCACAGAAACCGTTTGGGACTAGTTTGTGGCTGCAAAAACAACTCTTGAGTTCCTGGCAAAAAGCGAGGCCGCTCGACAACTTCAAGCTAGAAACAAGCACCCACACCGGCTTGGCACTAGAGGATATAGCAGGAAGCAAGAGCAATGGTGAATGGAGGATGAGGCAGCAGCACAATCTAACACCTCGCTTCCATTTGTTGACATCCCAGATGAACGAGCAAGGAATTGGGCAAGGGCATGGGCAGTTAAAAATAGCGATAGAACAATTACGTTCCCAAATGCCGATAATGGCCAAGTGTACCAACAACTGGTGAGTTCTCGATGTCGAAAAGTAAATCTGGATGTCTCTTTGTATAGTAAGTATTATTTAATCTAACTTCACTGTACTGTAGGTCATATATGCTGCTGAGAGACAGTCGTCGCAAGAGGTGTGCTCACAAAGACGTGAGAACGACATCCTCACAAAAGCGTCGGGCAACCCAGAACATCTTGGACGGACAAGAGGCACTGGCTCTCATGTTCCATGAAAGATTGGGTTGTTCCAGTACTCATGACAATACAGGAGGAGGAAGTTGACTAAGGCGGAGAAAGAGGAGCGCCTGAAAGAAAAGATAAGAGCCGAACTTAGTTTAGAGTTTGATCAGAAACTTTCTCAGGTGGAGGCACGCATCAGGGGAGAGCTCCAATAGCAGGACGCTAACCTCGTCCCCGCTCCTAGAGTACAAGCGAGCCCCACGCAACGATGAAGCAGTTGCGCGTCAACTGAGACGGCACAAGAACAAGAACCAATCCCCGCCGCAGTTGACCATATAATGATAAAACCAAGATACCATGCATATATTATCTTAACTAATCCATCTATTATATTCTATTCTAAGAACGTGGATGACTCTATTGCAGGGATCCACATAGTGCATCCTAGAAGTTAGGGTGACACAAACGTTCTTATCCCCGCCGTCGAGGGAGTCACTATCAAGCCTACCCCGGAAACCAAAGTGCACTGGACGGATTTGGTGGCTGGCCGTGCTAAAGTCTAGGTGGACATGGTCAAGGACAACTGGGTCAATTAACCTCTGGAGATCCCACCAAATGACGAAATTTTGACCCTTGGAGTTACACATGGGATCTTTATTCAATGGCCCAAGGACCAAATTATCATAACGATGGTTCCTAGGTCAAATGCACCAAGTCATTCGCCGCCAAGACTCGCTCCAGCTCCTTCAGCCCCTCCTGCCATCGAAGGCCCACCACAGGATGATATCTCTTTGCAAGATGATATATATTTTGGGTTTGATCCTACGGAGACCGACGACATGGCTAACAATCCCCTTCCTTTCAAAAAGAGCAAGGCACATTCTTCACCACCAGTGGTATCTAGCAAAAAAGGTTGTGGAAGGTGGAAAGAAAAAGAAAAGGTCTACACCTCGCTCCTGGCTCCCAAGAAGCTAGATCTAGGCAAGGAGGTATTAGTTCCTCCTAAAACCCTAGCTCCGACAAGCTTCCAATTAGGCATGCTATTGGTTGGAGACCATGAGCTAGCCAAGATGGGTCTTGCTTGCCAAGAGTTGCATGGGTACTACATGGAGAGGTCTAACTCAAGGAGAAAGAATAGAGAGATAGAGATAATGGGCCATCATGGTGTAGAGTCATTTCTTGGGCCACCTAGCTATATTGTAGTAGGATTTGAGGATCTCTTTGACCTTTTTAGGCTGCGAGCGGTGGACATCAATCTCCTTAAGTGTTATACGTTGTAAGTATTGATGAGTACAAAATATGCTAATAATAATCCATATAGAATGCTTATAAGAGTTATTGTCTTGCTTGTAGGTTAAGTTGGAAGCAGACATGTAGAAACAGAATCCAAGTTGGCTTCCTAGACACAACCCAAGTCAATGAGACAGCTCTGCAGAATAAATTAGAATCATTGACAACTTATGTCAAGGACTGCTTGTAGGCCCGCCAGGACAAAAACTTTATTCTATTAGCCCATAATCAACAGGAAGTGTGTTATCTAATTAGATAGAAATACAGAACGTGTATAGCTTTAATATTTACATGCAATATATTAATTCGCAGGTTTCATTGGATTCTCCTGGTCATAGTACCGAAGTGGAGTAAGGTCTATTACCTAAACTCCCGAATTAGTGAGAAATATAATTTTTCAGCACTTGAAGTTGCATTAAATGACGTGTGGGCCCAATATGTGCAAAAAAGCGACAAGCATAAGGAAGGACGTCCCGACCTCTATCATCACAAAGACTTCCCCATGCCATCAACAAGTTGGTGAAACTTATGGTTTTCACGTGTGCCATAACATGAAGACTTTGTTGAAAAAGATGACATTGCTAGATCTCGAAGTTTGTGCTTACGTATACTTAATTAAAAAATAAAAGCTAGTAGTTCAATTGCGTACACACACATATATACTAACTTGGCTCCTCACTTGTAGTCAAAAGTTAGCAATATTCCGCCGCACAACTTCGAAGAAAGTAGAGATGAACTAGCTGCCTTCATACTTGTGGAAATCGTATCTTCAAAAGGAAGTTGTAGATCAAAGTAACTTGTTCAAAATTTGTTGAATATTTTTCAATGCTTGTCAAAAACACGTGATTATGTAGCATTTATGTATTAATACAATCTCTGATGTAAATGTATAGATTTGCAATGCTAATTACATAATTTGTTTCAAATTAAAACTGAGTTTTGTAGGTTTTAATGCTTAACTCTTGAAGATGTATATCGACGGTTGGGTGACTGTGAATGTGGATGTGATTGTGAAGGCATGGATTGATGGCATGTGAATGGATGTGTGAAGGGGTTTGCTAGGAATGGCTTTGTGAATGGGGTTGCTGGGAATGAGAATGTATATATATGTTTCTGTTATTTTGCAGTAGGCATGACTAGCAAAAACCTAAGGCTAGCCAAAAAATAAAATTTTTATTTATTTTTGGTAAATTACTCATCGGTGACGAGTTAGAAAAATTCACCGATGCCGATACGCATCAAAGACGTCGGGTCTAGCATAGAGGCCGTCATCGATGAGTCATCTGTGACGGTCTCAAAACCATACCAACAAAGGTGATCTAGTTATCTTTGTCAATTTATAGTAGGGGCCTGTCACGGATGACTCATCGATGATAGGCTCTATTTTGACTACTCTGCTGGGTCAAACCTATCGGTGATGGGGTTTAATATTGGACCGACAACGATAACAGTCATCGGTGACGGCGATCGGCCCGACAAAGATGACTGTTCACATCACTGACCATTAGTTCATGACGGAGCCTCTCGCCGACACAAATGAGGGTTCCCGCCCGACACAGATGAGTCTACACTAATGACTCGACACAAGATTACTTGTTGTCAAGGTTAAACGTCTCAACACTGATGATCCTGATGCTGAGACTGCGCAATATGTGTCCATTGTGGCTGATAACATGGATGGGGTCGTCGCCAACATCTTCGGTGCTGAGGGCCGACAACAATCCCCTTGGAGTAACCTCCCACATACTCCAAATTTTAGGCTGAATACTAAAAATAGGAACAGATTAAGGAAAAATAGAACATGTTACCCTGCTTTACCAATTCCAAAATCCAATATAAAATAAACATGATTTAAAGCAGGAGTGAATGGAGAGGACCACACACTTATCCTGATATGAAGTCTCAATCTCTTAAACATAAAATACAAATTAGGGAAAATGAATCAAAAATATTTTGCTTTCTCAAATTTCCCACTAAATTTACAACAAATCAATAGGATTTGGAGAGAGGGGTGAGGGAATAGATAGAGAAGTTGTTCATAAGTGATAGAGGATCGATACCAAAGAAAATGACAAGTGAATGTCCAGCGTGGCCTTTCTACTATGGTGTTGACGCAAAATTTGTGGTTCACAGAAGGCTTGAGAGATCTGCTTAGCTCTAGTGCAGGTTTTATCAATCGGGTTCAGGGCATGCCAATTAGTTTGATCATGTAACTAACAAGATAGATAGATTGACCGTATAAGATCAAGGAGTCGATCGGCTAATAAGCCGATGGGATGTAGCGAGGCCAACCGATATCGATAGGGTTTTGACCAATCAGTTATAGGCTCATGTAGATTTAAATAATCAGATAAATAATGAGATTCATGCTATAATCGGCTAGAATTAAACTTTGTATAATCATCAATAAACCATTTTTCATCAAAGACAATCTTGATAGATTGGACCAAACCGAGACAGTATAAGATTGAAATTGATAAAGAGAGATTTAACTAGTGAGTATACGAGTTTGAGTATAAGGTGATACAACGCTTAGAAATAGTAACAAGATAACTCATCAGCTAGAACTCCGATGAAACATTGCATAAAACATATCGGCTTACTAGAATTAAACTTATCAGCAGCAATCTAATAAATCGGACCTAACTGATTTAGCCGATAAGAAAAACCTATTTAGCTGATAGATATATACAAGTGTAATGGATATATCGATCAATCTAAAACAACAATGTGATTAGAGAAACATAAACTTAGTCAAAATATCGGACCTAACTGATAAAGTCCTAACTAAGATGATACGACTATAAACAAAACGATGCAGTTAAATATAGAATCAAAACATCAAATAGGCAATGCTTGTGTCAACCTGAATAGAATATCGAACTTAATCAAGAAAGTTCTAGCCATGCGGATACAAGCGAAGTTGACAGAACTTACTTCCTCGTCGGAGATCGAACTCAACCGATGCAACCTTGCTCGAAACTAAGAACACGCTGGAATAAAAAGGTGGCGATGCACCGAAAGTAATTGTATTGATATGTGGAGATATCTTGCAAAGACCCCGGGTGTACATATTTATACCCTTGGGTTGATAGAAGTCTTGATCGGACACGATACAATGTTTCCTAAAGATAAAAGAAAAAATACAAGTCCTAATCGGACACTAGACAAAACTTTTTAAAGATAAAAGGAAAGGTACTAAATCCCGCCTAATTAATAGATAGCATTAAATTGTCACGCCATGGTCTTCATGATTTCTTCTTGAACTCGGTCGATCGATTTCTTTTCTAAATCAAATCCACTAAAGAACCGTACCAAATTTTGATGTTAACACATGGTAGCTGGGTTTTGGCACCAAAACATTTAACCTCGATGCTCGCGTTATTTGCGACTAGCCTTGGATTCATAAGTTTTAAAGAGGATATATTATAAAATAATTTTGAGAGAAGGATGAAAATATAAAAAATCTAGGCCATTCCAGAACTAAGTTGATTAGTTTAATTTTAAACTAACCAATGTCAAATAAAAAGAGCGGAGGGAGTACTCATCAAGGCCGAGGTCATTTTTGGAAAGTCGCAACCCCTAGCCCAACCTCATGAATTGGCATAAATTGATTATAGGGTGCTGGAAAAGCCAAAAAGATCTATTTAAATCCCTTTTGGATCCTAGAAATTGGATCATTGTAGAACCGAAATTCAACGCTCGAGGAGTGGAACAAGGTAGGAGTATTAGCTAGGATAGACAAAAAGTGCTATGATGGGCTAAAATTGTCACTTTTTCCCCCAAAAATTAGGCCATCCAAACAAAAATGACTAGGACCTATTAGATTTTTTAATTATTTTTTAACCTTTTTATTTTTTAATTTTGAAAATAAACCCTCCTAAATCTTATTTCTAAAATCCGAATATTTTCTCCACGCCATTCTAACGTGACAGAACAACACTATCATGTAACTACCAGCAGCCGTGACAGTTTTACGCTACCACATCTACCAAGGTGACCTGACACGCTGTCACGCCTACCAGATCGGTGTGGCAGCATTGTCTCGCCACATTAGTCTGACTAACGTGGCTAATAGATTCAGATTTGGAAATAAGTTTTGAGAGGTTATATTTTAAAAATAAAAGATTAAAAATGTTCAGTTTTTTTTGAAAAAATCCCTATACTGTAGGAATAGCCCTCCAAAGGACTATCAGGACGACAGCTCAATACATGAAAAATGCTTTTGTAAAGAAATTTTTTTAATATTATAGATACTGTTCAAATGTTTTTATAATACTGTAGGGGTGTTTTTTACAAATGCTGAATAAATATCTTGTGGTTAATTGTCTCTATAAAGGAAACGAAGAGGCATTTTATATAATGTCTCTATGTCTTGGTATTTTAATAGAGGCATTTTTTTATATCCATAAGATGGTAGATGCATTTTCTAAAGGCACTACACTGTACCACAACCATATCAAACCAATATGAAAAAAGAGAGTAAAATATTTTCTCTTGATATTGCCAATGTTGAAGTCAAGATCTCTTGGACAAATCATTTTTATCTTCAATATAATAACCACCTCAACCTCATAATAATGACTTGTATGCTTGTGCCTTAGTATACATTTTCACTCTAAGAAATGTCTCTAGGTAATTTAAAATACCTCAAGAAAATATCTTTGCATATCAGACACATTTTAAAGTGCCAAAAGAATGCCTATATAAGATAAAATTAACAAAATATGATGAAAATATCTAGGCAATTTTAAAGTGCCTCAAAAATAAGTGCCTCTATGCTATAAAACTTCTGATTTTAGAGGCAATTTACAAAATGACTATAAAAATGTATCTACACAAGGTTTTTGTTGTAGTAGCTATAAGGACTATCTTTCTGATGTACTGTCAGATCCCAAACCCTGTCAGTATGGTAGTTTTCGTGAAATTTTAACTAAATTTTGCTCGAATTAACTATTTGAAATTTGAATCTAAAAAACAATTCGAAATTTGGATCAAAATCTGCTTTTGCCGTACGTTGAAATCTTGAAATTTTGTGGTTATTAAGGAGGTTGATTTTTGGTCTCCGGAATCAATTTTGATAGATGAGAAAAAACAGACACAAACGATGATCATGACCTGACCAAATTAGAATTTTTTTTAGAAATAATATGATTTTAATGGAAAATCGCAAAAGTAGTGGGCTTTTGCAGAAAATCGCAAATATATGGGCCTGTCGACCCACGGAGGTTCGACAGGGCCCAATCGAACGGCGGAGCGACAACAGGCCGGACCGATCGAACGGCCGAGTCTCGACTGGACCCAGTCGAACAGCGGAAGTTCGACAGGTCGGGCAGCCGGCCCAGTCGAACGGCGACTGTTCAACAGGCCGGGCAGCCGGCCCAGTCGAACAACGGCCATTCGACAGGCCTGGCCTGCCGGCCGATTTTTTTTGTTAAGTATTGTTTTTTAGTTATTAATTAATATTAATTTGTTAAGAGTTATTTTTAACTTTGTAGTAATTAATTAATGACATATTTTTTATAAATGATTAATTATAATTTGTAAGTTATTTTCATAATTAAGTTTGTAAGTAGTTGTTGTAAATATAATTTTTGTTATAATTGAATAATACCCATTTTTAATTGATTGTTTGGAGAAACACATCGGATATATAATTTATTAATTTTAGATATATTCATTTTTAATATTGTAATTTATAGAACTTTTTTTTAAATTTGGTAAGAATTGTATTTAAGTTGTGAGTAATTAATTAATGACAGAATTGTTTATAGTTGATTAATTATAATTTTTAAGGTGTTATTATAATTAAGTTTTTAAGTAGGTTTTATAATTATAATTTATTATAATTGATTAATACACATTTGTAATTGAATATTTGGAGAAACATATCGGAGTTATAATTTAATAATTTTAGATATATCCATTTGTAATTTATGAATTTACAGAACCTTATTTTGCTTATCGGTTATTTTGGGAAATTCAGAAAATCACTTTCGGATAGGGCCGAAAATTTGCAGAAGTGAAAATTGGTTCTGTCTATTTTCGGAAATTCCGAAAATCGTTTTCGGACGACTCAAAAAATTTGAAATTCATAGAACATGTTTTTAGAATCCGAGAAAAAATATTTTTTTAGAATTGATGTTGAGCACATCCATGACCGTACCGAAACAAGGAGAAGTTGTAGTACAATTTAAACATGATACATTTGGTTCCATTGCGGTTATCTACCATTGCGGTTACATAGATAAGATTAGATTCGAACTAGAAGGAAGGTAGTGCAAGAGTTGAACACGACGACGATATAGTAATGAGACAACGAAACATGACATCACATATTTGACTAACGTAAGTTGTCCGATAGTAGCTAACCCCTACGTGAGGATCCCTCTCCCCTCTCAAACTGCTTTTTAGTAAACCTATATTGCTCTGGCAATTCAAGCTGCACCACATAGGAAGTTGGATCACTTAGAACCTTTTTGGTGTCTATCCATTCTTTGTATTGACATCTTCTTGGCGGTTCCTGCGAGAAACGAATAGACGTGAAGCGAACAAAGTTACTGAATGTTGTGACAAAATAAGGATTGATGATAATGAAAATATTTTCACCATGAAATCGTCATCTATAATATTTGGGCAAACAAAGAACCTTTGACCCAAAGTTCTTGGCTTGGTGGAACGGAGAACCTGGCAACGATCACCGCATCTGCATTTTGGACGGGCTTCCCATGGAGGGAGTGCCATCATTAGGACCCACCAGTCGCGCTGTTCTTCACGACATTGTTGTTCGTAAGCTGCTTTGAACGCCAAGTATTTCTCAGTACTTTTTGATGCGAAATACCAGCGTCCTTGTAAACAAGTGGTTAGGTCGAGAACGGGATTTTCTGTATCGACCCACTCGATGTATCCACAAGCCGTAGCGCGGGCCTGACGAATAGATTTTAATGAAGAATAAACAATCGCTCATGCAAACTGAATAAGCATATGTAGAGAATGAAATACCTCACAGTCATAGTTAGGGCACCTAAAGAAACGCCTTCCTCGAGTGTCTTGATTCCTCGAACCCATTAGTTGGCATCGGTCACCGCAAAGGCAGAGAGGCCGCTCGCACCAAGGTGGGAATAGTCGTACAGGTGGATTGCTATGCCAGTTGGGATCCTCAAGGCCCCGGCGTCTAAACATTGCCGAAAGCTGGTGCGATGAAGGGCTGTGGTAGCTCTTGTTGCTTACACAGTTGAAGAAATTATGTGCTACATCTCTCGTTATGGGGACTTATGTAGGCACCAAAATCGCAGTGATAACCTTTACATGTGTACATCATGTGGCACGATGGGTCCGCCCTTTTAGAGTGCTAGATAGAACCGAAAGCTAGATTGGACGTATGACTTAATGAGAGCCAATTTTCTTCACCGTATGTGACAACACTAGCACGCGTGAATTGAAATTACTTTATCTTACAAAGCAGCGCCGAAAGTTGATCGTGATAAGTCGAATTGATAGTGTGTCCGTGCAATGTGGTATATTATGCGATGTAATGGACCGGACACCCAAGCGTCGAAAGTTTGTTGTCATATGCATAAGTAGTTGTGACATGTAAGGGCGTGAGAACCCATTCCGCAGTCGTATCGCACGCGAATAAAGGAGGTTGCATCGGTGCAACCGAAAGTAATCGTGCATGCGCCGAAAGTGTATGTCATGAAATTGTTCATACATATAATATGACATAAGTAGTAAATGCACAAAAAATTAATCCAGCAAATAAATAACACTACAAGTCAAGAATGCCCCCTCCCGCACGCTTGCTAGGCCCTCCCTTCTTACGTTGTTTGATCTGCTCTGTGGGATAGGTCAAATTATTAGGTGGGTGCCTATGTAGTGCCGGCTGCTGTGGAGTGGCATCCTCTGGCTGCATGGACTCCCCCTGCTGTGTAGGCTGCATGACCGGAGGAGCACCGTACCAGTAGTCTATGCCAGCTTGCGCATTGGGTGCATCCGTCGCAAAGAAATCGTCCACGAACTGTGTTCGAGGAGAGATAGCAGGAAGTGCGGAATGCCCCTGCGAAAACCCGTAGTCGTCACCTGTTGCAAAATAGAGGCGATGTCACACTATAATAGTTAGTAACTATGCATAAAAATTAAGCGAACGATGATGCTAGTCTTGGTTGTAAACAATACTTACTTGTGTGCTCTGTGTACCCTGACTCCGGTGCGCGCGGAGTACAGTAGAGTCCCCAACCTGGTGTAGGGGCCAGGTTGTCACCTGTCGGCAGGTAGGGAAAGTCTGGCTCCTCATAAGCTGCCTGCGTATCGTACACCTGCTGTGGCTATTTACGTTGCAGAGGTTACAAAATGGTATGAAACGAATGTTGGGTACGATATGAACTGGATGTTAGGCAAGGCAAACGTGCCGTACCTGAGGCCGCGGTGGTGGCATACTCGATGCCGGAACCCCAAAGTCAGACGATCTCCCTGGGCGAACAGGGGCCGGTGTCTCCTGAAGCGAAGGCCGAGCGTGAGATGGACCGGCGTCGTCGTAGTGGCGACGTGAAGTACAGGAGCGGAACTGGTCCACACTAGAGCGTTGTGGTAGTGGTGGTGATCCTGCCCGCCTGGTGGGCTGCACAACATCAGCCGCGCTGCGACAGGAGACACGATGAAGTAGCGCCGCAGCCCGCGAACGGAATCTGCGAAGGACGGACGCCACGTCGTCCTGCCTGACGTGTTGAGGCCTCGTCTCTAGTCTCTATAGCAACGTGTTCGACTCAGTGTGAACCTGTTCCACAAACTCGGCCTATTGAACGAATAGGGAAGGGCATTAGAACAATTGAACCTCCGTGCCCCACATTTAATGATAATCAACGAAAGCAACGACATACCATTGAGTGGTACGCAGCTCGAGGTTGTGGGGCAAACGTGTCCGTGATCGATGCCTAGTGAGGGATAGACGTATCCCCTTGTGGCGGGAAACACCTCCAGCGCGTAACACTACGGTACCAACGAAGGTACTGTCCGTACGAAGCTCCGTCGTCTGGAGGTGTTTGGAGAACCAAGTGCTCTGCCGCATGTTCCCACTCCGCAACCGTTGGCGCGATCGTCCGAACAATGGTCCCCTCGTGGGACAGACCGAGCCCCTTCCGGGAGTACCTGCGTAGGACGTACTGAGAACGTAAGAAACATTTACAATGGGGTAAAACACACTACTTGAAATTAACATTGTCGGACGTGTACTTACTTGTGGAGGCTAACAGCTAAAGAGCGTCCACCTCTCAGAGGGTACTCTTGGTACATGCCGAGCTATTTAAGTACCCTCTGCACGTGGTACGGCTTGACGCGCACGTCCAGCACGAGGTGACAAGTGGTCCTCCACAGCTCTACGTCACGCATGCAGAGCTGCGCAAGACCGTGCGGTGCCCGCTCGATGACATCGTGATGCGTGCACGGGGTCCAGCGAACACGGTCGGGCGTAAGCTGATTGAAGTCCACCACGAACTGTGTGTACATGCGACGTGTCGTTCCGCTCACCCACCTTGGCTGCAAAAGCAAGAAATATATGATTAGTGCCCGTAAATGGAGATAATGCGCAGAATAAGAAAGTGCTATGAAAAATGCTTTGCAATGTACAATTTACCTCGCTGTGTGTCCACAGCGATCCCATGGTGGGACGATCATCGATGTCTTCAAGTCCAGACTTGTATATCTCATCGACGCCGTAGCTTACATACGACTGTAGCTGTGGCCTCCCAATGTCAAAGCGCTCATGCGCCCATAACATTGGAAGCAGAGGGCATCCTGTCAGAGAACTTGCCTTGCTGTTCCTGGTGCAAGCATCGCAGAGACCGGCGTACGTCGCCACAAGAACAGCCGACCCCCAACTGTACTGCGGAATCTCCTCAACAGGTAGCTCGGCGATCTGCTCAGCGTAGTGGATGAAGTGCTTGTCCACGGAGTCAGCATGAGTCCCTGTGAACATTACCCACCCAAACAACCACAGTAGATACGCAACTAAGTGTCGGCGCACTACCCAGTCCTCCTGGTCCTCTGGGAACACCTCCTGGTGGAACTGGTGCAACCAACTCCTCATGGGCCCATGCCCATCTGTGAGATCCTCCAGCGGAGCAGCCACCACTCCACCAAAACTGGCCAACAGATCATCCGCCCATCCAGCATGGACCTGTGTCGGGCCAACTGCTGCACCCGCTATTGGTAGACCCAACAAAAAAGACACATCCTCCAGAGTAGGTACCATCTCTCCAACTGTCAGGTGAAAGGTGTGTGTCTTGGGCCTCCATCTATCCATCAAAGCACTAAGCAAGGCCGCATCAATGTTGATACGGGGTGACCTTCCACGTGAAGGCTCAACCAAGCGTACAAAGGTCAACAATGATGAGGACACAACTAGCTCGGATATAACCATGACTACCTTATGTATTAATCAGCCAAAGATTAACCAGTTCTACATAAGATTTACTTGTTATATTTTTGAACATACGTTGCTACACAATGAGTTTTATTTGTTTTCATTTGCAGAGGTACTTGCTTGGATGAAGGAAAAGAAGCCGAGCATAACGAATGCATGGAATATCAAAGAAGTTGATTGGGGACCAAACCAAGACCTTCTCCAAGTCGACTTCGGGTGCAATTCGGAGTCCAGAACCAGTCTGCACTAAAAAGGGTGCCCAGGTCACATACGTGCTCGGATTGGGGCATTCTTTATATGGATGGAAAGCTAAGAAGATAACCTTTCCAATGGTTCTGGTCCCATGTCCAAATTTGTTACGAGTCATCGGGAATTGACCGAACAAGTTAACGTTCAGAGTCTGTCCCGGCGCTGCGATGCCGTATTTGGGCCTTTGGCCCATGTATCGTGTTGGAGCCCATTAGGGTTGCGTCAAGGGGTGCTTGCACGACCCTAAACTCCATATATCAGTAGCCATCGCTATCTTTAGGTTTTGGGTTTTGCTTAAATTAATCTGTCAAGAACAGTTTCGCCGCTAGATCGGTTTGTAAGACCCCAACTTGTGAGCTTAATCATTCATCTGCAATTTTGGTTGTATTCTATCTCGTTCTTGTTTGTGTTCTTTGATTGGCAAACAGGGATTAGCCTTCTCGGCGAGGTCACCCGTGTTTCGACACGGGTGATAACCAGAGGAGACGTGGTGCTGCGATTGCGGGGCTCAAGAGCGTGCGCGTTCAAGAAGCCGGATCGATTTGTGTCACGACTCCGTCTAAATCGTTGTTTATCAGAACCTTTCGGAAGGTCGGGAACTCTAGTGCACATTAAACAACCCAATGGCTCTCAACCTGTTACATGTCAAAAATAAATAATTAGCAATGCGAGAAAATTTAAATGACAGCACGAGGTGACAAATGGTTTTTCACATGCCTTGGAACCCAACGAGGATCGATACGCCAATACTGATCCGGTCCCCTCATTTTCAGCACGTTGCAGAACGTCCCCTGACTAAGTCGTCTCGATCGGTGATGTTTATCGATCACCTCGTCGATCAGCGATATGTCATCCCTGGCAGCCATATCTACAAAATGCAGGAATATCAGTGTCGTGAGCATTAGAAATGAATTAAAAAATGACAAAATGAGCATGAAAAATTATGCAAAGCGAAATTTTAATAGCATAAGTCAAATACTGATAAAATGAAGTGAACACACTGCGGTGCTGGTAAATATAAATATTACAAGCCAGAAACATGAAAAATTGAGTGTGAAGAAGCTATGCAACGCGATAGTATAGTCGTACAGGTTAAATATTAACAAGTTGAAGTGAACACACTCTAGGACTGGTAAATATAAATATTACAAGACGAATAACTATGGATTATTTCTCGAAGTCGACCGCCGCCCTGGAACACGCCGAATATCGCCACCTTCTGGATCTTTGCTTACATTGTACATGCTGCAATCTTTACGGCTATGGTCTCCGCCGCATACAATGCAAGCCTTTGGACGCTGCGAATGAGTGTTCATTTCAGCTTCATCCATGTGGTTCTTGATTCGACGGGTCTTGCGACGCCCCTTCGTTCCAACTAGCAAATTTGAGTCAGGGACCCAGTTGGCTTCCCCTGGGGGTGGGCGAGTGAACTCACATACCGCATGCCAACCACGCAATTCACCGTGCCAGGTTGCCTCCCATGCTTCCTTACTAAAGTAAGGCGAGACGAATATGTTCACATCGACACCACCTTTTGCGGATGCGGCAAGAACATGAGAGCATGACAGATGTCGAAGGAAAGGCTTGTTGCAGTTGCATTTGCAAGCATGATAGTCCGGCCACAACGTGCACTCCAATGTGATGTCCGTACTCCCAATACCGACACCACTCTTGTCACGCAGACGTACCTCAAACAGCAACTCCCTATTCCCAGCAGGCCAGACCCTGTGCATTCCGCCCTTCTTGCTTTTCTCCTCCATGTACTGTGTGATAGTGGGGCTATTCCTTACATTAGGATTGGCAAGGTTAAGACTAGCCATGGCATATCTTTTACAAAGATACTTTTGTGTACCCCTTGTGATGCCGTCCAGGATAGCAACAAGTGGTAAAGGACGTGTATTTTTCATCATCCAGTTGTACACTTCAGCAAGATTTGTTGTCATCACACCAAACCGTGAACCATTGGCATCATACAACAAGGACCACTTTTCCCTTGGCTCATGCTCTATCCAGTCAGTGAAGCACTTCGTAGCCCTCCCCCGCTTCCTACATCGAGTAACAGATGGTGATTCGTTTGGAATGGGTTCCAGGCCTTCCGGCTCCTCTTGTCGGGTAAGAACGGGTTTTTTCCGAACCTCTTGCATGTGAGTAGTGGTCAACCGATCCAACTGTTTCCATATGGTGTCGAACTTTCTTTTCCGATTCTGCTTGCACAATTTTTTGAACAGGTCCATTAACCTCTTACTCCTGAATTGTCTGTAAAAATTTGCCTCGAGATGTCGCATACACCATCTGCTATGCAAATCTGGCCAGGAAACCTCCTCTGTTACATCTTCCTTTAGCTGCTGCACCGCTAATAGAATGCCGGCATAGCGGTCATGCAGAACACACACATTTGGTCTGTTTTAAACAACACACCTTTTAATGTGATGCAGGAACCATAGTCAACTCGATGTGTTCTCGCTTTCAACAAAAGCAAAGGCAACGGGGACGACATGACTATCAGCGTCGACTCCGATTGCGGTTAAAATTGTTCCCCTATACTTGCCTGTCATAAAAGTACCATCAACACACAACAACGGAATGCAATTTCGGAAGGCCTCTATCATGCACCCAAATGACCAAAATGCACGAGAAAGGACGTTTTTCCCATTGTCATTAACCTCATCGAGAATAGCCATATGTGTGCCTGGGTTTCTGGCATGCAACACCTCCAAGAGTGGGGGAAGGTTGTGGTATGAATCTTCGTAAGTTCCAAATCTCATCTCCAGTGCTTTCTGCTTACCCCTCCAAGCCTTGTCGTACGATATCTCATACCCGTACTCTTTCTCCACGTCATGCATTATTGTGAACGGCGACAAAGAGGTTTTTTTAACAACCTTCGAGTACACCATTTGTGCCACGAATGCAGCCGTCATGTTCCTGTGTACCAAAGGAGTATTGTCCAACAAACAGGTATGCTCCTCAGCCCTTGAAGCTACCCATAAGTTGTCATATTGTGGCTTGTAACCATGCACTCTCCAAGGGCATCCGGGCTTTGTGCACTTCACGTCATACGTCGTCCGATTTGAAACCTTCACCCTGAACTCCCGCTTCTGCAGAAAAGCCCACCTCTTCACCGCGTCATGTAGGTGCCCTTTGTCGTGAAACATCTGTCCAACTTGCACCTTCTCTCTATCATATCGCCAGTGGGCATCTAAACCATCGTTAACCCCTAGACGGCTCATGGATATGGTCGTCCAATCTTCAGGTACGTTGGTTTCCTCGTCCCACTGTGCTGTATCTTGCCCTTCCACCACGAACGAAATATATTCCTCGTTCTCCAGTTCCATCTCTTCCACTACCGCATCGTTCTCCTCCGCTGCATCAACAGCCAAAGGTGAGTCCGGTTCATCGTCATCTAATTCGTTAACCGGACAATTGCCATCGGGCACAACTACATCTGCAGTAGCGTCCTCCTCTACTGCTTCCTCTTCACCACTCCTGCAAATATTAGCCTCTTCCACGATATGCGCTTGTTCCACCTCCGTGCGGCTGCTCTCGCCGGTCCCAACAATATCTATTTTCTTTTGCACCAATATTGCCAGGCTATAACCTTTCTCTCTTACTTTAGCCACAAATTTTCTCCAACTTCCAGTAGATGCAACCTCGACTACTCTCCACTGCCATCCGTATTCACTCCTTACTGGCCACACGGCTTTTATGATGAATTTCTCAATCAAAGGATCTATCCCGAACATATTATGTAGCCACCCTAGCACTTCGTTCAAAACCAACTGGTCTGGTGTATTTAGGGTACTATCAACGAATGCATATACGGTCAAATCTACCCCGCTATCACAGAGTTGTATTGGAGCGTCACCATAATACACCCGAACGGGCACACCACCTGACATCCTGAAATAGCATGCCAATTGCTATTAATACGTCACTACCCAGTAAGGTGTCGTATGCTCTATGCTTACATTATTGCTTTAACGTATTCAAATTATATTTCATTACTTAAATATACGTTCCATTCGATTTTAACTAATAATAAACATATAATACCTCCATTCCATTTTAACTAATAATAAACGTATAATACCTGTACTAACAACCAACAATGATTAATAAAAAAAAATTGTCGTCGTCCAAAGGATTACAAATTTATACCTTCGCTGTCGTTAATCTTTCCTGCACAATTGCAGACGTCTTCTACCCAACCACGTAGTAATTCCCTCTGGCCAAATGACATAGCTCTGCATCGTAAATTTGACTAATTAAATATAATTTCCTTTCGATTCGTACTAACGCTCAACATTGATTTCTCCCTGATGATAACTATTTCACCATTACGAAATTGCTAATCACCTCAACAAACATATACTAACTTCGAATTATTTGCAACATACAACTAAATAACTATATCTACTAACATTACACAATGACTAATGGTTAATAGATTCAACAGATTATATGTACTAATAACAATGACTAACGATTCACAAATAATAACATCGAAATAACAAACCTCATATTTACAAATTAAAATTTCACAACCTAACTTAGGGATTGTAGTTTTTTTACCTTAATCACTATAGCTACTTGCCTTCTCTTCTAGTGGTGCTATCTTCACGACGACGTGGTGCACCGGTAGCCACGGCAATGGCGACGGCGAGCTGGCGCGACGGTGGCTAGAGCTGGTGGCGGCGTGTGAGGCGAAGCTGAGGTGAAGAGCCGAGAGACGACGTGGTCCTCAGTTGAAACGAATCAGGGTTATAAGCCAGCTTGTCGGCACGCGGCTGCTCGACAGGGGGGCCTGTTGGCACGCGGTTGGTCGATAGGGGCGGTGAGCGCTGCCTGTCGCCACGCGGCTGGTCGACAGGGGCGGTGGGGGGCCCTGTCGGCACGCGGCTGGCCGACAGGGGCAGCTGTCGCGCTCCCGTTGGCCGACAGGGCGGTGGCGTGGGTCCTGTCGAACTACGAGTCGGTTCTCCCCCGTTCGACAGGTGCTTGTGTCGTCTCACCCCCCGTCGACAGGCCCATATTTGCGCAATTTGGTGCTAGAGCCCACTACTTTTGCGATTTTTTATTAAAATCATATTATTTCTAAAAAAAAAATTCACCAAATTAAGAGTCATTACCTCCTATAAAATTGCACGTCCTGGTCGAATAAACATGCATGCATACGCATTCACAGACATAATAAACTGACGAATCACATTATCTGTCTATAATTAAGCTACTACCTCCTTTCTTAATATTTGACACGGGCACTATATAATTTCAAATTTTGACATTTTCCTTTTAGCAAAAAAAAATAAAAAATAAAATCTCGAAAACATGGCATAACATCGAAATGGGTAGCATCGCAGATATAACCATACGAATGCCATTCATCATAATCTAACCAACCAAAAATATTTTACGATCAATGTAAGGCGGTGGTGATGAACACAGTTAGTTACTATTTATTTCGAGAAAGGAGGTAGCATATAATAAGTAACAAAAAGAAGGAATAATAATAGCCTTTTGGAAACAATGTTATATGATGGAAATAGGTAGCGCCACAAATATAACCATACAAATTCCATTCTATCATAATCTAACTAAAAGTAATTTATGGTCAAAGTAAGACGGCGATGACGAACATCAGCTAGCAACGCTCGATGGCGACGCGCCACAGTGTGGGCTCGACGACGGTGAAGACGCAGACGTCGCCGACCTTGAGACCGTTGTCCTCGCAGAACCTCCTCCAGCCGGCTCCGAGCAGGTAGCAGGCTTTCCTGTATCGACGGCCAGCCACCTCCCATGGTCTTCTGCTGCTGCTGCTGTTGTTTCCTCCTACTCCTTGTGTTGAGGTGGTGTTGATCATCAGCGTGATGGTGCTGTCTTCTGCGAAGCCGATCGACTCGCAGAAGGTCCTTGGCAGAGACTGCATGCAGGCATTGCAGAGAGGATTAATATTATTGATGGTTTCAGATGAATTTATGATGGGGCCGTTCTAATTTAAGGAGTTGATCATGTCATGTGGATTGTTGACGCGGATTATTTATTTAACTTGTGCTTTGGAAGATTCAATTTTAACGGGGACTTTCTACTTGGTGTTGTTTAGACCACTTGTTTTGAGCTATTTATTTGGTTTATAGTAAGATAGAATCGATTTTAGTTCTTTAGCTTTTATCAAAGTTCATTTTTTTACCGAGTATTGCAAAACCAGTAATTCTTCTCAAATTGTAAAATCGGGCAAAAATACACACGGGGACAAATTAATAACTGGTTTTGTGTTCAGGGTGAAAAATGAGCTTCAATAAAAGTTCGAGGACTATAAATAGACTTTACCCTTTACAATTTATAATACTTAATTCATCCGTATAGCAAGTAGATCATCCATCTCCGTTCATTTGTATTTCATCTAATTCAAACGGGTCATAACAGAAGAATTTCTATTTATCCCTCAAGAGAATGTCTTCTCTTGGTTGATAATATGAATGTTTCCTCAACTTTCTTAAATGTAATAAAATAGTCATGAAAAAAATCAAAAGAAGTCTAACGCAATAGTACATCGGCACCCATCATTCCATAAAACTCTACAAAAGTTGAAGTATAAACGAGACCTAATAAATGAGTAATAAAAAACAAACAAACATGATGATGAAAGTGTATTGAATTCAGATCAGAGTTGAAATTTTCTTGGATAGTGGATATATAATTGTATGAATATGAAATATTTTCAACTTTTCATAACTATTTGGATGTAATCTAATGATAACAAAGTGATATACCATCTAGGGATTAAGACTGTGTCCTTTTAACATGATAATATAAGGAGAGGAATAGTTGTGCTTACGACAATGCCTCTTTCAAGAACATATTCGTTGATCTCCTTCTTTATCCAAGAACGCGGTCCAATCTCGTAGACAGATATGGTTTTTTTCATCCTTTTTGTTTCTCTGTCACTCGTTCTCCCTTTGTTGCCGCTACCCTTTCTACTGCAAGGCATTTCCTGTTGGTTTTCATCATCTTCACCAAATCTACTGTTCTTCTTGTTACATTTCCTTCTAGAAAAAGAAGGTGCTTCCTGTTGCTCTCCAGTACCTGTAAATGTTGTGAAGACAGAAATGAATCAAATGACAACTTATTTTCAACACATAATTCAAAACACAACTAATGGATTAAAATATCAGAAACAAAATTGTTTGCTCACTTTGATAAATGCTGATGCCTTTTGCCTTGAAATCTTTCTGGCGTCCATTGACCCCAAAAACACTGATTTTGAACACCAGGTTTCCCTCATACCTGAAGATCACGACATCGCCCCGAGAGATGTGATGGAATGACAAAAATTGTAACCATCTATCCCCGAAAAACACGCCCGATCGATCCTTGTCAAGCTTGATGCGCCAAGATTTGCCGAGGGGACTTAAGATGATAGCCATGTTGCTGTTCAGGTTCTCTTCAATGATGTAGTCTCGTACAAACTTATCAGGGATCCTCTGTAAGAACCGAAACGGTTGTGAAATGTGCATTGTTCATGATACATCTCAACTTTAAAATATTCAGAAAGGCATTTTGTTTGTGCCACTAATTAGCTAGATAGCTGATATTACCATTTATGCCGTTTTTAAAGAATAAATAATCTTTTTTTTACTAAAGATATGGATTATTTCCCTGTTTTAGCCATTAGAGTTATGCGAAAGACATAACTACCCCTCTGATAACAAAGGGTGATCATGTTCTATGAGATGCTGCCTAGTTCCAGTGAAGTGTATCTTGACATGTGGGCCATTGTGAATTGCACCATGATGAAACAGAAAGAGGAACGTTAAGGAGGCTAAAAGATGGATGACAAAATTGACAGGGTTGGCAATTAAACTAGTGAAAAAAGTGATAATTTTAGGCTTTTTTAATGTCACAAACAAAATAATACTTACGTAGTAGTGCCTTCTATCACTAAACATGCATGTTGGTTTCTAGACATGGTTCCAGTCATCTTAAAAACCTTTAAATACCAATATCTTTTTCAATTTTTGATTGGATAAAATTACAAATTGTGCATATTAGATTTGTCCCAAAAAATATTTTCACAGCAATATCATTTTATCAAGTTTTTAGAACGCTTTGCAACAGAAATTAGCAGTAAAAAATTGCATATTGAAAAATGTACCGATGTTCAAAACAATTTGTTCTTGTGACAGGAAAGAGTAGCACAATAAATACCAATAGAAGCGAAACAAAGTGACTGGATGAGTTTGTGTACCATCTTGTCCATTAGACCCGGTAGAAGTACCGTCAAGAATTGCGGCTTACGTGAAGTGGCTGTTGCTCTGTCGCTTCTGATTGTCATAGCTAAAAGAAGGCGTTCTTCGTAACTCAATGAAAACTGAGACGGGTAGTAAAAGTATACGACATCGTTGATTTTTTATAACATTTGATCATTCAATTTGTTTAAAAAATTAATGTAATAAATAAAAGTATAAGCTAAGGTTGAAGCTTCTTTGATGATAAAACTAAGTCATAACAAAATAAATAAATCTATATAACTATTTTGAAAAAAATGAATAGTCAAATATCACGTCAAAAGTCAACAACATTATATATTAATAAATAGTGAGGCTAGATTACGCATCTTACAATACAACATAATTGTTTTTGAGAAAAATTACTTTTATAGACATGAAGCAAACAATCCACATCAATAATCCAGTGTATTGAGTTGTATGTACCAATCATTTTAACTAAAAAGTTTAGGCTGACGAGGAAAGATGGACAAGTTACTTTATATTCCAACACTCTTCCTCATATGAGACCTTCTCAAATCTCAAGCCAGAAATAAAAGTAGGCTATAATTTTTATTTAATTGCGCACCAGACATGATTCGAACTCGATCGAGACATCTGGTTCTGATACCATGTTGAGTTACAAGCATCGACCTAGTGACCCAAAAACTTAAAGACGGGTAATTTATTTTATATTCCAACATGATGAAGCAGCTAAAAAGAATATGATCTAAATGCTTAATGCGATTTAATCATCTTGCTATATACTTTCTTTTGCAAAATAAAAAAAAACATCCTGCCAGAAGACTATCAAAGTTTAATCTGATTACCTATAATTCTTTTGGGGAAAAAACATCTTTCAAGCACCATTCAAATTTAGTTCAAAGTATAGCCATTCAAATTTATCTTTGGCATCATGCCGAAAGCATCATCCAAGTCACAAATTTTGCAAGCAAATCTCTTGGATTACCTGAAGGGGAAGCGTCGAGCTCCTTGAGGCAGCAGGTGGTGTCGAACGCCTCGACGGCGAGCATGCCGCCGCCGTCGTGGCGGAGCAAGACGAACCACCCGACGCCGAGGCCGTGCGCGGCGGCGAACTCGGCCCACCCGCGCCCCAGGAACGCGCGGCCGTCGCCGTCCCGGACGACCCCGACGTCCCAGACCTTGCCGAGCGGGCTCGCCACGCGCGCCGTCGCCCGTGGCGCGCCGACGCCGACGCCCAGCTGCGCCGCGAGCTCGTCGCAGATCCGCTGCATGCACAGAGACATGAGCCAGGAGAGAGTAGGGCGCCGCGGCTGGTGTGTGTGTTCATCGATCTCATCTGTGCCGCGGGCGCGCGGCGCGCCATGGAAGCAAGAATGTGGCAATGGCATGGCGTGGCGGCTTCCACTTACCATCTTGCCGAAGGAAGAAGGTACCAGCACCTTGAGCTGCGTCGCCCTCACCGTGCCGCCGGCGCCGCCGGCACCGCCATGGTCACCGCGCGATCCCACCATGGCGGCCGCCGGAGTGGAGCGGGCCAACGTGAATCGTCGGAGACTTGTGCCGCCGGCGAGACGCAAGGAGCCTTTTCTGCGAAGAATCAGATGTGATCATCGCTTCGAAGACGCAAGGAGCCTTTTCTGCGAAGAATCAGATGTCGTCGTCTATCCAAACTTCAGCACGGATATATCGGGGCTAATTAGATCTCCTGTGTAATTAACAAAAAGATATGCACTCAAATTCAAATTAAGTTAGAAATATAGGAAATTAACATGCGTGTATAATGGTATGATGGACGAGGTTTAATCTTGATTTATTGAAACACTCGGCTTGATCATAATTAAGTATGAGAAACACTAGATCCAATAATTATAGTATAGGAGGGATGGACAGGCGAACGTCGTGGTCGCCTTTGCACAAGAAGTGTTGGATAGAATTTTATATGACAACCAAAAAAATCAATAATAATTGAAACAGAACATAACCTGGCCGGGTATCATAATCTTAACCTTTATAGGATAAGGTCATAAATTATTTGGCATTTCATTTTTTATGAAACTTTAATATATTTTCTTCACAATCAATGATTAAGTTGAAGAACCAATGATTTTTATCTTTCTCTCGCTTTCTCAGTCTCTCTCCCTCCTCGTCTCTCGCCACTCCCTGTCACTATCCTCTACTCTTCATTATCGACCAAGGCCAAATCCATCACTGACTCTTGGCCGGCTGTCATCGACCAGATCTGGCAAGACAATGCCCTTTAAATCTCCCATATGCCGACGAGTAAACTTCACCTTCATGCGAGCGAGCTTCTCTCTAAACCTGTTGTTCCAAAAGATGACAGGTTCCCCTACTCTTACTGCAGCGTTGGCAACAGGTATGAGCGAAAGGGACAAGGTGGAGTTCCTCTTCGCATGTGACTGGTCACTCGAAGATGAGGAGTTCATTGGTCATGCAGAAGTGCAGAGTGGTGATGAGAAGACGTGTATATTGACCACAAAGGCATGTTTATGCTTGGATAATTAGTTCACTCTATACGTACGGGATATGGATGGCGCAATGGGCAAAAATTTGTGTGACGAACGAAAAAATTGGTATTTTTTTAGTATGTAAGCTTAATTGGCATGTCATTAATTATTTTGCATTTTATGTTTTTTAAAAATATATAATTTTTTTACAATTGATGATTTTTTATCTCAGCATAGATTTAAGTTAAGAATTGATGATTTTGTCTCAATAAATTAAAAACGATAAAATAGTCGGGAGGCACAATGATAAAATAGTCGAGAGGCACTTGTGGGAGCTATGGGTCACCGTCCCTTCCCTTTCCCCTACCTCTCATTTTCTCTCTCTAAAGATTTTTCTTCTCAACTTCTTCGTGTTTCTCAGTCTCTCTCCCTCCTCATCTCTCTTCAGCTCCAACACTCGCCGGATCCACCACAAACCCAAGTCTTCAAGACCGTCCCACGAGGCGACCTCGCTGCCGCTTGTCCCCCTTTCTGGCGACCTCCCTTCCCAAGTTGGGGTGTCCAGATCGGTCCCTCAACAGACGCGCGGCGCAAGCCGTCGGCAAAGGGTCCCATGGCGGCGGTGTCCTAGGGGTCAGCGTCAGCGCTCGCCTCTCCCCTCGCCATCTACCTCCACCACCATCACCCCTCCTCTCCTCGGATGACGAGCTCGATGGCGATGACGCAAGAGCTTGCTAGGGTCCGTTCTCTCCTACTCCCCAGGTCGGTGTCCCCACTCTCCCCAGTTTGTTATTATATATATATACATATATATCTATATATATATATATGTATATATATAGATATATATGTATGTATATATATGTTGGTATATAATATTATAATATATACACACAGAGAGAGACACACACATACATACATACATATATACATATATACATACATATATATATATGGGGCACCATGGTGCCCGGGCAGCAAGGTATGAAAACACAAATTCACTTAAATTTTTAAATTTTTTTCAAATTGTGAGTATATACCTAGGTATAAAAATTTGATTCATACCTTTACCTAGCAACAAAACATCTCAAATTTAACTTTATTTCACAATCCATTATTACATACCTAACTAATTATATGTTTGGATTCTATATTCCTAGAAACAAAATCTGACAAAAAATGTTCAAACTCAGTTCAAACTTGTTTGAAATAGTTAGTAAAGAAATTAATGTTCATACTTAAACATTTAAAAAAATTCATACCCATCCAAATTAGGTATATACTCAATTTGAATCTTCGTGTCCGGGTACCACGGTGTCCCAACTAATTTTACTATATACTAGTTGGGTACCCGTGTGTTGCAATGAGAAATAAAATAACATCAACTCTAACTTACACTATGATGTCAAAAATGACTTTGAAATGTGATGATTGACAATGTCAACATGCCTTCCAATTTTTAAAGAATATTTCATCCTTGCAGGTTCCATATGTATAGCAGTTATCTTCTAATTAACTAAAACTATAATTTTTCTCTGATTAGCTACATTTTGGAACAAAAACACTGCATACTATACAAAAACACACATGATGTTTCCTCCTCAACAATTAATAAGAATATTTGTCATATCAGAGAGTCCTATCTGCGAGCTTCATTTACCCCTCAATTACAGGTTCATTTACTTGTGCATTGCAGCGGCTATTAAATAAACGATACAAAAACATCTAGAGTTTTTATTTAATAATACCAGATCCAATACATCCACATGGCATAGGATAGTCCTATTAAAAAATTAGTGGATTAACAACATCATCTTGATCCAATGGATGCAGGGGAAGTGTATGAAGGATTTTAAAGTGTATATGTACATATGCATCTATCATAATCGTCTTGAAAAGCCAATAACGACCAAGTTTCACTTAAAGTCATTTAAATGTCATTCTCTAGGAAAACTAAGAGTTGTGCAAAACAACATCAATTTAAACTTGTCAATTCTCCATTCAAAATTCATTGTTTTGAACAAGAACAAACTTAAATTATTTTGTAATTAAATCAAACCACCATAAGACAATCTAAATTCTGTCAATCAAGCACATAATAGGATATAATTAATACTAAAAAAAGTAACAGCGAATAGAGTTGTTATATTGTTATAATTACAGAGCCAGAGCCATGTGCGCAAAATAACACTGCAACGATCCAACTACTGTAACTTCAAAATATCAAAATTGTTGGATAATTTGGATGGACAATAACAGAACTTATCACATTCATGCACTTTAATTAGATAGTTAAGGTCCAATTCCATTGTGTTTACACTTGCTGAGAGGTGCCTATCAGCTCCAGACCTGCAGATATTGCTTGTTTTATAGAACCTGAAACCAGAAGTACAGAACACATGCTTGAGATTGTTTTGCGAATGATATGGGCATATGGAATTACATTCCCATGGCAAGGCGAAACATGAAAGCAAGTAAAAAATAAAGATTTGGTCCAATATATATAGAATATACCTTGTAGGTAAATAACTATTTTAATATTGTGCATTTGTGATATACTTAAGAAAATCTCGTGTGCCACTAGGAATACTGCTTTCACACTCACTTTTTGGTACATCAGTAGATTTAGCAAAAAATTTTGCCTTACCTCGTCACCATCCTGCACATACATTTCTTTATGAAATAAATATATATAATATATAACAATATATTCTAAATGATCAATGCTAGTCAGGACCGACCTTAAAGGCCGATAAATGTAGTTCTTCATTTTTCCACGTAAGCATGAAGAGATAAACAAGAAAACCAGAGAAATTCCTAAGGAAATTGAATAGTTAGCTACCTTGCGTTACACAAATAAATTTATTGGTTTGAACAAGTCTTTAGAAGAGAACTTACGTGTCAAGAACCAGATTTCTGACGTTTATTTGGCTTCACAAGTTGATGTCCTCAGTCGACCTAGAGCTAGGGCATGCCCTCTGCATGGCTTTGCTAAAGTAGTCGGCAATAGTGAACAGTTTTTTGACATACCTCATGTTTGAGTTATTTTTATATGTTGGAATAAGCGGATTAGGATCTAGTACATAGACTATTTTGCTCTCATGGTCTAGTATGACAAGGAGAAAGCTTTGAGCATGACGTATTGGTATAAGAATCTGCAAAAGGTCAACCGTTAAGATAATATAAAAAACACAAGCACATAGGAGCAAAGGTTAGCGATCTTACAGATTTGAATTGTGAAAGTTTATAGTGAATTTCCAAAGCTACCAACTGACTTTGCAAGATCTATGTTCTCATGAAAGATCGGGCTTACACCAAAGCCAATAGCAGTCTATATGATATAGAATATAAAATAATGGTTAAAAACATGATCAATAGAAGTCAATATAGGGTAGTTTATTTACTTACCCAAAACTGCAAGTCAATGCAATGCTTGATATTTCTTCTTTAGTTTTGTGAATCGTCTGGATGTTTTCATACATGAACTTACATATGGACATGTTGAAGCAATCACGGTCCAGTGGTTCATCCTTCTTTAGTACTGATTGAAGTTGTTTGAGCTTCAACTTAATGAAGTACGGCCTTGAACTTTATATCCATACTTTCCTATCAACCAATAAGAAAATGAGTTAATGCATGTTTGAACTACGTGTGTATATACATTATATAGCAGTGGCTTACTCTAGGGTTTTGGCACAAATAATTTGTTGGATGTATGCAGAAGGCTGCCTTTCAACTCGTAGAAATCACAGAGAGTAGTGAACTATATTGTTGTCATGGGTTCCCAAGTCTACTTTAGATTCATTGATGTCCCTTTGAGAGTTGAATTTTCGTTGACGACTACCCAATATCACAACATCGTTTGCGTTGTTTTTAGTATCTTCGACTTGTACAACACCGGTAGTCTCGGCCGCCATATTTGTTTTCCAACAGAATAATATGCCGGGTAGTTTGAACCTAAAAAGTTAATATCTACCTGCACAGTAAAAAGTAACTTCGTTTAATATAAAAATAGATAGGATATACAATCAACTATTTTGCTCTATTAAGGAATACACCTATGTAACAGGACGAAAAAGTGAATCTCCTATCCAATTCTCCATAAATTTGAGCATGAATAGTCTACATGAAGAACTGCATTGTTGTAAAACATGAGTACAACAATTAAAAATTAAACAATAGTACACCCATTAAAATATATCATTTATCTTATTTTAATATTCCAAAAGGATATGATTTGTAGTATACCTATCTCCTTGTAACGGTTCTTGTAGTTCTTCTATGATCGGACATGTCATAACATTGAGGTCTCCCCATTTGTGGCTAGGCAAGTCTTGTTGCCGTCCAGTGGTATTAAGATGGTTCTGTAGTCCTTGTAGCTGCTCAATTATCACATTTGCGATTAGCGATAGACATAAATGAATTACAATCTAAATAAATAAGAGAGTAAACATGCCATATACATCAACCGTATTAACGAGGTCAACACGATCGAAGCCCCAACACAAAGAATCAAGTACCTATATCTCTTGTTTTTTCGTGTTGACAACCGTTAAATACCAATATACATCTTTGATATTTATTGGAAGAAAAATCTAAACAAGTCATCGAGTTAGTACATACATATGTGTGTGTGTCTATTATATATATATATATATATATAATAACAAACTTAAATCCTATCAAATTTAGAGAGCCAAACATTACCGGTTCATGGAAAAGGTAGTTCTTCACTATCTTTGTCATTAAGTTGTCACTATCTTCATTTACTCCTAAGATCCCGTCTTGTTTTAGCATTGTACTAAGAAAGGGGTTTTCATAATATACTTTCTCTTCGATCTCTGCTTTCTCCTCCCTTATACAGTGTATGTATGCATTGATGACCTATCAATTCAAGTAAAAATATTTAATCACTAAAGAATATATTAAAAATCTTTAATCACTAAATAATATATTGACAATTAAATAGTGATGTTGCATCCTCATAAGCAGATGTGCTTACATCGTCGTTCACAAATTCATTTTCAGAGAGAAGGCATGATAGGTGATATTTTTTGACATAAAAATCTCCCATTTCCACCAGCGTATAATTTTTAGTCGATGTCTCAATCGTCAGTTGAGCAATTAGATCGTGGTTGGTTAATTCATAATCTATAAAACAAAAAGAGAATTCTAATGACAAAAAGTTATAGATATATGGTAATGAACACAAGGATGACAAACAATAATGTACCTTGAGAAAAATGGTGGTAAGTCTGGCCAATTATAGATCGTATCAAATTCGATGGTACGTCATTATTTGGCAGGCTGACTTTGGATCCTCCATGCTGCTCTGATTCTTTATCCTATAATAAAGACATATTATCCTTACAAAGATTATGTTAAAAGAATATGAAATGAAATATTGACTAAGAGTAGAGTCAATCAATTCGTACGAAACACTCATAGTTTGATGGGATACTACCATGCATAGAAAAACCTGATAGTATAGAGTTTTTAACAAAGTGAAATTACCTGTAATGGTTTATCTGGTTTAGTTTCTTCTGCATAATTAGACAATTAAATGATTTATTATAAGTGGTCATCAAGTGGAGTGGATGATAATAATAAGAGTAGTGAAAAAGAGAATGATTTCAGCAATGATGATATCCCTTTCTGAGTCGGTTTGAGAGACGCACCGGCTCTGGTTATCTTTTCACATAGCAGGTGTAGGGGACAACTCTACCATTGACTGCGATGGTGCTGCATTGAACAAAACAGGAACCTAGTTATATTATTTCCTAAATACCAACAACACTTATCAAACTGTACGCATGCACACATATATTAATCATCGTATCATCTTCTCCTGGTTACTAATATATAGAAATAGAATGGATTTATATACACGCATAAAAGGATTCATAGCTACTGAGAGATGGTCGATTGCAATTTTAGAAGAAAATTCTAGAGCACAAACACATATTGGAGCTAGAAATAAAAATAGTGATTTACACTATTATTTTGTGCTGTCAGAGATATTTTATCGGTAGGGCTAAATTAAATTGATATTAAGTTCGACGCCAACTCACTTTAATTTTTCACAATTTTAATTACAGGTGACGAAAAAAATTAATTACCAAAATAAATTATATTTAAACGGTTGACAGAATTAAATAAAGTGAAAACAACGAAGGTGTACATACTAATCTTACATTTGGAACTTCTCGTTTTCTTCGACGGTCGGACTGCATTCATATCATCTGAAAAAGCGTCTTCACTGACCTGAGTACGGCATGGTATTAAGTTGGGTGCCGGTGCATTGCAACGGAAAATAAAATAACTTATAATATGATGTCAAATGGTTTTGAAATGAGATGATTGACAGTGTCAACATGCCTTTCTATTTTTAAAGAATAGTTCTCCCTTGCAGGTCCCATATGTACATGATAATCCCTGAACTCCTAAACTCCACTCGATAAGCTCACGGCTTTGATTGATCCGATCTTTTGGTGAGCTGAAAATAACTATGATTTGAGAGAATTGTTAACAACCCGACTAAAACCGTATGAGACATTGTTGTGTTGCACCTTAGCGATCGATACATCTCTCTGTAAGTTGTTGATCTTGCCGGTGCAGATCAACCTTATTCTTGCAAGCAAATCAAAAAACAAGTAAGAACAAGATAGAAACAATCTGAATTGCAAATAGGAATTGAATACAAATAATAAGTTGGGGTTCCGTAATGAGCAAACCACTGATCTAACTGATCACGGGATTACACGGCAAAGTAGCGAAACTAAACTTTTAATCTAAACAAAACCCGAGAAACCTTGAAGGGGTACCAAGCTATTTAATGGGATGGGAGAACGACCAAGGGGTCCCTAGGGTCATGCTCCACTAGATTAGGGCGCACCCCACAAGGGCTTCACTTGGGCCGAGATCCCAGATGAAGTTACAAGCTCATAAACCCATTATAGGTGACACAACACCTTGTTTCTTCAATTGTAGATGACTAAGATAGAATTTAGAGATGAGACTAGATCCATTGGAAAGAGGACTCCAAAAGCATTCCATCATGTACTCATGGGCCCAAAACGGAGCTCGTGTGCATATTTGGCGGCTATTTGAAATCAGCACTGTAGCAGATGGCCGAATTGAAATCCAGAACTTGGACAACTTGATCTTGACATCTTCTTGTTGACATATGATGTGAGCAACGGTTGTATCTATAGTAGCCTTTGTCACATCATCCTCCTCTTCTTCACGAAAAAATGTCCTCGGTTTTTTCATATGGTGCTCTGTGCATAGTCCATTTAAAATAATCTGTTTCTTCCAATCAAAATTACATAAAGTAACATGATTAGCAATAACATGTCTCTCTAGCTTGCAATTTTTATCCACATCTACAAGAGGTTCTAAATCCGAATATATATAAACTCTGTGCATCAAATATACTCCAGTATCATTATATTCATCAAAGATATAAAAATTAGCATTAGTTGGACATGGCAAACCAGATTTAGTAAATAATTTCTTCTTCAAATTTTTAAGCTCACAAAAGTCATCAAACAGAACATAGCCCAAAATACTTAAAGAAGATAGTAATTCACGTTTCTTAACTTCATTAGCAATTGAAACAACATGCTTAAAATCAGCACATAAAAAACTAACAATAGAAATGGAATGTTCGTTCACTAATTGTGGCATTGATATAAGCGAAGCATTATCACACATTTCTTCTTTATCACAAGGAATAGCAAACAAATCAACTTGTGACAAAGGAATCTCAGTAATTGGTTCTACTAATGATTGCTTTACTATAGGATGAAAAGTGGACATGTGTAGCTCAACTTGAGAATACTCACATTCATTTATCTTAGCACCATTTAATTTACCTTCCAAACTTTCTTCAGACGTCGTAGGTGCTTCATACTTCTCCTCTTTTTTCTCAAAAACATCATTCTTCTCCTTTTATTGAATGTTCTGAACTCCCTCCAAAACGTTAGTAACAGGAGACACAAAAGGTTGCTCTTTCAATGTTTGCACATCATCATTGCACAAGGATATAGGATATTCAGAAACAGGAGCTAAATCACATTGTTCATGCTTTCTCGCATTTGATATGATTTGACTCTCAATGCTACGAGCAAGTATGAATAGGTGTCCGATATGATTATATGTCACATTAGCAAGCATAACCTGCACTTCAGAATTAAGCCCCTTGAAAAATCTACGTATTGTGTTTTCATTTCATTCTTTTAGACCACTGTAGATGATACAAACTTTAAATTCATAGATGTACTCTCTAACAGTTCTATCACCTTGTTTTACATTTTTTAGTTTCTCAAGAAGAAAACATTTGTAATAAGAACTCACAAAACGCTTTCTTGTCATGGTTTTGCACTCTTCCCAAGTTTCAGGTTTATTACTAACATGACTCCACCAGAAAAATGCAGAAGAGGTAAACTTATTACTAGCAGCCTTAATCATTTGAGCATCAAAAAAATCATATTCATTAAATTCGTTGTCTACTGCTAGCTCCCAATCAACATAAGCAACAGAATTGTATTTACCATCGTAGAATGGTAATTTAGATTCAACTCGTGCAAATTATAGTCAGGAACCTCATATGCATCATATGGAGAAGTCGTAATATCTCGTCGAAGGTGAAGATATCGATGTTGATCATAACCATCCCATATCTCCTTGCACAATTCTACCATGGTTAGTAGCAAGCAAGAAACACACATAAGAATATACACGCTCTAATCAACTACTAGATAGTGAAAGCTTAAATTTCACACACACTCAAACTTTTAACCAAGCTCTTACAAGTTCTTACCAATGCTAGCGGAATAGTGACGTACATCGACTGAACCTAGACCCAATGGAGGTTGGATGTATCAATGCTTTGGCAAACACTTGCTGTATGGCTGCAATCAAATCTTTGAAGCTCTGGGTAGGCTTAAATATGTAACAAAGGAATAGCAAATGCTCAAATCATAGAATGCAAAGTTGAATAATTGTTCAAAGTCAGTACTGTGCTGGTCCTAGGCTAGAACGTACTAGAGATGTGAGCCTAGACACAAACGATACTACAAGAAAGCACTAGAAACAACTCATACACAATTCTGATATACAAAAGCAAACTAAAAGATAACAGCTGATTTTCTCTTTTCTTTCTTTCTTTCTTCTTTTCTTTTTCTTTTTCTTTCCTTTTTTTGGTGCGGCTTTTGTTTTTTTAAACCTTTCTGCCTGTTTTTCCTTTTTTTTGATTTTTTCAACAAAAACGACTCAGGGACCTGAATGCAAGATTATAGGGACTCAAATATAAATATAAAAATTACAGGGACTCAATCGCAAAGTGCAAACCCTAAAATTAAAATTATACAAAAATGGAATGCTCTCATCCCATAGGCTTTGATTTTGCAAACAGATCTCTAATCCAACACTCGAAAAAATTTCACCAAGGTGTATGGGATGTCATAGTATAGATTGAAACCGAGAGGAGAGGGAGGGAGTCGGCCAAAGTAGGAAAGTCGGCCTTAGATGGAAACAAACCAACCAAATTGATCTAATCTACAAACTCTCCACCCTTCCTTCTTCCTCGCGTGCAAAACAGAAGCACGGACACAGCCAAACTACGACCGAACAGAGCACAAACCACAGGACAGAAACCCTAGCGACTTGATAACTTTAAAACCAACCGACAGAAACTTCTAAAAACTACAAAAACCGAACCTTAGCAGCGAGGCGATTCCATTTTCATAGGTCCCGATAAATACAAAGACATGGCGGCGGCGACGAGAGTGGTACTAAATGTGACCAGAACTTCAAATTCTAAACGGACTAGATGCTAAGACCAGCAACACAACTCAACGATGCAACACAAAACTCAACAAAGCAAAAACTGAAAAGAACAATGCAATGGCACAAATAAGGCTAGGTAAAGGATGCAATTTTTTTGTATGGCTATTTTCTGGTTATAGGTAGATAAAACTCACTAAGCAACGAAAGCTCTGATACCACTTGGTAAACCCTGAGCTTCACTCGATACGCTCAGGGATATGGTTGTCCCGATCTTTTGGTGAGTTGAAGATAACTACGATTTGGGAGAAACGTTGACAACCCGACTACAACCGTACAAGACGTTGTTGGGTTGCGCCTTAGTGATCGATACATCTCTGCGTGGGTTGTTGATCTTGCCGGTGCAGATCAACCTTATTCTTACAAACAAATAGAAGAAACAAACAAGAACAAGATAAAACCGGTGATCTAACCGATCACAGAATTACATGGTAAAGTACCGAAGCTAAACTTTAATCTAAACAAAACCCGAGAAACCCTGAAGGAGTACCTAGCTATTTAAGGGGATGGGACGATGACCAAGAGGTCCCTAGAGTCATGCTCCACTAGATTGAGGTGCACCCCACATGGCCCTACTTGGGTCGGGGTCCCAAATGAAGTTACAAACCCATAGGCCCATTATAGGTGACGCAACACCTTGTTTTTTCAATTGCAGATGACTGTGATAGAATGTAAAGATGAGGCTGGATTCATTGAAAAGAGGACTCCAAAAGCATTTCATCAAGTACTAATGGGCCCAAAACGAAGCTCGTATGCATATTTGGTGGCCATTTGAAATCAGCACTGTAGCAGGTGGCCGAATTGGATTTCAGAACTTGGACAACTTAATCTTGACATCTTCCTATTGACATATAATATGAGCAACGGTTGTATGTACAGTAGGCTTGGTCACATAAGTACACCCAGCTTTCTTCTGATTCACTAATACTATAATTTCCATTTGTTAAGAAAAACGTAGATATGATGTAATATAATTTAGATATGGGAATTTTCAAATATTTTCACTCAATGTCAGAAAATCGAGACTGGAACCAGCTAGATTTTGCAACTTTACTGCGATTAAAATGCAATGAAGTGACACTTGAAAATGCTTGGTTGTATTTTGGTAAAAAAAATACTTGTCGGTAAAATTTTCTCCATGGTTGCCTACGTTTTGGAAGAAATATGCTGCTTCAAAACTGTGCTTGGCATTCTATAAAAAACAAACAGGACGTTTCCTCCTCAACAATCAGAGGGTCCTATACTCCTCAACGTTAAATTCATACGGATGTTAATGCATTTAAATTACTAATAAGGAGACCAAAACATTTTATAATGTGAAAGGGAGGAAGTAATATATTGCTACTGAACATATGTATTGCACCATAATTTTCTAAATGTTAAGGTTAACTGAATGCAGTTAATATTCAACTTAACTCACCAGAAAATGAACCAAGTGACTGGCAATGGCGGCGTTTGTCTCGTTTGGTGTTAAATATATGATCCGAATTTAGGCCTACAACATATTCAGATTAGTTTCCTAGTAGGATTCCAAGTCGTTTCCTATTAGGAGTCTTTCCTTTTATCTCCTATATATACTCTTGTAAGCCGTACGGGATGGAAAGACGTTCCCATTGTTATTCTCCTACGTTTGTAATCAATTCTTCAATAGTGATCATTGCTGATCGACGCCTGTGGTTTTTTTCCGTAAGGGTTTTCCACGTAAAAATCGTGTCTCCGTTGTGCATCTATTTTCTTAACAAGTGGTATCAAAACATTAGAGATTAATCTACGATTCCCAACCATCGGCGTGTTCGTCGTCACCATCAAATCAATTTGTTCGGCACCCTACCCATCGAGTCAGATGTTGTCCGTGTGAGAAGACAAGCAGGAGCAGCAGCAGAAGTCATCAACGGCAGCAGCGCACGCAGAGAAAAAGAAAAGTAGAAGCAAGGTCATCTATCCATGCACGGTTCTCGAGATTCAGGATTAATTCCCATGGCGAGTTTGAAGTATGATCTACCGTTTTTGGACCGAGACACAAGATTCTCACTGTGGCAAGTGAAGATGTGAGTCGTTCTTGCACAGCAAGACCTCGATGATGCGCTATCTGGATTTGACAAGAGGACTCAAGATTGGTCCAACGATGACAAGAAAAGGGATCGTAAGGCTATGGCATATATTCATCTTTATCTATCTAACAATATTTTGCAGGAGGTGCTTAAGGAGAAGACAGCCGCAGAGCTATGGTTGCAGCTGGAACAGATTTGCATGACAAAGGATCTGACCAGTAAGAGGCACCTGAAGCAAAAGTTATTTTTGCACAAGTTGCAAGATGATGAGTCTGTGATGGATCATCTCTTCACTTTCAAGAAAATTGTTGCTGACCTTGAGTCTATGGAGGTAAAGTATGATGAGGAGGATTTAGGCTTTATTCTATTGTGTTCGTTGCCTAGCTCATATGCAAATTTCAGATATACTATTTTTTATAGTCGTGATACTTTAACTTTGAAAGAAGTTTATGAAGCTTTGCATGCCAAAGAAAAGATGAAGAAGATGGTACCCTCTGAAAGTTCAAGTTCACAAGTAGAAGGCTTGACAGTTTGGGGCAGGCAACAGGAGAAGAACACAACGAATCAATCAAGAGATAAAAGTTCAAGTAGCTACCGTGGAAGATCAAAGTCCAAAGGCAAGTATAAGTCATACAAATACTGTAAAAGAGATGAACATGATATCTCTGAGTGTTGGAAGCTACAAAATAAAGATTAGAGAACTGAAAGTTATAGATCAAAAGGTAATAAAGAAGAGTAAGGTAAAGTCGTAGTTGTTACTGATGATAAGTCTGGTGCAGAATTACTTGTTGCTTATGTTGGCTGTGCACAAACTAGTGACCAGTGGATTGTTGATACTGCTTGCACCTATCACATGTGCCCGAACAGGGATTGGTTTACCACCTATGAGTCTGTCGAAGGTGGTACTGTCTTGATGGGAGATAATACGCCATGCAAGGTTACACGTATTGAAACAATTTAGATCAAGATGTTTGATGGCTGTGTCAGAACATTGTCAGATGTGCGGCATATTCCAAATTTGAAGAGAAGTCTCATCTCTTTAAGTACTCTTGATGGCAAAGGGTACAAATATTCCGGTGGAGATGAAATTTTGAAGGTAACCAAAGGCTCTCTTGTTGTGATGAAAGCTGACATTAAAACTGCCGACTTGTACCATCTGCAAGGTACAACTATATTATGTAATGTTGCTGCAGTTTTAGATTTATTATCTAATTCCGATGCTACTAATCTTTGGCATATGCGTCTTGGGCATATGAGTGAAATTGGTTTGGCAGAATTGAGCAAGCGAGAAATGCTAGATGGACAAGGCATCGGGAAGCTCAAATTTTGTGAGCATTGCACCTTTGGCAAGCACAAGAGGGTGAAGTTCAACACATCTACATATACTACAGAAGATATTCTTGACTATATGCATTCTGAACTATGGGGGCCTGCTCGTAAGACATCTTTTGGAGGTGCTCGTTATATGATGACTATCGTTGATGATTTTTTGTGAATAGTTTGGCCTTATTTCCTGAAGCACAAATATCAAGTTTTTGATGTGTTTAAAGAGTGGAAGACTATGGTTGAAAGATAAACTGAAAGGAAGGTGAAAATACTTCGTACCGATAATGGGATGGAGTTCTGTTCTAAGATATTTAAATCTTATTGCAAGTCTGAAGGCATTGTGCGTCACTACACCGTTCCTCATACACCTCAACAAAATGGCGTAGCTGAGCGTATGAACAGGACAATTATATCAAAGGCCCGTTGTATGTTGTCTAATGCAGGTTAGTCTAAACAGTTTTGGGCGGAAGCTGTTTCCATCGCTTGTTATCTTATTAATCGGTCACCCAGTTATGTCATTGATAAGAAGACTCCAATTGAGGTATGGTCTGGTTCCCTAGCAAATTATTCGGACTTAAGAGTATTTGGTTGTACTGCTTATGCTCATGTTGATAATGGTAAATTGGAGCCTAGAGCTATTAAGTGTATTTTTCTTGGTTATCCGTCTGGTGTGAAAGGCTATAAACTATGGTGTCCTGAAACTAAAATGGTTGTGATTAGTCGAAATGTTGTCTTCCATTAATTAGTTATATTATATGACAAACCTTCTACTAATGTTCCTGTTGAGAGTCAGCAGAAAGCAAGTGTGCAGGTGGAGCACTTGATCAGTTTAGGGCATGTACCAGAAAAGAGAGATGTTGCTATTAACCAAGATGTATCTGTCAGAGAAGATTCTGATTCTTCTATTATTGAGCAGTCGCTAAAACATTCTATTGCAAAAGATAAGCCCAAAAGGAATACTAAACCCCCTCAAAGATATATTGAAGAAGCGAACATAGTTGCTTATGTTTTTAGTGTGGCAGAGAAAATTGAAGGTAATGTAGAACCTTCTTCATATTTTGAGGCTATTGTTTTTTATGATTGCAATAGATGGATAACTGCTATGCATGATGAGATGGAGTCACTTGAAAAGAATCATACTTGGAAATTGGTGAATTTGCCAAAGGAGAAGAAACCTATCCGTTGCAAGTGGATCTTCAAAAGAAAAGAAGGTATATCTCCAACTGATGAGGCGAGATACAAAGCAAGGTTAGTTGCTAAAGGTTATAGCTAGATTCTAGGTATTGATTTCAATGATGTCTTTTCCCCTGTTGTGAAACATAGTTCAATTCGCACTTTACTCAGTATTGTTGGAATGCATGATTATGAACTAGAGCAAATGGATGTTAAAACTACATTTTTACATGAGGAGTTAGAAGAGGATATCTATATAGAGCAACCTGAAGGTTTTGTTGTTCCTGGAAAAAATAACGTAGTTTGTAGGTTGAAGAAATCTCTTTATGGGTTGAAGTAGTCACCTAGACAGTGGTATAAGAGATTTGATTCTTTCATGCTTTCTCAGAAGTTTAGAAGATTCAATTTTGATAGCTATGTTTATCTCAAAGTTGTTGATGGTTCAGCTATATATTTGCTTTTTTATGTCGATGTTATGAAGGATTTGGGTGCAGCGAAGAAAATTCTCGGTATGAAAATTACTAGAGAAAGACACTCTAGCAAGTTATAGAAAGGTTATATCGAAAAAGTTCTTCGTCGTTTCAATATACATGATGCAAAACCAGTGAGTACTCCTTTAGCTGCATATTTCAGATTATCTTCAGATTTATGTCCACAGTCAGATTATGATATTGAGTACATGTCTAGAGTTCCATATTCAAGTGTAGTTGATTCACTTATGTATGCCATGGTATGTTTTCGTCCTGACTTATCTTATGCATTGAGTGTTGTCAGTAGATACATGGCTAATCCTGGCAAAGAGCATTGGAAAATAGTTCAGTGGATTTTTAGGTACCTATGTGGTACTTCTAGTGCTTATTTGCAGTTTGAGAGATCTCAAGATGGACATGTTGGTTATGTGGATTCAGATTTTGCTAAAGATTTGGATAGGAGAAGATCGCTCATAGGTTATGTTTCACTATTGGAAGTTGTGCTGTTAGCTGGAAGGCAAGTTTGTAAGCAACTGATGTCTTATCTAGTACTGAAGCAGAGTATATGGCTATTTCTAAAGCTTGTAAAGAAGCTATTTGGCTTAGAGGTTTGTACACTGAGCTTTGTGGAGTTACGTCTTGCATTAATATATTTGTTGATAGTCAAAGTGCAATATGCCTTACAAAGGATCAAATGTTCCATAAGAGAACAAAGCACATTGATGTAAAATATCACTTTATTCGAGGTGTGATTGTTGAAGGTGATGTCAAGGTATGTAAGATAAGTACTGATGATAACCCAGCTGATATGATGACAAAACCAGTTCCTGCTACTAAGTTTGAGCTTTGTTCAAGCTTGGTTGGTGTTATAGTATAGTCCTAGAGACTACTTGGCACGTGGAGATTTTACCTACATAAGATATTTCTTGTTGATTGATGTTTTTTATGATACAAGAGGAAATTCGTCTCAAGGTGGAGATTTTTAAATATATGATTCGAATTTAGACCCACAACATATTCGGATTAGTTTTCTAGTAGGATTCCAAGTTCTTTTCTATTATGAGTCTTTCCTTTTATCTCCTATGTATACTCTTGTAAGCCGTACGGGAAGGAAAGACGTTCCCATTGTTATTCCCCTATGTTTATAATCAATTTCTCAATAGTGATCATTCCCAGTCGGCGCCCGTGGTCTTTTCCCGCAAGGGTTTTTCATGTAAAAATCGTGTCTCCGTTTTGCATCTATTTTCTTAACATTTGGGACATCGCATGGTGACGGCGGTAGAGACGACGGTTGGGGTGGTGACAGCGGCGATGGTAGTGGCGATGGTGGCGGAGTCGGCGGCGATGGCAGTGGCGGTGGCGGCGGAGTCAACTGAATTCATCCATTTGACAGGAAGTGAAAACAATGGCTAGGGCTAGATCAGTTGAAACTGGATGAACTTGATGAGATCGATCTAATCAATTAAAAAGTAAATTAAATAGCAAGAAGGAAGAAAAGCAGGCAAACAAGAAGGGATCAACATTCACGGGAGAAGGCGTCGACACGTCGTTCGTTGATCGCTACGTGCCCTCGTTGTGTCACGGTCAAGTAGAGCCGGAGAGAAATTGCTACCGCCACAGATTGAAGACGAACTGACGCGGCGTGCCCTAGAGAATGAATCGTCGCATCTCTCTCCAAGTCGCCCAGCATATTTTGTCCCTGCTCGAGCCCATGTCTTTTCTCCTGGCTCGGCGGCTACTGTGTTGAAGGGCTGAGGCATATGCCGGGGGAGGGGGCGAATTGACGCGGCGCCCTAGTAGAAAAATCTTCGTATCGCTCTCGTCGGCCGCTCGCCTTTTCTCCTGGCTCGGCCTATGTTGTTGGGTGTGTGTGTGGGGGTGAGGGGAGGGGTTGATAGGCCCCCTCCGCTTTGGACCAGCTCTAGAGCCGGCCTTGGCAACAGAGGTCAGCAGCAGCGTCAGCTCACCGAAAAGAAGCCGACCAAACAGAAACCACCAGCACGCGAGGGCAGACGACGCCTGCGGTGGCAGTGGTGGCCAATAGCTGCGATGGGATGACAACGGCTAGGGCTAGGGCTAGCGATGCATTTTTTTCCTTATATTTATTTTTCTTGTTATTAAATAGACATAACATAATGAAGATTGAACGGCTCAGATTGATTCAATCCCCGGGACTTCATTTGGACTCCGATTAGCACAAATTTATAGTCTATTTTCCATTGCTCAATGATAGTTTGAAACGTGTAGTATATATTATCGTGGTTGTGGGCTGAACCAAATATGGGCATGTGGGCATGCACCACCAAATATGACGCCGTGTTAATCTACTACAACAAGTGGTGTTTCAATCCTCAAGATTTCTACTTGGACATTCTCAAAGCATATTTTCTCTCAAGCAATTGCTACTCAATGACAAGCTACAGTTCTTGACTCTATGTTCAGTTGTTTCCTAACTAAGCATAGAGTCGTGGGCTACACAAATACAAGACTCAAAATTCGACATGCGTTATGTCAGATAAAGCAATCAATTAACCAGTCAACAAGTCAACTCCGGGAGTCATTATCTTCATCTTCTCTTCAGAGCAGGAGTTTGGAGTTATCAACCAATTAACTCAGATTCAATGAGTTGGACAACATCTACTTTGCTCCAAGTGAAGTATTTTCGACAGCTACAATATCAAGTTCTATTACCATCATCATAAATCAAGAAGTGTTGCATCAATCTTCATCATGCACACGTTAGTGTCAAGGAAACTACTCGAGCTTCAATATCTTCTCAACAGTTTAATGGATTATTATCATTGACGTCACCATCAACACCTTTGTCATCGACATTAACTTCATCTTCAGTCAAGTACTGTCAACCAAGTTCCTTGCTTTAGGAGTTTGAGCTTCGTCTACACTAAAATTTAACTGGGTCATCAACATCGCCATCTTCATCAACATCTTGCCATGTCTATTTGGCCTAATCTATTCTGCCACCGTTGACGGGCAACTTTGTCTCTACAATCGGTTGTTTCTCCTGCTGTGGATCGTCATCACCACCGGTTGCGTCTGTCACAATTGGTGGCCGATTATGCCTCAGCTGATTAGCATTTTCGTCATCATCGTCCGGCTATCTCCATCGTTGCCGACTAGTGGTCTCGTCGTCATTGCTGGCCTACATCGTCGCTGCTGATGTGCGTCTTCATCTTCAACACCGACTTGCCTTGGTCGTCGCCGACTAGTATTTTCTCTTTCAAGGTTGGCCAATATCGTCGCCATTGATAGGCGTCATCGTCTTTACTGCCAACCGCCTTGTCTGTTGTTGCCGACTGATCTTCTCGATTGCACGGTTACGCGTCTCCATCACCGTTGTTGAGAAACTTCGTCTTCATAGCCAACCATCTCTGCTGCCGCCAGTCGTCATTACTGTTGGTCACGTTTGCCATCGCTGACTGCTTTCTTCATCTCCATGGTTGATGGGCAACTATGTCTCCACCACCGACATTTTTGTTACCTCTGATGGGTAATTTCATCTCCACATTGGTGATCTCGCTTCCATGCCGACTGCATCAGTTGCCACCAATGGATAACCTCGACTGTGACAGAAGGACAAGCAACATGCTTAGGGGCTTACTAGCTCTAGCACGAGGATCATACCTTCAATCTGGACTTATTCTGGATATATGCAACATGAATTCATGGCCACGAGCTTATCTCCTACGCTCAAGGTCTGGACCAATCATTATTCCCCACAAGGATCACAAGCTGAGTTCTTGCGCCAGTCAAAATTCAATTATCAAATCTATTTTAGTACACCTCATGAGGGATAACTACTTGGAACAAAAGCTTTGCTCAGATGAGTTGCGCTTGGTCTACATCACCCAGGAGATTTGTCACTCGGGAGCATATTATAGGCGTGCTATGCACGTCATCTTTTAAGGGTATCGGTAAGCATTTTTCGTTTGGGTCGAGGCCCACAGGATGCTTACAGCCTATATTTCAGGTATGGTTTGACACGTGTCTTTAGGGACTTAAGCAAATTTGCCTTGGCAATATGCACGTGTTCTATTGCCCAATACCTTCAAAATCCTTTCATACAGCAGTTACACAACTTTTTAGGAGTTAGTATGATGCAATTTGGAAAATGACAAACAGTAAAGTTTTTTATAACTGTCCTGGTAACTTTTCTATAGGTTGCAGGAGCTGTTTGGTTTTACAAAACAATTGATTTTATATTATATCAATGTTATTTTGCTACCTTGATGGTCTTTTCTGATTAAGACCAATATTATGGCTTAGGCTAATTATATTTTGGTCGTATTCTTCAGGTGATTGGTAATTCTATTTATGAGTTTTATTAACTCGGATTTTATACTGCAAATGCCATATATTTCTGAGGATGGTAAGGTTGTGTGTATCGAGGGGACTTGGGTATGACTGTTTTGGTAGCATGTGCACAATGTGATGTCAGTACTCAGGGTTATTATGCACCGTGCCTTATTAATGAGGTTATGTGCTATATGATTTTTTAGGATGTTTTTGGCTTTGGCTAAGCATTTATTTATATAAAATCACTCGGATGAGTAGGATGATTACAGTTCTTGACTATATGTTTAGTTTGTTCAACTAAACACATAGTCGAGCGCTACACCTAATTAGGTGCATCTAGTTGATGCACCTAGGTATATTTTTTATTGAATTTTTACAACCCTTCACAGCCTTCTGATTTGGTAAAAGTACTTGGGAGACTATGGCAGAGATGATTGAAGCACTCGAGTTTTGGATTTGTTTGGTTCGAGGTGAAGTTATCTTGTCGACTGCGAAGGTCTCAGGGGCTACTGTGGAGAATATGGGTACCGGGTACCCACACGGCCTCCATATTCGACTAGAGATAGGAGGGGGGTCGGATCCATATATTATGTAATAGAGTAGGACTCGGTCATAATATTACCTTATGTTCTATGGCATGGCCTAGTGTCCCAATTGAATACTACCATGTAATAGATTAGGAACTGATGCTGTATATGGCTAAGTTTTTCTCATTGTAACCCTGCCCCCCAACCTATATAAGGTGGGCAGGGAGCCCTCTAGGGGAGGATTACAATATGATCATAGAGATATTTTCAACTCGATCGTCAGATCAATATACACCCGGTGGATACAATCCCCAAAGAGGAGTAGGATATTACCTCTCATTGAGAGGGCCTGAACCTGTCTAAATTTTTGTCTTCCGCATTCATCCACTTTTAGGTCTCGTGCGCTACCCCTTTTATTATTGCCGAATTCCAGTTTCGACAAATCTTACTTGAAAGTTTCAGTCAACTAAGAAAAAGGAAGAAACACGCGCATGACGAATTTTTATCCTAAAAGAAAAAAGGAAACGCGCGTGTTTTTTTCGTGATGCGGACCCACCGATTCCTGCACGTGCGACTTAGTCTTTCCCCGCGCACGCGTGCAGTAGGAGCCCCCGACTGCACGCTCACATGACAGGCTATCACATGAGTTTCATATACCGTTGGTGTTGGCTAGGGATCGATCGAGATCCTTTAACTTAGTCATTGATTAAGACCTATTTCCTATTGTTCTATATATTAGCGACCATATTTCTAGGATTTGCTTCTGATTCTATTTTCAGGAGAGGTTTTAGTGCTAGTTCGTTTTAAGATACTTTTTGTTGCTTTCTTGAGTTGAACTCAGGGATGTAACCAAACTGAGTTGTTTGTTGCACACTGTATTGTTAAGCTGGTATTCTCTACGGGATATTGGTTGCTTCCAATGAAAAGCAGGGTCAATCCCCGATCCTTATTCTAAAAAGAAAAAAATGAAAAGAAAAGTCGGGTGAGTGCTTAAGAATGGTGTTAAACGTGGCGACAAGTCTGCATTAGATACACCTAGAACTTGATCAGAAGACGAAACACATCCACAACAAAAGTTTCTTTTTGCACATATTCTCTCCTCAAATCTTCCCTATCTGTCTCTATATATCTACCTATCTCTCCATGTGTTGTATGTTAACAATCTCTAGTATCATTTCTCAAAATTTTGAAGTGTGCCAATTGGGGGTGGCAAAATCCCTGTTGGGGGCGGGGACCTGCCCCTATGGGGCCAGGACTGAGCCGCTGAGTTAGATTTTCAACCCATGGGTCTGTCAGGGCAGGGGCCTCACCAAATATTGAGCCAGGGCCGGGAGATTGTTTCCACCCGCTGGTTTATCTTTGGGGTCTGTTATAGAAGGTCCATCAGTGTTTTTCCATACAACTAATAAAGAAACTCACTTTCATTGGCCCAATTACTGTTGTAGATATAAAAAGAAGGGTGAAAACCCAAAAACAACTCCCTTTCCTCCCGCCGCCGCAAGTATCTATTGCTCCAAGCTCATGTCTTGCCTGCCTACCCGAGTCGCGAGTCGTTGCTCCCACAGCGTGTGCTGTCAGCCTTTCCCGCCGTCTCATGCCGCGTGTTGTCAGCCTCTCCCACCATCCTCTCATCGTCTTCTTCTTGCCGACCAGCCATCGATGCCCCTCTCTCCTAGCACGGTCTCTCCTCTCCCCCGACCATCGGCAAACCGCACCATTTCTTCTCTCATGCCATTGCCTCGCACCGCCCATCCCCTGCCTGCCGTCACTCTCATGTATGTCATGCGGGGCCTCGACCGGTGAGGAAGTCAGGGGTCAGGGCCGGGGTTGTTCTTGTCCAACCTGGCCTTGACATGCCCCGTTGCCAATCCTAGTGTCAATGCACACCTAGAACCCTTTGTCACTCGCTACAACCCCTTTAGAATTCAGGAAAGACAAGTGTGGAAGGTTTATTTTTCAGATTTGGACTAATTTTTGTAAAAGAAATTCACATAAACTTTCATGTACCAACTAGGGATAAAAACGGCATGAAAACCGATGGAAACCAGCTCTACCATTTTTGTTTTTATTTTTTTTGGAACCAGAATCAAAATCAAAAATGCCAGATACAAAAATGGAACGCGATATTATTGAATACAAATACGAAGCAGATGCGGTAATGAATAGTTATCAGAATATGAAAACAACTCTAACCGAGCTTCTCTAATCAATAATAAAGATGTAGCTCATCACCAGCTCAATTTACTCATCATCATCATCATTGGACAAATCCAACGCTCCCTAACTATCTGCATTAGATCGACGCTCCAGATCATCACAGCACCACGCCCCTCTCCCAGCCGAGCAGTACACGCACTCTCCTTTTCAATCACGTTCACTCTCCTCTCCAATCACGCTCCTCTTTCGCTGCCCTCCGTTGCGTCCCTCTAATATCTCTCCCTCACACGTACACCATGGCCAGTTCGCCGTCGCCAGAGTCGCCGTCCCGTTGCTTGCACGCCTCCGCCCATCGGACCGCCTGAGTTCGTCATCTCTGCGCTCATCGACCCGCCATCTTGCTGCCCTCATCCACGGTGAGTCGTGGTCGGCATGGGTCTCAGACCTCCTGGCCGATCCCCGTCGATTGTCGCCCACGGCGCCTCTACAAGCCGCTGCCTGTCTTCCGCAGCCATGACCACGCCCCCCGCCAATCCCCCATCGCCGCCTCCACGAGTCGCCGCCCGTCATCCACGGCTACATCGCCGCTGATTGCTAACCACACACGGCTCTGGACCACCAACTTCCTGTAAAATCGCCATCGCAGCGCCTAAGCTAACGTGAGTGGCCCCTTCAATTCCTCCCCTTTACGTCCTTGTATTCTTAAATTGCTATTAGATGGTTGGTTTTTATTATGATGTTGTGTCAGTAATTGTAGCGTGGGAGGGAGGAAAGCTCTGCAAGTTCTGAATCTTAGTTTGTACGATGGTATAAGACCTTAGCTAAAATCAGTAATGTTACAGTTCAAGTAGTTTTGGATTTTATGCCTTAGATCAAAATATGTCCCTGATTTTATGCCTTATATCAAAATATGTCCCTATTTTATACTAATATAATTCAACAGTTCTGGAGCTGCCTTCTGAAGCATTTTATTTGATTTGATGCCAAACCTGTTCTGAAGTTTTCTTTTTCATTTAATGACTAACCTGTTCTAAAGCTGCCTTCTAAGACATTTTAATCTGAACACACCCACATAATGCAAGGCACAGGTCATTTTGGTGATTTGTCTGAATTTATAAATTTGCTTTACCTTCCTTTATTGTTCACAAATTTGTTGCTTTGCAATCAATATAAATTCAGACAAATTTTCAAGCCAACAAAAAAGGAAGTTAAAACAAGTCATTTGTCTGAATCAATATAAACAAGTCATTTGAACAAAAAATGAAGTTAAAACAAGTCATTTGTCTGAATCAATATAAACAAGTCATTTGAACAAAAAAGGAAGTTAAAAGAAGTCATTTGTCTGAATCAATATAAATTTTCAAGCCAACAAAAAATATACGGTAGCCTCTTCACACAACTACAATCGTCTTGGATTAATCTCAGTGGAATGGTGCTTCTGTGCTAAAACTAACTCTGTGTTCAACTTTTTTTTGTCATGACGAGAGGGTAATTAGGGTCTTCACACTTCATGATTACTGGTTCTGTATGCTTCCTTATTTCTTTAAATCAGTTTGTGTGACCTGCGAAGTGAAGTCCTCTTTTTTTAATTAATTGCACCGTAGGGTTTTTTTTATACAAGTTGGACGAGAATATACTTACCTAGCTTTTCAAGTTCAAGTTTTACTAGGCCTTCTCTTTGATTTATTCTCGATTGGATTAAAATCTTAGAAGAAATGCCAAATACCAACTTCTAATTATGAGCTGTTTTATCTAGGGATCATATCTTCATACACTACACCAGAACCCTACATCTGTGACGGCATACCAGTGACGGGCCTATGGATTGGTCACAGATGACCGTCACCTTTGACGGGTCCTTATGTTTGCCGTCATCGGTGAGACATCCGGCTGCGGCCCGTCACAGGTATCACCTCACCTGTGACGGCTTGGAGCCGTAAGCCGTCACAGAAATACCAGTGACGGGTTCTTACTCCCTGGCCGTCACAGGTATCAACCCACCTGTGACGGCCAGAGAGTTAGAACCCGTCACAGGTAACTGGCCGACACCTTTGACGGGCTGTATTTATTTAACCCGTTTGAGGTGAGTTGGATCTCTATAAATGCCACCCAACTGCCAACTGCTTTCCATCCCGACCAATACACTGTTCACAATTCGGTTGGGAGGGTAAGGGGGGCGAATTTGTGCTAAAATTAAAGGTAAAAAATAAATTATTCTCCCTTCATTCTCAATTGATCATCATATAGTTTTATTCCTACGTCGTTGATTGCAGATAAATCATAGTTGGATGTACCATGTTCATCGTTCGTCTAAAGAGTATAGGGAGGGGGTCACTGAATTCATCACATTTGCGGACAATGACAGAAAAAGCAGGATGGCCATGCACATATTGTGTCCATGTAACGAGTGTAAGAATGAACAGATGTTCCATGATAGTTCAGATGTGCATTCTCATTTGATAAGGAGAGGTTTCATGGAGAAATATACATGTTGGAGCAAGCATGGAGAGCAAGAGGCACCTGATGTCGCAGCTGAAGAAGTGCCGGATCAGGATGTAGTGAACGCCGCTGTAGCTCGAGAAGGCATGTTTGTACCTTCTCCGTTAGGCGGAGAGACCATAGATTTTGACACTCAAAGTTTGTCTGAAATGTTGCATGACGTTGAAGACGTAGATGACAACGACAGAGATTTTGAGAAGTTTAGTAAGTTGGTGGAAGAATGTCATATGCCTTTGTATGATGGATTTAAGTCGAAGCACAGGAAATTGTCATGCGTGTTGGAACTCATGAAGCTTAAGGCAAGTAATGGTTGGTCCGATAAGAGTTTTACAGAACTTCTTGAACTGTTAAAGGACCTGTTGCCAGAGGGGAACAAATTACCGCATACGACATATGAAGCAAAGCAAGTCTTATGTCCGTTGGGCCTGGAGGTGAGAAGAATTCATGCTTGTCGAAATGACTGCAATTTGTATTACAAGCAATACGCTGACTTGGATGTTTGCCCTGTCTGTGGGGCTTCTAGATACAAACGAGCAATAAGTGAAGGTGAAGGAAGTAAGTCAAAGAGGGGAGGCCCCGCAAAGGTGGTGTGGTATCTCCCAATTGCGGAGCGCATGAAGAGAATTTTTGCGAATCCGGAACAAGCTAAGCTAGTGTGCTGGCATGCCGAAGAACGGAAAGTCGATAATAAGCTTAGGCACCCAGCAGATTCAGTACAGTGGCGGACAATCGATAGGATTTACCGCGAATTCTCAAATGACCCAAGAAACATGCGTTTTGCCATGTGTACGGACGGCATGAATCCATTTGGTGATTTTAGCAGTCGTCATAGTACATGGCCAGTTATTCTTGTGAACTATAACCTTCCTCCCTGGTTGTACTTCAAAAGAAAGTATATTATGCTTGCCATGCTAATTCAAGGACCGAGACAACCTGGCAATGATATCAATGTGTTTCTTGAACCGATAATCGATGACTTTGAGAGGCTATGGAATGAGGGCACACGAACATGGGATGCATATGCACGAGAGTATTTCAACCTCCGCGTGATGTTGTTTTGTACCATCAACGATTATCCAGCCCTTGGCAACCTTTCTGGCCAAACTGTCAAAGGGAGATGGGCATGTTCGAAGTGTATGGAGGAAACAAGGAGCAAATGGTTGAAGCATTCACGCAAGATGGTTTACATGGGTCACAGGAGATTTCTCCCAAGGTATCACCCTTATAGGAATATAACAAAGAACTTTAATGGACACAGAGATACAGCTAGTCCCCCGGCAGAGCTAACAGGGACAGAGGTGCACAACTTAGTGATGGGAATAACCAACGAGTTTGGAAAAATGAGGAAAGATGGAAAGACAAAAGAGAAAAGCATGTGGAAGAAAAAGTCAATATTTTGGAGACTACCATACTGGAAGGATCTTGAGGTTAGCCACTGCATAGATTTGATACATATTGAGAAGAATGTATGCGAGAGTTTAATGGGATTACTTCTTAACCCTGGTAGTACAAAGGATGGTCTCAACGCCCGGCGAGATCTGGAAGATATGGGTGTTCGTTCAAAGCTACATCCCATAACCACGGAGTCCGGCAGTGTGTACCTTCCTCCAGCCTGCTACACTCTCTCGAAAGATGAGAAGATGGATTTGCTAACATGTCTGAGTGGTATAAAGGTTTCATCTGGGTACTCATCAAGAATTAGTAAGTTCGTTTCACTGGAAGACCTTAAATTGATAGGGATGAAGTCGCATGATTGCCACGTCCTTATCACACAGTTGTTGCCCATTGCAATAAGGAATATTTTGCCTCCTAAGGTGCGACACACGATAATGCGATTGTGCTCCTTCTTTCATGCAATCGGCCAGAAGATCATTGATCCCGAGGGACTAGATAAACTACAGGCAGAAATTGTGAGAACCATATGTCATCTTGAGATGTACTTTCCTCCTACTTTCTTTGATATAATGGAACATCTTCCCATGCACCTTGTTAGACAAACAAAGTGTTGTGGTCCTGCTTTCATGACGCAGATGTATCCTTGCGAAAGGTACATGGGGATCCTGAAGGGTTTCGTACGGAACCGATCCCACCCCGAGGGGAGCATCATTGAGAGTTACACCACCGAAGAGGTCATCGAGTTTTGTGTGGACTATATGTTAGATACCTCTTCAGTTGGATTACCACGATCTTATCACAAAGGGAGGCTTGATGGTATGGGCACTGTTGGAAGGAAAATTGTAAGGATGGATCGTAAGGTGTATGATAAAGCTCATTTCATGGTACTCCAGCATATGACTGAGGTAGTGCCGTACTTTAATGAACACCTACGATTTCTCCGACAGGACAACCCAGGACGATCAGAGAGTTGGGTCAGAAAAAAGCACATGTCTTCTTTCAACGAGTGGTTCAAGAACCGAATTGCCAACATGCCGAACTTGTCAAGTGAAACACTGAAGTGGTTGTCACAGGGTCCTGAATGGAGTGCCACCACCTGGCAAGGATATGACATAAATGGGTACACCTTTCACACGATCAAGCAAGACAGCAAATGCACAGTGCAGAACAGTGGGTTACGCATTGAGGCCGGTAGCGACGGTGGTCGCCGTGATCAGTACTATGGCAGAGTTGAGCAAATATTGGAGCTGGATTACTTGAAGTTCAAAGTGTCGTTGTTTCGTTGTCGATGGGTCGATCTTCGTAATGTAAAAGTTGATAATGAAGGTTTCACCATTGTCAATCTGGCTAACAACGCGTACAAGGATGAACCGTTCGTTCTTGCCAAACAAGTTGTTCAAGTATTCTACATAATTGACCCGTGTAACAAAAAACTAAATGTAGTTCGTGAAGGGAAAAGGAGAATTGTTGGATTGGACAACATTTCAGACGAAGATGATTACAACCAGCACGTGCACGGCATAGGTCAGGAAATACCTATAGAATTGGAGGAAGAAGAAGATGAGGTTCAACATGCAGGCATCGACCACGAGGAAGGATTATTTTTGTAATTTATGTCCATTTTGTCTGGTATATGTATGACGGTAATATGTTTGCAATGATCATTAGTGTATTGCTTACGAAATAGTTCGTGTAAGTCAAATGAAATATTAAGCAAAATAACTACTATAAGTGAAGTAAAATAATTAAGTAAAATAAAATAATGAGGTGAAGTAAAGTATGGTGAAGAAATACTGGAGTCAAAAGGTCAAATCCAGTCAACCTCATCAATGGCGGGCTCTAACTTAGATTTAGTTGGAGGCCGTCACAGGTGATATCACCTGTGACGGCGTTTTAGTTGGAGGTCGTCACAGGTATCATCACCTGTGACGGCCATTTAGTTGGAGCCCGTTACAGGTGTCAGACACCTGTGACGGCCATTTAGTTGGAGACCGTCACAGGTGTCATCACCTGTGACGGCGTTTTAATTGGAGCCCGTCACAGGTGTGGTTGACTAGGGTAACACCACAGTTGGTGCCTTTTCTAGATCCACTTTCTCCCACACCACAGTACACCGCCTCGCTGCCGAACTCGTCCTCCACCACCTCCGCCGCCGAACTCGACCTCCACCGCCGCCGTCGCCGAACTCGTCCTCCACCGCCGCCGCCGAACAAGCCCTCCACCGCCCTCACCCTCCTCCACCGCCTCCATCGCCGAACTCGACCTCCACCGCCGCCGNCCACCGCCGCCGCGCCGCCGAACTCATCCTCCACCGCCACCGCCGAAGAAGCCCTCCACCGCCCTCGTCCTCCTCCACCGCCGCCGACCTCCTCCTCTGTGCAGCCCGGAGAAGAAGCCCTTCCCCCCATCAGCTCGACGCCGGCGCCGGTGCAACGCCGCCGTGAGGGTATTCCCCTTTGCTACACAGTGAGAACTCGTCTTCCCCTTTCATCCATTTTTTTCTAAGGTTCTTGTATATTTATAAATTGGCTCAAATCTGTGATGTGGTAGTTTCTGAGATTGGACTAGGTACTCACGTATTTGATGGTTGTTCAAATGGTTTATATAGAACTTGTTTAGATTTATATAGGGTTCTTGCATGTATGTTCATTTAGCACTTATGAACATTTATATAGGGTTCAGATTTATATAGAACATTTAGCATTTATATATGGTTCCAATAAATTGGTAGCAAAATGCATGCAATTAATTAATTGTACTAGAGTTAAGTATGTGTTGCAAAAAAGTTTTTTACTAGAGTTCTTCCATGTTTAATTTGAATATTGATGATGGTGTAATATGGCATCAATGTGACAGTGGTTGTGTATATATATGGCCCGTCTGTTTTCTAATATAGCGATGGCCGTTTAATTTGTTAATTTACTATAATACTAGACGAGCGTACATATATATAGTATGTCCGTCACCTGCATACATGTAGTTCGCGTATATATTCCACATCCCTCATAGATATAATAGTTCACATCCCTTCAAATTAGTGAAATTAGTGAAATGATAGGAAATTTATAAGCATATTCAAATTATTTAGTCGACGACAACGCCTGGCGCATCCCCGTCCTCAACGACGCCTGCGAGGATACAGGTAGAAGCAGACCCAGCCACGGTTTCCGCAGGTCATCCGTCGATGACGGTAGTCGAACAACCTGAACCTCGTGGTAATTTATAGGATAACTTTTCAATAGATGACAACAAAATTTGTAGCTACCACCCCTTAGCAAATGCTCCTCCTGTCTTAGCTGCAGAAGTGCCTCAAGAACAACAACCGTCGCCTTCGGCCGGGACAAGTGCATCTAGGTCAAGTAGAAATCCCCGGACACAAAATAGATGGCCGACCACAGTGTAGGTTATTAGAGAGGTTGACGCAAGTGGTAGGCCCACGGCGCCGAGGACTGTCATAGGAAGATGGTCTAACTGCTGCGGGCTGGCAGCACGTGAGAATTTCGGCATCCTCCACAAAAATATCGGCATGGTCCCAGAAGCTGAGATGGAGCGAGCTTGGACGGCTATGGAAAAATGGTTCACATTTCCGGATGAAGCAAAGGAAAGGCTTAAGCGGAAGGCATTCCATAAGATGGGCAAAGCCGGGAAGAATTGGAAGTGAAAACTCTTCACGGAGTATGTCATCCCACCCGACAATCGTACTCCGTTCGTTGAGTACTCTCAAATAACGGAGACGGTGTGGGAGCAATTTTGCGAGCTGAAGAACAGCGAAGATTTTATGCAGTCAAGCGAGACACATTGCCTACTGCAACAGCGGAATGAGCACCCGCATCGACTGGGCACGGCTGGGTACATCGGCAAGGAGCAAATATGGGCCCAAGAGGATGCAGCCGCTGCAGCAGCGAATGTCCCTGCCCCATTCGCCGACATCCCTGAATGAAGAGCTCGCAACTAGGCGAGGGCTAGGGGTAAGGTCAACCCTGACGGCTCCATCACATTTGAGAATCAAAGTGACGCCAACATCTATCAGGAGCTGGTGAGTTCGCTAATTAACCTCGTTAATTTCCGTTCGTATTAAGCAAATGTTTTGTAACAACGAATCTTGTTTTTTATAGTTAGGGTTGGTTGCCGAACAAGCTTCGCAGAGCGAGGTCGAGTCCACGTCGAAGAGATGCGAAGATGACATCCTCACGAAGGCGCTCGGAACCAAAGAACATCCTAGCCGGACTCGGGGAATTGGCGTCGATGTGCCCTGGAAGCATGGCCTGCCCCAGTACAGCTCCCAATACAGGAAACGGAAAGTCTCCAAGGAAGAGAGGGATGCTCGTTTGAAGGCCGAGCTTAAGTTGGAGGTCATTCAAGAACTCCAAGAAGACATGGATGCCAGGGTGGAAGAAAGGGTTCAGAAGGTCCTCGCCGACATGAATATACGTCGAACCGCAACACAAGTTGTCCATCCAACTCCTCCTGCACAACACGACGTGAGTCCATCACAACACAAGAGTAGCTGTGCGTCCACAGAGGTGTCGGCCCCTCATCTCCCAGTCACACCACTAGCTGCGGTGGACAACATAGAGGTAATCGATTTTATCCGATCCATATCTACTCAAATACCTTTACATGTTCTAATATTAAATTCATACTTTAAAAATGCAGGACGTAGCGCAGTGTGTCCTAGTGGTGAGGGTCCACCCAACTTTCACGGCCGAAGTCGCTGAGGGCATGGCTTTCAATCCCTCGGACACAGAAAAGGTGCACGACGTAAACCTACGTCATGGGTATGCCAAGGTGTCCATAGATTCAGTCAAGGACAACTGGTCAGCCTTTCCGCTGCCTGTGCCCCCTAATGATGAAATCACGACTTTGGGCGATGCGTGCAAGACGTACATACAATGGCCCAAAGAAGACATAATTGTGAAGATGACTCCTCGTCCAAGTCGACCGACGGAGTGAACACCTCCCACGTCTAAGCTATCAATTGAGGCTCCCCGTGGACCGGCGTTGTCAGAACCCCATTCACCTGATGCAGCCGATATGGATTTGACACACATAGCTCAAAACCTGGCTCCAATAAAGACCACAAGGAAGGCTGATAGCTCTCCACCCATTGTCAAGGGACACAAACGTGAACGCGGGGGTGCTACAGGCAAAGGGAAGGTCGAGGAGTCAGTGCCGGTGAAAAAAAGGGGGAAGGCTGCAGCGTCGGCGCCATTGACCAAAACGGGGAAGGTCGAGAAGGCCCCGGCACAATTTGAACTAGGCATGTCGTTGGTGGAGGACAATGTGTTGGCCGTGATGGGTATTGCTTGCCGAGAGCTACACAAACAGTACATGGAGCTAAGCAATGCCAAGCGAAAAATGAGGGAGTCATCCATAGTTGGACATCACGACCACCAGCCCTTCCTATCGTCGCCTGCCTATATAACTGTAGGCTTTGATGACCTCTTCGACCTATTCAGGATTCGGAAGTTAGACACAGGACTTCTAAAATGCTACTCCTTGTAAGTGCAAACCTTCCTCCTTGTGATATTAATGGACTATCGTCTAAATTAGTGCTAATACGTAACTGTTTTAAGGTTGTGTTGGATCGAGGGTCGTCGCCTTGGTAATCAGGTTGGGTTCCTTGATCCATCGATGGTCAATGAGGTCAATCTGCAAAATAACTTCAATGAATTGGTTGACTACATGAACCAGTGCTTATGGGCCTACCAAGACAAGGAATACATCATGTGCGCGCACAATCAAGAGTAAAAAGACAATACTCATTTCGTGTATATTGTTGTTGAAGCTAAGTTTCTTATTACTAATGCTACATAACTACCGCGTAGGCGACATTGGATTCTCCTAGTCATCGTACCTAAATGGAGTAGGGTCTACTACCTTAACTCAAGTAAGGCAAAGGATTATAATTTCACTGAAATCACCAAGGCCTTAAATATGGCTTGGGGCCCATATGTGGAAAAGGGTGGTAGGTACAAGGAGGGCAAGGACCAACTTTATCATGACACCAATTTTGCATGCGCACAACAGATCGGGGACCAGTGCGGTTTCCACGTGTGCCACAATATGTCAACACTTCTAAGAGAGGTCAAAAATTTCAACCCTGAGGTTGTTGCTAATGGCAAATTCGAACATTTCAATACCAAATATTAATCTTATAAACGTGCTAACTTCTGTATTATTGAACAGAAAGGTAGAGCTGGCTGGAAGGTTTCACCCATCAACCCCCCTGCTATCAGAGGCAAACTGTGCGCCTTCATTCTTGCCGAAATAATGAACAAGAAAGGACATTTTCACGTCTAATAGACGATTGAACTGGGCTAGATGTGATGTCGTGAACAAAACAGTTATCCAATTTTCTGTGATGTAAAAACAGTTGTTTCTATGGTTCTGTGGTACGGAATGCTATGTAATTTACTTTCATATGTGTAATACTCAAGGGAGTTTGCCAAATTGTCATCAAATTTGATCAACTACGATTTACGTTGTACTATTCACTTGTTTTCTCTATTTTTTAAATGACAGGTCGTCGTGGAGGTTCAAAAGGAGATGGATCGATCAGAAAATTTGGTAAGTTTGTGGTTTCATGAGCAAGGTCCGAAATTTGTGGCTTAAATGGGGGTATGAATTTGCTAGGCACAATTGTGGTATTTGACGGGCATGTATCTGTGAATTTGTTGTGCATGATTGTGGCTTTCATATGTGAATGATGTCAATTTTGAGATGTTATCACCATATATGGTTATGCATGTATCTGTGATGTTTCTGTTTTTCAGAGGGCATGGCTAGCAAATCCTGAGGCTAGCCAATATTTAGCTTTTTTTTCGGGATTTAACACATCAGTGATGGGTCATAAAAAAAAGACGTCACAGGTAACCATCCTGTGACGGATTCGTAAACCGCGGCCGTCAAAGCTGACTCTCCTGTGACGGGCCTTTACTTTCTTGCCCGTCACAGGTAGCCCAGCTGTGACGGATTCTAACTACCGGAGACTAATACATCTGACAGCCTGTGACGGGTTCTAATTGGTCCTAAGCTAGCGGAGACCAACACCTCTAACGAACGTTTATTTATTTGCCCGTCAGAGATGTGTGTCACCTCTGACGGCCGGCCACCCGTCAAAGGTGACTGGACTCACCAGTGACCACTGATCACTGACCAAGCCCAAACCCGTCAAAGGTGAGGGTTTGGGCCTGTCACAGGTGACCTTATCCAGTGTAGTGATATGGTCACAGATAACTTGTTTTGATGGTTTGACTTTGTTTTGATGGTTTGACTTTGTTTTTGTTACTCAAAATTATATGTCTGTCATCATCGGGTTTGTCTATATGTATACCAATAGGTTTGTGCTTCTAATTCCAGACCCCAATGCTGCAAGAGTAGTATCAGTGCTTGAAATGTGTCCATCTTGTTAATTCTTCTTTTTGCACCATGTATTTACCAATATAGTTATTCCTACAACAAAATAATTGGCATCTCAAATACTTCTTGCAGGTAACAAGCTCGCCGCCGGTCATCCACCGCTGGTCACCCGTCACTGCCCATTGCCTGCCTACAGGCTGCAAGGATCCAGTCCTAGGTCGCTGCCAAAGCCCTGCCACCAGGTCGTCAACCTGCCCATGAACTCCATTGCCTCCCTCGCCGATCTGCTCCGCCGACATGCTGCTGCCTCCTCCACCAACGCGCTGCCACCTCCTCCGCCTCAAGCACCATCGCTGCCAACCCAAATCCCCCCGTCACTGAGGGGAGGTACATAAACCATCCTCCCCCACCCCTCCCCCTTCTCTGTCTTCCCATCCCTAATATGGGTCCTAATCTTTTAGTTTGTTATCCCTTTTTTCACTTTGTAATCATTTCATTGGCTCAACATTTCTCTCTTTTCTACATTTGCTTACAGGGCAAATAACATAGGTAAAGAAGCTGAAAAATAAACAGTAAAAGAAGCAAAGCCCCTTGAGAACTCAGTTTAGTTTAGGCAGAAACATAGTTTAACTCATGAGCTTATAAAGTGTATAATTTATCCATTTCATTTTCATATATAATAAATTGCTAAAGGGAACTAATGCTGATGTCATTGTTGGATCTGCAAGAAGTAAAATAGATATAACAAAGAGGTGTTAATTATAGAACCATTATCAGACAGTATGAAAATTCGATTCGAGCCTTCACAGGTGGGAGCACCTAGAACAGAAAGAAATAAAAGCATCAATAATTTCAGATGTTTGATATAGATTGTCCTTAGGATGCGAGCCGCAATGACCTCATTGTTTCTATGTAAAAAGGGACACTTTTTTTTATTATTTTTGGATGCATTTAAGACGATCAAATCCTGTGCACTGAACGTTAGAACGATTCAGTACCATGTTCCGAACAGATGTGATGCAATGCATGACATTATCTGTATTTTTATCACTGAAATTAAGGTCTGAATATTATGTTTGAGGTCTAGAAGTAACACTGAAATTGAGTTTTGAATCATAGTTATGTCCTGATGTTATATCCCCAATCCATGCATGTTGTATTGCTTGCATCACTAGGCATCCTAGCAGAATGTATAAAAGTAACTACAATTTTGGTTGCGGCAAGTATTTCTCAAAGAACCTGTTACCCTGAATAGGATCTAAGTGTACAACTTGAAGGCCTGCACTTCTTAACCTGTACAATCTTGGATCTGCATACAATCTTGCACTAACTTTCTCTGTGAAGGATTGAAACCCTCGTTGATTCTTTTACAATTTATTTTGTTTTGAATATGATTGTATAAACTGAAGCTGACCTTCTACTAAATTTTTGTGATTGAAACCTGACATCATCTTAATTGTACCGCTTGCTGATTAAAAAAAAGGTTCAATCATATATAGCCTGCGATTGCCTGATAACCATTCTACACAAATCTATATCGTGCAAGGTAGTAACATGGCATGGAAGATACATGTTATTGTGCAAGTGAGCGCTCTGGTGACAAATGCCTAATTCATTGTTGTTAAATTAATTTGATTCTTACTGTAGACATCAAGATTTGAGAAGCTCACCATGTAGGGCAAATAATTTCAAAAATCACAAAAACAGCATACTAAAATGTATATGTGTCAAAGATAGTTTTTCATGCAGTATGGTACATTAACACTTTTGTTTTGATTTTTAGTCCGCACTTTTGTTTCAATGTTTTCTCCCCTCTATGAATTGATTCTGAGAACAATAATTTACTTAATTCACCAATGTGGTGCTTGGTAGTTTTATTAATTTTCAGGGTTTGATTTTTATTACACTACTTCCAACCATTTGCCTACTTGGAAGAAGACCAAAATCGGTGAAAATTATGGTCCCAAAAACCTTTTTAGGATGAAAATGAAAAGAAGTTATTTTTCCCACACTACATCATCATATTATTGTACTTTGCGTGAAATATATTTGATGTACAACATGAATTGAATTAAAACTCAATTGCACAGATTATAGAAAAATATTTTTTTGCTAACATAAAATTTTAAAAGTTATTAAAGACAAATAGAATTGCACCGTAGTGTTTAGCACAGGCATATTACTAGTTATATTTTGTAAAAGAACAAAGCAACATTTATGTTTTTTTACCAATTAATCATAATACAAATAGTTATACACTTGACTTTACAGGAGAACTACAGCAAGAACTATATTCATCTATAGTATGCCATGGCATAATAAAACAAAAATAAAGTCATTAGGCAAAAAAAGAAAAGATCTAAAGCACCGGACTAGAAAAGAAAATCTCTATTCAACTAACCACCTCAATACTCAGTAAATATCTGAATATCTAGAGTAGAGAAGGGTAAAGCTAATTAACTGCATATGAAAAGTAATTCATTTCCATTTTCAAAAAATAAAGAATTTGTTTCTGGGAAGTTTCTCATCGATTTTGGTTTCTGAGTAGTAGCCACCATATTCATTTTTGTTTTTGAGAAAGAAAATCTGAATTCATTTCTGTTTTTGAAACTTTATCAAAAAATTCGATCGACATTTTCCGTTCATGAAAAACACATCTGGAAACCGAAAACTTTTTGAACCATTTTCATCTCTAGTACCATCCCATGCTATTTCATCCAATCAACCAAACAAGTGCTTGTATTATCTCATACATTTAACCTATACAGTATGTCAGAACAGATCTATTATATTAGTAGGAGAGCTTGCTAAAGACTCACATTCGCTCTAAAGGTCTTGAAATTCTCATGTTAACCAAAGAAAAGGAAAAGATTTGTACCATCAGATCATAGTGTGTCCATATTATAACTGTGTTAGATCAATCGAATGGTTGTATATAAAAACATAGTTGTATCTAGCCAAAGGTGTGAGTTGTATATCAATCCAATTATATTTTTCCTACTGTAATAAAATACAGTTTTACATAAGAAACAGAAACTAATTAAGAGTATACCAGATCCAAATTCTAAAATAACAATTTAGCTTAGTAAAAATTTACGTGGCAAAAATCTAGTGTTGTCTGTATCATCCAATTCAAGAGCGTAGCTAGCTAGGAGTTAGAGGTCCTGGTGCGAAATGCATAATGGGGTCCTAAAAATTAGACAGCCAAATTTTTATGAACCTGTTATCACGATCATGATATGACTCGTATAATGGCAGAAGATGTAGAAATGATCAATCACGATGACTTGAAGAGCGTGATTATATCTAGTTCTAGTCGATTTAGCTTTAGGTATTAGGCATGTTGTGCCATTCAACTTTTAGTTTTGGGCCTTAGTCCTGACCTTCTAGGCAGCATTCTAGCTATATCACTAATTAAGTATATACTTAGTACTCAATGTAAATAAGATTTGGGAGGCCCTAAACGATCTGTACGGTCCTAATCCCATTGCATCCAACTTGGTACCTCCAACTAAACACACCCTGTATGCAGGGGCGACGCTACAGTCAACTGGGTCAGTCGACCCTGACGATTTCGTGCGTGTCTCTCGAACCTTCAGTTTTTTACCAGCTAGGACCCCGGTCAAGCAAACAAGTAGACCCCCAGTGAAATTGTTTCGTTAAAGCCCAATTGGTAATTAGGAATGTTACTAGCAAGTAGGAAATAAAAAATTAGCTTGTACATACGTATTAGATTTTAGCCCACAAGGCCGGCAGCCCACAAATACTCCTATTGCATCGTATTCCTTTGGTAGCCTGACGAGTCCGAGTGCTTCGCTTCGCACCGCCGAATGTCTCGACTTCTCGTCTTTTCACCCTTCGGTAGTACGGAAATTGCTTAGGGTCAGGCGCTTGATTCACAGCTAAAAAAATCGGACGCCGCCCTACACACTGCTGTCACACTACTTCTACATGTTGCTGTCACGCTGTCTATTCTGCATGCTAAGCCCAGTCCTCTCATCTTTTTTTATACTCATATACGTTTAGCAAACTTTAAAATATTTTCTCTCGTAAAATACTTATTTGATTACGATTCAATTACATCATTGTATTCGTTTTGATTAAATATTTATAACAACACCTCACATGGTTATATTCCGATGAAAAAAATATTTAACTATTTTTTCCATGTATTTGTTTTAAATGTTACACGTCGGTTTATTTAGATGTTTCAACTAGTATTTACGATGTCTCACTAGTTCATTCACAAATATTGCACGTGGTATCCGTAAATATTTTGTGATGTTTGAGCGGTTCAATTTAAGGTTTTATATATGATATAAAAATATATCAATAATATTTTGTATTTGTAAATATATTGTATATTTAGTATGAATTTATCTTATGTTTTATTTATTGGGACTTAATGTTTCGTGCAGTGATTGACGGTGTTGTAGTCAGTATATTTTAAATGTTGCAACTCTCTGAAACATTTTATAGAGTCAGGTGCAACATTTAATCAAGTGATGAAACAATTATAAGTGACAACAACGCTCTTTTTTTAACATATAATTTTTTAATCAAAATATAATCGGATTATGAGTCGGATAGATAATTTACAAGAAAAAAATGTTTAAAATTTGGTAAAAGATAGTGTTTAGTAGGAAAAAAGAGTATGCTTACATGTGCATGTAGTACAGTCCGCTAGCAGTGTGACAGGCTCACCGCAACGCATGTATGCAACATAGCAGCGCAACATGCATGCGGGACAGCGATAGACGAGCGCCCAATATTTTTTAAGTTGGATCGGGCGCCCCATCCATAGTTCCTTCACAGTAGTACACACGAGCATCTCCGGCTCGCCGCCACAAGCAAATTACAGATTCCAGGGCTCTAGGCGGAGGCACGGAGTGGCGAATGCAAGGATCGGCCTATTAGCAGACAGCGCGAGGGCGATTAGCAAGGGTTGAGAGCTCGGGCCACCGAGGGCTCAGGTAACCCACTAACAATATCACAATTTCTTGATTATTATCATCACGATTTGGTTGTATGCTGGTTTCTCAAGTCCAAAATTTTAGGAAGCTAGGTTTCTAATTCAGAAGTTCTGAATTATGAACTTATGATTTCTCATTTGTTCAGACATCAGTTATATAGTCATGAGCAAGGAGGACTGGTTCAAACATCAGTTATATGATCATGAGCAAGGAGGACTGGGGGAGGATTAGAGCACAACTTTTTTCCATCTTATGCATAGTCTTACATCGTTATAAGCTATAGTCACACTACTATAAAATGGATTTTTCCTAATAGCCGCATATGAAGATTCATTTTTATAGACGGTTGGCTTTATGACCGTGCCTACAAAGATTTGATTTCATAGGCAGTCTGCAAAAGGCCTTTAGCAACAAGCGGTGCGGCTAGTCACATGTGAAAACATGTTTTGTCCGTCTACTATAACCTTATTAGTAGTGACGTCAGCGATCATTTATCCTGACTTCGTCTCTGCCTCTATCCCTAATGTTTATGGCTGCATCAGAACTACAGAAACTGACCTACCATGACAATGACCATTGGCACTACTGGAGCACTTAGGGCCATTTTGGATTGATGCCAAAACATATCCTTCTAATTTATTGGTAGTTCAAATAGTAAGTGTGATATAGTTTGATTTGATACTAAATAGTTGGTAATGTCTATGTTTTATTCTAGAACTTTCTTTATCTGACTCAACATTGATAACTAACCAAACATTAACGACGAAACTCTACCCTACCAATAATTTAGTATTGCTAAAATTTACCAAGAATTTGGCAATACCAATGGGAAACAAACAAACATGCACTTAATTACTAGTAACTGAACATTCCAAAAGTCGTCGTCATCCTCTCAAATTGCAGAAACAAAAAAGAGGAAAACTAAATAAAGCAGGCATATATATCATAATTACCCTTGACAAATCACACTATCTGGCAAATTGATTAAGCTAGGATGATCAGCTACGCTCGATCGATGACGACGTGCCAGAGAGTGGTCTGGACGACGTTGAAGGTGCAGACGTCGCCTACCTTGAGGCCGTTCTCGTGGCAGAAGCCCTTCCAGCCGGCTCCGAACAGGTAGCAGCAGCCGCCGCGGACCTTCTTTACAGGTACCTCCCATGACCTGCTGCTGCTTCCTCCTGCCGAGGAATTCTTGAGCGTGATGGTGCTCTCTTCTACCAGCCCGATCGACTTGCAGAATGTCCCTGCCAGAGACTGCAGCCATTGCATGATGCAGAGTGGGGTAAGGTGACGTGAGCTGAATTTCTTTTTTCATGTACTGTCTTGGTTCAAAAATATAAACTTCTAGCAGTTCAAATGTATATACCAAAATATAAGCACTTCAGTAGATAACAGTTGCTCACAAACCAAAAGTAAGGGTTCTATATCACTCTTTCAAAAGGAATCTTTGACTTATCCGACGTACATATTTTGGTATAGTATTACATGTCCTATCAACCATCTCGCATTCAATTGTCTTTCTATCTTATCCCCAATCATACTCTCTTTTATGTCCTCCCTCTGTTCGAAATATAAATATCTAGCATTTAAAAATTCTACAAAAATATAAGCACCATTAGACTACTACTCGAGTAATTTTCTCATCAACCACCTCTCTTTTTTTCATCTTACCCCAACCACACACTCATCCTCAGCGCCCCTTATTTAACGAGAGGCATTTTAGTAGTTTTCTACTCAAGCTTAATCTTTGCTAGTAAAAGCTATAGAAATGATTATCTTTTGATACAGAGGGAGTACATTGGATGCATGATTGTGACTCTATATATGGTCTAACTAGGATGGCATGTTCTTGCTGATATTATTTTTCTTTTCAACGTGAAACAATAGGAGAGGCTCCTACTGTATTATATGTGCAGTGATATAAATGGAAAGAATTCATTTTCAAGTGTAAATTACTCTCTCCATCCCAAAATAAAACAACCTATAGGACGTTATATTAGGTAATATCCCATCCTATTCTACGGTAATTTATTTTAGATGGAGGTTGTAGCTGTGATCAACAGTGTCTAAGCATTGAGTGAAATTTATTGAGGAGCATGCTTTCAAAATAATTCATCGACCGAATACCACTCGATTGATAACACCGATAGAAATTGATGAAATTCGGACAAACTTTGCTGAAAATTTGGACTTTATTTTGAATTTGCCAAGCAGTTTCTTATACGAACCAGCTCAAGATGGGCCAATAACTGAGTGGTTGGCATCGTTTTTTTATACCCTAGGGAGTAGCGACTAGAACAATACAAATAAAAAAAATTTATCGTTTTTAATAAGTATCTTGAGGTACCTAAATTTTATACTAAAATTTTTGGTAACTCGAGATACTTAGTACCTGAAGATATCAAATTTTACACTGGAAAATATGATACCGTCCAATATTTTTTCAAGGATGATAAAATTACCCATACAAATAACCCATAGCCATTTATTCATAGTGGAACTTACTTTTTCTCTATTCATAACATTGCTCATATATCATATTTTGAGAGGTATAGTGGTGCTTACAAGGCATCTTTCAATTATAAAGGTGTTGATCACCTTCTTTATCCAAGAAGGTTGTCCAATCTCGTAGATAGATTCGGATTTTTTTTCTGTTTCTCCACTTCTTCTCTTTCTCTTCCTGCTAACCTTTCTACTGCAAGGAGGTGTTTCATGTTGATTTTCATTATCTTCGCGAGGTCTCTTGTTTTTCATGTTACACTTAATCCTAGAAAAAGAAGATGGTTCCTGTTGGTCTCCAGTGTCTGCAAATGTTGATAAGACAGAAATGAATCAAATGGTAACATGACTTTGAGACATAGTTAGGTTCAAATATCAGCAACTAAATTTGTTTGCTCACTTTGCTGAATTCTGATGTCCTTGGCCTCGAAATCTTTCTGCTGCCCATTGTGCCCAAACACTTTGATTTTGAACACCAAATTGTCCTCATACCTCAAGAGCACGACATCATTTGGAGAAATGTCATGGAATGACATAAATTGAAACCAGCCACGTTTGAAAAACACGCCCGTTTGATCCTTCTCGAGCTCAACGCGCCAAAATTTTCCGAGGGGACTCAAAATGATAGCCATGTTGCTGTTCAGATTCTCTTCAGCTATGTAATGTTGTACAAATTTATCCGGGATCCTCTATAAGAACAGGAATATATGTCAGTGGAATGTGCATTATTGATCAACGTTGAAAAGTCAAAACTGCCCTTCGCATAAACAAGGGAATCCTGTTCAATTAGAGGGCTCTGTCGTCTGGTTCTAGTAATGTGTCATTGAAATGTGGACCATTGCAAATTACACCATGATGGAATACAAAGAGGAACTATAAAAGTATGAAGGAGGCTAACAGGTGAATGGCAAAACTGAGAGGGTTGCTAACTTAACTAGTGGGAAAAGTGGCCATTTAAGGCCTTTTCAATGGCACAGACAAAACATTAGCTACAGAGAACTATATCACGAAACATGTTGTCTTGAAAAATTCTTCTTTAATATTATAATTTTACCGAGTTTTAAAATGCATTGCAATATGAATTAGCAGTAAAAATTGCATCGAATTTAAAACTGTACCAAATATACGAAACGATATGTTTGTTTGACCAGAGGGAGTATCACAATAAATACATATTGGAGGAAAACAAAGTGATAGGACGAGTTTGCTCACCATCCTTTCCATGAAACCTGGAAGAAGCACCCTCAAGAACTGCGGCTTATGCGAAGCGCCTCTTGCTCTATCACTTATGTTTGTCACAACTAAAAGAAAACGTTTATCCATAACTCTCAATTTTAACTACAATAATTTTATGACAAATCAATTGTATTTATTGGTATAAGGTAGCAATTAATACGAAAGAGTATAGTGTTTTTTATTTTGCAAAAAAGAAGCATGTTGCATGAAGAGTTTGAAATTTCAACCTGATAAACATCTTGCGAAAGTAGCCTTTCAAAGTTCAAAACTAGCCAACCAAAATTTTGCTTGCAACTCTTTGATTTACCTGCAGCTGCAGGGGGAGCGCCGAACACCTTGAGGCAGCAGGTGGTGTCGAACACCTTGACGGTGAGCACGCCGCCGCCCTCGTGGCGGAGCACCACGAACCACCCGACGCCAAGGCCATGCGCGCCGGCGAACTCCGGCCACCCGCGCCCCAGGAACGCGCGGCCGTCGCCGTCCCGGCCAACCTCGACGACCCAGACCTTGCCGAGCGGGCTGACCACGCGCGCCGCCCGCCGCGGCGCGCCGCCGTCGCCGCGCTCGCCCAGAAGGTGCGCGGCGAGCTCGTCGGAGATGCGCTGCAGTTCGAGCATGCAGTACGGGAGACAAAGAATCAAAGAAAGAAAAGAAAGAGCAATGGCGAAAATGGTGGCTGATCTCCTCTTACCATCTTGTGGAAGGAAGAAGGCATCAGCACCTTGAGCTGCCTAATGGCCTTCGCCGCGCCATCGCCGGCATGGTCGTCGCCGGTCGGCGATCCCATGGCGCGCGCGGGGCCGCCGGCCGGAGGTCGGATGAGCTGAGCTGGCCCTGCGCTCGGCTCCGCTAGCTGCCTGCTCGTCTTCCCTTGAGAATCGTAACAGGCTCTTGCAGTTGCGGCTAAAAAGAAGAAGAAAAAAAAATCGTATTATGTGATGGTTCGAGTCTTCGAGATTGTTGTTTTGACAAAGATATAGATTGATGTATTAGTAAAATCCAAGAGCCTCATTGATTGTCTCAATAAGTCAAAACCAAAATTAAAATTTGAATTTTGAAATGTTGATTTTAAAATATTTTCAACTCTTTTTCAACATGGGCTCTTAAATCAATAAGACCATATAAATAAAAGTTTTACATATAAATTAATTTGGGACAATTGCTCATTTGACTCAATTTTAATGTCTAACTACTAATCTGACTTTACTTTTTCAGGTTTACTCATTTGACCTTGCTTTTCAAAACTGAAGATCAGAGCTGACCCTATTTCATGAAAGCTAGATAAATGTGTTAACTAAGAAGCAAATTGTACTTTTTGCCCTTACTCATTTAACCATGTTATATCAAAGCTTTTTTTCATTCGGACCTTTTTAAATATTTCTAATGAATTTGGCATGGCTTTGATAGATTTGAGACAAGTTTTTAATTTGAAAAGTTTGATTCAATTTGATAATTTTTTTACAAAAAAATGACAGCATATTATCGAACAGCAAATTTCAGATCCAAATACAACAACAAATTCATATCCAAATCCAACAATAAATTCTCCGCCGTTCCTCACTCCTCACACCGGCGCACACGCTCCTCCGCGCACCGCAGCCGCCATCGCTCCCTCCCTCCTCCACGTGGCAACAGCCGCTGCCATCCCTCCCTTCACATGGCGGCGGCGCCGCTCCTCCTCCCTTCCTCCCTCCGTGCGGCAGCAGCTAGCGCCGCTGCCTCTCCGCGAGCCGACGCCGCCGCCCGTCCGTGTATCGGCCCTGCCGTTCCTCCTTCCTCCTCACGACAACAGCCAGCGCCGCTACTCCTCCGTGCGCCAGAGCCACCCCTCCCTCCCTCCTTTCTTCCGCGCAGCAGCAGCCAACACCATTGCTCCTCCACGCACCGACACTGCCACCCCTCCGTGCGCCGGAGCCGCCTCTCCCTTCTTTCCTCCACGCGGCAACAGCCGGCCCCGCTCCTCCTCCACGTATTGACGCCATCGCCCCTCCGCGCGCCGGCGCTGCCCCTCCCTCCCTCCGTCTCTCCGCACGATAGCAGAGGCTGCCGCCGCTCCTCCGTGCGCCGACTGCCTTCCCTCCCTTCGCTCACCAGCGCCGCTGCTCGCCCGCTCCTTGTCACTCCACACGTTGGTCAGTCGTGCCAATGTGGGGTGAAGACTCGATTTATAACATGGGATGAGGTTATTTATAATAGGGGTGTTTTGGTCAGATCATGCTAGCGATTTTTTTTCTTTTTGCTAACTAAAACCCTAACGTGGTAGTGAAAATAGGGTTAGACGTTGGCTTCAATTTTAAAAAGCGGGGTCCAATGAGTAAACCTCAAAAAGTAGGGTCAATTTAGTAGTTGGTCTCCAAAATAGAGTCAAATAAGCAATTATCGATAATCTATGAGGACCCAAATTAAGTTAATGGAATAATGCAGCGGCTAGGTTATCCATTCTCTGAAAAGTTAAAAAATATTGAAAAATAACTAAACAAAGAGAGAAAAAAAATAGATGGTGTATACACTTCACCAATAATGATAAAAAATGACCTTTGCCAACTATGGATATGGTCTAGCTCAGCACTAGGGCACTGTCAAAAAATTGTGTAAGGTACGTTTGGATCATACGGTCTCATTGTTTGGCTTATTTTATATGCTAAAATTTGAATTTTGAAACTTAATTTTTAATTTGATTTTTTGATATTTCTTTATCATAGTTTATTTTACAATATTTATTTTTAGTTAATCATAAATAATTTTTTATTTACTAACAAACGATTCGGATAAATATACACTACATGGAAATGCTACATGGAATGTAGCTATGACCAGCTTAGGGCCAAGAAAGGCTAGCCATTTGGTAGCAACTAGCCTGATGGCGTAGATGCGGAGGCACTGCCAGTACCAGCCCATAGTTTGGCATATTAGAAAAAAATGTAACGGTATATTTGCAAATGAAAAATAATTTATAAATAAAATTTTTATATATGTATTTTTTATAAAGTAAAGACTAAAAATAAACTATGATAAAAAATCTCAAAATCAATTTTAAATTTAGAATTGAAAATTTAAATTTTGACTTAATAAGAATAAACATAAGCGATTACTGGCTGAAAACGTCGGCGATAAATTCGAGGGCAGCGGCTCCTGAATTTGTATCCCATTGGCCTTGCTCCTCTTCCAGGCCTTCTCTTTTCTTTAATCGATCCATCTTCATCACGCACGGATCCTTCTCTGCATCCTAAATTCGATCTGTTAAATTGATTAAACTTTGATTTCACATGATTAAGGATAAAATAACATGCACGGGCTGTCCGGCCTGTTGCCAGATTTGTTACACAAACCAAATATATAGCTTGTAAATATCAAAAACAAATTAACCAAACGGTGAGGCAAGGCAAGCCTACCAATTCCGCAAAGAGCTGTTTTGCCCAGCCAAGTCAATGGCAAAGCCACAAATTTAATCATGTGAGATCAATTACTATTAATTTATATTTAACTGGAGTTATTTTTTTAATATTTTTATATTTATACATAAAAGTCAAAATTTATAGGAATATTTTTTAAAAAGCTGTGAGGCCAGTCGACCCCCAGATTATGCATGGATTCATCGCTAAGTCAAGCTATAGCCTGGGTTAGCAAACAACCGAGTGTACCCGTACTAAACTATTGATAAAAGTACATGATAATATTAAAAGGTTCAAATAAATTATACACTATACACTATATACACTATACTACGTTGTCCATGTGTTAAAATGGAGTTTTTTAAAAAAACAGTTATCCACTCATTTTGATTTCTGCATGTAACTCTGATCTGGCACATGGGCCTTTGAATTTGACCAGCACATCTCTTCTCTTCCACTTAAAAAAAAAAAGAGAGTTGGTGGCGGAGTTGACGACGTACAATAGTAAATTTCACTACTACGAAAACAGTTTTTGGTGACGGTCATTTTGGGTCTTCGCTGGCGGCAATTAGGGCCGTCACAAAACAAAGGGCAGTGAAGATCAAGATCTTCGCTAGCGGTTATAGACCGCCAGTAAAGAAATATCTTCGCTAGTGGTCGCTTTATGTCGGCCGCCAGAGAAGAACTATTTTCTCTGGCGGCCAATTTACGTCAGCCGCCAGCGAAGCCATATCTTCGCTGGCCGCTGGCTTAAGACAGCCGCCAGCGAAAATGTTCTTCACTGACGGCTTACACTCTTTTTGGACACGTGGCCCGCCTGCGAAGATGCAATATTTATAAAAAAATATTATATATTATTTTTTTCTTACCTTTGTTCATGTATTTTAGAGTCACACGTGGATGATATAACTAATCGAGCTATCGATAAAGTATGTTCTCTTCCGTGCAGCCGCCATTGATGATTAATATACATGCACGCGGAAATAATATATAAAGATTAATATATACATATATATATATACAATATCTAAGCACCTATATAGATAGAATTGGACCGACACTACATATACAAGTAGTTGAATGTCTTACAACCCGAGCGATATACATACGCGTGAAATCTATCTATATTATACTCCTGCTCCAGTTAGACAGACATTCGTTCTCCGGCAGGGCCAAAACTCCATCGTGGTCGAAAAACCTCTCAAGCTGATGTGCGCACTCACGGTGGATGAAGTAGCACATGTCCCGTTGTATGTTCTCAATGGATTTATCATCGAGCTCCCTTTCAGACTTGGGAATTTTTGGAAGCTGGATCGAGATCATGACAAATTACGAAATTGTTCACAGTAATGCAAGTTAGCGATTAACTTAACAAGAGTATTGACGGTTTGTACTTACATCGTCGTAATTCGCGCAATATCTCCCATTGACCTTAAGGTATTCGCAGGTGTAATATCCGCATAGTACGGTTCCCACCGGTTGCTTATGACACTTTCAACATCAATTATAAAGTATATTACTTAATTAAATGGAAAAACACATGCATTTATAAAAATTAAGTAGTATTGTTTGGCATCCAAATTTACTTACCAGCCACTTATTGCGGATGAGTATGCGTTGTCTGGAGTTTTTCCGTTGTCCGCCTTGCTGGTAATACCTTTTATATGCACTGTTTGCAGAGATAATTAATTTAAATTCGTCAAAGATAACAACACGTCATGAGAATATATAAGAATAAGAAACGTCCATACATATAACTTACAGATCGATAATTCTGAGCATTTCTTGATATGTATTGCTATCTTTATCAAGAGAATCCAAGACGACGACTTCATTGTACTTTGGATAGAGAAGAAATACTATCCAATGGTCACTGCAAAAGAAATGGTTAGTCCAGCCGTGATTATATGTATATACTCGTAGTTGATATGAAAACTTACTCAAAGCCGTATGGCGCGTAAACACATTCCTTGTCCTGTGTAGATTCAAGTGCTATAGCTACATAAGTAGCAACATCGAGAATCTTTTCCTGATGCCTTTGTTCTATATATGCGTCCCTCTCTTGCCGTGTCATCGCCTGAACATGTGCCGGTAGCTTGTTCTCGTCTAGCAGGTAGGTGTGGTTCGGCTTAGCTTATCCGGCACGGGTTTAGGTAGCCGACAAGCTTTCGCATCGCTTCGGCTTGCACGTAATTCATCCTTCAAAAAATGTAAGGTCAAATTAGGTACGCACATAGGTACAATGATTTATTGACACGTTCCAGTCATGCACTTACAGACACCAGATGCCGACCAAATTGGCGTCGAGCCTCTTCCGACGATAGAGGGCATGCATATCGGAGAAATGGACTTGGAATAGGCATGGCCCGCTCCAGAAGATGTTCTCTTGCACGGCAACTATGAACGATGAAAGGCCTTTTATGGTGCTTGCCTTGATGTACCATTCATGTCACCTCCTTAGTTGCCACGGTCCTTCTGTTAGTTGCCAGGCATGGATGAATGGTTGGCCATTCTGAAACTCATACGGCACATCCGGGCAGTTGATATAATTGAGATAATCTTCCATGGTTTGCTTGAGGCCTGTTAACTTTCTGTCATCAAAATCGACATCTTTGATATCTTTGTCCCTTCCTCGGAATGCCGTTATCATATATCTTTTCTTTGATTCACTTTTTCCTTTGTGCTTGTGTGTCCTTACCATCACTGGCACATCGGCACCCTTAGGTTCCTCCGGTTGCGATGGCTGTGTTTGCGATGGGTCTAGTTCATCGGGCATTATCCGCTCAGGCCCTAATTGTGCACGCTCTGATTGCTGTGCCGGAGGCACTTCCTGAACTTGTACTTCTGATTGATCCTTTTCAAGCCCTGATTGTACTTCTGTCTCCTTTTCAATTGGAGGTGACGCAACAGCAGGCTCTGATCTTGGAGGTGATGCAACTAGATGATCTGATTGCGGAGGTGATGAAACTAGAGGATCCCTCGGTTCTTGTTCCCTTGGTGGACGAGGCGGTGACACCGGTATCCTTGGTGGACGATCCGTTCCATCCGTTGACCCTAGTTGAATATCATTCTTGTGCCACAGTACAAACTGGTCAACGGCATCTCCAAGGTACACAATCCCCTTCTGTGTTGGAATGTCGATCTCGTGCATCCGGTGAGCCTCATTGACCGTCCGGACCTCTACCTTGGCATAGTCATCCAGAATGTCTTGGCAATGGAATCTGCGGCCCGGTATGAACCTCCCAGTTGCAACCTGTATTTTCTTTCTTGCCCTGTCGACCGGAATCAAGAGCTTGCAAGGAGTATCCTCCGTTACATCGTCCATCGGATAGCTCGGATCAGGCTGCGAAACGGCACCACCGTGCATCATATTCTGGCTCCAATATCTATGGCATTCCTCACGAGCTGCTGCCCTAGCCTGGGATTCTATCTCCTCCTTATAGCGATCACGCTTCTTGTAGGTATGAGCATCCTCTTTAAATCCATCCTTCCAGCTAGTCTTTGAGGATACTCCCCGAACACGGCCAAAGTGCTCCGGGTTGCCCAACGCATAGGTCAGCTCATCCCGGTCTCTATCTGGCACGAACATCCCGGCCTCTTGCTGCGTGACAATGTTCTTCATCTTGACAGCTACCTCCTGGAGCTTTGGATCCTTGAAGACTACATCCCCCTCCGGGGTGAAGGCCGGTGTTCTTGCACGCACCCAGTTCCTGGTTCGTGGGTTGTGATTTTTCATAGGAACCGGTTTCCCAGCCTTTTCCATCTCTTCATCTTGTTTTGTCCATTTCTTAACCGCTGGACGGTAACCGGTCGATCCCAAACGATGAGGATATTCATTCCTTCTTGCTAGTTCAGACATCCTCTGGCTCTTCTCCTTTTCCTCCGCCGATGTCTTCAGGGCAACAAACTCATCCCACTGGGCTGGTGTTATCTTTTCGTACTCCGTAAACGGCGTACGTCCCTTCTGAACATATTTCTTGTTAAGGTCTGTTTTCCAGTTCCGCCACAGCTTGCCCATGGTCTTGAGTGCATAGACCTTTGTTGCATCGTCGTCTGTCCCTCATGGATACTCAAACCTGCTTTGCAGCGACGTCCAACAACTGTTCTTTGTAGTGTCAGGAACTTTCTTCCAATCCTTCCATGTGATCTCCACGATATCCCTAACTATCGCCCCGCATTGGTTGCTATACTTGGAACATGAATCTTCGGGTGATAGGGGTTCCCCTTTCTCACTGATCCGCGTCAGCATGCTGACTTCTTTCAACAACATGTTCTTCCCTCGCTCGCCCCTTCTTTTCTTGGGTTTACTTGAAGCTGAGACGCGCACGACAGCTCCAGCTTCGGCTTCCGCTTCGGGTGCGGCTTGGGCTTTCCTTTTAGATCGGCGTGGAGCATTCTTCTATATTTGCATTTCACATGACATCGGTTATAATCGATATATATACTTAATACGATCGGAACTAATCATATACAATATGTTACGTACCACCGGTTCGCGGGGGATGTAGTCGGAGTCGACTTCTTCATTGTCGCTCCCACCCTTTTTCTTCCTTGTAGGAGAAGGATGGGGGTCACTCGGCGAGTGATACGATCCACTCCCTTCCTCACCGGAACTTGACGGCGATGATTCCTCCGCGACTACTTGTGTGCAAATATCCTCCTCAACCATCGGTGGAGTTTGCTTGCCCTTGGCGCCCGAGGGTTCCGCTTCGGTCGGTTTTTCCGTTGATATCCTTTTAAGGTGAGTTTATATTAGATGCGGAATGGAATCGTTACATCTTTCTTAAAAGAGTTAAAAAGGAAAATAAATCACTACTATAAGTGAGGGGGGAATTAAATGACTTCATTAGATGGTATTTGCTTCTATTCCATACTCTCTCTGTTCTAAAAATTTTAATTCTAGAGATAATTAAAATTATAGATTAGAATTATAGAATAGAAATGATCAGATTTTACATACATGTATAAATGACTTAGAATTTCTCTTTTTCTTCAAAATGATTCGACATGTAAGATATTCTCATATTTGCATGAACACAAGTTGTAATGTGTAATTTGAGTCTTTTTAAATGTTTTTGAGTCTTGGATGCATGACATGCTAGATCTCATGAATACAAATATACATGCATGATTAAATACTTGGTGAGTTAGGCATGGTGAGTAGAATGTAAAGCCCATATTAAATAGAGTAGATATAAATAGTGAGAGTGAAAATCGCAAGAAGTTTGCTAGATCTATAATGCTAATGTGATACACTGAATTTCATATTTGGAATGGAGAACAACCTTGATATTATAGATTAATTAATAGCTAGTGATCCAAAATGTAGAACCTTAATTTTTAGGTGTTGTGCATTTCTATATATACATATTTAACTAATCAGTTTAAATTGCAGCATGTGCAATTCACTACTGTGTACATATGCACTTAATTTATGTAGCAATGTGCTGCCCTTTTTTTGCTTGTTATGTCAAATTAAGTCCATGTGGGTTAATTTATGGTAGTAAAGCACACAAATTAATTCATCAAACCTCTCCAGCTACAAAGTTGCCATACATATATACACTTTGGTTGAATATGAGTCAAAATACAATTTTATAATCATTTAAATATATACCTAAAATAAGGGCATCTAAATACAGTTAAGTTCATTGAATATTTAAAAATAATTGATGCAATATACAATCATGAGGAAATTCATGTAGGTGCTATTCAATATACATAACACACTGGAATTTTGGTGCAATTTAATATGTACATCTGATACCTCAAACAATTAGGTCAAAACGGTCAAATTATATATTAATACAAAACCCTAATCGGCAAAACGGATACACTTCCCAGATGTGCATTTTATTACATAAAAGTGTACAGGGTATATAATTTATTCAAATACTAATCTATTTATCATGAATTAATATAATTTTTCTAGAATTTATTTAGTAAGTCTTGACCTCCTAAAAATTCAAACTAATTTCGGCCAAACTGACTTTGTTTATTTTACTGAGAATAAAATATAAAGAATTTTTGTGTGAAACAAAATAAAATGGAATCTAGGTATTTTTGTCCACTACCATAAAAATCCATGTTAATTTATCTTGCACAGAAATTGAATGGAGGAGTTACAAAGTTGGGAGAAGAAAAGAAATAGGAACAGATTTGAAAATTACAAAGGAGCAGCATGTCAAGCTATGTAGAGTCAAGCATATCAATCTTTTAGAAATCATAAAATAGAACTTTACTGAATCAAGACTAAACACATGATTCTAACCTTGCATATATACATGATTCAATTTTCTAGATAAAACACAAAGAATACTGGATGGAGACAAATCACACTAAATATAATTATTAAACTTTTTAAAATTTCAAAATTGAACTTTACTGAATCAAGACTAAATACATTACTCTAACCTTGCATATACACATGATTAAATTTTTAAGACAACACACAAAGAATAGTGAATGAAAACAAATCACATATAATAGAACTTATTAAACTTTTTGAAATTTCAAAACAGAACAAAACCACTAATTTTCAGTGATAATAAACTACTAATTAGATGCTTGATTGCAAAATTAACAAAACTATTTCAATAAAATACAAACCAAATTAGATAACAAAACTAGTTTCTTTTAGTTCTCTTTTATAGATTATAGCAATCAAGCTTCAGTTTAAAACAGAAAGATATTTGAATCTCAAGTAAATGTATCCCCTGCGATTACAAATGGCTACAACAGATTAAGATCTTTGCTCTCGGATTAAGAATAAACATGCATCCCCTGCAATTACAAATGGCTACAACACATCATCGATTCATCGATGAATCCATCCATTCATACAATCAATCAATCCATCCATTCATCGATTCATCCATCCATTCATACAATCAATCAATAATCCATCCATTCATTGTTTCATCCATTCATCTACACATCTATACATCTATACATACAATCAATCATCGATCCATCCATTCATCGATTCATCCATCCATTCATCGATCCATTCATTCATTCATCCATTCCATTCATCAGAAAAAAGAGGAGGCGGCGACAGGGGTACCTGGATGAGGCGGCGAGCAGAGGAAGAAGAGAAGGCGGCGGCGGTGAGGAGGCGACTGTGAGGAGACAGCCGCCGGCGGCTGTGAGGAGGCGGCCATCGGCGGTGAGGAGGCGGCCGCCGGCGGCTGTGAGGAGGCGGCCATCGGCGGTGAGGAGGCGACCATCGGCGGTGAGGACGTGGCTAGCGGTGGCTGTGAGGACGCGGCGAGGATGAGCCGGCGGCCGGCGGCGGCGGTGAGGAGGCTACCGGGGATGGTGAGGAAGCTGGCGGCGGCGGTGAGGACCGGCGGTGGCAGTGAGGAGGTGGCCGGGGGCGGTGAGGAGGCGGCCGACGACGACAGTGAGGAGGCAGCCGGGCGGCGGTGAGGAGGAGGCGGCGACGGTGAGGGCTAGCTGCCTCCTGGCGCGAAAAGGAGGCGGCGGCACTCTCCTAGCGCAAAAAGGAGGCGGCGGCGCTAGGTTTTTGCTGGCAGCGGCGGCTGAAAATTTCGGCAGCCTGGCGGCGGCACTAGGGTTTTCGCGCCTTCGGGACTTAGGGAAAATTGAGACTCCCGCGCGCCCATATATAGCGAAACCAATTCTCGCTGGCGGCCGGCTTACCTCGCCGCTACCGAAAACCTTTTTCACTGGCGGCCATATTAGGCGGGCCGCTAGCGAAACAATTTTCTCTGGCAGCCGGATTACCTGGCCGCCAGCGAAAAAGGTTTTCACTGGCGGCCTGATTATGCGGCCCGCTAGCGAAAAAGGCTAGCGGCCGGCTTACCTGGCCGCCAGCGAAAAAGATTTTCGCTGGCAGCCGGAATAGGCGGCCTGCTACCGAAACCCATTTTCGCTGGTGGCCGGCTTATCTCGCCGCTAGCGAAAACCTTTTTCGCTGGCGGCCGGAAGTGTCCTCGACCGCCAGGAAAAACTTTTGGCCCATTTCAATATTTATTTCTTTGCACAACTAAATGTAAAAATATCCACAGAACTAATTACAAAAAGAGTCAGTAATCATCCGTACAAAAATTCATCATCCATCTTAAGTCACCATAATTACATATGTAGATTAACCTTTGACATTCTTCCCTACTCCCTTGTTCCTCATGTATGGCTTCGGGGAATCACCAATCATTGCTTCCGCGACCTTAATGTTGTTTGTAAAGTCCGTGAAGAGTGTCATGTTCTCGTACTGATTATATGCCTCAACATCTTGGACATCATCAACTCCCAAAATCTTTTGTTTCCCCGAGACAACTATATCTTTCTTCAACTGAGATGGATCAGTCACATAGAAAACCTGAGCGGCCCGATCGGCAAGTACCCATTGGTTATTCTTGTGCCCTACGTTGATGAGGTCGACGATTGTCAGCCCAAAAATGTCGACAACCACGCCAGATGGGTGTTTCACCCATTGGCACCGGAACAGTGGAATCTGCATGTTGGATCCATAGTCCAGTTCACAGATTTCTTCTATGAATCCATAGTATGTACTCTTTTGTCCAGTTGTGTCGATTGCCTCTACTCGAAGGCCACTGTTTTGGCATGCACTCCTTTGGTCTTTCGCTTTGGTATAAAATGTATACCCATTCAGATCATATGCTTGCCATGAGGTGTAAACACTTGATGGCCCGTCAGCCAACCTCTTAATAGTTTTTTCCTCCATAGTATCGCCATCTGGTAGGCCGAGGTTCTTGAACCATTTAGTAAAGGCAGCCTTGTGTCGCTTCATGATCCATGCATCAGAACGCCCTGTATTCATTGCTTGTAATTCCTTAAGGTGCTGATCTATGTACGGCTCCACTATCACGAGCTGTTGCAGCACAGTGAAATGAGCTTCTTTCAGTTTCTTGTAATCATTGTCGTGGATTCTTTTCTGCCCTTTTGTCCCTCTTCCAGATAATCTACCTTCATGTCGAGGTACCGGTAAACCAATTGCTTTCCCCTCTTTTAGGTAATCAATGCAACACTCAACGACTTCCTCGATAGTATATCCCTCTATCATCGATCCCTCTGGGTGGGTACGGTTCCGTACGTAGCCTTTTAGAATGGACATGTACCGTTCGAATGGCCACATCTGATGCAAGTACAGGGGACCAAGTGCAATAATCTGAGACACAATATGAACTATGAGGTGTTCCATCATATTAAAAAATGACGGCGGGAAACACATCTCAAGCTCGCACACGGTCTCTATAGCGAAAGTGCGGAGAGGACCTAACTCGTCAAGATCAATTACTCTCTGTGAGATTGCATTGAAGAAGTAACACAGCTTTGTGATGACCACCTTAACGTGTAATGGTTCGATTGCTCTGATGGCGATAGCGAGGAATACTGTGAGCATTACATGGCAATCATGGGAATTGTAGCCTGAAAATGACAAATCATTCATGGATACCAGTCGCTTAATGTTTGAGGAGAAACCAGTAGGCACTCTCACCCCACGTAGGCATTTGCACATTGCATTTTTCTCCTCATTTGTCAAGGTGTAGCAGGTCGGCGGAAGATACACTTTTCCGTTACCCTCATCTACAGGGTGAAGCTCTTTCCTTATCTGCATATTCACGAGGTCCTTATGGGACTTCAGCCTATCCTTTGTCTTGCTAGGTATGTCTAGTAAAGTACCCATGGTGCTATCGAAGACATTTTTCTCTAGGTGCATGGCATCGATAGAATGACGTATCTCTAAATCTTGCCAGTACAGAAGGTACTTAAAGAAAATGGAGTGCTTCTTGAATGGCCCGCTAGCGCTTGCTGGCTCTTTGGCCTCATTTCTCTTTCGCTTGTTAGTTTTCTTCTTTTTGGCCTTCCCAAAAACAACCTTGAGCTTTTTCGTTATTGTGAACACTTTATCACCCTTCCATGGCTCTGATGGATCACCATCCTCAACAGTGTTGTCGAAATATTCTGCTTTGGAGCGGCACGGGTGATTCTTTCTTAAGTAACGTCGGTGCCGCATGTACACTAGCTTCTTCGATCCCTGAAGATACCTGTACACTGTACCATCAACACAAATAACGCAGCCTGTCTTCCCCTTGAGCTGTCCTGATAGGGAAAACAGTGCGGGCAAGTCGTTGATGGTAACAAAGATAATTGCATTAAGCGTGAAGTAATTCTGCATGAATTCATCCCAAACCCGGACCCCGTGATTCCACAGATCAGCCATATCCTCCAGCAAAGGCTCCAGAAACACATCCATGTCATTGCCAGGTTGTCGTGGTCCCTGTACAAGGATGGTCAACAAAATATACTTCCTTTTCTGACACAGCAACGTAGGGAGGTTGTATATGGTTAGGAGTACTGGCCACGTGCTGTGTGAGCTGCTCAAGTCACCAAATGGATTCATTCCATCGGTGCTCAATGCAAACCTTACATTTCTTGGGTCCTCTGCAAACTCATGGTACTTTCTGTCAAATTCCTTCCACTGTTGAGCATCTGTCGGATGTCGAATCATCCCATCCTTTTTTCGCTTTTCATGATGCCAGCGCATCAGTTCGGCATCCCTCGGGTTCAAGAACAAACGCTTCAATCGATCTTTCACCGGAAGGTACCACATGACCAACTGGGGGATCTTCTTCTTGTTGTTGTCTTCTACCTCGTCTTGGGTAACATCCTGATGCTCGGACTGGCTACGGCTTGTTTTGTATCGACTAGTGTTACACGTTGGGCATCTGTCCAAATCGTCGTACTCTTTACGAAACAGTACGCAGTGGTTAACACACGCGTGTATCTTTCGCACACCCAGAGATAAAGGGAAAATACGTTTCTTCGCTTCATAGGTGCTGGTTGGCAGGGAGTTGGGTTGCGGAAACAGTTTCTTCAACAGAACCAACAAATCGTTGAAACTACTGTCCAACCAACCGTTTCTGGCCTTCAATCTCATAAGTTCAAGCACTGTCCGCAACAATGTGAAATCCTTCATGCAACCATTTGCCTCATCGTACAAAAGAACCTTCGTTGCCTTTTGTAATGATTCGAAGTTCTCCAACCCACAAGTGGACCCAGCTACAACCTCAAGTTTAGCATGACGCAACATCTCTTCCAAATCAAAATTACCATCATATACGCAAACATTACCATCATCGACATCATCAACTATACTGTGCTGACCATCATCGTCACAAACATCATCATCAACATTAATGGGCTCTACTTCCTCTTCTCCTTCTTCTGCTACTACCATCAAATCCTCGTCCCAGTTGAACACTTCATCCTGTACTATCGCCCGGTTGGGAACTTGTTTGCTTGGGATCTCTCCATGATGTGACCAATTTGTGTAGCCTGCAGCAAATCCATGCATCACCAAGTGTTGCTCGATTATAGATGGGTCGATCCAAATTTTCTGATTCTTGCAATGTAAGCATGGACATCTAATTTCCTTTGTCTTCTTAGATGCAGCATTCTTCTTAGCAGCTTTCATGAATATGTCAACTCCTTCAATATATGAGGACCGGTATCTCTCTCTATACATCCATGCTCTGTCCGCCATCTATGCATTATTTGCGAAAAAATATGTACAACTTCGTCACTTTATATATTTTTGATAATATGTCACATTAAAATTATACTAATTAATATTTATAACCACTATAATCTAGACAAGATAATTAAAGCTAGCCAAAAATCTACAAACTACAAACAACTAGAAAAAATAAAAAACTAGCTCTTTTTCTCTTCTTCTCAGCGTTCTCTGCAGTTAACTAATATATAGATCTGCTACAAATAAACATATCAAAACTAGATATATATATATATATGGAACATCGATCATGCACAATATTTTTTACAAAGTTTGCTCATTTTAAGCTCTAAATAACAAATAAAAAATACTTTTCTTCCCCGTGTCACATACTTTTTGCTATGCAAAATCTCAACAAACAACCAATAAAATTGAAAAAAAAAACTTTACAAATGGAGTAGGAGAAAGTATATGTAACCTCTGATGCAGTAGATCTTTCAAAAGATTGAAGATCAAAACCTTCCCCTCTATGTATTTGTTCACAAGAGAGAGAAAATCGTGCTCAAATGTCATGGCTGCTAGCTGGACTGATGATATAGGTGATGCTATTTTCCCTGGCGATCAACATATGTTGGTTCATTCGAACCGCCATAGAAAATATTTAGGGGTGGCGGCAACTTAAGTGGGCCGCCAGCGAAGATGTAGAAATCTTCGCTAGCGGGCCAAGTCACCTTACCGCCAGCGAAAATGTGATATTTTCTCTGGCGGTGTCTTAAGATGGCCGCCAGAGAAAATACCACATCTTCGCTGGTGGCCAGCTTTAGGACAGGCTGCCAGCAAAGATGTGTTTTCGCTGGCGGCCCGAGACCCCCACCCCCCTATCTTTTGAGCTGGCGGTTTCACCTCATAGCCGCCAGAGAAAAGTTTTTCCAAACGCCATGAAAGATTGTTTTTGTAGTAGTGTTTACTACTGAATCCACTACTTGCTTTTTAAAAAAAATTAACGTAAGTATAGATACGATATTTATAAAATGCAATTATTTAGAAATCTACTGAGCTATCAATTTTTTATAGCCAATCTGTGGACATGCATATTGCATGGCAACCTGCTCATGGTCAGCTCAGCCTGACCGGGCTAAGGTTGAGCCAACTTTTCATACATATTTCTGTCGGTGCCAAGGATAAAATATACCTTCTATACACGAATTAATGAAATACGGTAAAACCATATACCCGATAGTATACGAGAAGGTATCCTTTAGTTAAGAAAATATAGTTAAAACAAAAAAAATATTTCTGGAATAGAAAATGTCAGAGCCCTAGTTGGGAAAGATAAAGTCTTCTTAGTACCGTGTTCTATTTTATCTTTTCGAATTCTACTTGGAGAAGAAGGAAATCTCTACTATTTAAGAAGGTCCCGGTGTTTAGATTAGGGCATCGAGCTACAAGCCCTAGCAAAACCAACACCCAAAAGCAATCCAGAATAAGTCATCCCCATATTCGCTGAATAGATCTCGTCGGATCATTCTCAGCAGCCTCTAGTCGACGAAACCTGTCAGTTGTCCTATTCCTTGTTGTACTCTAGGCGTCTTTCCCATCAATAATTCACATAAGCTGAAGTAGGTTATTACTCATTTTAAGAGCAAGAACCAATATAAATCTCTGTTTCTTATTTGCTTGATCGATTCTCGCGAATACCCTGGTTTCAACAATCCTCATACTATACAAATACTCTATTCGATGTATAGCCCGTCGACAATTTCTTCTCTGCAAGAAATATTTTTCATGTGTAAATGAAGTTTTTTTATGTATTGAGGAGAAATATTTCATATAAAGTGTTTTTCTATAGAGTAGAAATTTTTACGTTTCTAGGAAGAAGTGTTTTCAAATTTATTTTTTACTTTAATACTACCTCCGTCCCAAAATAAGTTCATTTGTGGGTTTCTGTGTCCAACATTTAACCGTTAGTCTTACTTAAAAAATTTATGAAATAATTTTAAAAAATAAGTCACGCATAAAGTACTATTCATGTTTTATCATCTAATAACAATAAAAATACTAATCATAAAAAAATTTTAAATAAGATGAACGGTCAAACGTTAGACAAAAAAAACCCATCAATGAACTTATTTTGGGACGAAGGAAGTATAAAGTTTTAAAATGTTTATATAAAATTGTTTCTTTAGAAAATTCTTCTTACATCAAAAGTTTCATGTCAGCATGTTCATATGACAAGAAAAGCAAGCTAGTGCGTGCAGATCTGACGAATTATCTGTCTGTCTGTCTGTCTCGCCATGGAAGCGACGGTTCGAGCGTGCATACGCAAAGATAGAGAGAGAGAGAGAGAGCAATGGCGAATGCGGCTTCGTCTTACCATCTTTTGGAAGGAAGAAGGCATGCCGCGCGATGCCATGGCGCGATCGGAGGAGGGGAGCTGGCGGGACGGACGGCCCGCTGCCTCGTCTTCTAGCCGGAGGAGGGGATCAGCGGCACTGATTCAGTGCCGCGAAAAACCATATGAATGTGGTCGTCGTCGTTCGAGATTCTGCATTGCCAATGCGTTAATAACTACTTACTGGTTTTTGTAATCATCGCTAACAAGTGTCACTCCGTTTATTTGTGCAAAATATAAACATGCATCATTAAATATGTTACATGTAATTAACCAAGATTAATTTTTATTGGTGCAATGTCATGCAATATTTAAAACATAATTAATTTACGAGACACGAAACAATGGAACACCTTAACCGATGAGAATTAATTTGAGAAATAATAAATATTTTGGTGTCATTGGTCTTGATATCCTTTGCTTAGGGGATAATCAATTTGGGATGAAGGGAATATTAAATTAATACTGTCAAAACGTGTCCACGGATCAGGGCCAGATAATTGTTAGAGTAAAGTACACTAGTGGTTCTTAAACATGTACGAAGGTTTCTACTAAATATACGAAGTTGTCCCTAAATTCAGTTTATTGTATCATTTCGGTCCAAAGTCTCGTTTGACCGTGGTCTGCCTACGTGACATGCCACATGGACAATAACATATGACAAATTTTATTTTTTACTTATTATTTTTTTCCTTTTTCTTTTTTCTCACTTCTTCCTCGTTCTTTTCTCCCTTCTTTCCCTCTTCAGCAAGCGGCAGTGATGACCGACTCCCTCATGTGCAACTACTGTCATTAAGCTCGCCATCCTCTTCCTTTCTCCGGCAATCGGCGGCACCAGCGACGATGTCCTCCACCACCTCCCCTCTGCTGGCCGATGAACGCGATTGTGGATCTCTCATGGTGCCATCGAGCGAATCTTGCTGGTGTTGGCCTCCGCTAGGACCAGTCCTGTTCGTTCCTATGGCCAGTGGCACCAGTCCCGGGAGGGTGTGGGTGGCGATGGGGGTTGAAACAATTGGCGGCGTCGATAGCGGCGAGGGCATAGTAGGCAAGGTCGTGAAGTTGTTGCAGACGACGAGGATCGAACGCCTCTTGAGCCCCACGCAGTCACCGGGCTCCCTATCCCCAACATCCGCCGCCAGATCGACAGCTAGATCAGATGTGCCACGTCATCATCCACGTGGCATACCACGTAGACAAAATCATGGTCAAATGAGACTTTGGACTTTGGACTAGGATGATACAATAAACAAGTTTAATGCCATCTCTGATATTTGTTCTATTACATGAAAAACACACACGCAAACACACCACTCACAATTAAAAAAACATTTTTTACAGACACCACCCTATTTGGTTGCAGGCGGGTGAAAAGAACGTCCTTTTGTAAAAATATTTGGGTGATGTTAAGTACATACTCATGTACGAAAATTCATTTTCACAGACGAACCTATTAAGCTGGCCACTCCTCGTCTTATCTACTATCCCTCCACTCAACTCATAGTACTCCACTCATTTACTCCCTCTCCCTATCTCTTACTCTCTCCTCTGCTCCGCATCCTCTTTTCTCTCACTCTATAGGCTGGCGAAGGTGTGCGAGGAAGCCAGCGAACTGCGGCGACAACATGGCGGGTCCATCAGAGCATGAGGATGCCAATAGCAACTCGCCTCCTCGGGACGTCTCCGCCACCTCGGGAGCGGCCAACCACCTTCGCGGATCTGGCGCCACCGGCCTTCTTCCTCACGGAACCGACGGCGACATTATTCTTCCTCACGGATCCGGCTGGTGCCGGCCTTCTCCCTCATGGATCCGGTGTCGTCGCCCTTCTCTCTCACGGATCCAGAGGCCCTAGCCCCAAGAGGGGCGGATCCGCCGCTGTTGGCCTCAAGCGTGGGCCTCAACGACAGCAATGACAACAGCAGCTGATCCGATGGCCTCGGCCCTGGGAGGGGTGGATCCGCGCCTCTGGCCTCTCATGTGGTGGGGTCTCAACAACGACGATGGTGGCTAGGCAGATTTGAGCTAGGGTTTCGACTTAATTAATTTTGTGATTTTTGTTCTTGCAGGCGGGCGACATCACTTTTTCATTGCGGTTGTGTTGCCCGTATGGAAGAATATGGATTTTTACAGATAATTAGGGGTAAATGGTTGCGATGTCCCTCTGCAAAACTATTTTTAGCCGCTTGAAAAAAATACTTTCGTGTAGTAGTGACTATACACCTATGCCACAATCACACTTGTAAATGCCCCCACAATTTAGTTGCAATGTAATAATGGCTCGAGCACATTATAACTTAGATTCTCTATTTATAAATAAGATGTAAATCCTGTTAAGATTTACTGGACAACCATGGCACATAAATATAATTATTTATTATAGCCAATCTGCATTGTCACAGAAAGATACCATGTCACAGCTAGGCCCTGCTCATTGCCAAGGTTGGGCTTGACTTTTTTGGCCCGAGAGCCCAGCCGGTTAATTATTGTTATTACTAATTTTTGCTTTGGAACTATAAAAAAATTAATAAAGTACTCTATTTTAATCCTAGAAAAGGGGCAAAATGTTGGGTTTTTTTTTGTTAGGCATGGCCAAGCCATATTTCTACTGCATGGGGATTTTTCGTAGTCTTTTCGAATCTCAGCTCAGCCTGACTTCTACAGGTCTACATGGTAGCATATTGAGGCAAATATTTAGGCAAAGGATAAAAGTAAGTTCTTGGATTTTTTTAATGAAATATGACATATATTAAACTAAATAAGAAAAGTAACGGTATGCGTTATATTTTGTTGAGGACTTCATTTGGTATTTACTTCTAGAAAAATGGTATTACACCTATGTAAAAATTTGTTGAGGGAATTCAAATTTAAAGATGAGACTTTGCACATTGGTGTAATACAATTAAAGATAGATGTATAAATTTTTATAATTTTTTTATATTTGTTATTTGATGTGTGCAGTGTATTCATGGAAGATCGTATGCACATAATACGTTCTCTCATCGATGACCTTATGAATGCAATAATCACTAATGAAAAAATAGGGAAAAACTCTATACAGTCTAAGTTCTTAACTCCATCAACACTAGCATAGACAACACATAAAATATCCATTATATCTAAATCTCTAAATAACGAGAAAAACTACCCATACGTTGCAACGGGGAGAAAAGATGAGAAATTTGAGAAAAAGTTGAGAAAAATTTACATTATGTAATTAATTAAAATACAAAATTTTCGGAATACTTGGTATTTCTAAATAGGTAGGTGTAGAATTAAATTAATTTATAAGTAAAGTAAAGTAAGTGTGAGAAATAAAATTACATAGCTGGATTTAATTTTTGTTAAATTATCCCTGATTAATTACACTCTCTGAAATTTTTTTGGAATTTTCAGAGATCAATTGCTAATTTTAATAATAAAAAACCATTTCAATATTTATTTAAATAAAAATCTAAATAAAAACCCTCTTTTCTCTTTGGGCCAGGTTTGGTCCGGCAAACAGCCGAAAGTCTAATTGACATCCCCTATCAACCCACGTTTCTCCTCTGAATAAAACCCCTCCTTTTTCTTTGGCCCAGATTCGGCCCAGCAAGCAACCGAAAGTCTAATTGATCTTCCTTGTCGGCCCACTTTCCTCCCTTCTCTCCTCCGCCTCAGCCCGCAAGCGCACGTTCGGCCCAACAAAAAACCAAAAGTCTAGTTTACCTTCCTGACGGACGAAAAAAAAGTGACGAACAGAAAGGTACGAATATTTATATTTATAATAGACTAGCAAAGATGCCCGTGCGTTGCAACAGATAAAAACAATCTATATATTCCAATTATAATTACTTTAACTGTTGGATTGTTATATCATAGTAGGTTTAAATTATAAGCGCATCATATACACTGGAGACCCGAGTTCGAATCACATCTTTGCATGTTTTTTCTGATTTTTGCATAATATACGCATATGACATGGGGGACGAACAAAAATTAAGGTGTTAAGGTGAGTACGAAATCATCTTGTGGATGAAAACTAAGGAGAGTACGAAATCATCCCGTGGATGAAAATTAAGGAGAGTACGAAATCATCTTTAATTTTTATAATAGATAAAGATACGTGATCCTCCTGGTAGATAACAAACTTTTCTTTTTTCCACACCCTTTTTTGGTTTTTTTAATATTTTCTATAGATTTTTTATGAAAACTTTTTATATTAATTAATTCCCGAGAAACTTTCTACCTATAGATAATTAATTATTCGACGAATTAAGAAACGGTCAAATAGATCGAAATTTCCTATCATAACACAACAAATACATTGCTTCTGGTGGCTAGATGAGCGTAGCTTGCAACATATACCTTGTGAGACCCGAGTTTGAATCCCACACATGCATGTTTCCCTAATTTTTGCAATCTTTTCTCGCTAGTGTGTAGGTTTTTTCAATCTTTTCTCGCTAGTGTGTAGGTTTTTTTTGGTCTTTTCTCACCAGTAGACGATTTTTTGGGGTCCAATCGTTCGATCTGGTTTTTCCGGTCTGATCCAGATCATCGGTAGACACTTTTTCTGGCCCGATCTGGGTTTTATACGTGTCTAACACGAACGACGGAGGGTTTTATACGTGTCTAATACGGATGACAGACGAAAATTAAAGGGAGTACAGAATCATCTTCAATTTTTATAATAGATAAATATATGGTTAGAGTCCTTTTGCCTATCAGCTAGGACTATTCATTTCATACTTTTACAGGGACTTTTTTTTTGCAAATATGGCAAGTACTCTAGGATATATTTCCTAAAGATCATGCTATAGGTCCTTGATCCAAAAAAAAAAAAAGGGAAATCGTTTCTTGCCGTGCAACCCGAGAGCCCACATTGGGAGAGACAGCCCATGGTATGGTTTGGACCGCCGAGGCCCAAGCGGCCGAGCGTATGCTCGCTAAGATGCTGACTTCTATACGGATGGACAAACATCCAACAAAATTATTCCGTATCAGAAGCGGCTTTGACGGACAAAAAAACGTATAGATAAGGTGAGCACAGAATCACCTTTAATTTTTATAATAGGTATATAGATATAGATATAAATTTGTTTAAAATAAATCAGAAAACATACTAGAATAGGACAAGGACAGGAGATTCACAACCCACAAGGGCATTGGAGACGGAGGAGGGGTGGAACCGAAGGGCCACGGCAGAGAAGCCCTTTGCGGTAGGCACAAGTCATGAAATGCGAGTTGTAAACACAAAGACGGATCAATGGAGAGAATTATCCAATTGTAGAAATTATTTTTATTGATATTTGTTGCCAACCTGATGATTTTTTTTTTTTGCAAGATTCCTATTGTACAAAGTATTTTGGTAACACTTTTTTTTTTGAAACATTGGTTCCCCTTCCTCGGACTATATGTTTCCGCTCTTTTTTTTTCACTATTTCTCATGTGTTTTTCGTTTCTTCTGGCGTTGTGCTCCATTTTCCACCTTATCTTTTTTCCCCATTTTCTATTATACATGTATAAAGGTTTATATATTAGTTTTTTTCATGTAAAATTTTTTTTACTTTTTTAGAAAGTTTTAATTTTTTTATGAGGAAATTTTCTTATATAACTGCGCACTCACGCAAAAAGAAAAAGAACAGGTTAGGCACAGGCAGCAAGAGTATTGTCAACAACTGCCGAGGCACCTGGCAGCAACAAGTATGTCTTAGGCACACACAAATTAAACTTGATTAATTAGAAATCCAAAAACATCCACGATACGAAAAGCTTCTTTTTGGCGTACGTGTTCTCGGAATCACTGCAACGACCTATCTATCTATATGTGTTTTATGCTTAAGAATTCACCACTACATATCTACCCTTTCTTTAATTTCTAAAATTTCCATGTGCGGCAATGCACATGTGGAACCCTTTGTCTTTCACAACATCCTCCTTTGGAATGGGAGATTTTTTTAGGATTTGAACTAATTTCTGTAAAACAAAAGAATAGGAATAACAAAGAATAAAGAATATATAGAAACTAGGAGTAAATTACGTCTAGGCTACCTTTTATTACCACCAAAGTTAGCTTTGAACCATCCTTTTAACCCATTTTTTCACTTTGAACTAGATTATTTTATCTTTATTTTACTTTGGATCATCTAAAAACTTTTCTCGAGCACAACAATGACTTTGACCACATCGGCTTCTTTGCAAGATTAAAAGGTAGATATAGCTAGAGAAGTGACTTGGATATTCCAAAGTGCAACAAAGATACTCTTACCTAGTCCAAAATGAAAATATTAACTAGAGGGTGATCTAAAGTGAAATTTTCATAATAAAAGATGAACCAAAGTCACTACTACAAAAAAGTTTTTTTTCATGCAGCCAAAACCTATTTTTCCAAGTGGTTGAGCCGTCCATCTACCTGAAAAGGTCTACAAAAATAGAGATTTTTTCATGCGCCATGCGAAAATCAATCTGCTTTTCGCATGCGGGTGCTTATGACAGCCGCACGCAAAAATAAAAAACCAAAAAAATAAAAATCTCAAAAATAAAAAACCTAGCTAGGTGTAGTCCGCCAACGCTCGTTATCGCCCATCGCTGCCGCCCGCCGCTGTCGACGCCGTTGTGGCTGTCGCCGAGTCCGCATGAGGCCAGGCTCCTCTCGCCGCCGCCGCCGCCGGATCCGCGCGGGGGACGGCCGCAGCCGCTGGATCTAGACGGGGGACGACCACAGCCGCTGGATCCAGACGGGGGACGGCCCCGCCGCCGTCGCCCGCTATCACCATCGTTGAGCCTGCGCGGGGCCGGGCTCCTCCCGCCGCCGCCGCCGGATCTGGGCAAGGGAAGGCCCCACTGAGCCCGTTCCTCGCTACCGAACCGACCGCCACCACCAACCGTCATCGGCCAGTCCTTCGCCGCTCGGGACTTCGAGGGAGAAAAAGGAGAGGAATGAGAGAGAGAAGGAGGTGTGGATGAGGAGAGGAATGAGGGAGAGGAGGTGGGAGAGAAGGAGATGAGATAATAAGAGACTTGAAAAAATTTGAAGTGCTTAAAGGAAAAAGAGGAGGTAACTTAGACTTTAGGCAACTAGTTAAGAGACCCATCTGTGAAAATATATTTTTGCATGCGGCCCCTTAAGAGACTCGCCTGCGAAAATAGTTTTTTTCGTATGGAGGCCTATTAAGGAGCCGTATGCGAAAATACAGAATAATTTTTACAGAAGCGACCAATTACGGTCCGTCTGTAATCTAAAGAGGGTCTTGTCAAAAAAATCATTTCTGTAGTAGTGAGTGTAATTAATTCTTTTTTTTAAGTTGTTTGTGCTATAGGTTGATATCGAACATCTAATCTAGCTACATCATCCCAGCTGCCGATCTTCTATAGCACTGACCACCCTTTGCTATCACACCCCAAACTAGCCCCGAACGGGAACCAGAGTAAGACGATCTAAATTAACCTGTAAACATGTACCAGTCCTAGGAAGAATGAATATCACAGTGACATATGCCTCTTCATTAAGAGTAGAGATATAGTCATTGTTGGAACTGTGGCAGACCCCGAGTTCACAACTACATTACAAGAAGGCGGAAGCGAAGACTTACCTAAAGCCACAAGTATGACTTGGGAACTAAGCCGAAACCCTACTACAGCTCAAAGCCTGCTTGCTCCTGAAAGAACTCCTCATCAGCCAGATCCATCTCCTCTTCTTCGAGAACTGGGAAGGGTTATTTGTATAGAGCAAGGGTGAGTATGAGAGTACTCAGTAAGCCAGGAGAATTTGGGTGTTTAATGTAAGCTTCAAAGGAAGGTTAGTTATTTTCGCATTCAGTTTATAAGTGAGTGCTTCTCAATGACACGAATGAGAAAATGTGTCTCATCCGACCGAAGTGGTGAAATGTATTTGTTGATTGTATCTGCAAGAGTGACTCCCTGCCAACAGATACACGGACTTCTCGAGTCCTGCTGTTCCTGACAGCCACAAGACAAGCATTTGAAAGGATTCCCTTGTACTAGTAGCAGTTCACAATGCAGTAGTCAAGAAAAACTACGCTAAGGAATCACCTTACATCCGCCCATGACCGTGGGCACAGCTGTTTGAACAGTTTGTGACCTTCGCAGAGGGGGTACACTTTACCCATACGATGTTACTAACTCAGGTCACCAGCCCGTGCAGCGCAACCACGTCTGGTGACTTTGAGATTTTCACGATAAGACATTTTGAAAACCGACTCAGGGTTACCTTATGCCAATGGGAGGGGTCCCACGGACCAACACCAGGTTCAGTCCTAGACCATATTGTCCTAGGGATCCTCCCCGACACCACCCCGATGAATCCATTAGTCCCTTGGCATCAAGATTTCCCTGGCCTAGCTAATTACTCAGCCAGGGGTGTCCCATTTCACCCATGTGGTCGCACATGCTATGTTTGGATGAACTTCCGAAGGACTCGGTCCTTAAGGCGAGAACGGGAAAACCGTACCTTCAGTACGTCTCCCGCACCGTGAGTTTTGGAAACTCATTTTATTTTTAAGGCACCGATCCAGGTGTCAAGTTTTCCCAAAGATTTTGTAAATCCAAGTTTTACCCAGTTGATCATTTTAAATTTGAGGAGAGCCAACGGTACTCATATTTGGGGGACACGAAATACCAAGGCTTAACATAACAGGAGACAAGGGAAGTTTAGATAATACAATAGTCAAGGAAGTCAATTGCAACAATTATAGGTAAAGGTCTGCCGGCTATATTGCAAACTACAGCCAACATGTGAAGTGTAACGTAGAGATGCATGGTTTGTCAAATCAAATTACTTAATTTTAATTTATGGGCTCAATTGATCAAAGGTGACTTGCGTGCTCGAGATCTTGAGCTTCCTCCTCGAAATCCGCGCACTACGAGTCTTTCGGCTCCGAAGCTACACGTGAAACGAGGCAATTAACAAAATGGTTAAAAGAAAGCCCTATTAATGACCACTAAGCGTATCATTAGATAGATCTCAATTTTTGAGGGATGTTGGAAGTTGAACGGAGTTAATCGGACGAACGGTTAAAAAGATATGAATTTTCTAAGGTTTAATAATTTTTTGTCTAAAGAAAAAGGAATTAAAGAAATCCCTTGAAAAAGAAAAAGAAAGGAGGGATGCAATTTGGACTTTTTGGCCAGGCGCGAGGCGCGGCCCACGTGGCGACGCGGCTGCAGGTGCTAAGATCGAACGGGCCGAAGGGAAGATGTAACGCCCTGAAAATTCGACCAACGAAAACGAAACCCTAAAACTTGTAATTTCAAAAACTTTTAAATCAAATTTGTATCATGCTGAATTTAATTGCTCATTTATTCGGATCTTTATTTGCGGAGTCTAATTAATCGTTGTATAAAGAATTAATCTGGAATAAACCCTAAGAAGGAAATTTGCTAAATAAATAATTAAGACAAATAAATTGAATTAAGTTGTAGGCAAAATTTGTAATAAATAAAATATTCTACCTGAATATCATAAGGGAGTTTTCTATTTTGGATAGTATAATTTATACCTTAAAAAAGGAAATTATATATATATATATAATATTGTATATAGATAAATATAGGTGATATAAAATCTTGGGTGAATCTTTAATTTGGAATAACACAAATATTGAGTCAAATTCATTTGTGTGGAAATTAGAATTTTGGGACAAGTTTTAAATTGGAAATCAAACAAAATTAGCAAAAATAAGAAAATGCACTGTTCATTGCCCGTCAAGCCTTCGACGCGGGTCTAGCCCGGCCGAACGCCCGGCCACCGCTGTTGCTGCGCCGAGCCCTGCGCCGCCTTGAGTCTCGCGCGCTACCGCGCTACTCGTCGTCGCCATCACTTCGAGCCCTGCGCCGTGCCGTCCCATCGCCGCCTTCCCCTCTGTCACACGCGCACTGCCACGCCGCACCGCCCAGTCGCCGCCCGTTGCCAACGCCGAAGCCGCCTGGCCGCCTTGCGCCCCGCGCCGCTACCGCCGCTCGCGGTCCCGTCGCCATCGCCGCCAGCGCCGTGCCGAGCCCCGCACGCCGCGCGCCGTCGCGTCGCCCCGCGCCGTCCCGTCCCGTCCCCGCGCCGGCCACCGCGCCCCTCCCCGCACCACTCCCCCTTCTTCCCCCCTAAATTTTTCCTCTTCTCCTTTCCCTCTCCGCCAAGCCGCCGTCTTGCGCCGCCGCCATCGTGTTGCGCCACCGCGCTGACACCCCGCCGTCGGTAAGCCCCCTTCCATCCCCATTGGCCGCCACCTACAAGAGAAAGAGGGAGGGGCAGAGAGGAGAGAAGAGAAGAAAAAAGAGAGGGAGAGAAAGGAAAAGAGAAAGAAGGAGAGAGGCAGCAGAGAGAGGAAAAAAAGAAAAGGGAAAGAAAAATAAAAGAAAAGAGAAATTTAGGAAAATAGAGGGAAAACTAAATTTATGTGTGTATATATATAGAATAGTCGGAGAATTAATCGTAGATTATTTTTGGAAATTCCTAGAAAATAAATTAGGGTTATTTATTTAATTGGTTGTTTCTTTAGTTATTTAATTAGTTATTTATTTATTAATTTATTTACTTTGCGAATGATTGAAGTATGGTAGAAATTTGTGGGTTAATTATTATAGGAATCTAATTATAGAGCAGATTTATTAGGAATCGCGTAAATTAAATTGGGTAAAATACTTTAATCGATTAACGCCAATACTTTAGGACAAAATGGATTAAAAATCAGAATAGTACTATTTCGCAAACATTGGAATCGATAAAATAATTCGACGCTCGCACTCGATCTTTTTTTATTGGATTTTATTGGATATTATTCGAATTCTAATTGAATTCAAATCAATTCTTCCGCACGTAATTCTAGACTCCGAGGGAGTTGCGATTCCGAGCGAGGATCAAGATCCGCAGGACTTCGAGCAAGGCAAGTCATCACTAAACCTTGAGCATGTTGAACCAATTGCAAACTTATTTTGGATTTAAAATAAAGTTTGCATGCTATATGAATATATGTGAATGCCTGCTTTGCTATATGTCATGCCTTTGATATTGATTATCCATGCAAGTCTTTGTCATCCACAATATCGTGTATTTTTAGTCAATACTTGACAATGCTTAGCAATGCTACTTTAGAATCATGCATATTCATATTTATCAAAATGCTTTATGCACGGGCAACTACCTTTGGGAAGGTGGTTCAGATGTGGCATGTGGAGACATGAGTGCCACATTGCCATGACATTGATGACATGGTTTGCGAAAGGAAAAATAAAACTATACAACTGTTTTCGAATGGGGCGGCTAGAGGACTTGGGTGGTGTACGGTAAAGGCAAGTGCTGACCCTGGTCAGTTAAGGACTGAGCCATGAACCTAAGCATGAAATGACCCCCGTACAACCGTACTTCTCGAATGGGTATAGACCTAGCGGAATAAATAGCCGAGCGGAGGCAGTATCCATGCAGAGTGGTCTTCTTAATGTGTATGAGAGGCGGGGGCCTACGGTGGGGTCGCCACCGGTAGGACCACCATGTGTAAACCTAAACCAAATTATAAACTTAATGCATGTGTAAGTCTTCCCTCCCCGGGAGCGCCAGAACTCCTCTCACTGCTAGAAACTTGTGACGCCTAGAGTGCATGAGGATGCAAGTTCATGGAGCGGGTACTGCCAATGTGAGGTTATTGAAATGCTTTGCGGTGACGCGTCTCATGTGTTGGGACGAGGCTCATGCGTTGGGTAGTCGTGAAGTACGGGTAAAGTGTACGTCCACTGCAGTGTGAGTAAATCAAATCTATTCGAATAGCCGTGCTCACGATTATTGAGCACTGGGATGTGTATTACACTTGGCTAGACTCTAAATTCTTAAACTGATTGGGATGGGATATTGCATGATGATTTTATGCTGGTGGATCCACTTCTCAGGAGGTGAGAAGGGGTAGACCCCAGAAAACCATGACGACCCAATGGCGGGAAGCCATCCGTGAGATCACAATGGATGGTAGACAGAACCATCATTGATTAATGAACTATGGTATTAAAATTTGATCAGTCTATGTTAGGCCTTAGGCTTGTGAAAAGATTTATAAAACTTGCTTTACGCAAAAGAACCTAAGCCATTCCTTGGAATATGCTCTATCATATGCATTATTGTTATGGTGGCTTGCTGAGTACGGTTGGTACTCACCCATGCAATTTACAACTCAACTAGAAGTCAGAAATGACGCTTCGGAGGATCCATATGCCTACTACCAGGAGGTTACCGATGATGATGGCGCTCAGTAGGTCTTAGTTACGGTCGTTGCCTGTGGCAATGGCGTTGCCGCCGCCTCTAATCCGCTGCCTTATATATTTCTGCTTTTGGATGTATTTCGGATCGTTTGGTCCCTTGTTCTAAGACTATGCCTTCGGGCCTATTGTTGTAATAATTCGTACTCAACGCTTGTGTATGCGCAATTGGTATTTCAACTATGAGTTCGTGTGTACCAGACTACTTGATCCAGGGAAATGATACAGTGTACACGAATGATTCCTGTTGTAAAAACAAGGGTCTACAGAAGAAGAGGCCGAGTGGGCCGGGGAGTGGTGTGGCCCACGTGGATGTGGCACGCGCAAAGCGGATCGGTGGACCACGGTCCACTACACGGGGTCCCGAGCGAGGTCCACCTGTCAGCGAGTTGGTTCATGAGGGGTAGGTGCACGGAGGGGAGTGGCGCTAGGGTTGGTGGACCGGTGCGATATGGGTGCGCCAGTTGGACGCGTGCGTGGCGGGTCCACACGCAGCCTCATGGCCCTCCGTGGACGACGTGCACGGAGGGGACACGACGACGGTGACGCGGCGCCTTGGTGGCAGCCACGTCAGACGGCAGGAGGAGGAAGACGACGGCGCCAGCATTCGATGGCGGGCGACGGTGGCAGGCTCTGGGATGGCGTGAGGCGAGTCCGATGGTGGGGACGGTACCGAAGCGAAGGGCGGCGCGAGCGGAGACAAGCCAACGGCTCAGATTCGCCGAAGAGGGGCCGAAGGCGGCGGATTGCGGCGGCGGCCATTGCCGGTGAGGAGAAGGAGGAAATCTCGCCGGAGCGACGAGGGCCCGATTCCTAGGAGTTGGGGCGTCTACACGAGTCCACGAATTCGTTCCAAGCGACGAGAGGGCCATCGCGGCACTGTAGTGCGAGGGCGGCGGCGCGCAGAGCTCAACACCGAACGGCGATGCTGCGGCAAGCTAACACGAGCGACGGTGGCGCTAAAACGGCGCCTACGAGCACAAGCACACGGCGGCGAGCTAGCGTACGGCCTAGGGTAGGAAAGAAACGAAGGGAACCGAGAGGCTTACCGCGGGGAGGAGATTCGCCGGAAGAGAGACCGATGGCGCGAAACATAATCGTTTCGGCCTCGGGCCAAGGAAGAGGAGGAAGATGGCGCCCAAAGATCTCTTCGCGCGTCCGTGACCACACCGGCTTCACCGACACGTGCGAAGGCGGAGGAAGACGACGGATGACGAGTTTTAGGTGAGAGGTTCGACGGCGAGACAATGGCAGCCGAACAAGGGGGAGGCGGTGGTAATTTAAGAGCTCCGACTTGGCTTTGAGGGGAAGGAAACACGGGCACGGTCACGCGAGCGAGCTCACGGTCTCTAGCGCTAGGCCCGAGCGGCGGTAGAGGTCGCCAGTCAGGAAGAGGAAAGAGGAGAGAAGAGGAGGAGAAAGGGGGGCCTTGACTTGCCATCTTGGGTGGAACGGGAGTGAGAGGGCGAGCTCCGCCTCTCTGGCTTGGGCACTAGTGGCATGGAGCGACGCAACGCGCGGAGTTCCATGGCGGCGACGCTAGAGAGAGAAATACGCATGCGTGAGAGAGAGACACATAGTGCACAGGGTCGGCGCTCTACCTCGGCACGTGCGTCACACGTGCCCGGGAGCGGGCCGACACGGACTGGGCCAGAACGGCGTGGCCCGAGAGGAAGGGAAAGGCTAAGGGCGAGTGGCAATGAAAATGGGCCGATCAAGAGGAGGCGGCCCAAGAAATAAGGGAGGCAAAATAGACTTTTTCTGATAAATTTGGTTTGGAGGGATTTGGAGTTTGGATTTGAATTTTGATTTGGGACTTTTCTCCAGGATTTGAGCATGGAGCAGTGAGAGAGAGACGAGACCTTGGCACACACACGAACCACGACCGAAGAATAACTTTCGTAAATAAGTTTTTCCACTAACGCCACGACGAAACGGGCGCTACATTTGCCTTGTAATAGATGTGAGGGTCCTACATGTCGGCAGCTGCACTAATCTCTCAAGGCCGACATCATATATAACTAGTTGATGCTTCACGTTTTGCTGCGAGATATGTGGATAAATGTATATTATACATTATAAAAATGATAGATGTATATGTTTAAATAATATGAAAATGATATGAAGATAATGATTTGACATTGCTTGCATATTGAGTTCTCAAAATAGAACAAAATTATAAATAATATGTCATGTTTATATGATATTTAAAATACTCTAGATAAGAATTGCTAGTGAGTGATGATATGACACACTTGCATATGATTTAAAGTATTCTAAATAATAATTGTTCAGTGGATGATAATGTGACACATTTATATTTTGAGCTTTGAAATTTAATGGACATCAAATACACACACATATATATATATACACACACACACACACACACACACACACACACACACACACACACACACACACACACACACACACACATATATATATATATATATATATATATATACTAGAAAAACTGCCCGTGCGTTGCAACGGGGAGAAAAGACAAAAAAAAATTGAGAAAAAGTTGAGAAAAAAATACATTATGTAATTAATTAAAATACAAATTTTCTGGAATACTTGGGTATTTTTTAGTAGGTAGGCGTAGAATTAAATTAATTTACAAGTAAAGTAAAGTAAATGTGAGAAATAAAATTACATGGCTGAATTTAATTTTGTTAAATTATCCATGATTAATTACACTCTTTAAAATTTTCTTGGAATTTTCATAGGTCAATTGCTAATTTTAATAATACAAACATCATTTCAATGTTTATTTAAATAAAAATCTAAATAAAATTTCTCCTTTCTTTTCGGGCCATGTTCGGTCCAGCAAGCTCAACCCGCAGCCCCTTCTCCTCTCCTCCGCCTCAGCCCACAAGCACAGGCTCAGCCCAGCAAGCAACCGAAAGTCTAATTTACCTTCCCTTCTAGCCCACTTTTCTCTCTTCTCCTCTCCTCCGCCTCAGCCCGCAAGCGCACTTTGGCCGAAAAAAACCGAAAGTCTAATTTTGCATTCCTGACGAACGAAAAAAAATGACGAAAAGTTTCGAATTTTTTAATTAGGTGTGTGTGTATATATATATATAGTATAGATTCAACCTCTTCATTAGTTGTTATGAGCTATGTGAGACTCGGTTAAACAAGTTGACCTTGAAGAATCCAGCCGTGTACACGTCGTGGGCTCCACCACCGTTCCTAATCGTTCCCCTTTCAAGTTTCTAATCTGATCCAAACCAAATTACGTGCAACTAAGGCTTGGTTTAGTTGCAAAATTTTTTTGGCAAAAACATCACATCAGATATACGGACACATATTTGAAGTATTAAACGTCAAATGAAACAAATTACAGATTCCGATTGTAAACTGCGAGACGAATCTTTTGAGCCTAATTAAGCCATCATTAGCACATGTGGATTACTGTAGCACTTATGGCTAATCATGACGTAATTAGGCTCAAAAGATTTATCTCGCAATTTACAGTCGAACTGTGTAATTGGTTTTTTTTTCGTCCACATTTGATGCTCCATACATATGTCCAAACATTTGATGTGACAGAAAAGTTGGAAGTTTGAAAAAAAATTTTAGGATCTAAACACAGCCTAAATCTAAAAGCTCAAGAGGCCACCTCCAACTTTAATTCCCAATTCGATCCAGTATGGTTGCAACGTACGAACATCTTGCGAGCTAGTTACATAAAAAAAAGAAAATAGCTTGTATTGATGGACCCTCACTAGTAACAAATGATCTAATGATCTAGACCGTTCGATCTTTTTCGTGACGACAACAACATGTTATTTTATTTTATTACATAATATTATTGAACATACACGTACACGTACACAATATACTGACCAGCACGCTCTTCTTCCCAAACATACATTAATTATACAGTCGCATCAGATGGATAATTGCTGGGCCATTTGTCAGCAGTAAGAACTACTACAAGGCCACCCTTATTTCAATATTAAGTACACGTAGCAGCAGTAACACCGAACAGTGAAAATTAAATTACCATCACACGGCATGCTTGATCTTCTTGCTGTAGCCGGTCCGCCTGTCCCAGTACCTGCTCCACAGCATCACCCCGCCGTAGTTCCTCGACCGCTGCACGATCGGCAGCACCTTCCCCACCAGCTCCGCCGGCGGAATGTACCCGTTGTTCGCCGCGCCGGCCGCCGCCGGTAGCCCGAGGTAGACGGAGCTCCTCGGTAGGCTGGACGTCCACTTCCTCCAGGCGGCGGTGAACGCCGCGACGTTGCTGGCGCGGTAGTTGCAGGCCGGGTTGTTGTAGAACTGGACGTGGACGCGGTCGAACACCCCCGTGCGCAGCGCCTCGCCGAGCATCCTGTCCGGGAACGGGCACTGCGGCGCCGCCGTCAGCCACACCTTCTTCCCTCCCGGCTTCCTCCCGCTGTACGCCCTGAGGTACCTGTAGTGTTTTAAATAGCGGGTTAAAATATTTAGCGATAGACCCTCTCAAAAAGCTCACAGCAGGTTAAATAATACGCTATAGCAACTAAATTGTACTCTCTTCATTTTATATTTTATGTTTGATCAAGTTTATAAAAAAATATAGCAACATTTCTAACATAAAACAAATATATTACTCCTTTCGTCTCAAATTATAAGACCTATATTTTTTTCTACACAGTTTTTAATGACATACTTTAATCATTAATTTATGGTAAATTTTGCTGCAGAACATTATAACTTCGTAGTTTTAGTTGTAGGACACCGCACGAAGTGACTTTTGGGGGAAGACACTCTATAAACGTGGTAATTTATCAGCGGATACCGTATCAATTAAAATAATAATTTCTAGTTGAAGATAACAGAAAAATTGGGTGAAATGTCAGAAATACCCTTGGACCCATTTGTCAGCTTTTCCATCTCTCTTCTCTCGCTATCCTCTCCGTCGGCGTCGTGGGGGTCATCGCCGCTGACAGGAAAGGCGACATAGACAGCCACTGCCCTCACCCTCACGGCGAGCTCCCTGGCACGCGCCCTCCTCACTGCGTCATCCGCGCCACCATCCATTTGCTCGGCCAAGGCCATCTCCACGCCGGCGCTGGCGACCTACACGCCCTCAGCCTCGGCAGGGAGGTACAACAGCGGTGCCGTGACTCCCGACCTGACATCGACGCCGATCACGTTGATGAGCAGCCGCTCGCTGCTGAACTGGTCGAGGATGGTCGACCATGTCAACGCTGGCACGCCATGGGTGATGGCCTCTAGTGTCGTGTTCCACCCGTAGTGGGTCAGGAACCCGCCCATGGCCGGCTACGAGAGGATGCTAACCTACGGCTCCCACCCGCACACTAGGAGGCCCTGTCCTTGATGAGCTCCTCGTATCCCTCGCCATCGAGCCACTCTCTCATGGCAATGGCGGCGGCCTTGGGCTCCTTGATGAGATGTTGCCGAAGCTGATGTACTACACAGGCGTCGAAGGCTGGGCGTCGAGCTAGGAGAGAATACAATTGGCGTCTATGTCGGCGAGGTTGCCCTAGCTAGCCCTTGCATAGGCGTCCGTGCCGGCAGCGGCGCACATCGGCCCGATGGCCCATGCATTCCGGCCGAGCACCGCCGCGTAGCCATTGACGAAGGTGCCCTCAATGCCTTGGAACATGTTGATGACGAAGCCATCGGCAGTGCGCTTGGCCTTGACCGCATCACACTCCTCCTTCTCTAGCCCTGGCCACTGGAAGATGCAACGGAACGCCTCCCTCTCCTGCCTGCCCGCACTACGTCCCGTTGGCGGCGATGACCTCCATGACGCCGACGGAGGGGATAGAGAGAGAAGAGAGATGGGGAGAGCTAGCATGTGGGTCCAAGGGTATTTCTGATATTTCACACGATTTTTCTCTCCTCTTCAACCGAGAATTATTATTTTAATGGGTGCAGTGTCCGCTGCAAATTACCACGTTTATAGAGTGTCTTTTCCCAAAATTCACTTTGTGCGGTGTCCTAACTAAAACCGCAAAGTCACGATGTCCTATAGCAAAATTGTCCTTAATCTATTTCATGTTATGTTCCAAACAAATATGAAATTAGCATCATATGAAAGTACTTTAAAATAAATATAATGATATAACATGTGTAATAATTATATATATGGTTAGTATGATTATTAGTTAAAAGTTATCAAGTTTAAGTTTTCAAAAAAAGAGAACGTCCTATAAATTGGGACAGAGAGGGTATCAAATATATTCAATGTTACATTTAATTAAATTAATTTGATGTTATAGATGCTGCTAATTTTTTTTATAAATTAGGTTAAAAGTAAAAAAATTTGACTAGAAAAAATCAAAATGATTTATAATATAAAACGGAAAAAGTACATAAAGCAAATAGTCAGACTCTTCTCAAAGAACTATATAGCCAAACATAGCGATAACTATAACCGGAGATTTAAAACCCTGGTACCTGGCGAGGTCGTCGTAGTGGGCAGGGCGGCCGAGCTCGATGTCGAAGTCGACGCCGTCGAGCACGGCGTCGCCGAATGGGCGGGACTTGGTGTGGCCGCCGAGGTAGAAGTCCCAGAGGTGGTCGGCGACGGCCTTGGCGTCGGACTTGGAGGCGAGGGAGTACCTGCCGATGCCGCCGCCGATGGAGAGGAGGACGAGCACCTTCCTCGACTGGCAGTACTTCACGTCGGGCCCCACGGTGCTCCAGTCGTGGCCGGCGAGGTCCAGCTTGTACCGCCCGCCGCCGAAGCCGGTCAGGAACGAGATGATCACCGTCGAGTAGAGCCCGCTGCCGCACGCCTCCCGGAGCCTCCCCTCCGCCGCCGTCTGCCCCCAGTACACCGTGATCCGCCCGGTCTTCCTCCCCGTCGCCGCCGCTGCCGATGACAGGAGCGCGCCGCACATCGCCGCGGCCAGCGCCAGCCGCCACAGCGACGCCATGCTAGTCGCTAATGCTTTGCTTGCTTGCTAGCTCTCGAGCTGAAGTGGTGGAGTGTGTGATGAGCTTTGCATGGTGTGGTGTTCTCTTGAGCTGGTGAATTTATAGGAGAAGAGTAGGGTCTGTCGCTTCGTGCAATTCGTACGTGCAGGTGAAGAAATCATGCTATGACTTTCTCCCCTGATCTTTAGGATGAGATTAGTCGTACGATGATCAAGTCAGATCATCGATCATGAGATAACATAGATTAAGGAGAAGTAATTAATTTAGGGTATCCAATAAGCTAAGCCAATGCATGGCAGATTGGTAGATATATACAACGTGACCTTCTACACAACATGTATGAGTAATGCTCATCCTGTCTGCAGATATCTGCATCTTTTGGAGGGGTTTTGCACACACACGATATGTTCCGTCTGTTCTCAAATTAAATGAGATGTTTTAACTTCGTAATGCATTTGGGCAGGCCAGTACCTTAAATATTCACATGAATAATTGAATATGAAACATATATACTACTTTGAGTTTCATGGATTTCAAAGCATATATGAAACATATATACTACTTTGAGAATCCGGCAACGCTTGGGCCCCTTTCAAACATAGCATCTGAAAAAACCAGGGAGAAACATGAAAAATCAGAATTTTAATAAAAATACAAGTGCAAAACAGGAAATTACAAGACACGAAAAAATATAGGAATGATTGTCTGAATTGATCGTATGAAAAACGTAGAAATCAAATAAGAGAAATAGATTCAAAACAATTTTTTCAAGAGGTTAGAACTATTGCTAAATTTTCTTCTATATGAATTTATAAGAAAAGGATTAGATTCAATCCTTTGTTTCAAAAGGCTTCCTACGAGTTCTTTTCAATCGGATTGAAATTCTATAAATTTCTTGTGTTTTTTTGGGGGTCCTATTTGATTTATGATATTTGAATATTCGAAACCCTCCAATGCCATAGTAATTTCCGATTTCTGGAGCTTAAAGTGGGGGCTGCAATGTATAGGTGTCCAAACGGGCGGCACGGCCCGGCCCGGCACGGGCACGGGTCCGGCACGGCCCGTTTCGGCACGGCCCGTTAGGCACGGCTGATGAAACGGGCCGTGCCGTGCCGGCCCACGTGCCGAGCCGCCGGCCCAAGCACGGCCCGTGGATGGCCGGGCCGTGCCCGTGCCGGCACGGCACGCCTGCGGCCCACGGGCCGTTCGGGGCACGGCGGCTCGTGAAGGCAGGCCGGCAGCTGAGCTGCACTGGCCGCCAGGCCGCCAGCCCGCCAGCCGCCAGGCCGCCAGTGCACAGTGTTTTTTTAAAAAAAAAACAAAGGAAATGTATAAGGAAAAAAAAATTAAAAATGGAAATAAAATGTTTAAAAAAAAGTAATGATTTACTAATGTTAAAAAATGAAAAAATGGTATTTAAAAAATGGAAATAAAAGTTTTTTAAAAAAGTAATGATTTGCTAATGTTAAAAAAAAGAAAAAATGGTATTTTTTTGTTGTGTTGAAAAATTTAAAAATATAGATTGTGATTCATTATTTTGAAATAATTTAAAGATAAATCCACACTTGCGAAAATATTGCAAAAGAATTTGTTAAAAATAGTAATGACCTTTATTGATGTTTATATCATTACAGGATACAATGATACATGCTGCCTCGTTAAAAACTTTGTCATGTAAAAACTCATAGGGGAAAATGAGAAAACCATGACAAAGAAAAGAGTACAGCTCAAAGGTCAGAACTACTTCTAACAAAATTCTACTGGGGTTGGTCTGGATCCAGGTAGAGTTGCTCGAACTGGGCGGCCAATTCTTGGTTGTCTGCAGTGTATTGGGCATGTTGTCGAGCAAGCTCCCAGTCTTTAACGCTTAGTAGCATTTCGACGTGGTCGCTGCGCAGAGTCGTCCTCCGGTCTTCGATGATTCGGCCGCATAGACTGAAGGCCGATTCGGAGGACACCGTCGACACGGGCACCGTCAACACATCCCGTGCTAGTTTTGAAAGCACAGGATATGTTATCTTGTGGTCATTCCACCACCCGAGGACGTTGAAATCTTGTGCTTCGTGGTGGATGGCGTCGCTGTCCAAATAACCGGACAACTCTTCGGCCACAACATGCGAAGAGGCGTCTCCACTTGTAGCCGACGAACTGCCACCACCTTGGCTTGAAGACGATCCACCCCAAATCCTACCCCACTGTATCTTCTTCTTACCTGTAGTGGGGACAGGAGGGGGTCTCTGTTGGCGAACTTCCTGAAACTTTACTTCATATCTTCCAAAAACCTCATATAATTTACGTCTAACCTCAGTATAAAAAGAACTATAATCTACACCTATAGTATCTCCAACAAGTGATAAAATAGCAGACAATCCCCTTAATTTACACCTAGGATCTAAAACAAAAGCAAAAGCATACAACATAGGTATATTTTTCCAATATTTCAAATATTTTTGTTTCATGTGAAAGACAGGTTCAGTTAGAACGTCATCATTTTCGTATTCTTTAAATAAAGTAGCAATTTCAAGAAGGTTGTGCAAAATTATATTAGCAGTTGGATAATAAACTTGTGACAAAGTTAGAGTACAATCATAAAAAGTTTCTAGAAATTGGTGAAATTTTTGGACAATTGCCCAAACATGCTCGTTCAGTACTGAAGACCCGTCACTGTTTCTTGGGCCACCACGTGACTGAACAAAATCAGAAAGTAAACTACTATAAGGTAAAACAACTTTTAACATTAAATACGTTGCATTCCACCGATGCTCTGCATCGGTGGCAAACTTACGAGCTTTCACACCGGCCGCATTGCAAAACCTCTTCCATGCAGCAATCCGCGGGTTAGAAGCAGTTAACCACGCGATTGCTTGACGAACAGCATCGATGTGGTCACCTACCCTCTTCATGCCAGTCTTAACAATCAAATTAATTATATGACATGCACAACGCTGATGGAGTAGAAAAGATTGAGCATACACACAAAATAAAGGTTGCAATATTTCAATAGCCCTAGAATTAGCAGATGCATTATCTAGGGTGACAGCAAATATTTTATCAGCAAGATTAAATTCATTAATTACTTCCCTAATTCTTTCAGCTATGTTTTCTCCTGTATGTGAGACATCTATTAACCTAAGCCCTAAAACTCTCTTTTGTAATTGCCAATCATCATCAACAAAATGAACAACTACGCTAAGATAATCCTCTATAGCTCTACTACTCCATATATCTGAAGTAACACTAACAGAGAAAGTACATGTACTAAACAGTTCCTTAAGTGCAGTTGCTTCCTTGTGATAAACATTCTCTAAATCTCTAGTTGATGTTTGCCTACTCATAGCTTTAAACCTAGGGTTATGAGATTGCTGAATGTAATGTTCAAAAGCAGGGGACTCCCCAAAGTTCAGGGGTAAATCTTGCCTGGCGATTAACCGGACAAGAGATTCCCGAGCAACCATGGGATCGTACTCCCAACTGCGTACCGTACCGTCTGGGTTTACCATAAGTTGCTGCTGCCGGAGTTGTATTCCTTGCTTCTTGGCACACGACTCCGCATGGCGCTTGAGGTGACCTGTACCACCAGAAGAACGAGCAGATAAAATTTGCCTACATATTCTACAACGGGCTTTCGATACCTCCCTTCCGTCGGGGCATGTTTCCTTTATCTCGTCGAAGTTTTGCCACACACCGGAGGTTCTCGATCTCTTCGAGCCGGTGTGTGTCGAAACACTTCCGCTCGCGGTTCCGGAAAATCCTTCCGAAGCTGTCGCCGCCTGAACCGGTACCTCCTCAACGACAGCCGTATGAACCGGTACCTCCTCCACAGATGGTGGAGTTGGAGCCGATCCGGAGGCATCGTCAAACCCTGACATGTAGTTGGGGTCGAAATCACCCAAGGTGAACGACGGCGACTGGTATGGAAAGTTCGGATCCATTCTGAAAATTTAAACCGACATAAACAAATTTTCGAATATTTATTGAATTCACAAACACAATACAAATAATACACAAATTTGAATATTACTTACATCTTTCCAACCGCGAGCTCTTCAAACCTCTGCGATCAAACTGTTGAACTACGAAACTAATTTTGATTTTTGACAAAATTTGAGCAAATTTTGTCAAAATCAAAAAAATGCACACTTGAGAACAAAGAGAGCACTTAAAACACTTGAGAGCACAAGATGAGGAGTGTGGGATGAGGAGAAATGGCTGGGGTTCATGCCCTATTTATAGGGCGAAATTTGAGATTTTTTGGAATTTTTTCGAAATTTTTATGAATTTTTTAGCCTCCCAACGGTTATTTTCAAATTTGAACGGTCAAATAGCCGTTAGTGCCACGTGGCGCCTTCCCATTCGACCGCCGCCCGCCCTGTCCCTGCTTTCGGCCTGGCGCGTGCGCCGCTGGCCCGCTTTCGGCCTGTCGGGCTGTCGGCCTGGCGGCCTGCGCATGCGCGCGCGCGCGGAGCCGCGGACGGAGTGACGGGCCGCCGGCGAAACGGGCCGTGCCGTGCCGTGCCGGCCCGCGGGCTCGGCCAGCGGCCCAAGCACGGCACGGCTACTCGTGCCGTGCCGGCACGGCCCGTTACTGTAGCAGACCGTGCCGGGCCGTGCCTGCTACAGGTTCGGCCGTGCCCCGGGCCGCCCGTTTGGCCCGGCCCGTTTGGCCACCTCTACTGCAATGCTTAATTTGCACTTTTTTTTGTTTGGGATTAATGCCAAGTTCAAACTTAGGATTTTCAAGACGAATTATTTTTTGAAGTTGGTGCTAAATTTGATTTTTCAGCCTCGGTTTTGTGTTAAATTTGAGTAACTTGGGCCGGGCCTTGAAATTAAGAAAAATGTATAGGTGCCAATGCCACACGATATGCATGCACATGCATGTGTGCGTTTCAAGCTTTTAACTCTTGTCGTGTAGAGGCACGTAGCCACGAATTTGAAGACTTCATTTCGAAGTGTTGAATTGCATGTGTACATTTCAAGATTAGACTTTGAAATTATATACTGTACACATGTCCTACTGCACGTACGCTTGAGTGAATATGCAACGAAAGACACTACAAATCGTACAAGTCTACGCTACTTGAACATGACATATGTACGTAAAAATTGTTTTTTTTTCCTCTTCCCATGTAAGGTTTTTCTTTATGTTTTTTATGCTCAGAAAAAAGACAGAATAAATGGACAGTTTTTTTTACGATCAAGTCAACTAATGGATATGGCTCCGAGATTATTAGTGTTGACCCAACCAGATAGAAAGATCAGGGGCCAGCTAATTGCTGCGGATGCAAGCAAGCAAACCATGAGTTACACCTGGTGCTATTCTCACGCACTAGCTGAACATGCTGACATGAAACATTTGATGTAAGAAGAATTTTCTAAACAAACAATTTTATATAAACATTTTGAAGCTTTCTACTTCCTCCGTCCGTCCCAAAATAAGTTCATTTGTGGGTTTCTGTGTCCAACGTTTGACCGTTCATCTTATTTAAAAAAAATTTATGATTAGTATTTTTATTGTTATTAGATGATAAAACATGGATGGTACTTTATACGTGACTTATTTTTTAAAAAAATTTCATAAATTTTTCAAATAAGACAGACGATCAAATGTTGGACACAGAAACCCACAAATAAACTTATTTTGGGACGGAGGTAGTATTAAAGTAAAAAAACAAATTTGAAAACAGTTCTTCAATTCCTAGAAACGTAAAAATTTCTACTCTATAGAAAAACACTTTATATGAAATATTTCTACTTAATACATAAAAAACTTCATTTAGACATGAAAAAATATTTCTTCCAGAGAAGAAATTGTCGACGGGCTATACGCCGACTAGAGTATTTGTATAGTATGGGAATCGTTGGAACCAGGGTATTCGCGAGAATCGATTAAGCAAACAAGAAACAGAGATTTATATTGGTTCGGGCTTTCAAGATGAGTAATAACCCTACGCCAGCTTATATGGATTATTGATGGAAAAGACGCCTAGAGTACAATAAAGAATAAGACAGCTGATAGGTTTCGTCGATTAAAGACTGCCGAGAATGACCCGACGAGATCTATTCAGTGAATATTATGATGACTTACTATGAATTGTTTTTGGGCGTTGGTTTTGCTAGGGCTTGTAGCTCGATGCTCCGATCTGAACAACGGGACCTCCTTAGATAGTAGAGATTTTCTTCTTTTTCAAGTAGAACTCAGAGAGATAGAATAGAACACGGTACTGAGTAGACCTTATCTTACCCGACTAGGACTCTGATATCTTCTATTCCAGAAAGATAATTTTCTTCTTTTTTAACCGTATTTTCTTAACTAAAGAATACATTCTCGTATACTATCGGGTATATGGTTTTACCGTGTTTTATTAATCCGTGTATAGGGGATATGTTTTATTCTCGACACTGACAAAAATATGTATGAAAAGTTGGCTCAACCTTAGCACGGTCAGGCTGAGCTGACCATGAGCAGGTTGCCATGCAATTTGCATGTCCACAGATTGGCTATAAAAAATTTGATAGCTCAGTAGATTTCTAAATAATTGCATTTTATAAATATCGTATCTATACTTACGTTAATTTTTTTAAAAAAAGAGCAAGTAGTGGATTCAGTAGTAAATTTACTATTGTACGTCGTCAACTCCACCACCAACTCTCTATTGTTTTTAAGTGGAAGAGAAGAGATGTGCTGGCCAAATTCAAAGGCCCATGTGCCAGATCAGAGTTACATGCAGAAATCAAAATGAGCGGATAACTCTTTTTTTTAAAAAAACTCCATTTTAACGCATGGATATAGCTGGTCAAATGGGACGTGCCAAGCCGGGCCGGCACGACACGGTAGTACTGTAGCCGGCCTAGGCCCGGCATGGCATGCTAGCCTATGGGACGTGCCGGCACGGCCCATTTTACCGTGCCGTGTCTGGACCGACACCTTAGCCCATGGGCCGACACGGCACGGCACGTTTACTGTAGCAGGTTGGCACGGCACGGCCCAAGAGCATGCGCCGACGCGCGGCACGGCCCGTGCGCAAACCAGGGTCGGCAGGCATGCGCCGCGTGGTCAGAGCGCTGAGTGCGGGGGCATGGCCCACAGTCACGGCGCGTCCGCGCGTGACGTCGTGACGGCGTAGTGGCTGCGGCTCAGCACGTGCCGTGTGGCGCGGTGGAGGCGCGCGGCGCGCCTGGCAGCTGGCATGGCGGGGGACTGGCTACGACGCCACGTGTCCCGGTGTCCCTCAACGGCTAGTCCAACGGCTATTTTTGAGAAGTAGCCGTCGGAGCACGAAAAAAATCAAAAAAAATACGAAAAAAATCCAAAAAAATATGAAATTTTTTTTCTATAAATAGGGTTCCCACCCCAGCATTCTGAATCATCCAAACCTCTCATTTTGTGCTTTCTTGTGCTCTTTTGTGTGATAGTTCGATTTTTTGATTTAGACAAAATTTGACCAAATTTTGTCTAAAAACAAAAATAGTTTGTGACTCAAAAATAGTGCATACCAGAGGTGTAAAGCCAAGGTGGTAAAAAAGAAGTATGTCATATATTCATATTTATATATTATTTGTATTTTATGTTATGTGAATAAATATTCTGAATTTTATTTATCTTGTTTTAACATTTCAAAATGGACGATCCGAACCTTCCACCATTCACGTTAGGTGATTTCGACCCTAATTACCTATCGGGGTAATTCTCAACTAGTGAGTATGATGCCACCGGATCGGCTCCAACACCACCAGTTGTGGAGGAGGTACCGGTGGGTTCAGAAGGATCTGGCACTATGAGCGGGAGTGCATCGATGAACACTGGCTCAAAAAGATCAAGAACTTCTGGCGTTTGGCAACATTTCGATGAGGTGGCCATGACAGGCCCTAACGGAAGGCAGGTAACATTCGCGAGATGTAGAATATGCAAAAATAAGTTATCTGCAAAAACATCTAGTGGAACAGGACACTTGAAGCGGCATGCTGAGGCTTGTGCAAAGAAGCAAGGAATCCAACTATGACAGCAACAACTACTACTAAATCTTGATGGTACGGTACGTACATGGGAGTACGATCCTATGGTAGCTCGAGAATCTCTTGTCCGTTTAATTGCTAGACAAGATTTACCCTTGAACTTTAGTGAGAGTGCTGCATTTGAAAATTACATCAAAACTTCTAATAATCCTAGGTTTCAAGCTGTTAGTAGACAAACCACAACCCGTGATTTGGAAAATGTCTATGACAAAGGTTGTGAATCACTGAAGGAATTATTTAGTACATGCACATTTTCTGTTAGTGTCTCCTCAGACATATGGAGTAGTAGGGCTAAAGAGGATTAACTTAGTGTAGTTGTACATTTCGTTAATAATGATTGACAAATGCCAAAAAGAGTTCTTGGGTTAAGGTTAATTGATGTTGCACATACTGGTGAAAATATAGCAGAGAGAATTCGAGAGGTTATTAATGAGTATAACCTTGTAGATAAAATCTTTGCTGTTACAATGGATAATGCATCTCCAAATTCTAGGGCCATGAAAATTCTGCAGCCATTATTTTGTATTTATGCTCAATCATTTTTTTTGCATTAGCGTTGTGCATGCCATATTATTAATCTAATTGTTAAATCTAGGTTTAAGAGAGTGAATGTACACATCGATGCCGTTCGTCAAGCAATCACATGGTTAACTGCTTCAAATCCACGAATTGCGCAATGGAAGAGGTATTGTTGTGCATCGGGTAAGCCCCCACGTAAATTTTTAACCTATGCGGGACATCGGTGGAATGCCACTTATTATATGTTAAAGGTTGTATTATCTTACCAGGAATTACTTACTGTTTTTCTTCAAACACGTAATGGCCCAAGAAACAGTGACGGCCAGCCAATACTGACTGACCATACCTAGCACATTGTTGAAAGGTTCAATCAATTTCTTTAAACATTTCATGACTGTACTCTTCTTTTATCTCAAGTTTATTATCCAACAGCTAATTTAATTTTGCATAATATTTTTGAAATTGCCACTTTATTGAAAGAGTATGAAAATGATGAATTTTTAATGCCCGTAGTCTTTAGTATGAAACAAAAATATCTTAAATATTGAAAAAAACATCCCCATGTTGTATGCTTTTGCATTTATTCTTGATCCTAGGAAAAAATTACATGGATTCCTCAATATTCTTGAACTTATTGGAGATACTATTAATGTTGACTATTCTATCTATTATTCTGATGTTAAAACTAAATTCCATAAGGTATTTCGAAAGTATGAATTAAAGTTTCAGGGAGTTTGCTTGCAAAGACCCCCATCTGCCTTTGCAGCAGGAAAGAAAAAATTACAGTGGAGCAGAATTTGGGGTGACTCATCTTCTAGCCATGGTGGTGGTAGCAATTCGTCAGCAACAAGTGGTGACGCTAGATCGCATGGTCCCGCTGAAGAGTTGTCTAACTATTGGATAGCGACGCCATCAGGCATGAATCATCAGACTTCAACGTACTCGGGTGGTGAAATGATCACAAGATGTCATATCCTGTGCTTTCAAAACTAGCATGAGATGTGTTGACGGTGCCCGTATCTTCGGTATCCTCCAAATCGGCCTTCAGTCTATGCGAAAGAATTATCGAGGACAGGAGAACAAGTCTGAGCAGCGATCACATAGAAGTGCTACTAAGCGTCAAAGACTGAGAGCTAGCTGCAGAACATGCCCAATACACTGCTGACAACCAAGAATTGGCCGCTCAGTTCGAAAACCTTTATTTAAATGACAAACAATTAGAGTAGCTAATTTCCATTTTTTAAGTACTGACCCATAGGCTGTACTCTTTTCTTTGTCATGGTTTTCTCAAATATGATTTTTTACATGACAAAGTTTTTAACGAGGCAGCATGTACCATGTAAACATTAATAAAAGTCATTACTCTTTTTTCTCATATTTTTGTAATATTTTCCTAAGTCTAATTATTTTTTATTTTTTTCTAACTATCCATCAATTTTCCCTTGCCTCAGTTCAATTTTTCCCTTCTTTCCTTCGGCCGCCCGCTCCTCGGCTGACCGGCTCCGCGGCTCCCGCGCCCCCTCGGTCGCCACGTGTCGCCTGCGTGCCCGCTTGCTCCCACGGCGGTGGCGACGTGGCGTGGTCCCGCTCCCGCCTGGCCGGCTCAAAATTTCGGCCGCGCCCACGCGCGCGCGATCGCCCTCGCCCGCTCGCCCGGCGCCCCGGCCTACGCCTCCTGGGCCGACCATGCCAACGGGCCAAGCATGACCCATGGGTCACTGATGGGCCCGTGTCGACACGGCACGGCACGACGTCCCCTTGGGCCGTGCTTGGGCTGGGGGAACAGTACGTGGGCCGGTACGGCACGGCCCGCTAAAGGAGTCGTGCCTAACGGGCCGTGCCGTCGGCATGCCCGTGCCATGCTGAGCCGGGCCGCCCGTTTGGCCAGGTATACACATGGACAACATGGACAACATAGTATATAGTGTATATAGTGAACCTTTTATTATTATCATGTACTTTTATCAATAGTTTAGTACGGGTACGCTCGGTTGTTTGCTAACCCAGGCTATAGCTTTACTTAGTGATGGATGCATGCATAATCTGTGAGGTCGATCTCATGGCTTTTTAAAAAACATCCCTATAAATTTTGACTTTTATGTATAAATATAAAAATATTAGAAAAATAACTCTAGTAAATATAAATTAGTAGCAATCGATCTCATAAGGTTAAATTTCTGGCTTCGCCATTGACTTGGTTGGACAAACCAGCTCTTCGCTGAATTGGTAGGCTTGCCTTGCCTCACCGTTTGGTTAATTTGTTTTTTATGGCAAAATTTACCAGCTAGATGTTTGGTTTGTGTAACAAATCTGGCAACATGCCGGACAGCCCGTGCATGTTATTTTATCCTTAATCATGTGAAATCAAAGTTTAATCAATTTAACAGATCGAATTTAGGATGCAGATAAGGATCCGTGCGTGATGAAGATGTATCGATTAAAGAAAAGAGAAGGTCTGGAAGAGGAGCAAGGCCAATGGGATACAAATTCAGGAGCCGCTGCCCTCGAATTTATCGCCGACGTTTTCAGCCAGTAATAAATCAAAATTTAAATTTTCAATTCTAAATTTGAAATTGATTTTGAGATTTTTTTTATCGTAATTTATTTTTTAGCCTTTACTTTTATATCATTAAAAACACGTATATAAAATTTTTAATAGTTTTCATTTGTAAATATATCGTTTCGTTTTTTTCCTAATATACCAAACTATGGCCTGGCACTCTGGCAGTGCCTCCGCCATCTACAGCATGGACCTGTGCGGCGGCGAGCTTTTTCTAGCCCCATCGGGCTAGTTGCTACCAAATGGCTTAGCCTTTCTTGGCCAGGCTAAGCTGGTCATAGCTTACATGACCATTAATTGTTTCGTTTATTGCATATTTATCCGAATCGTTTGTTACTAAATAAAAAATTATTTATAAGTAAAACTTTTATATATGTGTTCTTAGCGTCTAAAAGTAAATGTTGTAAAATAAACTACGATGAAAAAATATCAAAAAATCAAATTAAAAATTAAGTTTCAAAATTCAAATTTTAGCATATAAGCGTAAGAATAAGCTAAACAATGAGACCGTATGACCCAAACGCACCTTACACAATTTTTTGACAGTGCCATAGTGCTGAGCTAGACCATATCCATAGTTGGCAAAGGTCATTTTTTATCATTACTGGTGAAGTGTATACACCATCGATTTTTTTCTCTCTTTGTTTAGTTATTTTTCAATATATTTTAACTTTTCAGAGAATGGATAACCTAGCCGCTGCATTATTCCATTAACTTAATTTGGGTCCTCATCGATTGTCGATAATTGCTTATTTGATCCTATTTTGAAGCCAAACTACCACATTAACCTTACTTTTTTAGGTTTGCGCATTTGACCCCGCTTTTTAAAATCGAAGCCAACTTCTGACCCTATTTTCACAAGCCCGTTAGGGTTTTAAATAGCAAAAAGAAAAAAATTTGCTAGCATGAACTGACCAAAACACCCCTATTATAAATAACCTCATCCCAAGTTATAAATCGAGTCTTCACCCCACATTGGCACATTTGGTCGATGCATGGAGTGGCAAGGAGCGGGCGAGCAGCGGCGCCGGTGAGCGAAGGGAGGGACAGCGGTCAGCGCACGGAGGAGCAGCGGCGGCGGCCTCTGCTACCACGCAGAGAGGCGAAGGGAGGGAGGGGCAGCGCCGACGCACGGAGGGGCGATGGAGTCGATGCGCAGAGGAGGAGCGGGGCTAGCTGTTGCCGCGTGGAGGAAAGGAGGGAGAGGCGGCTCTGGCGCGTAGAGGGGTGGCAGCGTCGGTGTGCGAAGGAGCAGCGGTATCGGCTGCTGCCGCGCAGAAGAAAGGAGGGAGGGAGGGGCGGCTCCGGCGCGCGGAGGAGTAGTAGCGCCGGCTATTGCCACGAGGAGGAAGGAGGAGCTGCAGGGCCAATGCACGGAAGGGCGGGCGGTGTTGGCTCACGAAGAGGCAGCGGCGCCGGCTGCTGCCACACGGAGGGAGGAAGGAAGAAGGAGCGGCGGCGCCGCCGCGTGAAGGGAGGGATGGCGGCGGTTGTTGCCGTGTGGAGGGGGAGGGAACAATGGCAGCTGCGGTGCACGGAGGATCTTGTGCGCCGGCACGAGGAGTGAGAAATGGCAGAGAATTTGTTGTTGGATTTGGATATGAATTTGTTGTTATATTTGGATCTGAAATTTGTTGTTGGATAATAGCTATCAATTTTTTGTAAAAAAATGTCAAATTGAAGACAAATGTTTTAAACTTGTCTCAAATCTGTCAAAGCCATGCCAAATTCATTAGAAATATTTAAAAAGGTCCAATGAGAAAAAAAACTTTGATATAACATGGTTAAATGAGTAAGGGCAAAATGTACAATTTGCTTTTTAGTTAACACGTTATCTGGGCTTCACGAAATAGGGTCAACTCTGATCTTCAGTTTTGAAAAGTAGAGTCAAATGAGCAGACTTGAAAAAATAGGATCAGATTAGTAGTTAGACATCAAAACAGAGTTAAATGAGTAATTGTTCCAAATTAATTTATATATAAAACTTTTATTTATATGGTCTTATTGATTTAAGAGCCCATGTTGAAAAGAGTTGAAAATATCATAAAATCAACGTTTCAAAATTCAAATTTTAATTTTGGTTTTGACTTATTAAGACAATCAATGAGGCTCTTGGATTTTACTAATACATCAATCTATATCTTTGTCAAAACAACAATCTCGAAGACTCGAACCATCACATAATACGATTTTTTTTCTTCTTTTTAACCGCAACTGCAAGAGCCTGTTACGATTCTCAAGGGAAGACGAGCAGGCAGCTAGCGGAGCCGAGCGCACGGCCAGCTCAGCTCATCCGACCTCCGGCCGGCGGCCCCGCGCGCGCCATGGGATCGCCGACCGACGACCATGCCGGCGACGGCGCGGCGAAGGCCATGCGGCAGCTCAAGGTGCTGATGCCTTCTTCCTTCCACAAGATGGTAAGAGGAGATCAGCCACCATTTTCGCCATTGCTCTTTCTTTTCTTTCTTTGATTCTTTGTCTCCCGTACTGCATGCTCGAACTGCAGCGCATCTCCGACGAGCTCGCCGCGCACCTTCTGGGCGAGTGCGGCGACGGCGGCGCGCCGCGGCGGGCGGCGCGCGTGGTCAGCCCGCTCGGCAAGGTCTGGGACGTCGAGGTCGGCCGGGACGCCGACGGCCGCGCGTTCCTGGGGCGCGGGTGGGCGGAGTTCGCCGGCGCGCACGGCCTCGGCGTCGGGTGGTTCGTGGTGCTCCGCCACGAGGGCGGCGGCGTGCTCACCGTCAAGGTGTTCGACACCACCTGCTGCCTCAAGGTGTTCGGCGCTCGCCCTGCCGCTGCAGGTAAAATCAAAGATTTGCAAGCAAAATTCAAATTTACCAATTTGATTGGCTAGTTTGAACTTTGAAAGGCTACTTGCAAGATGTTTATTATTTTTTCCCCAAAAATATAGGTAATCAGATTGAACTTTCATAGTCTACTTGCAAGACGCTTTATTTTGTTTGCAAAAAGTATATAATACTAGAAAGGTGATTAGATCACATCAAGAATATATAATCTTCTTTATTATTACCAATACAATTGATTTGTCCTAAACTTATTATAGTTAAAATTGAGTAATCAGATTGACCTTGGAAAATCTACTTGCAAAACGGAATTTGGAAAAAAAATTAATTATACAAGATGATCAATCACCATCACATAGTGGTCATCCGACCGAAATGAATAGTGATAGAGTATCACTGTCGGTTCACCTTTTTTTCGCCAAAATCAAAATAAACCGACAGTTATACCATTTTTAACTGTCAGTGATGCTGTTTCTATGGTATTGTGACTAGATCATATTAAGCAGACAAAATCTCACTTATTACCATTGGTTTGTCGGTTAAAATTGGGAGTTAAAAATAAACGTTTTCTTTTAGTGGTGACAACCGGAAGCAGTAGAGCAAGAAAGGCGTCACGTAAGCCGCAATTCTTGAGGGTACTTCTACCGGGTTTCATGGAGAAGATGGTGCGCAAACTCATCCTATTCCTGCCCTACTGGTTTAATTTTTACATTACTATGATTTTCAAAATACATTTTTTACTGCTGATTTCTATTGTCAAGCATTTGAATAACTTGATGATAATAATATTATGAAAGTATTTTTGAAGACAAATCTACAAATATGATTTCTAAATATTCAATCTGAATATTTAAAAAGATACCGATATTTGAAATTTTTAATGTTGGGTTTTAAAAATGTCCAAAAAAATACGTATAATCCGTGATCGTAGGTAGCACTATATGGGTATTATTTTTCTTGTGTGCCACAAAAAAAGCATCAAAATTATCGGTTCTGCCACTAGTTTAATTATCAATCATCTGTTTAGCTAACATACTTTATACTTTTACCATTCCTCTTTGTATTCAATCATGATGCAATTCGCAATAGCACACAGGTCAAATTGTCAATGATACCTCACTGGAACTAGACAGAGCTCTCTCCTTGAACAAGATTGCTCCATGTTTTTTAGAGAGGTAGTTTTGACTTTTCACGTCACTCGAACGGCCCAAACATTGGGATGTTGTCCATTTCTGTAGCGACAAAACTGATAATTTGATCTACCTAATTAGTGGCATGAACAAAATAATCCCTCGATATGCCTTTCTGAATTTGCCTTTCTCTTGTAAATAGACCCTTCTTTATCAATATATAAGGCAATCTTCTTATCTTTCTTTCAAAAAAAAAGAATTTGCCTTTCTGAATATTCAGAGTTGAGATGTCAGATGTATATATCATGAACTATGCATTTTGCACTGACATCTGTTCTAACAGAGGATTCCTGCTAAGTTTGTACAACATTGCATTGCCGAAGAGCATCTGAACATCCACATGGCTAACGTTTTAAGCCCCCTCGGCAAATTCTGGCGCATTGAGCTCGAGAAGGAAGAATTGGGCATGTTTTTCAACGGTGGCTGGTTACAGTTTCTGTCATTCCATGGGATTTCCCCGGGTGATGTTGTGCTCTTGAGGCATGAAGGCAACTTAGTGTTCAAAATCAAAGTGTTTGGGATCAATGGATGCAAGAAAGATTTGAAGACCAAGGACGACATCAGAATTCAGCAAAGTGAGCCATCAAATTGAGTTGCTGACATTTGAATTAATCTGTCCTAAGAACATGTTACCATTCGATTCATTTCTGTCTTGTCAACATTTTACAGGTGCTAGAAACCAACATGAAACACCTTTTTCTACAAGGAAATGTAACAAGAACAGTAGATTTGGTGAAGATGATAAAAACCAATTGCAGGAAATACCTTGCAGTATAAAGGGTAGCAGCAAGAAAGGCAGAGAAACAAAAAGGTCGAAAAAATCCAGATCTATCTACGAGATCGGACCGCCTTCTTGGATAAAGAAGGAGATCAGCAACTATATGCTTGAAAACGGCAATATTGTAAGTACTAGTATTAGTTCCTCCCACGCAGGATATATACGATGAGCATATTATGAATGAGATAAAGAGCATGTTTGGATGAGTTTTAGATTGTGAGAACTAATGAGAATCTGGAGAAGCTGAGAAAACTAGCTTCTGTCTTTTCCTTAGAATCAACCTTTGATTCCAGGAGAAGCTGTAGCACAGAAGCTTTCTCAAACATGCCCAAAGTAGCTCCACTAGGAATAAGATAAATGCATTTACACTTGCTATGGACTATTCCTGTTGTTCAAGTAGCTATGCTCTCCCCATAGATATCACTCAAGCTCAGCCACCACTATACTAAAATTTTACACTTGCACAAGAATTATTTTCATTCATTACACTGCAAGAACATGCCATGCATCCTAGCTAGATCATGTATAGAATTAGTATTGCATTCACGCCACTAAAGTGAAAAAAAATTCAGCTGATCAGACTATACCTATCCACTGTACGTCTGCAGTCTTTGTCAGGGATCTTCTGCAAGTCGATCGGACTCGTAGAAGAAAGCACCATCACTCTGATGATCATCAACAACTCGAGAGGAAGAAGCAGCAGCAGGTCATGGGAGGTGGCTTGTAGTGTAAACAAGAACGGCTACGGCTGCTGCCACCTGCGTCCATCCAGCTGGAAGAGGTTCTGCCAGGAGAACGGTCTCCTTGTAGGCGACGTCTGCACCTTCAGCGTCGTCGATGCCACTTTGTGGCATGTTGCCATCGATCGAGCGTAGCTGATGCTAGCTTAATTAATTAGCCGGATAGTGTTGTTCAATTCGTCAGGCTGATTGTGTCTCTGATATATCTTGAAACAAGATGAAGTGCAGTGTGACGGCCATCAGAGAACGCGCGGCGGCTCTATAGGAGTTGAGGGCAAGGTAGCTAGAGGGAGATGATTTGGTGACCAAGGAGGATTGCACGGATAAGGCAAGGGAGCTTGGTTTGAACATGCATCACAAGCTATGCATGTGACTATTGTGGGCTCGGCTGAATTGGCAGCCACAAAGCCGAGCTAGAGCCTGGAGACGAGGAGGTTAGGTGCTGGGCCAATTAGGTTTATTTCACAGACTCGGTAACCTCTGTTAAATAGGTTAAGGTTAAGACACACCAATTCCTTACTCAGACATCTAGTGCACATGCTTGTTAACCTTGTACTACTTTCGTTTTTTAATATATGATGTCATTGATTTTTTGATAAATGTTTGACTATTCGTCTTTTTTTTGCAAATATGAACAAATCATATCACAATAAAACAAATGATAATTAAATAATTTTTTTATTAAGACGAACGGTTGTCCTTTCTTTTTTTGCCGGAGAAAAAGCCAATCAAATATTATTAGCCTCGAGAAAGTTGATGTTGCAAGTTTCAGATGAACAAAAAGGTTTGCTGAAATAAAACTCTCAACATCAAACGATTGCCAAAAGGCGTAGATCACTGACCTGAATAGGAACATGTTAGCTTTACCCTGACAGCTACTTGAGTGACAACACAACACAAAAGAGGTACCTAGGCAGTCATAATTTTGGATGCGGTCCTCCAAGTTCACCACTCCTCCATCATATCATCTGCTGGCTATTCGGCTAATGCCCTCAAACACCCTTCCATTCTTCTCCTTCCAAATCATCCAACCAAATAAGAAATATTACTTGTCAAACACTTTGCGGCCCTTGAAGGCAGCTCAGTTGGTTTAAAATGGCATATGTGAGTGACATGAACTAGCATTTTGAATTGAGAAAGCCAATGACCGAGGAGGTCTATGTTGTTATGGTATCTCTCTTTAAAATCAAGATTGTATGGGTGTTCAGTCTATCACTCATGTTTGACGCTATTATGGACCGAGAAGAGGAACCAACAAAAAACCCAAGAAAGAGGTGCGAAAGTTTCTCGGGCCTTTGATCATCAAGAGACTAACATGTGGGACTACACGTCAATGATAGCTCCTGCAAGCGCAATATAAGTTTGGAGAAGCTAGTTTCCTAGCTTCTGACTTCTAGTTCATTTTTTAGATTATATAGCTACAGATTCTCAAAATCTGGATGAGAATCTGGACTATTTGGGACGACTGGAGCTTCTGAAAGAAGGTGCCACAGCTAAAAGCTCCTCCAAACAGGACCCTTGGCTAAGCTCTGAGCTAACTTCTTAAATAAACCGATGTCTTTTAAGTCATGCCTCCTATCCATGTAAGCTAAAAAAACCTACTCAAATCTAACGTTTGACGCATTGTTTAGTATGAAGTGGCTTATGGCTTTAAAGCTTCACCTTTGCTTGTTGGCTTATTAACCGTCACTAAAATTCAAGTTTTGAAACTTAATTCTTAGTTGATTTTGATGCTTTTTATCGTAGTTTATTTTATTACATTGACTTTTGAATCGCTAAAAATATAGATATAAAAGTTTTACCCATAGTTTGGTTTATTTTTTTCACCGTTTATCAGCCATAGAACAAACAATGATATGGGGCTAAGTTGGTTCATAAGTGCCAATATAATAAACCTACTACCTCTGTCCTATAATATAATAGATTTTACCTCTTTTATGTTCTCCTCAAATATAAATGATTTGGGTGTAAAATTTGTCCCATCAAATTTCTTCCCAATCTTACCTCCTCAACTATCCTCCCACCCCAACCTCCTCTAATTTAATATGGGTATTCTAATATTTTTCCTTCAACCTTAAGCTCTCTAAAAGAGGACGAATTCCTTTATACTATCTCATCCTAAAATATAGCTATTTCTAGCGCAGTAACTTATTTCAAAATAAAGTTATTTCTTCACCTATCATTCTCTCTCAATCAATCACAACCATTCTCTATTTAATATTTTCATCTACTTTTTCTTATCAACCAATTATAATCTTCTCTAATTATTTCTACCTAATTTCTTAATACCTATGTCAACCTAAAAAATTCTTACCTTTCGGGACAGAGAAAGTATTATGCAACAAAAGTAGCACATCATCAAGCTAATTAAGAATGTCACATTAGATTTACGATGAGTTGGATTTGTAGGAGCTGGTATTTTTTGGTACCATAATTGTTAGTAATTGTTAGGTTATCTGCGCTAGTCAAATGCTAGAGCAGTTCCATAAACATTGTAGTCCCATCTAGCTAGAAACACTAGTACATAATAGATTTTTCTGTACGAGGCCCCGGTAAATTCCAGGCGGACCGTAAGTGGCGCCGCCTGAAAAAACCGGCCCACCGGGGGCCGGTCTCACACCCGCACGGGATAATAGATTATCCCGTGCGGGCCGCTTAATGCGACCGCACGCGATGATGAATGCCATATATAGCCCCAGCCTGAGCTTGCCTCATTCTTGCCCGCCGTTTTCTCTCTCCTAAACTTGACACAAATTAGGGGGAGGTTTTGAACCTCAAATCTTTGCTTGGGATTCATATAAAAGGTGACATGCTTGTTGTCCTCCTTCATTTGCTTCCATTTATTTCAATTTTTATCGGTGCAATGTGATGAAATTTGAACCTTTTTAAATGGAGTAGTGTAGGCACTTTTTTATTTTTAGTTAACATATATTATTTGCATGGCATTTGTTAAATAGTGTGTAATTATTGAGTAGGTTTGCCTCTATTTATTTCAATTTTTATCGGTTAAAAGCGACGAATTGTTTTATTTTTGGAAATGGACTATTTGTTTATCGATTAGATATATTGTTTGCATGAATAAATTCGAATAGTATTTAGTGGTGCGTAATACTTTAATTTACTCTTTGTTTAGTTTCCTTCATTTATTTCAAATTTGTTCGGTGGAATGCGACGAATATACTAGTTTTGCAAATCTAGTAATTATAGTTAATTTTTTATTTATAAATTAATTTTTTACTCACTAGTGCACGAAGAGTAACATAATGTTCGTTTAAGTCATATCGTTTTCTATATGATTTAATAAAGTTCAATTCGACCCATCGGAGATGTTTTTTAGGAGATGGATCGGTCATGGATGTACGACACAAGAAGAACTTGTCCGGCGTTCTTGAAGGAAGCATCCAAATTTGTTGATCAGACAAAGGCACATGCTTTGAGAGAGAACAAGAGGAATATTTTTTGTCCATGCTTAGATTGCAAGAACGAAAAGATGTTGCAAGACCCAAAGATAATTTTGGGGCACATTGTAGAGCGTGGATTTAAGGATGATTACAAGATATGGACTTGTCACGGGGAAGTCGCCGTTCGTAATGAAGAGGCTGATGTTTTTTGCTTTGATGCGGGAGAAAATTTTATAATCGAAGACATGTCGCAGGGAACGATCCCGGAATTTGGTGGCTCTGGGATAGATGATGCAGATATTGATTTTGATCAAGAGGATATGTTGCAGCACGTTGAACCAGAGGTCCTAACTTCGACAAAACAAGGGTTGGACAATTGGAAAGCGTTGGAAAAAGCTACGAAGGACCTTCTTTACGACGAATCGAAAGGATGTGACAGGGACTACACGGTGTTACGCTCTGTACTTGAACTGCTCAGATTGAAGGCCAGACATGGATGGTCGGACACTAGCTTCAACGATTTGTTGGATCTGTTGAGAGTTATGCTTCCGAAGCCAAACTTGTTGCCGACCAACACATATCAAGCCAAGAAACTGATTTGTCCATTATCTCTAAGTGTTTAAAAGATTCATGCATGTGTAAATCATTGTATACTGTACCGCAAGGAATACGCGGATTTAGACTATTGCCCAACATGTGGGACGAGTCGGTACACGATGGGCAACGGAGCCTTAGACGGAGAGGTGGTCGACCAAGATTCATCTGTGCCAGCAAAGAAAAAGATTCCGGCTATGGTGATGTGGTACCTGCCTGTGAAAGATCGCCTGAAGCGGCTGTTTTCAAACCGTACCGATGCCGAGTTGATGAGATGGCATTAAGAGGGTCGGAAAACACGAGGGTCAGTTAATTGGGAAGGAGATCGTAGGTAAGAAAAGGTTCTATGATAATGACTACATTGCTGTAGCGGAAGCACATAGCGGCGTGCTGCAACAGCTCGCCATCCTCGAGCCGTACATTGAGAAACACATGAATGAGATTAGAGCCTCGAACCCCAGAAGACCGGCTCCTTGGTGCTCAAAGGAACAAAAGCGTAGATTTCCTGAATGGTTGAAGGAGCAAAACCTGCCGTTCGGTGAAACGCTCGAGGAAAAAACATTGCAGAGGTTGGCAACTGGGCAAGCAACAAATCGTTGGCATTCATAACATCGAAGACGCGTTAGATTATAACCAATATGACGACGTACCGTTATTCACCGATCTTCCTAACTGAATCAAACACATAGAGCGAAAGATTGATGAAGACAACTTTTGCAAGAAGCGGACAGTTTTGTAAAAAGTGTAAAACGATAGCACATTTTGTAATTGTTTATCTCTGTGGAAATATGTTACATGTCCTTGTCACATGGCTCAGAAAATATTTCGTAACGGTTTATTTATCGGCGGAAATATGTTACGTATGTCTTAACCATTAAAAGGAAATATAAGGAAATAGAGAAATAATTATTTGCAAAATAAATATCAGGAAAGAAAAAACGAAATACAACGAAATAAAGAAACAATTATTTGAAAAATAAATATCAAGAAAGAAATAAAGAAATATAAGGAAGTAAAGAAATAATTATTTGCAAAATAAATATCAGGAAAGAAAAAAAGAAATACAACGAAATAAAGAAATAATTATTTAAAAAATAAATATCAAGAAAAAAATAAAGAAATATAAGGAAGTAAAGAAATAATTATTTGGAAAATAATTATCAGGAAAGAAAGAAAGAAAGAAATATATGGAAATAAGGAAATAATTATTTGAAAAATAAATATCATGAAGAAAGATAGAAATATAAGGATATATAGAAATAATTATTTGAAAAATAAATATCAGGAAGGAAAGAAAGAAATATAAGAAAGAAAATAAATAATTGTTTGAATAATATCATGAAATAAATACTTTTGGAAAAATATTTTTGCGTGCGGTCCACGTACAAGACCCGCATGGGATAATAATTATTGCGTGCGGACGCCTTAGTGGCCCGCACGGAATAACCATTATCCGGTGCGGGTCTCTTAATGGCCCGCACGGGATAATACTTTCACGTGCGGGCGACTTAACTCGCCCGCACGGAAAGATAGTTTTTCGTGCGGGCGTCTTAAGCTACCCGCACGCGATGATCGGCACCTATATAAGGCTTGGGCGGGCTCCCGAAATTTTCTAAGTTCGGAGGCTCATCTTCCCCGCCGCCAGGCTACCGAAAAACGCCGCCGCCTCATCTCCTCGACGTCCATGGCAGGCTCCATCGCCGCCGGCCTCTTCCACGCCGCCGCCGCCCGCCGACGCCGCACGGCCACGTCCCCTCACCGCCGGGCCCTTCCCCGGCCTCCTCCCATGCCGCCGACGCCGCCACCGGCCTCTTCCACGCCGTCCTCCCTCGCTGCCGGCCGCCCCATCCAAAAATCAATTGAGTAGGTTTTTTTTAAAAAAATAATGGGAAGAACTAAATATGTGAATTTTGTATATTTATATGTGTGAATTTTGGTTGATTATTTGTGAATGTAGTATATATGTTAATTTTGGATGATTACATGTGTATTTTGTATATATATATCAATTTTGGATATATGTCAATTTAGTATATCTGTCAATTTAGTATATTTTTGAATTTTGGATGATTATATGTGAATTTAGTATATGTGAATTCAGTATATGTGAAATTTAGATGATTATATGTAAATTTAGTATATATGTGAATTTTGAATGATTATATGTGAATTTAGTATATGTGTGAATTTTGGATGATTATATTTTGTATATATATTTCAATTTTGGATATATGTCAATTTAGTATATTCTAAATATATACCAGAATTTAGTATATATGTGAATTTTGGATATATAATTTCTTAGTACTATTTATGCGAATTTCTATATAGTATATATGTAATTAAGTATGTATTTAGTACTATGTATTTCTATATAGTATATATGTAATTAAGTATGTATTTAGTACTATGTAATATCTTAGTACTATGTATTTAGTATGTATGTAATTAATATAATAACAAATATCACATCAATTAGCACAAAACTAACAAAAAATATTCGCCTGTAGTATGTATAATTTTTATATTCGCATGTAGTATGTATAATTTCTACATATGCAAGTAGTTAGTAATAATTATTGAGATGCACATTTTCCCCTTCGAAGATCGCACGTAGCAGAAAATGTCGAAGAACGAAGTTCCCTCTGAGACTCTCGTACCAACATCGGGCACAGAACCAACGGTTAATCCGCCCTCCCTGACACCCGTAGCTGCATCAGGCGCAGAGCCCATGAACAAACCGCGCTCAGAGACACATGAAGCACCTGTCCGAAATGAAGCGGCGTCGAGCGAGGAATCTTGGCGCACACCGAGCGACCCGTTTGTCGAGACACCCCGGGTTAAATATTATGTAATTACTTGAAATGATAGAGCTAATTATTTAGTTGGATGGGGTCTAGTAATAATTAAGAAAAATGGTAACCATCCAACCTCATCACTGTTCTATCAAGTCAAATAACATACACAATATAGAACCTGAAGCGCCGAGTAAAGAGCATAGGGGATATTGCTGGGACTTTAGACTGCTAGTCAACTTCAGCCTGAGACATGCCCGTCAAACCAGACGAAGATGGCGACCAGATGTGCTACACATCTCAGGAGACTTGACAAAATTCGCTAAAGCTCTACAACATCCCAAATGCTCAATACCCATACCGATGTAGAACTAGATCCCAGGATAAGCTCTAGTTCCACAATTTCATCTAAGCGATGAAAATCAGAATAATAAGGAGTAAACATAATTAAACTTTACTCTACATATTTATTTCAATGCATAGGCCTATCGGCCAGATAGTTACTGATCTGCGGAAGCTTGGCTACCCGAACCACAAGCAGCCGACTGGGAGATACCCTTTTTTAATCCAGTCCTAGAAGAATCAACGATCACCCAATCACTCAGATTTAGACTAAGCACACAACCTGCAAAATGGATATTCTAGTATACAAGAGTCAGTACATTAAACGAGTTAATATACCGGCAAGCATATATCAATCCTAACATACTACATGCAATCAGGAAAGGCTATTTGTAACTTATTTTAGCGTAAAGCAGATTTTAGTTCACAATCATTTGTAAAAGAGTTGATGATTCAATTAACAAAACATTTACAAAGTTATATCATAATATATACCATATTATCATCATAAATAATATTTATATTCCGTAATCATACTCTTGTTGCCCATACCGGCAACAAGTCACAATCTCAACATAAGGTTATACTTGACTGCCCACCCGGCATCAAGTCTCACCTTCATCATCCATAACATAATTATCATAATTTAACCCAAGATCCCAATTCCAATCCATAGTTCACAAAATATCATTTGATAACATAAAACAAAGATCTATACTCATGACACTTCACCAAGTCACCTATGACCGTAAGCACGACTAATCGATTAGTTATAGACTCTGCAGAGTTTGTACAGCTTTACCCACATGATATGAATCCTCTAGTTTGTTTTGTGTTTGCAAGGCACTACCACGCTCTACACATTGAGTGCGGTCTAGAAGTCATAACGTAGCCTTTACATTACTTAACGCCTAACCTTGCATCAGCGATGGCAAGTGTGAATCCATCCTGGGCATGACCCAAAACCGTTAGGTGGAGGGCCCACACCTTAAACCTAACGCCGTGGTAGCGAACACATCCGTTCCCCCACGAGGCACTGTACCATTGAATTGGACAAACTTAGACGCCTAAACTACCCTCATTAATCAGCGGGGTAAATAGGTAGTTCCTATGAGTCATCGCTCAGACTAATTCATTCTACTTCGGCCTACCAATATGCAAGGTTAGACTTTAAGTAACTTAATTAGCTAAGGCTACCCCATAAATAGCACATGTGGTTGTACGATATACTTAAGTTGGTGACACGAAGTTCAGTCCTTAATCAACTCAGGCGAATACTCCCCCTATCGGTGTACAATTACCACCATATGCACACCACATGTCGCCCAAGTCAAAAACTATTTTTACTCACACATTAGTTCACAAATAATTAACATTCTCATTTTCAAATCCAGCATTTGTCGAATATCCCAAAATCCCAGCTATAAGTCCATAAGGTGATTATTTTGCTTAACTCTAAGCATGGCTAAGCATATAGAAATATAATAAGCACGATTAGTCCCAAATGAGCACAATTAAAGTACTCTACCCAATACTAAGGTTACAAACTAAGGGAAATCTCAATTAGTCAAGGTGGTATATGCAGCAATAAGGACATAGCTACCATTACCAAGTTTTAAATATCGTTTTTATTTAAATACATATGCAGTTTTGCAATCAACACATTTCATCTCCCAAAACATGGGTTTCAATGTGATCAAAAAACAGGGGAGGAATAAACTTGCCTTGATCTTGAACAATAGGAATACTGTCACACCCTGAGGTTCTCCCAAATCGTAAAAATCACATTTAATAATTTATCTGAGAAATTGTTGAATTAAATCTGGAGAAAGAACCCAATTAAATAATGCACTAAAGAAGTGAAAATGGCAAGGTGGAATTTTTCTTGAGTTCCCCATGTCAAAATACAGTAACAGGATTTTTAGTGGAATTTTCAGAGCCCCAGAAATAATTTTAACCAATTAAAAACCCTCAAGCGCAATAAATAAATCCCTGAAAAATTCTTTTTCCTTTTCTTTTTCTTCTTCCTCTTCTCGGGCCGTCGGCCCATTTTTCCCCCCCGGCCCAAGCCACCGCCCCGCGCGCCGCCGCCTCCCGCGCGCCGCCGCGCCGCCCGCTGCCGTGCGCGCCTCCCGCGCCGCCGTCGCCCGTGCGCTCCGCCACCGCCGTTTTCCGCCACCGTTTTCCACCGCCGGTAAGCACCGCCGCGCCGCCCCTGTTTATTTCCCTCCCCCCGAGGCCGCCGCCCCTCGTTTTCCCCGCGCCGCCGCCGCCCTAACCCTAAACCCTAGCGCCGCCGCGCGCCATGGCCGGCTCGGCCGAGCCCGAGCCCGGCCGCTCGGCCGCCCGCGCGCCTCAGCCGTCGGATCGGCCACTCGGGCCGATCCCGGCCGCCCGCTCCCGCCCGCGTGGCCGCCACGTGGGCGCCGCGTGGCTGCCGCGTCGGCGCCACGTGTGCGCCACGTGGGCGCAGCCGCCGCCGCCGCGGCTGACGTCAGCCCTAGCTGCTGACGTCAGCCCTAGCCGCTGACGTCAGCAGTGACGCAGCCCTAAGGGTTTATTGCGCAATAATTAATTAAGGATTTTTCTGTTTTAGTAAAAACACAGATAACTTCAAAAATTCATAACTAATTCATCCGGACTCCGTTTTAGTCCGTTCAAGTCTCAGAAAATTCATAAAAATGCAGAGAATCCATTAAAAATAGTTTTGTTCTTTGTTTCAGTAGACTTATAGCATGTATTGTTGTTTGCTTTGTTTGTCGTATAGATTCCGGTAATTCCGATTCTCCGGTTTACTTCGAAGTCGTTGCCGAAGTCGACCCAGCGCAAGAGCAAGGCAAGTCATACTTATTCATTTGATCATGTTGTACCTAAATTGCGAAACAGTCTTATTTTTCTCTAAATACTGCATTGTTTTATAATGTCATCTATGGGATAGTTTACCTTTGTACTCAGCCTTATATTGCAATTACCTTATTCCTTTGATAGCTTGGGAAATAATTTGAGTAGTTGCTACAATAGAACTTGCTTAGCCCTGCTTAGAAACATTAGCTCACAATTGGGATATTTAAAGCTTCATTAATACTTAATGATGGTTATTTCATGTTGGCTCGCGATGGTTAATCGTGGGTGATTTAATTTGTTTCAACTAAAATATTGATTAATGGTGGGTTGTGAGCACATGGTTTTGATGGTCGTGCTCATGACGATTAAGGACCGGTTCGCGGGAAACCCTGGAAGAAGAACCGTGCGTACCACAAGCCAGCGTGGGCAACGGCTGGACTTGAAGTGTAGCTTTCCTCTAGCCGACGTACATTGGTTAGGGTGAGCGTGATGGAGTTTGGATGGGCCCGGCGACGGTCTATGCGGCTCCGGATTCACCAAGGCTCGAGGGGGGGCTGCCCACTGCCTTTTGAGGAGTGGGGGCGAAACCCGAGGTGGTACGATTGGTTAGAGGGGGTTATGCGAAGGGTCCTGTCACAGCTCCTTTTCCGGTATACCGTGGTGGTATGTCGGCGCACAGTAATGTGTTGTAGGACTGTGTCTTGTGGGTACAGATGTACACCTCTGATCAGAGTAAAACTATTCGAATAGCCGTGCCCGCGGTTATGGGCGATCAACCAGATTCACCGTGATTAGTTGAACTCTTAAATAATTTGACTTAATGGAAATGGTTTAGTTCAGGTGGATGGTTGGGCCTGTCGCAACGTGGTGTAGCGTTGGACAGTGATGGTTTAATTATGACTAATTAATTCAACTGTTTTACTGTTTTCAACTATTGTTTTTAAATGCGTATTTTATGCAAAATAACCATTGCAGCTCTCCTTTGTTATTACTTGCATCATTATTTTCCTTTCCGGTATGACTTGTTGAGTACAGTGGGTAGTACTCAGTCTTGCTTTATTTTTCCCCACACCAGAGTTGGAGGTTGTTTCAGAGGAAGACTTTTCAGAAGAGTAGGCTTGTTGCTACCGTCGAGGAATGCCTGTGGATTGGAGTCGCTACGTTGCGAGTGTTTAGTTTATTAGATTAGTTGTTTCCTTTTTCCGCTGCAGTTTTGTAAGAGATTTTTATTGTTTTGTAAGACGTGGATCTGTATGGCAACTTTGTCATTTGTGTACCCTGGCTGGTCCTGGACAGGGATTTTAATACACAATTTGCTTTGGAAATTCTGGTAGTGAATTTCTGGGCGTGACAAGTTGGTATCAGAGCCGACCTTGACCGTAGGACAAGCCAACTGGAAACCTTAAGAGCCCTCTAAAACTTTTCATGTGCATTTTCCCTTAAATTTTAAATTGCTTTGGGAAAAATTTGGGAACTATGGTCTTTGGGTTTTTTTTTTTTTGAAAAAAAAGGGGTTCCTTGCATCAAAATTTTCTTTTTGAGCATATGTTGAGTCCCGTTCCTTTGCCCTCTGTAGATGGCAGGTCATCCCCCGACGCACCGTGGTCAGAATATGGAAGGCTTCGTGGCAGAGCTTGCCCGTATGACTTTGGTTGTAGGGTACCTTGAAGCACCGGAGTACACCACGATCGAGCCTCTCAGTGGCGAGTTCCCGTTCCGAGTCCGTTTGGAAGTACATGGCTTCGTGGGCACCAGTCTTCCCAATATGGTGGTCACCGCTTCAGGAGGATCTGACGAGCACGCCTATCAGGAGGCGGCTTACGTGATGATGGCCAGGATGCGAGAACTACACGACTACGCTCTCCACAGCTCGGCGTACCGTTATCATCCTCGTCGCGGTAGCTCTTCCACCAGCAGCACCTACCGATCTGCAGCGGAGGAGAACGACACTACCTTCGGACGGATGGTCATAGTGATGAAGGGTCTGGACAAGATGCACGCCGATCTCCACCAGGCATCCAAGGCTCTTAATGACCAGAAGTTGATCAAGATTGCCCGCTTGGAGGATGAAGTCGCGCGACTCAAGGCCGATAATGCTAGGTTGCGAGGACGCCCAGCGCCAGGAGGACTCAGGATTCGCACCATGCCAAGGAAGAGGACCACCGCTCCTGTACGTATCCAGCTTGCGCCAAGGAATTCACCACCCGCTCCAACGCCAGTTCCGCCGCCGCCACCAGGGTTCGCCATCACCTTCGCCTCAACGTCTGCGTACCAGGGCCCAGCTAGTGGTAACAGAGGTTGGTTGCATGCCACACCCAGTGGTAGCAACGGCAGTGGTTCAAGTTCAGAGCCAACAAGTGGAGACACTGCCATGGCGGATTCCGGAAACCGTTCTGAGCATTAGGCTCGTTACCCTTAGTTTTCCATTTTCTTAGTTTGATTGCTTGTTAGTTGCTGTGTGTTAGGTTGTTGCTCTGGGGTTTAGCCGATGGTCGATACCATGTGCCTATGGTATGGCGATCTTATTAAGGATTTTTGCGTGCTGTTTTGGAGTGTTTTAAGATTAGATCAGAACAATTACAGTTAAATCAATAATATATTAAAGCTTTGTTCTGAGCAATCTGTTTTCTTTCTTGTCCATTTCTTTCTGCTGGTTTTTCTCCTTCAGATGGTCAACACCAGGACAAGTGGTAACAACAACGGACAAGAGGGATCCCAGACTAATGGAACAAACACCAACGCTCCTCCCCCACCACCGGATAATCCCACTCTTGCTTAAGTGCTTGCTAGCCAGACGCAGATGATGGCAGCAATGATGCAGCAAATGCAGCAGCAGCATCAACAAATGCAACAACAGATGTTGCAACAGATGCAACAACAAGCTCAACAGCAGCAGCAGCAGGCCCAACAAAATCAACCACCACCCCAATCCAAGTTGCCAGAGTTTCTTCGTGTCCGACCGCCGGTTTTCTCAAGTACTACCAATCCCATGGAAGCGAATGATTGGCTTCATGTTATTGAGAAGAAGCTTAATCTACTCCAGTGCAATGATCAAGAGAAGGTCGCTTTCGCTACCCATCAATTGCAGGGTCCCGCTTCGGCTTGGTGGGATAACTATCTGGTTACCCGTCCACCCGGAACGGAGGTCACTTGGACGAAGTTCTGCCGCAGTTTCAGGAAAGCCCAAATTCCTGACGGCATAATAGCCCAGAAGAAGAGAGAGTTTAGGGCGCTCCACCAAGGTAATAGGACGGTGACGGAATACCTCCATGAGTTCAACCGTCTCGCACGTTACGCTCCGGAGGATGTGCGCACTGATGCGGAAAGGCAGGAAAAGTTTCTTTCCGGCCTGGATGATGAATTGGCCAACCAGCTAATCTCAGGGGATTATGCTGATTTCGAGAAGTTGGTTGATAAGGCGATCCGTCAAGAGGATCAACGCAACAAGATGGATTGGAAGAGGAAGGCAGTCCAGTTCAGGACGCACCAGGGCAGCAACCAGAAGCCCCATTTCACTCCGGGACAGCAGGGAGGACCTTCCACCTTGATTGTTCGTCAACATCGACCTTACCAGCCTGGTAATTTCAACAACAACAATTCCGGCAACCGCAACAACAACGGGGGACAGCCCAACCGCAACCCGGTTCCGCGCCCGCCAACGGCCGCAGCTCAGCCAGCTCCATCGACTCAACCCAGGAAGGAGTCCGGCGGAAAATCATTTGTCTGCTTCAACTGCAATGAGCTCGGACACTTCGCCGACAAGTGCCCGAAGCTAAGACGTGCTGGGCCTAGGATCCATCAGGCTCGTGTCAACCATGCGTCGGCAGAAGAGGCGCTAGCAGCACCAGATGTTGTACTGGGTATGTTTTCTGTCAACTCAGTCCCAGCTACAGTTTTATTTGATTCTGGTGCAACGCATTCCTTTATTTCCAAGAATTTTGTGGGGAAGCATGGTCTAAGAAAACAGGAACTTAAGATACCAATGCGGGTCTACACCCCGGGAAGTAGTTCCACCTCTGTCAGTTATAGTCCCTCTGTGGAAATAGAAATCCAGGGTTCTAGATTTCTAGCTAATCTTATCCTTCTTGAGTCGAAGGACCTAGATGTCATTCTTGGGATGGATTGGTTACCAGAGCACAAGGGAGTTATCGATTGCGCTAGTCGCACTATCACTCTGGTTAATGAGAAAGGAGAAGTCGAGAAATTCCAGTCGCCGACACCCCAGAAGCAGAGAGTGTGCTTGAACCAAGTAGATGGGATGAAACAGATCGCAGAAGAAGGGAAAGATATTAAGAAGTTGGAGGATATTCCTATTGTCAGAGAGTACCCTGAAGTCTTTCCCGATGACATAACCACAATGCCACCAAAGAGAGAAATTGAATTTCGGATTGATTTAGTACCGAGAGCTGCCCCGATACACAAGAGACCCTATAGGATGGGAGCCAATGAACTGGCGGAAGTCAAGAAGCAAGTTGATGAGCAGTTGCAGAAAGGATATATTCGCCCGAGTACGTCACCTTGGAGTGCTCCGGTGATCTTTGTGGAGAAGAAAGATAAGACCAAGAGGATGTGCGTCGACTATCGCGCCCTCAATGAGGTGACCGTCAAGAACAAATACCCGTTACCTCGGATTGATGATTTGTTTGATCAGCTAAAGGGAGCAACATGGTTCTCCAAGATAGACCTGCGATCAGGCTACCACCAATTGAGGATTAGAGAAGAGGACATTCCGAAGACGGCATTCACTACTCGGTATGGGTTGTTTGAGTGCACAGTCATGTCTTTTGGACTTACCAATGCACCGGCCTTTTTCATGAACTTGATGAATAAGGTGTTCATGGAATTTCTGGATGAGTTCGTCGTGGTTTTTATCGATGATATACTTGTTTACTCTAAGTCCAAGGAGGAGCATGAGCAACATCTTCGCCTCGTACTTGAGAAATTAAAGGAACACCAGTTGTATGCCAAGTTTAGCAAGTGCGACTTTTGGCTCGAGGAGGTACAGTTCCTAGGCCACATCATCACAGCTCAAGGAGTGGCAGTAGACCCGTCGAATGTGGAGTCGGTTACCAAGTGGAAGCCTCCGCGCACGGTTTCGCAGATTAGGAGTTTTCTTGGACTTGCGGGTTACTACCATCGGTTCATAGAGAATTTCTCCAAGATTGCCAAGCCAATGACACAATTACTGAAAAAGGATGAGAAGTTCAAGTGGTCCGTAGAATGCAACAAAAGTTTTGAAGAAGTTAAGAAGAAGTTGGTAACGGCACCGGTCTTAATTCTGCCAGATCAGACTAAAGTTTTTCAGGTTTATTGCGATGCGTCTCGCCAAGGGCTAGGATGTGTATTGATGCAAGAAGGCAGAGTGGTTGCATACGCTTCTCGTCAACTGCGCCCACATGAGAATAATTACCCCACTCATGATCTGGAATTAGCAGCAGTGGTGCATGCCCTAAAGATCTAGAGACATTACCTTATTGGGAACCGTTGTGAGGTGTATACGGATCACAAGAGTTTGAAGTATATCTTCACCCAACCGGACTTAAATCTCCGCCAGCGAAGATGGTTGGAATTGATTAAAGACTATGATCTGGGAATCCACTACCATCCCGGTAAAGCTAATGTAGTGGCAGATGCTTTAAGCCGGAAGAGCTACTGCAGTTCCCCCAGTATGGAAGAGATGAGCAGCCAGTTGCAGCGAGACTTCGAACGGTTGAACCTCGTTATTGTTGAACATGGGTTCGCGTCCGCTCTAGAAGCACGACCAACGCTCGTGGAGCAGGTCCGAGCAGCTCAAGCTAAAGATCCGGAGATAGCAGAGCTCAAGAAAAACATGAGGGTTGGAAAGGCCCGAGATTTCTCCGAAGATGAGCATGGCACGATATGGATGGGAGAAAGACTGTGCGTCCCGGAAGACAAAGAGTTAAAGGAGTTAATACTCACGGAAGCCCATCAAACTCAGTATTCAATTCATCCTGGCAGTACCAAGATGTACCAAGACCTTAAAGAGAAGTTCTGGTGGGTTAGCATGAGAAGAGAAATAGCTGAATTCGTCGCACTCTGTGACGTGTGCCAGCGAGTCAAGGCAGAGCATCAAAGGCCTGCAGGACTGTTACAGCCTCTCCAAATTCCGGAATGGAAATGGGAAGAAATTGGAATGGATTTCATCACAGGTTTGCCAAGAACGTCGTCTGGACATGATTCTATCTGGGTCATCGTGGATCGACTCACGAAGGTGGCTCATTTCATTCCTGTGCATACTACCTACTCTGGAAAGAAGCTAGCAGAACTCTACCTCGCAAGAATCATGTGTTTACACGGAGTGCCTAAGAAGATCGTATCGGATCGAGGAAGCCAGTTCACCTCAAAGTTCTGGCAGAAATTACAAGAAGAATTGGGAACCCGTTTGAACTTTAGCACGGCTTACCATCCGCAAACTGATGGCCAGACTGAGCGAGTGAACCAGATACTTGAGGATATGCTCAGAGCCTGTGCGCTTGATTTTGGAGGAGCATGGGACAAGAGTTTGCCATATGCCGAGTTCTCCTACAACAACAGTTATCAAGCCAGCTTGCAGATGGCACCATTTGAGGCGTTGTATGGCAGAAAGTGCCGTACCCCGCTCTTTTGGGATCAGACCGGAGAACGACAACTATTTGGGACTGAAGTCTTGAGTGATGCGGAAGAAAAGGTCAGAACCGTCAGAGAAAGGTTGAGAATTGCGCAGTCTCGACAGAAAAGCTATGCCGACAATCGTCGAAGGGAGTTAACTTTCGAAATAGGGGACTTTGTGTACCTTCGTGTCACACCGCTTCGAGGAGTACACCGCTTTCAAACTAAAGGCAAATTGGCACCACGCTTTGTGGGACCATACAAGATCTGCGAGCGTCGAGGAGAAGTCGCTTACCAGCTTGAGCTTCCACCCAACATGGCCGGTATTCACGATGTGTTTCACGTCTCGCAATTGAAGAAATGCTTGAGAGTACCGGAAGAACAGGCCAGTCCCGATCAAATTGAGATTCAAGAGGACTTGACTTATGTGGAGAAGCCGATTCGTATTCTCGAAACCAGCGAGAGGAGGACCAGAAACAAGGTTACCAGGTTCTGCAGAGTTCAGTGGAGCCATCATTCCGAGGAAGAAGCTACATGGGAAAGAGAGGATGAATTGAAGGCTGCCCATCCGCACCTCTTCGCCAGCACCTCCGAATCTCGGGGTCGAGATTCCGTTTAAGGGGGGTAGGTTTGTCACACCCTGAGGTTCTCCCAAATCGTAAAAATTAAATTTAATAATTTATCTGAGAAATTGTTGAATTAAATCTGGAGAAAAACCCAATTAAATAATGCATTAAAGAAGTGGAAATGGCAAGGTGGAATTTTTCTTGAGTTCCCCATGTCAAAATACATTAACAGGATTTTTAGTGGAATTTTCAGAGCCCTAAAAATAATTTTAACTAATTAAAAACCCTCAAGCGCAATAAATAAATCCCTGGGAAATCCTTTTTTCTTTTCTTTTTCCTTTTCTTTTTCTTTTTCCCCTTCCCGGGCCGTCGGCCCTTTTTCCCCTCGGCCCAAGCCGAGCGCCGCTCCCGCGCGCTCCTCTTTTCCCTCCCGGACCGGCCCAGCCGACCCAGGCCTTTTTTCCCCCCCGGCCCAAGGCCGCCGCGCCTCCCCGCGCCTCTCCTCCTTCCCGGGCCGGCCCGAGGCCACGGCCCGAGCCGCCCGGAAGTCCGCCGCGCCTCCCTCGCCCCGCGCCGCTGACGCGTGGGCCCGCCCGCGGCCGACTCCGCCTCCGACACGGCCGGCGCCGCCGCCCGCGCCGCCGCGTTTCGCGGGGAGTCCGCAACCGCCGCCGCCCGTGACCTAGCCGGCCTCCTCCCCTATTTATTTTCCCCCCCGAGGCCGCCGCCCCTCGTTTTCCCCGCGCCGCCGCCGCCCTAACCCTAGCCCGTGCGCCGCCGTCGCCGAAGCCGCGCCGCCGCCGTTTTCCGCCGTCGGTAAGGCCGCCGCCGCCGTCTTTTTTTCGCCTTCCCCTCTCGGCGCCGTCGCCCGCCGTGCGCCTTCGGGCCACCGCCGCGCGCGCCGCCGCTGCCGCGCGCACCCGCCGCTGCCCCCGCCGCCTCCCGTGCGCCGCCGCCGCGAGCCGCCGCCCCGCCGCCGCCCGCGCCGCTCGGCCCCAAACCCTAGCCGCCGCCGCGCGCCTCAGCCGTCGGATCGGCCACTCGGGCCGATCCCGACCGCCCGCTCCCGTCCCGCGTGGCCGCCACGTGGGCGCCGCGTGGCTGCCGCGTCGGCGCCACGTGTGCGCCACGTGGTGCGCAGCCGCCGCCGCGGCTGACGTCAGCCCTAGCCGCTGACGTCAGCGATGACGTCAGCCCTAGCCGCTGACGTCAGCCCTAAGGGTTTATTGCGCAATAATTAATTAAGGATTTTTCTGTTTTAGTAAAAACACAGATAACTTCAAAAATTCATAACTAATTCATCCGGACTCCGTTTTAGTCCGTTCAAGTCTCAGAAAATTCATAAAAATGCAGAGAATCCATTAAAAATAGTTTTGTTCTTTGTTTCAGTAGACTTATAGCATGTATTGTTGTTTGCTTTGTTTGTCGTGTAGATTCCGGTAATTCCGATTCTCCGGTTTACTTCGAAGTCGTTGCCGAAGTCGACCCAGCGCAAGAGCAAGGCAAGTCATACTTATTCATTTGATCATGTTGTACCTAAATTGCGAAACAGTCTTATTTTTCTCTAAATACTGCATTGTTTTATAATGTCATCTATGGGATAGTTTACCTATTGTACTCAGCCTTATATTGCAATTACCTTATTCCTTTGATAGCTTGGGAAATAATTTGAATAGTTGCTACAATAGAACTTGCTTAGCCCTGCTTAGAAACATTAGCTCACAATTGGGTTGTTTAAAGCTTCATTAATACTTAACGATGGTTATTTCATGTTGGCTCGCGATGGTTAATCGTGGGTGATTTAATCTTTGGTTCAACTAAAATATTGACTAATGGTGGGTTGTGAGCACATGGTTTTGATGGTCGTGCTCATGACGATTAAGGACCGGTTCGCGGGAAACCCTGGAAGAAGAACCGTGCGTACCACAAGCTAGCGTGGGCAACGGCTGGACTTGAAGTGTAGCTTTCCTCTAGCCGACGTACATTGGTTAGGGTGAGCGTGATGGAGTTTGGATGGGCCCTGCGACGGTCTATGCGGCTGCCGGATTCACCAAGGCTCGAGGGGGGGCTGCCCACTGCCTTTTGAGGAGTGGGGGCGAAACCCGAGGTGGTACGATTGGTTAGAGGGGGTTATGCGAAGGGTCCTGTCACAGCTCCTTTTCCGGTATACCGTGGTGGTATGTCGGCGCACAGTAATGTGTTGTAGGTCTGTGTCTTGTGGGTACAGATGTACACCTCTGATCAGAGTAAAACTATTCGAATAGCCGTGCCCGCGGTTATGGGCGATCAACCAGATTGACCGTGATTAGTTGAACTCTTAAATAATTTGACTTAATGGAAATGGTTTAGTTCAGGTGGATGGTTGGCCCTGTCGCAACGTGGTGTAGCGTTGGACAGTGATGGTTTAATTATGACTAATTAATTCAACTGTTTTACTGTTTTCAACTATTGTTTTAAATGCGTATTTTATGCAAAATAGCCTTTGCAGCTCTCCTTTGTTATTACTTGCATCATTATTTTCCTTTCCGGTATGACTTGTTGAGTACAGTGGGTAGTACTCAGTCTTGCTTTATTTTTCCCCACACCAGAGTTGGAGTATGTTTCAGAGGAAGACTTTTTAGAAGAGTAGGTTTGTTGCTGCCGTCGAGGTTTGCCTGTGGATTGGAGTCGCTACGTTGCGAGTGTTTAGTTTATTAGATTAGTTGTTTCCTTTTTCCGCTGCAATTTTGTAAGAGATTTTTATTGTTTTGTAAGACGTGGATCTGTATGGCAACTTTGTCATTTGTATACCCTGGCTGGTCCTGGACAGGGATTTTAATACACAATTTGCTTTGGAAATTCTAGTAGTGAATTTCTGGGCGTGACAAATACCACCTAGACACTTCTTCACCGTCAATGCAACTTTATCTATACAAATGATACGATATGCAGATAAATACCAAATTATGCGAAAGACACAAAATGTTCTAAAATGCATGATTTGTGCACAATGGGTAGGTTCTGACCTAAGTTGAATTTAAGTGAAAGAATTCCTATTTTATCTCTTTTTATTTGGGAATTATGAATTTTCTAAGTTTTTGTTAAACTATAGTGTTATTTATTTATATAGTGTTGTGAAACATTTTAAATATAGGATTTTGATCAAATTAACCTTACTGAGGTGAAGAGGATAGTTTCTAAGATTAACACAATTGGTTTCATAATTTTTAGAGCTAGTATGAATTTCCTACAATTTTTAGAAGTTAAATTGTACATATAATGGTTGTTTTACTAAACCAATTATTAATGCTATTTCTGGTACAGAAAGTATAATATTTTATTTTACCGAATTAAAGTTCATACTTTGGTGGTTCTACCGAAATTTAGTGCACTTCATTTAGAGTACAAATGAATTTTCTACAAATTTTACAAGTCTTATGTTAGCTATTTCTTATTTGAAATTTTAGAAATAATTGTTACACAGTAAGTATAGAATTTTATTCTACAACATTAAAGTTCACAATTTTATGAATCTACTGGAGTTGGTTTCATGTGAAAATGAGTTGTATTTGATTTAATATGGATTTTACAAGGTTGAGACAATTTTTCAATTGGAAAGATAAAGGTTTACTCATTTTCTTTTATATTTTCAAATTACAAATCCTTGGGGTCCAAAGGTCAGCCCCTGGCATCATGCAGAAAAGTCCCTAGGGTTTTCAGGAACCAACCCGAGCTCCTAAAGCACGTGTTAATACAATCTCCATTAAGAGTCCCCGAGGATTTCAGTTATTACTAATAAGTCCTGGGTCCACATGCCATCCTAAGGCGTTTTACAAATTGAACCTCGTGAGGTTTAAACTTTTACTAACCGGTTTATTATGCGCTAATGAGGTGGGTCCCACACGTCAGCGGCTCGGTGGCTAGGAGGCGAGGCCGCAGCAGCTCCGGTGAGGTTCTTGCTGTCGGCTAGGGCGAACAGCGACGGATCTCGACGGGCGACCAAAGAGGGAAATGGAGAGGAGTTCTCGACGAAGCCATCGGTGGTCTTCCCGCTAGCTGCGGTGGCCGGAATCGGCGGCGACAATGGCGCAGGCGGCGAGGTCTCTCGGGGTGATGGTGCATATCGAGTCCCGGCCCTATTCCACGCAAATAGATGCATGCATATGACCTTGTGAGGTTCCTATATGCTCACCGAAGGGCGCACACGGGTCGGCGAAACTTGTACGGCGATGGCGATCTGAGAAAAGCTCCGGCGGCGGTGAAAATCAACAGAGCAACGACGGCGATGATTTTCGGTCCTTGATCTGCCAAAGAAAGGAGGGGAATAGCTTAGCAGTCCCACAAGGATAATCCACGAGCAAAGAATTAACCTGGAGCTCACCGAGGAATGAGGAATCGGCGGTGAAACCCGGCAGTCGGAATTGGGGAAGAAAGAGTCGATCTCCGGATTCACAACGGTACGGTTCAATTCCTTCGGTCGGCACCCTCCGAAGACCTAGGCGAGGACAGGGGCGCGGCGGCTTGGCTTGGCTCGGTCGGGGTCGGCCAAGCGGCAGTGTTGTCTTGGCGGCGGCACTCTGGCGTTCCCGTGAGCGCGGCGGTGTTCCGGCGTCGCCACTGCATGACAAGAGATGAGATCAGTGGAGATGGGGTCAGTGCACTGAGTAGGTGATAGAACGCGAGAAGAGGAGGGATGACTGTGGCTCAACGGCGGTGGCGGATGTCGTTGTTCCCGCGGCCGACGATGGAGAAGAAGAGAAATCCAAGCTCCGGTGCTCTCCCTCTCATTTGGATCGACACTGGGGGAGAATAGGAGGCTAGGCGGCGCGACTGGAAGAGATTAAGGGTGAGCTCGGCGGTGGACATGACGACGGCCACGCGTCGAGCACCCGGCGGCGTCGACCTCCCGCTCTCTCTCTCTGTGATTGCATAAGCGGTGGGGTAATTTACACCGAGGTGGAGGCTAGTCATGTGACTGCCAGGTGGGTCCAGGCGAGGTGCTGAATAAGCTAGAGTGAGAGGAGAGGGTATAAGTTCTGGTGAACACTGTGTATATACATTTTCAGGGTTTTCACTCTTTTTCCTTTCTCCCATCTTTGTAACTCCACCATTTAATTTCTGTGCAAGATAAATTAGTGTGGATTTTCCTGGAGATAGACAAAAATACATAGTTTCCATTTTCTTTGGTTCCATACAAAAATTCTCAATATTTTATTCTCAGGAAAATAATCAAATTCAGTCTGGCCAAAATTAGTTTGAATTTTTAGGAGGTTAAGACTTATAAAATAAATTCTGGACAAATTATATTAATTCATGATAAATATATTAGTATTTGAATAAATTATATCCCCTGTATACTTTCATGTGATAAAATGCACATATGGGTTGTGTATTCGTTTTGCCGATTAGGGTTTGAAAATATCATATAGTTTGACTGTTTTGACCTAATTGTTTGAGGTATCAAATGAACATATTAAATTGTACCAAAATTCCAGTGAGTTATATGTATTGAATAGTACTCACATGAATTTCCCCATGATTTTATATTGCACCATTTATTCTTAAATATTCGGTGAGCTTAACAAGCTTTAAGTGTTCCTATTATAAGTGTATATGAAAATGATTAGAAAATCATATTCTTAATTTACCATTATCTAGAAATGACATGTTTAGACCTTACTTCCTGTTCACCATGCCTAACTCACAAAATACCTAAGTATGGGTATACTTAGGGTGACGACTAGGGTAGGGCTTTTATTATGAATTAATCGTGCATGTATATTTGGATTCATGATACCTAGTATGTCATGTATCCAAGATCCAAAAACACTTAAAAAGACTCAAATTACACAACACATCTTGTGTTTATACAAACATGAAATTATTTTACATGTCGAATCATCTTGAAAGTAAAGAAAAATTCTAAGTCGTTTATAACTATGTATATAATCACTGGCGAGTTTAACCTCACCTAGATCTTAAACTTGAAAAAAATTGTGGTCAACGTCTTGAAAACATATTTTTATTATTTAAGTGTAATTAAAATTCGAAATTTGAATTTTTGGTATGTTACACCGTTCGAAATAGAAGTAGCACAAATGGCCTCCGAGCGACCCGAGAATGACCCTGATTATATTCCTATCGAGCAAGCAGTAAGTTCAGCTTTCCAACCATTGTACTGTTGTTAACGTTCCCATTCACCGCCGTCTAAAGGCTTACTCGTGCAGATGGCTACTCGGCGTCGGTCGAAACGGAAGGCTGACCAGATTACAGCAAGGGCTCAAGCAGAGGCCGACGTAGCCACATCAGAGCCAGATCCAACGGACACATCAGCAAGTGGAGGAGGACGTGGAAAGAAACGACGTGGTGAGAGGAGCAGGAACCAACTGCCGAAGGAGACCTACTACATTGCTGCTCTAAACGAAGATGGGAAGCCCGTCGAGCCGAAACACGTGATGGCCAAGTTTAGCAGCGCATGAGGGATAATGGCAAGACTTCATGGCCCTCTAAACGTGGATGAGTGAAAGGACGTTAACCAGCACATCAAAAATTTAATGTGGGAAGAGCTGCAAAAGTACCTTGTTTATCCTCCTGGATCAGAGGTCATTGGGAGCAAATTTGCGTTGAGTACAATGGCTCATCGGTGGCGCCAGTGGAAGTCTGATATGAACACTAATTATGTTCAGAAGAACAAGTTTCCATTTGAAAAATACGACAATATCCCGCCAGTTGAATGGGACAAGTTCGTGGCCAAGATGACAACACCGGAAGCTCTAGCAAGGAGGAAGAAGATGTCAGAGCTAGCGAAGAAAAATAAATATCCACACCGATTGGGGTCTAGTGGATACGACGGTCACGTGGACCAATGGCGAGCTACGGAGGAAAAGTTTGCAGCTCAAGGGAAGCCGTTGTTGGTCCAGCCCCTAAATCCGCGCAGTGGCAACTGGGTATGGGCACGAAGTACGGGGCAAGTGACGGATGAGGGTGAGATGCTTTTCGAGTCTCCTGATATCGAGCATGTGACCACGTCTCTCCAACAGATCGCCGAGAAGGAGAAGTCAGGGGAGTTCGTCGCCAGAAGGGAGCATGATGAACTCACTGCTGCTTTGAGGACCGCCGAACACTCCGGGAGGATAAGAGGAAAATCTGCAAGGACGAGTTGGAAGGTAGGGTTTCCAACGGAAATGAAAAGTTACAAGAAGCGGGACGCCTACAAGGCGAAGTTGCGCGAAGAAGTCACCGAACAAGTAACCCAACAAGTCACCCAACAGTTCTACAGGCTAGCCGCACAACATCCCCAAGCCTTTCCGGGCTTAGTTCCCCAAGCCGAGCAGACAGTGCAGATCCCGAGCAGTGTCGGGTCCGTAGAAACAACACCCTACCCGGTCGATCTTATTACCGGGCCAACACCGTGCACCCTTGTCGTTCCGATAGGCAGAGCCGGAAAAACGAAGGAGGTTGGGTCCGGACTAGCGATACCAGGGAGACTGTTTCATAATATCCCAATTCCGGAAGACTACACAAGGGTGCAAGTGGGCAGGGTTAATGCCGATCAAATGTCGTTGGAGCTAGACATTCCAACACCAGAGGGGATAGAACTACTCGGAGATGCGGTGAACTAGTTCATCCTTTGGCATCGTCGAGACATCATCCTCACGGGACAGGGAATGCTGACGACTCCAGCTCCATCGGTGTCACAAACGGCTGCCCCTCCAGCACCGCCATCCCCACCGAATTCCCCAACCCCACCAGGATCTCCTATCTCACTGAGATCTCCGATCCCAGCAAGATCGCCGTCTCCAAAAAGAGTACCTTCTCCACCTGCAGAGCCTGCGGCAGCAGAATCCCCAGATCCGCTACCTCGGCAGCCGTCTCCTGCACATCAGTCGCCTTCTACTCCACAATCTGCTCTCGTGCAACCTGTGGCACCTTCAAGGGAAGATGCATCTATCCAGAAGCCAATTACTTCGCAAGCCCGCAAGCTCATACCACAAATGGTTTCTATGTACAAACCGAAGGAAATGGCAGAGTATGAGGCGAGGATAGTTTTCAAGTCATTCAGGGGATAGGGTCCGCCAAAGCCAAGCTCACCTGAACCGCAAACGGAAGCACAGAAAAGCGTACTAGGTCATGCAGACAAGATGCAATCTTGGGATTCTATAGAAGTGCCAAAGGGGTACGAATATGGCAAGCCGTTCTTGCCGTACCACGTCATGTTCGAACTCCCCTGGCCAATGAGGTTGCTGCATGACTGGTATCTAAGAGCAAGTGAGAAGGGTCTCAGGATGATTAGTGTCAAGGTCCCGGATAACACTTTCGTCGAGGGACCCAACGGAAACTTCATCATCACTTTCAATGACCTACATGCCTTCTTTAAGATGGAAAAAATGGATATCAATCTCGTCGGCGCGTGGTGCCTGTAAGTTTTTGCTCTTCTTTGTTGTTAGCGAATGTGTCCCAACAAATTATAAGTCACTTAACTTGCATAATTCCTTAGGTCACAATTGGTAGACGCCCAAAGAATGGGGGCCTCCGTAGGCTACGCCAACCCGACGAGGGTTTGCATGACGGCCCACACTGTGAGGCTAAATCTCGATGGTTCGCAACTAAAGGACAAGACGCCGGAGGAAAGACAAGCATATGTCGACAGGTTGCACAAGAATAAGAGGGTCGAGGTGGCAACTTACTTGGGACAAGCTATGCTCACGCACGCGGACAAAAGAGTCTTGATGGTCCCATACCACCTAACGTAAGCAATGTTCCCTTTGTTCCGTTCATATAATGTCATAGCACATCAAATTATCTACCAGATGTCTTATGTAATTCAAAAACCGTGTTTGCAGCGATCACTACATACTATTCCTCGTATATCCAAGGGACCACTTGGTCGTAGTTCTTGATCCTGCCCACTACGATGAGCAGAAGTTCATGGAGTTCCTTGTCTTGCTGAATTTGTAAGTTTCAATCACACCTCCTGCATACCATACTGCTTAGATGTAATTGTAAAGTTGGCTCAAACAAATATTTTATCTTTGTAGAGGACACGACTATTACAGAAGACATGGCGGGTTCGTAAAGGATCAAAAGAGAACAAAGCTTCTCGTAAAGGCACGCTGGCCGGTATGTGATCATATATTCGCTAACTTAATGATGCGATTGTTAGTTTTTAATACTGACGTGTGCACTTTTCTTACGCAGTGTTACAAGCAACCCTCGGCACTAGCATATGCGGATATTACGTGTGCAAGATGCTCAGAGTCTGCAGGAGATAAAGAACTGAGTTTACAGATGTAAGTCATCGTGCTCCTTATATATACGAACTAGTTCGTTTAAGTTGATTTTAACACATATCATTTTTCTTCTATTTTCAATAGCTCCCGAGCATTCCGTCCACCGCAAACCGGTTCGACAAAAAAACGCTTCTTAACTTGTGCGCGGATTTGTGCCGGTTCATTCGTCGCGACATCTGCAACCATCTAGGAGAGTTCTATGACCCTGAGAGCGAACTTGCTTGCGATGACAAATTCAAACGCCTAAGGGAATGGGAGAGAGAACATGCAGTGTAAAAAAAATATTTATTTGTGAGGGAGACAGAAATTGTAATATTTAATTTGTTACACTACTTTAATGGATATATGCAATTTAATTATATATATCGATGTTTTATATGGTTTAACTTGTGATATTTTTATTATAAAATTCAATCGTGTTTGTAATTGATCGTGAATAACTGCGACTAGATTTGGTACTGTACCATTGATAAACACAACGAAAAAAAATATAAATCCGTACGAGATCTATCCAAACGGCTAGTATATATGTTTTAGGGCGTCTGCAATAATAATCTTCCCGTGCGGTCGGTCTAACTGGACCGCACGGAATAATCGATTATCCCGTGCGGTCGGCTTAAGACGACCGCACGGGATAATCTATTATCCCGTGCGGTCCTTTTAACACGACCGCATGGAAAGATGGATTTTTCCGTGCGGTTGGGCCGTCCGCACACGAAAATATTTATTTTCCCATACCTTGGGTGCAGACAACCAATACCTCCGCACGCAAAAACGTGTTTCGACCGCACGGAGAAATAGAATTGTAGTAGTGAAAGAAGCATTTTTAGTCTCATCTACCTATAGAGAAGTATGGCTGTCCTGTTTTGACATTGGAGTTTCTTAGAACACAATTTTTAGCAGTCAAAAATCGAAATTGAGTAACGACGAAAACATCCAAAATGAATTATTAAATTATGCTCTAAAATTCTAAAACTAGCCATGCCTTATAAGCACAAACAAGCATACACGATGACACTGGTATGACTCACCTAAACTTGAAACCGTGGACTAATAGCATTGCAAGCCATATCTTTTAAACCTCCATTCAAATATAGAAAAAAGCTTAGAAGCCAATTAATTCTACTGACCTGGCCACTTCATTTGATAGAGAAATTTATAACCTTTTACCCTTCATATTTCCTTAAAAACTAAAAAGAAATCATGCAAGCTTTGTGTGTCTAGTGATGTGAGTGTGCATGTGTGTTGGGTCTCCGAATTGTATTTTTACCATTCAAATTCTATCTAAAAAATATATATTGTGTTGAGGTTGGGATCCAACCTAAAAGAAAGTTTGAAAATGGTAATTAAATGGGCTTATGGCTTCAACCTTCTTTTTAATCAAGTGTAAGTATAAAATGTGTGCATGTAGTGTGGTCATTATGATAAATTGTATTTGTTGCTAATCTGTCTTTAATTCTATATAAATGTAATTATTCTGGGATGGAGGTAGTAAAAAAGGAGCAAATTTCAACAAACCCCATCTTTTATGGTCAAAGTTACATAAAACCTCAGGTAGTATGACCCGTGGCACATAACCTCAGCTATCGTGGTTCTGAAATTTTATAAAGTCCCATCCTTATACATATTTAGGAAATATTTATTTAAATTTTCAAAACATAGAATGCATATGAAACTTTTAGTTGTTGATTAATTGATTGAGGTTGTCAGTTTAAGTCTTCACTACTTTGAAAAATATTATTTCAGATATGCTAAAATTAATTAAAATTTGAATAAAGATGAGGTTTTATGAAACATTTAAATCATAAAACCCATGGTTATATGCCCACAAATTATAATACTTATAGTTTTCTAAAACTTTGACCATAAAACATGGATTTTTTAATAAAATTTATTTACTCTTAAAAAAGTCCTTCAACTGTGTTTTGAAAAATGAAAAAAAACCCTGAGAAAATCACTCCAGTTCAGACTAGACTAGCGATAAACGTGCTCCCACCGGACCAGGCTATGACTACCACTTTCCCCCATCCGCGACGCGAAACACGAGCGCGTTGAAACCGGCGGCGCCATGGCGGCCATGTCGTCGGCGGCGGACGGCCTCCTCGCGATGGCGGAGGAGGCGGAGCGGCGGCGTGACCTCGGTGCCGCCGCGCGGTGCCTGGAGGCGGCGCTGGCCCCGCCTGCCGTGGCGTCGTCGGCGCCGCTCCTCCCGCTCGCGGAGGCCCGGGCGCGGCTGCGTCTCGCGGGCCTGCTGCTGCGTTCCCGGTCGAGGGGGCTCGCCGCCGCCAAGTCCCACCTTGAGCGCGCCCTGCTGCTCCTCTCCCCGCTCCCCTCGGCTCCGCCGCGGCTCAAGCTCCTCGCCCACTCCCTCCTCGCCACGGCCTACGGCGTCCTCGGCGCCGTCCCCTCGCAGAAGAACGTGCTCCGCCGCGGGCTGGGGCTCCTCGCCTCCGCCTCCGCGTCGGGCCTCCTCGCCCGCGCCCCGGCCCTCCTCTGGACCTGCAACTTCCAGACGCAGCTCGCCTCCGCGCTCGCCGTAGATGGGGACGCCGCATCCGCGCTCTCCACGCTGTCCGCCGGCGCCTCCGCCGCCGCGGAGCTCGGAAGCCCCCAGCTCGAGCTCTTCTTCGCCGCCACCGGCCTCCACGTCCATCTCCTCTGCTGGGAGGACAACGCCGCCGTTGAGGCCGCCGTCACGCGCGCCTCCCACCTCTGGAAAGCACTCCCCGCCGACCAGGTAGCCTCAGATTAGGGTTTTCTAAATCCTAGAAATAGTACTTCCTTCATTCCATATTATAAGTCGCTTAAGTCAAACTTCTTTTAAATTTGGCCAAATTTATAGAATAACAGAAAAACATAGCAACATTTAGAACACCAAATTAGTTTTATCAAATCTAATATTGAATATATTTTGATAGTATGATTGTTTGGGTCGAAAATGTTGGTATGTTTTCCTATAAATTTTGTCAAACTTAAATAAGTTTAACTTAGAAAAATAATCAAAGCGACTTATAATATGTAGCGGAAGGAGTAGCTGCTAAGATTGTCATAATCTGTGTGGAGACTCTAATTGTAATATATCTTTTTTTTAAAAAAAATTGAATTAGCCTTTTGTTGATTTGGGTGCAGAAGGAGCAGTGGACTGGGCTGTTCTTCTACACAGAGCTGCTTCAGACCTTCTACCTGTTGAGGACATGTGACTACAAGGCTGCCTCGCAGCATGTGGAGCGGCTGGACACTGCCGCGAAGGACGAGATGCAGAAAGGCCAGCGGGTTCAGGAGCTTGCTACTGAGCTCGGGACGGTGGAGAGAACGCTAGCGCAACCAGGGTTGAAGGAGAGGGAGAGGTCGGCCCTAACGCACAAGCAGAGGCAGCTCAAGTATCAGCTGCAAACGTTGTGTGGCTATGACAAACTGAATGATGTGTTGGAATATGGGGATAAGTTGCTGTTGGCATCGCCGCCGATGCATGGGGAGTGGCTCCCACGGGCTGCAGTGTTTGTGCTGGTGGATCTCATGGTTGTCATGGTGAGCCGGCCGAAAGGAATATTTAAGGAGTGTGGAAAGAGAATTCATTCAGGACTGGAGCTCATTCGTGGTATGTGCTGTTGAATATCAACTTATTTGAATTATTGCTGTAAAAATGGGAGACTTCTTGCTAACTAGGCATCTCTACACATGTCTAATTTACAACCATGGGCACGAGATAGTAGCTGTTTCCTTGTTGTGCAGTTTAGGCAGCTCTCAACTTGATCCAACCATTTCATTGTCGATTCTCCTGTATCCACGACATCCAAATGACTTGATGCTGCAGTATTTGTTCAACAATAGGAGATTGATTATGTAGATAAGTAGAGAAAATTCACCCAACAAATAGTATGATTTATTGCTCCAATGATTGGAAATGGTTATTTTTTGCGTATAAAAGGCTTATCTGTTTCAGAATACATGTGTCAACATCTTCTCATGTGTCTACAATACAATTGTGTGATGAGATAAATATTGGCTTTGGCATATGCTCAGATACCCTTGCAAGGTGTTTGTATTGTTGACCAGGTTGTTGATTGAGCATTTGAACTTAGAATCAGTTATCATGATTTGGTAAGACCTACAACCAATTCAAGAAGGATGATATGCCTATGGCAAGCTCATGTAGCAGAACACCACATTGTCAGTTATCAATTTTTAGCAAACCCCATCAATGTGTCCGTGTCACTGTCCTTACCATGTTGCTTGGTCGATTTGTTACAAATGATGTAGAATTAGATGAAAGAGATGAGGACGATGACAGATGGAAATTTAATCTTTAATTAAATTTATCATTTAACTTTGTTTGATTCCTTTTGGGGCACCTAACGAGGAGGTACTGACCTACTCTACATCATTTTAGTTTCATTAAGTAGGTCTCCCATTCAAAAGTGAAATTTGGATTTATTACATGCCAATCATATCCACGTCGCAACACCTTGAGAAAATGTAGCTGGCATGGTCTTATCTTCTGCAAGTGGTCAGCTGAATAGTCATCATCATAACCTTCACATACCAGATTCACTCATCGCATACCTATCGCAAGGAAATTTGGAAGGAAAATTCTTCTAACATGACGTAGGTTGATGCCTTCATAGGTTAACGATTGCCTAAACACGCTCTTGCACCATGCATTGTTTCTTCCTTTAAATTCTCTAGAAACTTGTATATATGTGGAAATTAGTGATATACTGATATTCACATTATTTTCAACAGGGGAACTCTCAAAGCTTGGGATTGTGGATGGTGTGACAGGTGAGAAAATGGATTTCATTTTATTATTGTATGGGGACTTTTTACCATTTGTATGGTTACATATGTATTTCTATATTGAAAGCTCACTTATGTTTTCTCTGATTGGTTTTGTACTTCTGGTTTATTCCTTGCTGTACAGAAAAGTTTATCTATGTCTTGAGGTCATAAATCATGCTTCCATATGCCTTATCTGATTATTTTATTAACTAGACTATGCTACCAAGTGTTTTGAGTAAAAACGTGTGTATGATGTATAGTTATTGCCTAGTACTTCCTACTGGTTTAACTTTATCTGGCAATAGCATCCTATGGATGCCTTTAAATGGCCTTCATTTGTGACACTTGGTGACCTATAGGGGCAATGGGGTGTAATTGCTAAAACTACACAAGGCAACATCAATTTCTGCCAGTTAAAAATTGTGCCTACTGTATGCATCATAATATTATTCAAATATACCTGTACTTTAAAGAGAACCCATGTAAAACATTCTGTTTGCCACTGTATTGAACTTCTAGAAACAACCTTAGCTTCAGTTTAAATCATTGCTTGTGTTCATGCATGATATACCCTGTAGATTGTCTCGGTTGTAGTGAAATTAATTTCGTGTTGATTCTCAACGCATTTCGTGGTCACTACATATGGTCGAATCTCATGTTCATTAAATGCCTTTAGTCATTTTCTTGTCCACTTTCCATAACACGTTTCAGTGAGCTACTATAGGTCCATTTGGTTGAATCTTGTGGTTTGGCCCATTTATTTTAAATTGACCTGAAAAAGGTGGGATGGGGGGATTGAACCTTGGTTGGCACGGTGGGATTTTGCCTCCGCCTGTTGGCTACCACCCAGCTATCTGGATTTTGTGCTTAGGTAGGAATACTAAATATATTTAAACTGTGTTTGAACAACAGTTTAACCAGCGGTTCACTGATCAGACCATCAGACTGGTGAACCAAGAGTCTAACCGGCTCGATAGAAGCTAACATAGACCGATAAGGATAAAATTGCTATGGTACTGTCTTGTGGCCTTCGTCCTTGACTCCTTTCTGATTGGTATGTAAACACTGATGCAGAGGCAAATTTGGAACACTCAACAATATGGACAGCTGGCCTGTATTTGATGCTTTTACTTCAGTTTTTGGAAAATAAAGTTGCTGTGGAACTCACGAGATCAGAATTCGTTGAAGCCCAAGAGGTAAATGCACAAGCATGTTCATTTTTGACAAGTATCTGTTTTATCTAGTACTATGTACTGTGGACAATATATATATCTCATACTACATTGGCCAGATAAATGCCATATGCATATTACTGAATTTGGTGTAGGCAAATGTGTCTAATTTGATAGATACAGTAATATAATGGTACTATTCCCCAACGAACAACACATGTACGGATCTTCCTTAGATCCTTGTACACTTTATTCACTCAATATACTCTTTTTTTGTAGGCTTTAGCTCAGATGATAAACTGGTTCACTCGTTTCCCAACAATTCTCCAAGGTTGTGAAAGCACAATTGAAATGCTGAGGGGACAATATGCACATTCTGTTGGCTGCTTTGATGAGGCCGCTTTCCATTTCCTTGAAGCAGCAAGGGTATTTATCCCCCTCTGAGTATCACTTAGCTGTTCTTTATCTGTGTGATGATACCTCTCCTATCATGTGCTTTTTAGTTGTATGCTATAAAACCAAAGTATTACTCTGTACTTTGCATCATGTTCTCTCCATCTTTCACGTGACCTAGGGACTAGGGTCAGTTTGTGGTTGCTGCGTCATGTTGTGAAATCTCGTCAGTTAGGAGAATCTTTATTCTAACTCACTTTTTGATCCAAAAATAGAATTAAATAAGTTCTGTTGAAACGCCACTGCAATGCCAAATGGAACCTTAACATGAGGCATGGTCTCATTCATCATCTCTTGTCTGTAATGACAAGATCTATATTTCAATTGATCACCATTTCTGTCATATGGCCTGCTCATGTTCTGTTGCAAGCTAAGCCATCTTATCTTAACTAAAATGCATGGAATGATTTCAGCTGACGGATAGCAGATCAATGCAATCTATGTGCCAAGTATATGCAGCAGTATCCTACATTTGCAAGGGTGACGCAGAATCAACTTCACAGGTGAAGTAGGATTTTATGTCAATCTTTCTTACCTGTCTTCTGCTGCCGAAAAAGACTAATTATTTCTTCACCTTTTTCATTCTTCAGGCACTAGAATTGGTTGGTCCTGCTTATAGAACCATGGACTCATTTGTCGGTGTGAGAGAGAAGACCTGTATAATTTTTGCTTATGGACTTTTACTTATGAGACAGCAGAATCCACAAGAAGCAAGGTAAGAGTTATTATGATAGTAATAACTAGTTCACATGAGTATTATTGTGTAATAGGTTTAGGGCCCACACTGTCACATTGTGTTCACATTGCATCTAATTATGTTCTGAGCACTACTAGCTAGTTTGCTAATAATCCCTTGATATTTTTTGGATGCAGGCTTCGCCTTGCCAGTGGTTTGAGAATAGCACACCAACAGTTGGGTAATATCCAATTGGTTTCTCAGTATTTAACAATATTGGGTACATTAGCACTTCAATTACATGACTGTGGACAGGCCAGAGAGATCTTGAAGTCGTCACTGACATTGGCTAAGACACTTTATGACATCCCAACACAGATTTGGATTTTGTCAGTATTCACAGGTATGCCATAGTTACATGGATTTCTATCAGATTAAATTGAAAATTCTTGTGGTAAAAATTGCATATATAGCTCCATTTGCTTTGTATAGTCTGTTCCAGTTTTTTACATAGGCTGGTTATATCACTTCATATGCATGTCATATTCTGACTGCAAATCAATGTTGGTTGATCCTAACTGATTCTCATGTCAGAGTTATATCGAGAATTGGAAGAAAGGGAAAATGAAATGGAAAACTCTGAGTATGAAAGGAAGAAAGAAGATGATCTGCAAAGAAGGCTTTTGGAAGCCCATTCTAGTCCATTTCACCAGGAGCTGGTATGATACAACCAGAGCTCTTTGAAGTTAAATAGGATAGATACCTGCTTCTTCTTGGCATGTTTGCTTTACATGACTCCATTTCTTTGGTGCTTGTTTCGTAGAACTTAGCATGGTTGGATAGTCTGTTTGGGATATCTTAATATCTTTCTTTATGGTTACATAAGAGCACCCAAACTAGATGTTTCAATCTTTTCCACATCATATTCTGGAATATTGTTTTCTTTTTGTGAAATGTAGCTCCTATATCCTGACCTAAGGCACCCAGCCAAGAAATCATCTATCATAGCTAACTTCTACTATTCTAGAGAGTTTTTGATGCCCTACTTGTGACCATTTATGGACATTCATTATGAGGGGTTTCAATTCGGATGTTCGTGTGGTTACCGATTCTCCATAATGCATATGCAAGCCTAGATTAATGAAGGTCCCTTTCAGGTGGAGAAGACCAGAATCCAAGTTGAGCAGCTGTACAAGTTGTCAAGGGAGCAGCAGGGGATGGCTGGTCCGACAACGGCAAAGGCTGACCTTGACATCCCCGAGTCGGTAGGGCTGTCCGCTCCCCAGCCTTCTTCTGTCAAGAGGCTGATCGAACCCGGCTCGGTGAGGCGCAGTTCCAGGAGGCGGCTGTCCTGACAAAAATCCTGACCAGTTTGGGTGCCTGCCCATCAAAATGGGTGGAATGGAGAAGCAGCATGCTCACATGTCAAACGCTTGGGATATAGCAGCAATGGAAGAGCTGTGACATAGTGTGAGGTTGTAGGTGCTGATTTATTCCATTGATTGTTTATTTGTAGTTAATTAAACATTCAAGATTGCCCTGTAAACGGATTTAAGAGGGAGCAACCGAGCAAAGAACCGAGTTGGTGTCGTTGTATGGGTAGAATCCCAGCTTAGGAAAACAAAATGTAGCTGCAGATTGATTACTGTTAGTGATCATTTGTAGTTAAATAATATAAGATTGTGAACAGGGGAAGAGGGAGGAAAACGATGAGTTGGTTTCATTGTGTGGCAGTTCGAGGAATCAAAACTCAAAAAATAGCTGCGGCCTGAATAGTGAAGTGCTGTTAGTGAAAATTGAGGGCTTATTTGGTTTGGAGGGAGAAACAAAGGATTTAGATTTTTAAGGATTTTTAAGGTTTAATTCTAATGAGTATCATTCGGTCGGTAGGAATGTAAGTATAAACTAAAGAAAAAATTTCTTTCCTACAAGTTGTAGAGAGAACATAGGAGATTTTTCATTCACTCAATCCTCTTAAAAAATTTCTATGAATTAAAGTGCATATGTATTTCTATTTTTTTATTTTTCTATCGCAATGGATTAAAATTTTGTATTCCTTTATTTTTTTCATCTATATGAATTAAAATTTCTTCAAACTGAAATAAGCCCTAAATTCGTGGTGCTTACTTGCTGCCTCGCGTCTTTTTCTGTTGTAGACCCTACTTCATTCAGGCCTTCACTTGTAGGCTTTCTCCGAGAACATAGGAGATTTTTCATTCATTCAAACCTCTTAAAAAATTTCTATGAATTAAAGTGCATATGTTTTTTTATTTTTTTATTTTTTCTATTGCTATGGATTAAAATTTCATATTCCTTTATTTTTTCCATCTCTATGAATTAAAATTTCTTCAAACTGAATAAGCCCTAAATTCGTGGTGCTTACTTGCTGCCTCGCGTCTTCTTCTGTTGTAGACCCTACTTCATTCAGGCTTTCACTTGCAACCTTTTCTAATCACTAATACGGGCTTATGTTATTGATAAAGAAGAGAGAATACACTGACAAGAAATGGTTCACATTGAAAACATGACCTATAAGCACCTCAAGAACTCCCGAAGGCCTTATTTGGGTCAGGATTGGGTCTTATTTGGGCCTTATTCACTCACAGAGACTGGCTCAGGATTGTGTCTTATTTGGGCCTTATTCACTCACGGAGACTGGGTCAGGATCTTGGGCTGCCAAAATGCCTATAAAATCTCTATCTCTATCTTTACTATTATAAAAATTAAAAATATTTTCATCGAAATTTTGATACGTCATTCGTATTTAAGTTTATTGTCTGTATCCAATTCGACGTGAGCCTAAAATAACTATTATACACCACTATCCCAACCCAACTCAACTGACTCACACCATACCGTCGTCCTATCCCGCACGCCTCCATTCGGTGCCACGCGCGCCCCTTCCCGATCGACGTCTTTTTTTTCTCTTCTTTTTTTCTTTTTATTTTTCTCCCTTTTTGTTGACGCGTTATATCCGTAGACCGTATTCTGAGGGTATTGGGGTACGTTGGAACAAGGATCTATACGAAACGACATCAAGCACACAAGAAACTAGGATTATATTGGTTCAGACCCCTCGTAAGGTAATAGCCCTACTCTATTTTATATGGAATTATTACGAAAACCACAGAGATTACAATAGAGAACAACATAAAGTATCGAGTACCGACGAGATCTCTATCGAGAACGATTCGACAAGATCCAAATGGCGAATTGTCTTCAGGTCTTCCGGATTGCCTCTGCTCTTGTGGTGGCTGGTGCTATGATTCGATGATTCCGTATCCCCTAAGGGGCTTTGTATTTATATCGCAGACTGCCGTGGCCCCCAAGTAGAACTCGGAGAGTACTTTTGGCCTACGAGACCACAAAGATTGTATCTTTTCCGAATAGGACTCTAACTTCTTCTATCCTGGATACAATTTTCCTGTTCATTAGCCGAATTCCATAACGTTAAGATCACCTTCCTGTATCATAAGGGTATATCGTATTCGCAAAGGTCCCTGGTTTAATAAGTTCTCTTTTGGGCGCGCACCGTGCTAAGTTGTCGGCATCGGTTTGTCTTTGCAATAGACATGACTTACTTCCAAGTCGTCAAACTTTCACTGCAGCTTTCTAACTTCAACGAGGTACTTGGTCAACACTGGGTTTGAGTATTTGTAGTCTTTGTGCACTTGGTTGGCGAATAACTCTGAGTCCCCTTTCATAATTAATCGCTTTACTCCAAGTGCTGCAACTGCTCATAACCCGGCGAGTAGTCTCTCGTACTCTACGGTGTTGTTTGTAGCTCTAAAGTTGAGGTGTGTTGCATGTCTGAACTGATCTCCCGCTGGAGATGTCAGAATGAATCTTGCTCCTGCTTCCTGGCTGTTGAAAGCCCTGTCGAAGGCCATTGTCCATTTCTCGTCATTTGTCTGACCAGTTGGGGTGTTCTTGGGAACTGTCCAATCGGCAACAAAGTCAGTGAGAACCTGTGACTTGATAGCTGTACGTGAGACGAAGTTGACATCGAATTGGCTGAGTTCGACGACCCATTTAGCAATATGTCCAACGACGTCTTTGTTCCTTACCACTTCGCCGAGAGGGAAGGAAGAGACGACCGTGACTTTATGGGCCTGGAAGTAATAACGCAGCTTTCATGATGTCATGACTACAGCATAGAGCAATTTTTAAATTTGAGGATATCAAGTTTTGGCATCGTGGAGGGCCTCGCTGACATAGTACACGGGATGTTGTACTTTGTTCCTCTCAACGATAATCAAAGTGCAAACCGAATAAGTCGTGGCAGAAATATATAGAAATAGTTTTTCCATTGGCTGTGGGGTAACGAGTACAGGAGGGTTGGACAAGTACCGTTTGATCACGATAAACGTGTTCTCGGCATCCTGTGTCCACTCGAATCTATCATGCTTTTTGAGTAGGGCAAAGAAAGGTTCTCTTTCTCCCATCCTGGCCACGAATCGGCTTAGAGTTGCCATACATTTTGCAAGCTTCTGCACTTCTTTGAGTCTTGTTGGCGACTTCATGTTCTCGATGGCCTTGATCTTCTCGGGGTTTGCTTCAATTCCTCGTCTGGAGACAAGAAATCCTAGCAACTTCCCCAACGGTACTCCAAACGTACACTTCTTCGGGTTTAGTTTGAGCTGATGTTGCCGGAGATTGAATGTTTCCCTCAGGTCATCTATCAGCTTGTCCTTTGTCTTTGTCTTGACCACGACATTGTCAACGTATGCTTCCACGTTCTTGCCGATCTGGTCATTGAAAGCCCCCTGGATTTCTCGCCGGTATGTGTTACTTGCATTGATTAATCCAAAGGACATCTTGGTATAGCAGAAAACACCGAAGGGCGTGATGAACGCGGTCTTCCCCTCGTCCTCTTTGGCCATGCTGATCTGGTGGTAGCCGGAGTAAGCATCAAGGAAACTTAACAACTCACAACTAGCGATTGAATCCACTAGTTGATCAACGTGAGGAAGAGAAAAGTGGTCCTTGGGACACGCTTTGTTGAGATCGGTGAAGTCTACACAGATCCTCCACTTGCCGTTGGCCTTGCACACCATTACTGGGTTAGCGAGCCACTCTGGATGGAGAATCTCTCTGATGAAGCCTGCTTTGAGAAGTTTGTCCAATTCTTCTCGAATAGCCTCTTTTCTGTCTTGTGCGAACCGCCGCAATTTCTGTTTGACTAGCTTGGCATCGGGATGCACCATCAATTTGTGCTCGATCACCTCCCCAGGGACTCTAGGCATATCGGATGGTTGCCAGGTGAACATGTCTGCATTTTTGCGGAGGAAGGTAATAAGCTCGAATTCCTATTTGTTGTCGAGCGTTGCCCCGATCTTGACTGTTTTGTCGGGGTTGCTACTGGTCAACGAGATGATCTTGATTGCGCCATCGGGCTTGGGTGCCTTGTTGGGTTTGCTCACTTTCCGAGGGGGTTCTGATGTGGCGAGTGGCGCGGGAGTATGTTCGATCATGTCGAGGCTCCTCTTGTCGCACTGTACCGCTACTTTCATGTTCTCTAGGATTGTGATTGTCCCTTTTGGGCCTGCCATCTTTAGAATTTGATACGCGTAGTCGGACGTCGCCATGAATTTCACCAGAGCGGTCGTTTCGAGGATAGCATTGTAAGCTGTGTCGAACTTGGCTACGTCAAAAGTGATCTGCTTTGTAGGAAAGTTATTAGCCTAGCCGAACGTCACGGCTAGCGTGATCTTTCCCAGCGGTTTGGACGATGATTCTGGAGTGATCTCATGGAAGGGCTAGTTGGAAGCAATGAGCTCGCTTCTAGGGATGACCATTGCGTCGAGTGTGCTAGTGAAAAGGAGGTTGATGGAGTTGTCGTCGTCGATGAGGACGCGTGCCACTTTGATATTTCGGATGGTAGGCTCGACTACTATCGGATACCGGTCTGGCACGATTGTTGTTGTCGGGTGGTCGTGCTCAGAGAACTCGATCTTCTGGTTAGACCACTTCATCTTGGCCGCGACTCCTTGTGATGTAGAGCAGACTTCACGTTCTACCTTCTTATACTCCCTTTTAGAGGTGTACGTCGTAGAACCGCCGAAGATATGAGCTACATGTAGGTCGAAGTCTGGGAACACGAGTTCGTTATCGGACGAGAGATCATCAGTGCTCCTCTCGACCACACGAACTCGCTTTCCTTTTTCGAGAGCCAGCTGTTTTGCTAATGCTTTCTGAAAGACATAGCACTCTTCCAAGGTATGTGTACTGGTCTTGTGGATTGGGCACCATTGTCGTACTGGTTCATCACCTTGAAGGGCCGGGCGTTTTGGGGGTGGGTTTACTTGCTCTGCGACAAGGACCTCTGTCTCCGTCTTGCGTTTTCCTTCCTTTTTGCGATTTTGTTTCTTCTTCTTGGTGGACGCCGGTGCCATCTTGTTGTCCGATTGCTTTTCCTCGACCACCTTGCTTTTTCCATCTTTCCTCCTGAGGGCGTCATCTGCGTGGGCGTATCTGTCGATGAGCTCAAACAGCTTCATGGCAGAGGTGATTCGCCTTGTCGCCAGCTCTTGGATGGTGTATCAATCTCGGATGCCTAACTTGAACGCACGTATGACAGAAGCATCAGTGATCTTGGGTATCGTATTTCGGCATTCGTTAAAATGCTGTATATAGTCCCTTAAGGATTCACCCGGGTTCTACTTAAGGGCATGTAAATCGTCCTTGACCGCATGCCGCTTGTATGTTCCTTGAAAATTGGCGACGAATTGCTGCCATAGGTCTTCCTAGGAAGAAATCGAATGAGGTGGGAGGTGTACCAGCCATGACCGAGCAGATCCCTTCAACGCTGCCGGCAAATAGTTCGCCAATGTATTGTCATTTGTGCCGGCCGCATAGGGAACTGTTGAGTAGACGTGCAAGAACTCCTCTGGATCAGTGCTACCATCATACTTTTCTACCGCTGCGGGACGGAACTTGTTTGGCCATCGCACCTCTCCCAGGGCAGGTGTGAAAGCCCGACATCCGCCTCCCGGTATAAAGGGTTGACGATGTTCTCGTGGCCTGCGAGAACCACCTCTAGTGGATGATGATGACAACGAAGGATCACCATAGTCGGGGGTGCGACCCCTTGACCTACAGCCTTGTCCTTAGTCCCTCCTAGAATTTGGGGATCGCGAGTTCCGTCGTCGTCGGTTGTCATCATGTTATTGTCGATCTTGATTGTTCTCGTCCTGTTGATTTTGGCGGTTTCGACGATCTCAATCATTGTTGCGATCTTTCCGGTTGGCGTTGTCGTCCCGCCCTCTGTTTCCTCCGCGAGGTGCGCGAGGTTGGTGGTGGTCAACATCGTTCCGATCTTGTCACTTTCGCCTACGCCCATTCAAGTGATTGTGAGATTGCGATCATCTTGATTGTCCTGTCTTCTTGGTGATGCGTTTCGAGATTGTGGCCTAGATCCCGACTGGGGTGTGGACTAAGAGCATCCTCTACAGCGTCATTCTCTGGTGCTCGGTCTCTACTTTGAGAACAAGGATCTCGAGACGGACGTTGTGGGTTTGATCCGGCCACGGCCAAGAATGCAGAGTTGAGGTTGGCTACAGTTGACTGTATCCGTCTGACCCAGTAATCTGCTTTTGGGAAGGTAATTGGATCAAACGGAGTTTGCTTTAGCAACAAGTTGACCACGGTGAAGTGCTTGCCAGGAGTTCGAACCAGCTCCTCAGGTTGGCGTGATACAGTGGGAGCAGGCGGTTTTTCTCCCAAACAAACTTCACCCTTTTCACGTACGTCCTTGACGACCCCTTCGATCATGTTTACTTCACACGGAGAGTTGGACTCGAAAGATTCCAAACTGTGAAGAATGGAGGGTTCGCAAGGATCGATGTCGATGAATCCGAACAGACGATCTGGGATTTCCATCTCGCTATCTTCCACCGATGCATCTCGAGGTTGATCTCGATGTTGGTGGATCGGACAGCAGGGAACACGAACCATGGATCTGGTAATTTTCAAGAAGATCTTACAATCGGTAAGGGGGTGAGTTTTTGATTTGTGGATCGGGCACCATGCCTTGTACGGAGATGTGCGCTGGATATCTCGATCTTTGCAAGCATCAAGTTCAGCCTTCTCTTGAAGTATTACACGGCATTCGACCAAAGAGTGCTGAGATGTCTTGTGGATCGAACACCAGGTGTCGTAGTTTGGAGGAGACTTACTTGTCGGCACCTGGCCCCCAACAGATGTTTGGGGTGTGGTCGCTTTAAGAATTCTTCGGGGAGCTGAAGTCGTCGTCTTCCTCTTTTCTGACTGGACAGGAGGAATAGCAGACGGAAAATTGTTTTCTGTTGTCCTCGCGGCTCCGTTCTCGATCCCAACTGGTATTGGGGAAGGCAAGATGGGAGTTATGACGAAGACGGAAAAGACGATGGATCCGATCTAAGTCCAAACAAACGCCGACTGGGTAGGATCTCTCAGGCCAGGACGAATGTGGATATCGTTGCCAAAAGGCCTTGAGCTTGAAGCCATCTCGGTGAAACCTTGAGCATAGTGTCCCTACCTGGCGCGCCACTGTCGACCATAGTAAAAAAAGGGACCGGGGCTCGACCCGCTCTGGCCGTCAGTTCACCGGTCGAACCGCCGGGTCACCGGTTGAACCGCCCGTTTTTTATTTATTAATATTATATTTGATTTGTATTATTTTTAATATAGAACCATCACAAATTGGTGAAAATATGCATAAATAAACCAGTATATCTATTATTATATGGTCACAACATCAAAAAATAAATGTAGTGTGGTAACGTAATAAATTCATAATGCCATATTGCCATAGGACAAATAAAAACTGGTTCGATTCTACAAAACAGCCACCAGTTCACCGGTTCAAACAAAAAAACGCCTGGTTCACCGTTTTTTATCGGTTCGATTGCAGGGCCGTTCTTTGAGCAGAACCGAGCCGCCAAGGTCACTGGTTCCGGTTTTTCCGGTTCAACCGCCGGTCCGGTCCAGTTTTTTAACTATGCTGTTGACGGGTTATATCCTTAGACCGTATTCTGAGGGTATTGCGGTACGTTGGAACAAGGATCTATACAAAACGATATCAAGCATACAAGAAACAAGAATTATACTGGTTCAGGCCCCTCATAAGGTAGTAGCCTTACTCCAATTTATATAGGATTATGACAAAAACCACAGAGATTACAATAGAGAACAACAGAAAGTATCGAGTACCGATGAGATATCTATCGAGAACGACTCGATGAGATCCAGGTGACGAATTGTCTTCAAGTCCTACGGATTGCCTTTACTCTGGTGGTGGCTTGCGCTATGATTCGATGATCCCGTACCCACTATGGGGCTTTGTATTTATATCACAGACTGTTTTGGCTCCCAAGTAGAACTCAGAGAGTACTTTTGGCCTACGAGATCACAAAAATTGTATCTTTCCCGAATAGTACTCTAACACCTTCTATTAGTGTTAACGACCAAATTTGGTAAATCAAGTATTGGATTTGAAGATAGAATCGAAGCGGATTTGGAGGAAGCTGGCGGTTGCTGAAACGGAGCAAGGATCGGTTGGTGACCGAATCGGCTATGGTGTGTATCGGCTGGTAACCGAGTCGGCTATTGCGTCCATCGGCTGAGACAGAGTCGGACAAGATTAGCTGATGTAGCCGATTCCGATGAGAAGATGGCAGAGTCATTGTCGGGTTCGGTTGATGAGCTTCATGGAGATTCCCGCGTACGGATTGGGTCCGAAAGAGGGAATTGTATCTATTAATCAGAATATAATGTTAGTTTCCTAATGGATATTGCCGGTTAGAGTTTGTATTAGGGAATTATCCTTAGTATGAGTTGTGATAGAGATAATAGTCGTGTCCGACAAGGACATATTGTGATTCTGGGTATAAATTGAACCCAGGCTTGTGTAAAACGAACGAATCAATACAACAACAACTTCGGCGCATCGTCACCTTTTTCTCTTTTATTGTTTTCGGCGAGTTCTTGCTTTCGAGTTGGGCTGCATCGGCTCCGATCTCCGACAAGAGGTAAAACTTGTTGTGGCGGCTTGCGCTCTCGGGATTAGTGCTTCCATCTTCATGACACTCTAATCTTGTTCGTGTAAATCGTCGAGTTATCATATATACTATATAATCTGAATTGATATTAGTATATAACTTAGATCGGTTGATGTCTATTTCATAGAAAGCAGCCGATAGAGTTATATACTACTATTGATCTAGATTATTTAGTATATTTACCATCTCGAAAAGGTTTTCATCGACTTGATCATCTAGATATTACGTTTCTCTGCATATTTGGTGCTGCATCAATTAAGTTTGACCTACTAAATTATGTTTAGAACCATAATCTCTAGCTTGTTTATGATTGCTAATAGAGGTAGTGTCGGGGTTTCAGCCGATCTTATCTGGTTTAATTATCTTGTTATCTTGATATATTAAATCTGCCCTGTATATCGAGATATTAACTTAGCAAAATATATTGAGCCTGTTGTCAAACCTAGTTAAGATCATCTTAACGTTAGTTTGATAGTTGTTTAATATATTTTGCTCATGATAATATCTCTGTATAAAGTAGTATTGGAGTACTAGCCAACACATGTTAGATTTACCTAATCGGCTATGCTATGAATACATATAATCTATGTCTTATAACATATTTAGACATAGGTGATTTATACTGTCTCGGCGCCCTGTCCGATCTATCCCAATCACTTAGTTTAAATATATTTTAAGACTTAGATTATATTTTATTGATGTCTACAGCCGATTGAGTAGATTTAGCTTTATCTTGCTTCATTTACTATAGCCGACTTAATGCACTTTGTATCGGCTTAATGCTCAATGATATGTCATCGGCAAGCCAGCCGATCGGCTATCATTGGTGGATTTAACTGCGTTTTCTTTCTTTGTTTCTTATTGGTTGTAGGATCAAACCAATTGGCACGTCCAGAACCCGAAAGAAATCTTTGGACCTGCACTGGAGTTAAGCAGATCTCTCAGGCCAGTGTGTGTTTTTTGCATCAACAATTAGGGATACAATTTTCCTGTTCATTAGCCAAATTCCATAATGTTAAGATCACCTTCCCGTATCCTAAAGAGTATACTGTATCCATATACTTCACAACCCCAAGGATAGAAGATATGCCTTATCCATAATCCTAATACTTTTTTTCTCCTGATAATCCTGATCCTCTCCCTCTCCTTTCAATCTCCTCTCTTTTCTCCTCGTTTTTTTTCTTTTTTTTTTTCATTTCCAAATTTCTCTCCTCATAAATATTTTTCTTTTCAATTTATTATTGTTGATGATGTGTATGCGACAAGTTTTTTACTTTGGAAATGCTTTCCTCTCAAAACTTTCACTAATTGAATAATCAAAATTTCAATATTTGATCGATAAAATATAGCAAAATATACATGCGTCAACTTATGAAATAGTCATCCGATCGATTTGTGAGAATATGAAAAGGTGTACATAAGGGTTTTTTCGTGTGATGATGCATAACGCACGCACAATCTGGTTCAATGCTATATATGATTTCTGACTTTGTTTTGTTATTGTTTTGTTTGTCTGATTTCGTCTTATCGTTTAAATTAACAGAGTTTTTATTAATCATGAAAATTGTTTCTTCTCATATAACGCAATACAGTAAAAAATTGAGGACATTTACCATGTAATTTACGTGGCAAGTAGATTCTTGCCTCTATGTTTGATTTATGCGTCACCTTAACTGAGAGGGTGGTTTTGCAGGGTACATGTATCCTCTGATGAAGGCACGGAAACCTCGGCTATAAAAATAGGTTGGCACGAGCAACTACTAATTGAGAGCTATGTAATGTGAGGAGACCCTCATCAAAGTAGTCCGGGGCACAAAGCCACTATCTAAAATGTCTTATTTGTGCGAGTGATGATCTTGTTGGGTTGTTTCTCTTTTATCTATTTAAGCTATCGTGTATTAAGATGGTGGGTGGGTAGCGCCATCAGGATCTTATACAGGATCAGGAGAATACTTGGCATCGGTCTACCGATTCAGCTAATAAAAATTAGACACCTGACGCTACCGCATGAAGGAGACTGCAAGCTATTTTTTTTCTTTTCTGCTCTTAAATATTTTTTCTTCTAAACTACTTATCTGATCATATCATTGTATTTGTTATAATTAAATTATATCATATGATTATATTCTGATAAAAAAAAACATGTATTTCAAACCGTTAAACTCAACGTATGTCTTTCCCATGTGTCATAAAATTCACTTAACTAACTGTCCCATTTTTCTCTTCACTCCATCCATCCATGCTTGCATGTATTCTGATTTGATCACACCGTTCTATTCGTTGTAATTAAATTTTTACAACAAGATATCACATGATTATATTCTGATAAAAAACATATGTTTCAATCCGTTAACACTCGATGTTTTTTATACGCAATATAGATATATTTCAACGTGTGTCTTCATCGTGTTTCGCAAAATTTTTAAATGTTTCAATGACTAATTTTGTTTCTCACCATATATAACTTAATGTTTCATTGATAGTTAACTTAAAATATTTGATCGTCCGATTTTTGTAAAAAATCAGACATACGATTTAAAGTTTTCTCCACAGGATCATAGATGCATTATTCAATCTAACTAACTTATGTCATCTACATATATGTACCAGTTTTATCTGTAATCCTTTATATCAGCCCAATGACTCTATGACACATCGTGTGGGACCCACCCCTCAACTAAACCAACGTCGGAGTTTATCGTACAGAAAAAAAGAAAACATCCGCTCCAACCCCCACGCGGCTGCGCCGCCATGCCTGCCCACCCACGCGCCACCCTCCCTTCGCCCCTGCTGACGCCTGTGACGCTGCACGCCTCTCCGACTCCTGTCGCCTACGGGTTCCCCAGGCGCCACCGCACTCCCCAGCTTGCCTCCGCAATCTTCACCGTCTCCTCGTCTCCACCAAGGCCTCCCCCCATCTCCTCTCGGCCTCTCCGCCTGAGCCTAACGTTGGCCGGCCAACTCCCCCCGGCCAGGCTGCAGCACCCTCCCCGTAGTTGGCTGCTCCAGGTTCAGTTATTTGTTCACCTCTCCGGCCCTCCTCCATCTCGCCTCTGTGTCCAATCATTTGTTCACGTAGTTCAGTGGTCTTAGATTATCTTCAATCCTGTTGATTAAGATGATTAGAATGGGTGACAGAGCCACAAGCCCACAAGTTGTTGCAAAGTGTCTGTTTGTTTTCTCCTACGTTTCAGTCCTCCGTGAACAACTTGGTGGACTGAGCGGACTACAAATTCCCTATTCCCCTATTGGGCTGCTCACCCAGCTGGTGACGGTGCCACGGTTGCCACGTGATCAGCACACCGCAGCCGACAGGCGACAGCCTCTGTGTGCATAGGAGACCCAGATCCTCGCGACGCCATTTGCACAGGGAGTTGTGAATGTTCACGTGTACGCTCTCCTCGATGCAATATATATCTCCTGCCGTGTGTTACTCTGTGATCGCCGTCCTCCTTGGATCTGGTCCTCTAGGGATTCGTCGAGTTCAACAGGACTACAGGAGGGTGTGAGTGCAGAGAGGGCGATCAGCTATATCTTAACTGCTTAAAAAATTTACAACTTTTCGATGGTCACCTAATTTTTCGTCCGTCAATCCATCCATATGTGTATTTTCATTCGTACACATGTTTTTGTCTGTATTTTCGCTTTTTTCATACGTGCTTTTTTCATCCGTACGCGACTAGGAACCTAGGTCCGTCTATATATAAGGCCCGTTTAATACATCTTCAACTATAATTCTATATTTTTTTAACTGGTGTCTAACTAAATAGTTTTAGTTTCAACTAAAATAAAAGTAAAGCTGGTTGTAGTGTTCTCACATAATAAACTAAAAAGATAAAATTGAGTTTAGGCAGTTTTATAACTTCACTTCATATTTATCTTTTAAAGCTAAATTTATAAGTTAAAGCCTTGCCAAATAGATACATAGTGCTGCACTTACGGTCCGTAGAGGTGGGGACGCAGGATAAAGGCAAGCACATATAGTATACTACTGCACGCTACACACGGCGCGCGGCGCGGCGCCGTGCACTCCTGTGTCTGGGCACGGCGTTCGCGGCGGCGCTCCCGCTCGCCAGGTCAAACCGTACGTGACAACCCGCCCGGTATTTCCGGGGAGTTTAAGATAGAGATGAATCATGGCATCATGAATGCATACATGCATATATGCGCTGCGCGAGCTCTGTCGTCGCCACGTGATCCGGCGGCCTTGTCATGTCATCATGTGAATAGTGCATTACATGTGAATAGCGCGTACATGGCGTGGATCGCACCCCTGACCTCATGGCCGTTGCTGTAGCCGATATCCACGGCGTGGCCGCGCACATGGCGCCACGCGGGTATCGCATGGCTGCTGCCCTGCCCCAGGGGGGAAGAAGCATCTTGTTGCACGGTTGCACCAGCTGCACCAATCCATTTTTTTTTATAAAGGTAAAACCACAAGCTGAAAAAAACATGAAGTCATAAGATAATGTTAGTATAGAACTGGGCATCGTGAACGCCCGGTCCATCTGTGACACCGGCCAGCAACCCATCAAAGAGGCATTCATCTATGACAGGTCGAAAAAATCCCTGTTGAATATTGGTCCTCCAGTTCAAACCCATCACCGGTCATCTCTCATTTTCGACGGATTGAATTTGCAGCCCGCATAGGATATCCGTGTGACAGGCCTTAACCAACCCCGTCACTAATGAGGGGTCATCGATGATGGGTGCAAGCTATTTGCCCGTTAAAGATGACAGGTTTCATTTAAGACCCGTCACCGATGACCTTATTCGTAATGGGTTGTAAATTAAAGATGTTTTTTTTAACCCATCACTGATATGACGGTCAGCCGGTCAAGATCGAGATGGAGACAGTGAGCTTTATCTATTCGAGAGCCTTATCTCCTCTCTCTCTCTCTTTCCTTCCCTTCTCTCTTGCTCATGCAACTCGCTCTCTAGCAGTGCTCCACATCTACCACTGGTGCCACCTCCACCTCCTCTTCGTCCTCCACCACAGTGGCTCCAGCTCCTCCTCTTCGTCCTCCACCTTCTCGTTGCACAAGCTAGCGCCGCCACTGTTGATCCACAAGTCACCCCATCGTTGCCACCATCTTGAGCTCCGCCAGCCATCATCGCTGCCATCTCGAGCTGGACGACGAGCACCGGCGACGGCCTCTTCATCCAGTTCCCATGCACCGGCCATCTTATCCCCTCCAGATCCGGTCGCCGCCACCTCGAGGACGCTAGATCTGGCCTCTCTAAGGTCAGTGGCCACCGGATCTGGCTCCACCTCCTCATCGTCCTCCACCGCTGGCGCCAACTCCACCACAACAACTTTAGCTCCTCGTCGCTCGCCATGTCCATCGCGGTTCCATCTCCACCATCTCCACCGCCACGGCTCCACCTTCTCGTCTTCCACCTCCAGAAGACAACGCCGGCGCCGATCCACAAGTCACCGCTATTGCTACTAGATATGGCTGCGGCGACGATCACAACAACTACAACAATGGTGACAAGCTTCGGAGTGGCTGCATCGGTGACAGGGATACCTTGATTTTTTTTTATTTTTTTCACGGGTAATCTGCATCGGTGACGGGCCGCATTGTATAAACTAATTTTTTTCCAATTATCCACATCAGTGCTGGGTCACGAGTAGAACCCTTCACAGATGAATGTCATTGGTGATGGAAGGGGACCCGACAGAGATGACGTTTTCACATCACTGACCACTCATCTGTGACCATGCATCCATCAGTTACAGATGAGGCACTAGTACAGAACTTCTTATCTATAACGGCCTTTCCTGTGTCGGGGGCTTGCGGACCGTCACAATGTCGTCATCTCTAATGGCCAAAATAAACACCGACAAAGATATACTCGTATAGACATTATCCATATGCATGTATTTTGAGCCCATCACTGATGATACATATCGTTGACGGGTTTATTTTTAGGCCCAACAAAGATTACAAAGATAATCTTTGTCGGGTCTCAAATTGAGGCCCGATAAAGATAATATTTAGGCCCGTCACCGATGATAACCATCGGTGACGGGCGCAAACTTAGGCCCGATAAAGATAACTACAAAACCCGTCACCGATGTCCGTTCGTTGGCCGTTACCGATATTTATTGCACACTATAAATACTCCGACTGCCTAGGGAATGGTTATCTCACTGTTCACTATTTTGGTGGGAGATTGAGGGGGGCGATTTTTGTCTCTTTTTTTCAAGAAAAACAAAAAATTCATAAAAATAATTGAAAAATACTAATCAATTCCCATAAATTTAGTAATACTTATCTTACAAAATGTTTATCTAATATTTGTTCACTTTTGCAGCGATGTATCGAAGTTGGATGTATGGAACTGTGTGACATGGCAAAGAGTATAGAAATGGCGTTTCAAATTTTATAAACGCCGTGGAGGAGGACAGGAAAAGAAGAAACAACGATTACATGTGTTGTCCATGTGCAGATTGCAGAAATGAGATGATGCTTGATAGCAGAGTGGACGTACACGCTCAGCTGATACGTCGAGGATTTATGGATGGCTACACATGTTGGGTGAAGCATGGAGAGCAAGAATCAGTCGACGATGTTGCAGCTGCAGATAGAAGTGATGCACAAAATCAGGAAGATGAAGATGAGCATGACATGTTTGTACCTTCTCCATTGGGCGGTGAAATGGTTGATGTGGATCACGATCTGCTGCAAGGCATGTTGCGTGACGTTGAGGACGCAGCTTACTATGAGAGAGATTCCATGAAGTTCACCAGGTTGGTCAGTGACTCGGAGACACCTCTATACGTCGGATGCAAGGTAAAACACACCAAATTGTCAGCTACCTTAGACCTAATGAAGCTAAAGGCAAGAAGTGGATGGACAAACAAGAGTTTCACAGATCTTTTGGGAATATTGAAAGCCATGCTTCCTGAGGAGAACACATTGCCCGAGATAACATATGAAGCAAAGCAGATTTTGTCTCCCCTAGGGTTAGAGGTCCGTAGAATTCACGCTTGTCCAAATGACTGCATATTGTATAAGCAATATGCGGACTTAGATTCTTGTCATGTCTGCAAGGCTTCGCGATACAAGCGAAAGAAAAGTGCTGACGAAAGAAAGAAGTCAAAGCAGGGTGGTCCGGCGAAGGCTATATGATATCTACCTATCATTGATCGTTTCAAGAGAATCTTTGCCAACCCCAAGGAAGCGGAGTTAGTACGTTGGCATGCCACAGAGAGAAGGAACGATGGTATGCTAAGACACCCTGCAGATTCGATTCAATGGAGGAATATCGATCAAAAACACATAGAATTCGTAGCCGACCATAGAAATATGAGGATATGTTTGTGTACGGATGGCATGAATCCTTTCGGAGACATGAGCAGTTCTCATAGCACTTGGCCAGTTCTCATTGCAAACTATAATCTACCATCATGGTTGTGCTTCAAAAGAAAATACATTATGCTGTGCTTGTTAATCCAAGGACCGAAACAACCCGACAATGATATTGATGTGTTCTTGGAGCCTGTTATCAATGATCTTGAGATTCTCTGGAAAAAAGGTGTGGAAACTTGGGATGCATATGGTCAGGAGAACTTCAAGCTACAAGTTCTATTGTTCTACACCATTAATGACTACCCCGTATTTGGTAATCTTTCTGGACAAACTGTGAAAGGAAAGAAGGCTTGCTCTGACTGTATGGAAGATACACGCAGTAGATGGCTAAAGAAATCACGAAAGATGGTTTACATGGGTCATAGGATATGGCTCCCGCTACGTCACGCATTTAGAAGAAAGAAGAAAATACGGTAAGATAGAACTTCAACCTGCTCCCAAGGATTTGTCCGGAGGTGAGGTCCACGACATGGTGAAGAACATAACTAATGAGTTTGGGAAGAAAAGAAAACGTAGTAAGACAAAGGACAAGGGTATGTGAAAGTAAAAAATCTATATTTTGGCGACTACCTTACTGGAAGGATATTGAGGTTTGTTATTGCGTTGATCTCATGCATGTTGAAAAGAATGTATGTGAGAGTTTGGTCGGCCTACTGCTGAATATTCCTGGAAAGATAAAGGACAGGTTGAACGCGCGCCTTGATCTACAGGAGATGAATATTCGCAGCGAACTCATGCTTGTAACTGATGCAGAGATAGGAAGAGTGTACCTCCCTCCAGTTTGCCACACCTTGTTAAAGGATGAGAAGATCGCAATGTTATCCTGCTTGAAAGTTATTAAAGTTCCATCGGGCTATTCAGCAAGGATAAGTAAGTATGTTTCATTGGATGATCTAAAACTGTTTGAAATGAAGTCTCACGATTGCCACATGCAAATCACACAACTCTTACCAGTTGCTATAAGAGGTATTCTCCCACCTAAAGTCTGCCACAGGATCATGCGTCTGTGTGCCTTCTTCAATTCAATCGGTTAGAAGGTTATAAATCACGAAGATCTAGATGGGTTGTAGGCCGATATTGTCAATACCCTCTATCACTTGGAGATGTATTTTTCACTATCTTTCTTTGATACCATGATTCATCTCCCTGTTCATCTTGTGAAGCAAACAAATTATGTGGTCCAGCTTTTCTAAGAGAAATGTGCCCGTTCGAGAGGTACGTGGGAGTTCTGAAGTCATACATTCAAAATAGAGCAAAACCAGAGGGAAACATCATTGAAGGTTACACGACCAAGGAGGTTATTGAGTTTTGCGTCGATTACATGTCCGAGACCGATCCTATCGGAGTTTCAGCGTCTCGTCTTGAAGGAAGGTTGTCAGGTGTTGGCACAATAGGCAGGAAAAGAATTGTGCCCGATCAAGCCTCCTATGCGCTGGCCCATTTCGTTGTGTTCCAACATATGGCAGAAGTTGCCCCATACTTTGTGGAGCATTTAGCGAAAATCTGATAGGAGAACTTGGAGCGATCAGATATGTGGATAAGAAGAGAACATAACTCTTGTTTGAACAAATGGTTGAAGAATCGTATTACAAGGTCGACCGATGGCCCAAATGAAATAGTACGGTCGTTGGCGGTGGGACTGTGTTGGGATATTGACACATGACAAGGATACGATATTGATGGATACACAATTTACATCATGAAACAAGATGACAAAAGCACAGTGCAAAACAGTGGAGTCCGTATAGATGCATTTCAGGATCAATCTGGGTCGAACGCATACTACAACCGCATAGAGCAGATCTGGGAGCTGAACTACGTGAAGTTCAAAGTCCTTTTGTTTCATTGCCGTTTAGTGAATATACGCACTGGTGTCAAAGTCGATAAGGAAGGTTACACTTTAGTAGATCTAGCCAAGGTTGGATACACCGACGAACTATTCTTACTTGCGAAACAGATCGAGCAGATTTTCTACATAAAAGACCTTGCAAACAAGAAGCTGCACGTCGTTAGGGATGGCAAGTGAAGAATTGTCGGGGTTGACAACATCGTCGATGAAGAAAAATACAACCAGAATCTTCATGTAAGACCTCACATCGACCTGGACGATAATCCCGAAGAGGATGTGGCATATGCTCGTTCAGATCATACGGAAGGCATATCCGTAATTGAAGACTTTGTCTTAATTTTATTTGTAATTTCTTGTAATGAATGAAGTAGTTTGTATCATTGCCTTTGTAATGAATGATTTGCTATTTCTTATAATGAATGAAGTATTTAGTATTATTTGATAAGGAAAAGTCAACAATGGTTTGCTATTTTGGCAACAATGGTTTCTACCCTGCTAGTACTCACCGAATTACTACTAGGATCGTAGCACAGCATAACCATGTACCCGAGCAAGAAAGAAGCGAGAAAAAGAAAGTATGGTAACTACGGACTATTACTAGCAATAAAATAAGGAATTAGGAAAAGTCAACAGTGGTCAATTATGAAAGAGAAAACACAAATAAAAGTAATTTGTTTACTAAAAATTGAAAAAAATGCTATCTCAATCGGGCTTAAACATAAGCCCGTCACGGATGATCTCATCTCAATCGGGCTTAAACTTAAGCCCGTGACAGATAAGCTCATCTCAATCGAACTTAAACTTAAGCCCGTCATGGATGAGCTCTCAATCGAGCTTAAACGTAAGCCCGTCACGGATGGCTCTCATCCGTGACGGCACTAGAGTTGAACCCCATTACGGATGTGGTTTGACCACTTGAAGACTAGGGTTCTTTCACTCTCAGATCTACACACACTTCTCGTCCACGAGCCCTACCGGCCGCCGTCGACGAGCTCCTCGCCGTCGCTGCATCGATGCCCTCCCCCTAGCCCGGCTGCCGCCCTCGCCTCCACCGCCTTGACGTCCTCCTAGCCCGGCGCCGTCGTCCACGAGCTCCTCGCCGCCTCGACCTTCTCCAAGCATGGCCGCCGCCCTCCTCCTCCAGTAAGTTTATTTGTTGATTTGTGATGTTGAGATGAGATGTTGATTAGTAATAAATGGACTTAGTGAATTTAGAGTACTTTAGTTAATTTAGGGTATTTTATTGATGTTAGGGTAATCTAGTGAATGTATTTTACTTTTAGGGATAATTTTTTATGCATGTAAGTATTTATGTATGTATTTAGTGAATTATAATTGAGATGGACTTGTGATGTTCATGTGTGATGTTTATGTGTGATGGGACTTAGTAATATGTGGATATATGTTGAATGTAGGGTATTTTAGTTAATTTAGATAAATTTTAGTGAAAATTATATTTAGATAAGTGAATTTGGTGAATTATTTGGGCTTGTGATGTTTATGTGTGGTGTGATGAGACTTAGTGAATTAAGATGGGCTTGTGATGGGACTTAGTGAATTTTAGGAATTTTAGGGTATTTTAATTAATTTTGAATAATACTTTTAGTGAAATATTAATGTTTGTTTTTACTTTTTGTTGTACACAAGTTATTTAGAAAATGTCTTAGCAAGGCGAACCCACATCGGCGACAACTAGTGGAACCACATCGACTCGGAACCCTAGGACCCAAAATAAGATTCCTAAGGAACGAATGACCATAACAGAGGTCAACGCCCTAGGATTCCCGGTGGCTCCCGCCAAAGTTGTTAAGAAGTTCGCATCGGTATGCAGGGTGCTAGGGAGGCGACACTTCACCATTTTGGTCGACGACGTCAAGCTTGTCCTAGCTGCAGAAAAAGAGGAAGCTTGGGTGTAGTTCAAGCAGAGCTTCGAATATCCTGAAGAGGACAAGCAAAGGCTCAAACGTCGTGCTTTCCAAAAGATGGAAACCGCTTGAAAAAATTTCAAGACAAAGTTGGTTGGCGATTACGTCCTCAACCCTAACCAGCCAATACCATATGAGACATACCCGTGGACCACCGAAACCGTGTGGGTCAAGTTTCATGCTGCCAAATCAACTCCCGAGTCCCGGGCAAAAAGCGAGGCCGCTAGGACACTGCAGGCTAGAAATGAGCACTGCACCGGTTTGGCACCGGAGGATATAGCGGGAAGCAAGATGAATGGCAGAGGGAGGATGACGCTACTGCGCAATCTAACACCCCTCCGCCATTTGCTAATATTCCGAACGAACGGGCAAGGAATTGGGTAAGGGCAAGGGTTGTTAAGAAAAGTGATGGGACAGTTACGTTCCCAAATTCTGAAGATCAACGAGTGTACGAGCATATGGTAAGTACAACATATCAAATATGTTTAATTTGTTTCTATCGTAGCCTTGATTTAACCCGACCTTAACTGTACCGTAGATCGCGTCTTTGTGAGCAAACCTCTTACGAAAGTGTTGGGCACCGAAAAACACCGTGGACGGACAAGGGGCGTTGGCTCCAATATTCCATGGAAGGTTGGGTTTCCCCAATATATGTGGCAGTACAGGAAGCGAAAGCTGACAAAGGCGGAGAAAGATGCACGCCTGAAGGAACAGCTTAGAGAGAAGATCAGAGCCGAGCTTAGCTCTGAATTCGATGAAAAATTGGAACGGGTGGAGGCACGCATCAGGGGTGAGCTCCAGCAACAAAACGCCAACCCCGTCGCCGCTCCTAGAGTAAAAGTGAGCCCCACGCAAAGGCGTAGCAGTTGCGCATCAATTGAGGCGGCGGTAGAACAACCACCATTCCTTTCCGTAGTCGACCATATAACGGTAAAACCAACAAACAATGCATATGTTGTCTTAACAAATCCATATATTATATCATATTCTAAGAACATGGATGAATCTATCTCAGGGACCCACACAGTGCACCCTAGTAGTTAGGGTGACACCAACATTTACAGTTCTAGCCACTGAGGGTGTTGCGTTCAAGCCTACACCGGAAACCTGAGTGCATGGGGCGCAACTGATGGCCGGCAGGCTAAAGTACAAGTGGTCTTGGTCAAGCCCGAATGGGTCAGCTGGACTCTGCAGCATCCACTAAACGACAAAATTTCAACCCTAGGAGCTGCACGTGGGACCTTTATCCAATGGCCCAAGGACCTCATGGAGATAAAGATGACTCCTAAGTCAAATAATGCACCAAGTACTCGTCCGCTGCCAATACCCGCTCCAACCCTTCCTTCTGCCCCTCCTGGCATTGAAGAACAAGATGAAAATATTCAATTGCAATATGATACGGATTTTAGAGATGATTGTATGGAGGCCGACAGCATGGCTAACATTCCCCCTCCTATCAAAAAGAGCAGGAAGGCGAAATCTTCTCCTCCATTTGAATAAAACGAGCAAAAAAGTTGTTGGAAGGGGGAGAGGAAAAGGAAAGCTACAAACCTCGCTTCTGGCTCCAAAGAAGCTAGATCTGGGCAAGGCGCCATCAGTTTCTCCTCCGACCACCTTCCAATTAGGCATTCCTTTGGTTGGAGACTATGACTTAGCGAAGATGGGCCCTGCTTGCAAGGAGTTGCATAGGTACTACATGGAGAAGACAAACGCAAGTAGGAAGAATAGAGAGACCTCTATGATGGGCTATCACGGTCCACAACCGTTTCTTGGGCCAGAAGCCTATATTGTGTTAGACTTTCCAGATCTCTTTGACCTCTACAGGCTGCGAGCGGTGGACACCAATTTCCTTAAGTGCTTGTTGCGTACAAAATATGGTAATAACAATCCATATATTATGCTTATACGGGTCTTTATCTTGCTTGTAGGTTATCTTGGAAGCATATTCAAAGATGTGCACCGGATGTTGCCTTATTAGATCCATCTATGGTCAACGTGACAAATTTGGAACACGATCGAGAAAGGATGACAAAATATATCAAGAACTGCTTGTGGGCCCGCCAGGACAAAGAGTTCATTATGTGTGCCTATAATCAATAGTATGTGTGTACCCTAATTAGATGCAAATCCACGCCGCGTAAAGCTTTAGTATTTAACTTGTAATATATTAATGCCATAGGAACCATTGGATTCTTCTAGTCTTAGTGCCAAAGTGGAGTATGGTATACTACCTTAACTCCAAAATTGATAAGAAGACACATGATTGATCGAGGATTAAAGATGCATTAAACGACGCATGGGACCCATATGTGCAAAAAAGTGGAAGGCATAAGGAAGAAAAACCTAACCTCACTCACAAAATAGAGTTCCCATGCCATCAACAAGTTAGCGACCAGTGTGGGTTCTACGTGTGCCATAACATGAGGACCTTTTCGGAAAAGGTGACATTGCTCAACCTTGAGGTTTGTGCTTCAATTGTGTGAATTGTGTATACGCCTATATATGCTAAGTACTTCGAAGTATATACATATACACTAACTTGGCGTCTCACATGCAGGAAAAAATTTCCAACATTTCGCATCACAACTTCGAAGTCATTAGAGAGGAGTTAGCACGTTTCATACTAAATGAAATCTTATCAACCAAAGGAAGCTTTAGAATACAGTAACCGCTAGCTCGTCTCTAAATGGTTGAACATTTTTCAATGCTTGTCAAAGACATGTGATTACATATCATTTATGTATATATTATATGTAATATAATTCGGTGTAATGTTTCTGTATATACTTGCAATGCTAATTACATATAAATTTGTTCCAATTTATAACTCGGTTTTGCAGGTTTTGATGCTTAACTCTTGAAGATGCATGTCGGCGGTTTGGTGATCACTGAATGGATGTGAATGGATGTGTGATCACTGAATATATGTTTGATTTGTGAATTGCTATGAATGGCTGTGAATGGCTGTTTGATTTGTGAATTGTTGTGAATGGCTGTGTGAATAGGGTTGCTGGGAAAGGAAAAATATATATTTGCTTTTGTCATTTTGCAGCGGGCATGGCTAGCAAAGGCCTGAGGCTAGCCAAAAAGCAAAATTTATTTTTTTGGGTTAAATACTCATCCGTGATGGGCTTAAGTTTAAGCCCGATTGAGATCAGTCATCCGTGACGGGCGCCATACCATACCGACAAAGGTAACCTAGTCATCTTTGTCGGGTTCAAGTATGAGCTCGTCACGGATGAGCTCATCGTTGACGGGCCCTAGTTTGGCCCTAGTTTGACTCATCTACTGGGTCAAACCTATCGGTGACGGGCTTTAGTTTTGACCCGATAAAGATAACTGTCATCCGTGACGGCAAAATACCCGATACAGATGACTTCTCACATCAATGACCTTTGGTTCGTGATGGGACCCCTCCCCAACACAGATGAGGCTTGCCGCCCGATTAAGATGAGCTATCCCATGCTATTGAGGATTATAACCCATTACGGATAACCGGTTCCATAGTAGTGTGAGCCGTTAGATCTCGCACATGCTTGATCTTAACCGTTAATATTGTGTGCAATTATTATTCCCTATTAATTGTTATAAATCTCCACTTAAACTCATTTAGTACCCGGTAAATGTAATTATTCCTAATTATTTATTTAAAACATTTAGTCCTAATTGTTACCTACAAGTGTCCACAACAACATGCAGGGTTTCACCTAGTTTTACCTATCACTATGCCGACTCAGGTCACCGCTAATAGGCCCATACCGTTGCCTCTTATGGATTTGCAATTATTAGAGATTAGTGATCAGTGATAATTTCACCTCATCTCTAACAGGTGGAGACCGTATGTGGTGATCAACACCAGTGTTGCTAGTACAAATGGTGATCAACACCAGTGTTGCCACATACACCTCTCTAACGGAGGTACCTTTGATAGGCCACATACAAGTGACCCGTCATAGGTGATTTTGACCACTTTGACTAGGTGGTGTTGTATGTCACATGTGATCTCACCTGTGACAGACTAAAGCTGGCACCAGTCACAGTATTCTCATCTTTGATGGGCTTTCATTAGCACCCATCAAAAATGATTTTTTATTTTTTTAAAAAAATTGGCTGGCCCCAAAAAAATTGCTAGGCATACTCTCTGAAAAAACAGATATCACATATATCCCTAGACCCAGTTGTCCGCAATGACTCCCAGCCAACAGACGTCACACACTCCGAAATTCCATACATACGCATATATTCTAAAATCTCAATAAAGTTATTTATTCACGATGCACATACATTCCTCACATGTTATTTTCTTATAACTCTTGAAGCCACAAACTTACCCAAAGTTATATACGTGACGCCCATGCATTTTCGAAGAAGAACAATGATGACCTGCCATGTTAAAAACTGAAAAGAAGAACTGAATAATATATTGTTAAAGAATGATTGCATGTACCATATAGTTATGAATTCCTAAGTCAGGCGGCATCATTTTCCTTATCTAACTTGTGGAAAATTTTATGATAATTTAGTAACCTACTCTAAATTATCATAAAATAATAGAATACGAATTGTCCGGGGTCCCAAGTGTCTTAGTCTATTAGTGTATGCAATAATCCGATCAAATCAACTTGGGACCTACAACACCCCATTCTTTGATGATTTGATAACAAAAAAATTAACTAAATAACTAACTATATATGCAACTGAAATAAATAACGTTGTCTAACACATTGAATAATACTTGTATGTTACATTGTAGAAATTAACCAAAATTGTTTTAGGTACATACTACAACTAGCACTTTGATCATCTACTTCACAAGAAAGCTTTCTTTCTTGTTCATGATTTCCGCGAGAATGAAGGCTGCAATTTTCCCTCTAATAGCGGGCGGGTTGATGGGGATAATTTTCTAGCTAGTTCTTTTTTGTTGAATAAGACATTAATTAGTATGTTTTGAGGAATAATATCGATTTTTATAAACGAGACATGATTGAGAATACAAACCTCAAGGTCCGTCCGAGTCGGGTCACCTATTTCATTAATGTTGATATATTGCGGCTCACGTGGAAACCACACTGGTCTCCGATCTGTTGCGTGCATTTGAATTCGATGTCATGATGGAGGAAGTCCTTGCCCTCTTTTTATGCCTGCCTTCGACATATGGTGCCCAAGCCATATCTAATGCGGCAGCGAGAGGACTAAAATCATCTAGGCTGCTCTTGTTGGAATTAAGGTAGTAAACCTTGTTCCATTTTGGTATTACAGCCAACCGAATCCAGTGACATCTGCATGATGGTTGTGTAGTGTATAAGAAATTAGAATTCACCAAAAATAATATAAACGAAGTATTCAAAGGAATTTTTTTGCCCTTACCATTGATTGTCTGCACACATTATGTATTCCTTGTCTTGGTGATCCCACATGCATCAATTCACGCAGTCAATAACATCATCGAGCTTCGAGTTGAGGTTCAGCTCATTGATCATCGATGGATCTAGGAAATCACATGCATGGTTACCAATTCCTGGCTTCCTTCCAACACAACCTAAAGAGATCGAAGACATATTAGAATAATTTGAACATGGATATTTAGCACAACATATTAGAGTATTGTGTATTTACAATGAGTAGCATTTAAGAGGTCTCGTGTCCACCACGCAGAGCCTGAATAGATCGAAGAGATCTTCGAAGCTTACAGTAATATACGCCTGTGGATATTATGGGTACCATATACCCACACGGCTGGCTTATCTGACTGATTATAGGGGATAAGTTATAGATGATGATTATGTAACGGCTTAGGACTTAAGTATTACGTTGCCTTGTGTATTAAGGAGCGGCTTATAATCCTAAGTCGGTAGTATCATGGATAATGTTTAGGAGTCTTGTACCGTATGTGGTTGAGTCTCCGACTTATAAGCCTGCCTTCTGAACCTATATAAAGAAGGCAGGGAGCTCCTTAAGGAGCATAGAGCAATAGCAATTAGCTAAGCTTTTCTTCATACACAACTCGATCACAAGATCAATACATAACTCAGCGGATACAATCCCCAAAACAGGAGTAGGGTATTACTTCTTTATAGAAGGCCTGAACATGTATAAATCCTTTTGTCCCATAATTCATCGTGTTTGGCACTTGTGCGCTACCCTCTTTTCTCATTGCCGAAATCAGGTTTTCACAACGCCAGACTCAATAGGAACAAATCGTGTCTGTGATGTCCAATTATGGAGGACTTTCTATTCTTCCTCTTGGCGTTGCTCAGCTCCATATACTGTTTGTGTAGCTCTTGGCACGCAATACCAATTACAGCTAATACATTGTCCTTCACTAAGGGCATGCTTAGCAAGGACTGAGTTGGCACTTATTGCTTATGGGCAACCGTCTCTTGCTCCCTGGTCTTACCCTTACCCTTACCCCTTCCCCTTCCACCTCTGATTCTCTTGTGTCTGCCGTGGCGGGTTCACCATTGCTAGAGAGTGGGGAAAGCTGGAAGATTGTAGAGAGTGAGTGCAGCAAGAAAGCCCACATTGTCCTCTATTTATTGCACAATAATAGGAGAGTGGGAGGTGAGGAGGCATGGCATGATAGTGGAGGAAGTGACTGGTATCCGGCTGGGTCGTATTTTGAGGAGGTCGTGCGATAACCAATGGAAGTGGATGCAGTTGAAGTATCGACGCGAGGAAGATGAAAAGATAAAACACTTGAGGGCATCTAAGAGATCCGCTTAGAAAATACGTGGACATGAGAAGACAGTTTAACGGCTCTGTTTGCGAAAAATGAATAATTTTCATAGGCTGAGCCTTATGATAGCCGCATGTGAAAGTAGTATTATCACATGTAACCACTTAAGATAGTTGCCCGTGAAAATCATTGTATTTACATGACGCCTGTGATATTCTATTTTGTACAAGCGGCTCTTGAACCCATCTCCCATAGGGAATTTAATGCATGCCATTTCCTTGTTTGGCCTCCTGTGTAGTTCAGGGTGGAGACAATGCGAAAATCATTTTTCTAATAGTGTCGATTGATAAATTTGTGGAGAATATGGGTACCGGGTACCCACACGGTCTTCATATTCGACTAGAGATAGGAGGTGGGTCGGATCCATATATTATGTAATAGAGTAGCACTCGGTCATGATATTTTCTTATGTTCTATGACATGATTTAGAGTCCTGATTGAGTACTATCATGTAATAGATTAGGAAACTGATGCCGTGTTTGGTTAGGTTTTCCTCTTAGTAATCCTATCCCTCAACCCATATAAGGTGGGCAGGGAGCCTTCTAGGGGCAGGATCACAATATGATCACAGAGATATTCACAACTCGATCGTCAAATCAATATACACCCGGCGGATACAATCCCCGGACAGGAGTAGGGTATTACCTCTCATTGAGAGGGCCTGAACCTGTCTAAATCCTTGTCTTCCGCATCCATCCACTTTTAGATCTCGTGCGCTACCCCCTTTTATTATTGCCGAATTCTAGTTTCGACAGTTGGCGCGTCAGGTAGGGGCTACGCCGAGTTTCCTATCGGCGAGTGCGATAGAATCACCTTCATGAGTCGCCAGCTTTGTCTTCGCTTTGAGAGCTTTGACTGCCTCGCCGTCGACAACTTCAACAAACTCTCGCTCTTTGACTTGGATATAAATCAGTCGGGGGAGATTCAATCTAGCTAAGGAGGATAACAACCACTCTACCACAGCGAGTCTCAGATTCGATCTACTATGGTCACCGCCAGCGTCACCTTTGTCAGCAAGCTTCTTCGCTTCGAAGTTGTAACATCCCGCCTCCACGAGGCCGGGCCCGCTTACACCTAGCAGCTTAAATAGGACATAGACTGCCCTCACAAACCAACACCAGTCTGTTCTGCGCACTTTGTCCTCACTCATGCGCACCCGGGAAAGACTTCCCGGTCGGTCACCCATCCCTAGATTTCTCCAGGCCAAGCACGCTTAACTTTAGAGTTCTTTGGAGATAGGCTTCCGGAAAAAAGTTGCAACTTGTTGGCATGAGTATCCTATCAATCCTATTATGCCTTGGGCCGGGGTGTTACATCTGTCACGCCCCAAACTAGCCCCGGGCGGAGGCCGGGATAAGGCGGTCCAAATTAACCTGTATGCCTGTACCAGTCCCAGGAAATAGCGCTGGTACAACAGGAAGACGGAATATCACAACCACAGCGGTCTCTTTATTAAGAGTAGGATTACAACTAATGTTGGAACTGCGGACAGAACCCGAGTTCACAACAGCATTACAAAAAGGCGGAAGCGGAAAGCGGAGACTAGCCCTAAGCCACAAGCAAAGCCTTGGGGAAGGCCGAAACCCTACTACTGCTCGAAGTCTGCTTGCTCCTGGAAGAACTCTTCATCAGCAGGGTCCACCTCTTCGTCTTCGAGAACTGGGGGGGTTTAATTATATAGAGCAAGGGTGAGTATGGGAGTACTCAGCAAGTCAGGGGAAATTAAGTGTTTAATGCAAGCTTCAAGGGAAAGCCAGTTATTTTTCACAATTGATTTTAGTTTAAGACTTTAGAAACATCTAAGTAAGTGCTTCTCAACGACACGGATGAGAAAGTGCGTCTCATACGGCCGGAGCAGTGAAAATGTATCGATTGATTCTTGTCGGCACGAGAGGCTCCCTACCAATCGTTTACCGACCCCGGCTGCTCCAACAGCCACAACTCACACACGCCGGTACGAGAGGCTCCCTGCCAGTCGTCGCCGGCTCCGGCTGCTTCAACAGCCACAAGTCAACACATCGGTACGAGAGGCTCCCTGCCAATCGTCACCGACTCCGGCTGATACAACAGCCTTAAACCAAGCACAGAAGGGGAAACCTCACACCATCAGCAGTTCACAAGGGGTACATTAAAAACTACGCTAAGGAATCACCTCACATCCGCCCATGACCGTGGGCACGGCTGTTCGAACAGTTATTAACCTCTGCAGGGGGGGTACACTTTACCCACACGACGTTACTAACCCTGAATCACCCAGCCCAGCTTCGGGCAAGGGCGCGCGGAAGAGAGAGTGGGAGAGGGGCGCGTGCTCGGCCCCTTGGCGGCACGTGCGCAGAGGCGAGGCCGGGAGGAGGCGGTCGCCGACGACGGAACGGGACGGGTGAGAGGGGAAAAAGGACGGCGAGGGAGCGGGAGAGAGAGAGAGAGCGCTGGCTCTCCCTCGGCTCGGCGCGTGCGGGGCACGTGACCGGGGCGCGCAGGCCGGGCGGACCGGGCCAAGGCGGCACGCGGCCCAGCAAGAGGGGGCGCGAGCCGAGGCAGGCCGCGGGAGAGAGCTGGGCCGGGGGACGGCCCAGGGAAGGAAGGAGGCCGGGAAAGAAATCCGGCCCGAGGACAGAGGGAGGAAAAGTAGACTTTCTGGGAATTGGGGTTTTGGAGGGATTTAGGGTTCGGAATCGAAATCCGATTTTGCGGTTTTCTCCGGGATTGAACTGAGAGGGGAGACTCGAGACCTTGGCACACAACAAGACTCAACCGAAGAGCAACTTTCGCAAATAGGGTTTTTAGTAGATTAGTTTTCCCGCTAACGGCGCGACAAAACGGGCGTTACAAACCAACCCCCCTAACAAGAATCTCGTCCCCGAGATTCAGCACCTAAGGGAGCAGCTCCGGGAACTGGGCACGGAGAAGGTCTTCGCGTTCCCAAGTTGCTTCATCCTCTGAGTGGTTGCTCCACTGCACCTTGTAGAACTTAACGGTCTTTCTTCGAGTCTGACGTTCAGCCTCTTCAAGAACTCTGATGGGTCTTTCTTTATAGGTTAGGTTCTTCTCCAGTTCTATGCTTCCCAAGGGAACTTGTTCTTCTGGAACACGAAGACATTTCTTTAACTGGGACACGTGGAACACATTGTGCACATCTGTCAGTCCTTCTGGTAGCTCAAGCTGGTAGGCAACTTCGCCGCGTCTGGCGGTGATGAGGTAGGGGCCGATATAGCGAGGAGCTAACTTGCCGGACATCCCAAACCTCTTTAGACCACGGAGTGGAGATACTCGCAGGTACACGTGATCTCCCACTGCAAACTCGAGATCACGTCTCCGATTATCTGCATAGCTTTTCTGCCGGGTCTGAGCTGTCTTCAGGCGGTCTCGAATCAACTTGACTTGCTTTTCAGCTTCCTTTAGAACGTTAGGTCCAAACACTTGCGCTTCGCCTACCTCGTTCCAACACAACGGGGTGCGACATTTTCGTCCAAACAGGGATTCATTTGGGGACATCTGGATACTAGATTGGTAACTGTTGTTGTAGGAGAACTCAGCGTAGGGGAGACAACGATCCCATGTGCCTTCGAAGTCCAGGGCACATGCCCGAAGCATGTCCTCCAGGATCTGGTTAACTCGTTCTGTCTGCCCATCTGTCTGCGGGTGGTAGGCAGTACTGAAATTTAAGTTGGTACCCATTGCCTCGTGCAACTGTTGCCAGAATCTGGAGGTAAACTGAGTGCCTCGATCCGACACAATCTTCTTTGGGCAACCGTATCGGCAAACCACGTGGGTCATGTACAGGTCTGCCAGCTTTTTCCCATCGTAGGTGGTTTTCACTGGTACAAAATGAGCTGCCTTGGTTAGGCGGTCCACGATTACCCAAATGGAGTCATACCCACTAGGGGTCCTTGGTAAACCGGTAATGAAATCCATACCGTTCTCTTCCCATTTCCACTCAGGAATTCGGAGGGGTTGTAACAAACCGGCGGGTTTCTGATGTTCGGCCTTTACTCTTTGACAGATGTCACATAAGGCTACATACTCTGCAACATCTCGCTTCATTCCAGCCCACCAGAAGTATTCCTTGATATCTTGGTACATCTTGGTACTCCCTGGATGGATGGAGTACGCTGACTCATGAGCTTCTCTCAGAATGAGGTCCTTTAATTCCTTTGTGGCTGGCACGCAGATGCGGGATCCGAACCAACAGTATCCTGGTCGTCGATGGTGAAACCTTTGAGCCTTTTCTTACGGATCTTATCCTTCATTTCTTTCATAACTTCGTCATCTGATTGTGCCTCTCGAATTTGAGTTTCTAGGGTAGGTTGCACTGTAAGACTGGCAAGGTTTCCGGTGGGAACCATGGTCAATTTCAACTTCTCGATTTCTCGACACAGGTCATCCTGTGTTGGCCAAACTAGGGCGGTAGCACAGTAGGTCTTGCGACTTAACGCGTCGGCGACCACATTTGCTTTTCCAGGGTGGTAGTGTATACCGAGATTATAATCCTTGATTAATTCCAACCATCTTCTTTGTCTCATGTTCAATTCACTCTGGGTGAAGATGTACTTGAGGCTCTTGTGATCGGTGTAAATCTCACATCTGTTTCCAATCAGGTAGTGACGCCAAATTTTCAGGGCATGAACCACAGCTGCCAATTCCAGGTCGTGCGTAGGATAGTTGGCCTCATGGGGCCTGAGTTGTCTGGAAGCGTAGGCCACCACCTTTCGGTCTTGCATTAAGACACAACCCAGACCTTGTCTCGATGCATCACAGAAGATCTCAAAATCCTTTCGGATGTCCGGCAGGGTGAGGACGGGGGCAGTCGTCAATCTTTTCTTGAGTTCTTGAAAACTGCGTTCACATGCTTCCGACCATTCAAACTTCTTTTCCTTCTTTAGGAGTTCCGTCATTGGTTGGGCCAGTTTGGAAAATCCTTCGATGAACCTCCGGTAGTAACCCGCTAAACCGAGGAAACTACGGATTTCAGACACCGTCTTGGGTGTGTTCCAGGCGAGGACGGTCTCAACCTTACTGGGGTCTACTTCAACACCTTTGGTGGAAATGACATGGCCAAGGAAGGCTACTTTATCCAACCAAAACTCACACTTCGAGTACTTGGCAAAGAGTTGGTGTTCACGCAACCTTTCCATTACTTTCCGTAGATAATTTGCATGATCTTGTTCATTCCTGGAGTAAATCAGAATGTCGTCGATGAAGACCACAACGAACTTATCCAAGTAGTCCATGAAAACTTTATTCATCAGGTTCATGAAGAAAGCCGGAGCGTTGGTGAGTCCGAAGGACATCACGGTGAACTCATACAGGCCATACCGCATTGAGAAAGCGGTCTTGGGGATATTTTCTGATCTGATTTTGAGTTGGTGGTACCCAGATCGTAGGTCGATCTTGGAGAATACTCTGGCTCCTTCCAATTGGTCGAACAAATCGTCAATCCGTGGTAGAGGATACTTATTCTTTATGGTCACTTCATTCAAGGCTCTATAGTCTATCACCATTCTCTCAGAGCCATCTTTCTTCTTTACTAAGAGCACAGGGGCTCCCCAAGGGGACGAGCTGGGTCGCACGTATCCCTTGTTCTAAAGTTCTTCGATCTGTTTCTTAATTTCTGCCAGTTCGTTGGCTGCCATTCTGTAGGGTCTCTTGGCAATGGGAGCGGTGCCTGGGGCAAGCTCTATGGAGAACTCAATTTCTCGATCCGGTGGCATTCCGGGTAGTTCTTCTGGGAACACATCGAGGTACTCGTTGACTATGGGTACCATCTCCAAGGGAGTGGCTTGCAAACTGTTCAGGGTTGACCGGTTTCCGAGGAGGAGAGGAGTGAAACGCACTTGTTTTCCTCCGGTTCCTTGCAGAGTGATGGTCTTCTCAGCACAGTCAATTTGTCCCTTGTGCTTAACCAACCAATCCATCCCTAGGATGACATCCAGACCTTGGGAGTCTAGGACTATGGGTTTGGCTGCGAAGCTAACCCCTTCTATCACTAGATCAACCTTGGGGCATAGTTTATCTGCCCTTATATCCCTTCCAGGGGAATGTATTACCATAGGTACTTGTAAATTTTGAGTTTTCCAACCATTTCTTTTCACAAAAGCTTGTGATATGAACGAATGAGAAGCTCCTGAATCAAATAGAACGAGTGCGGGTATGGAGTTGACAGAGAACATACCCATCACCACGTCGGGGGCCTCTTGGGCGGTTTCAGTTTGGATGTGGTTCACTCGACCTCGTCCAAAGTTGTTGGAGGCGCGAGAACCCTATCCACTTGTCTGAGTGACTGGGCGGGACTGTGCAGGTGCTGGAGTCCTGGGAAAGCTAGCATCAGAGCGTCCGGGGTTAGAGTTTCCCTGATTTCGAGGACACTGCCTGGCGTAGTGTCCCATCTGTTTGCACGTGAAGCACTGCACATTTGCCATTCCTGTGGGCGAATTGAAGGAGGAGACACTGTTCCTTGCGGTGTTGCCACGAGGGGCATGCTGCTGGGGCGACGGAGTAAGGCGAGGCATCGGCGGATGGGGAGTAAAGCCAGGTTGGCGACTGACTTGATGGGCGGGTTGGTGGTATGGGATGTCCAACTCGAGGGCGTGGCGCACCTCGGAATGGGGGCGCTTGGTGGGTAGACTTGCGCTTCTTGTATTCCTCAGTTGCCTCTTTTCTGGCATCCTCCAGTAACAAGGCCTTATTGACCATGTGCTGGAAGGTGGGGAAGTCATGGGCAAGCAACTGGATTCTCAACCCTACTGCGATTCCCTTCAGGAACTTCCTGATCTTTTTCTTGTCGGAGTCCACTTCTTCGGGAGCATACCGAGCCAATTTGTTGAAGCGGCTCAGGTACTCATTGACGCTTCCTGTACCTTGTTTCAGACGATTGAACTCTTCTTTCTTCATGTCGATGGTACTTTCGGGCACATGAGTGGCACGGAAGGCATCGGCGAACTCTGCCCACTCAATGTTGACAGCGTCTGGATGGGCATTACAGTAATTCTCCCACCAGTCCGCTGCAGAGCCTCTCAACTGATGTGCAGCAAAAAGGGTCTTCTCCACTGGGGTGCACTGCACAAGGTTGAGCTTTCTCTCAACATCCTTTAGCCAATCGTTGGCCTCAACGGGCTCAACGGTGTGAGAGAATTTCGGTGGATGGGATCTTAGAAAGTCCGTTAGCTTGGATCTGTGGTTGTTATGAAAGGGCACTGGGTGCGGAGCCTGCGGCTGCAAATTCTGCTGGATACCTGCAATGGCTTGGGCTAAGCCCTGCAAGATCTGAGTCTGAACTGCCATCATGTGCTGGTAATCTGCCTGAAGCTGGGGAGGCGGGGGTAAGTCCTGTGCACGGTTTGCTGCAGGATCTGCCTGAGCTGGAGCATTAACCGGTTCATTCCCTAACTCATTTTCTGATTCTGGTTCTTCCCTACGGGTTTCGTAACCCAAACGAGCTGGAGCACGAGCCACACGACGGGGACGGGCAGCCATCTAATCTCCCAGAAATGGGCGGGGTAAGAAAACAGAACAGCACTTAAAAGGGAAGAAATAAAGTAAACGAGCTCAGAAAGCACACACTAGTCATAAAGCTTTTCTCAACTCGGAAAGCACCTAAAACAACGGGTGTGGACAAGTCACAGAGCTGCGCCGAGCTTGATTGTATGCACACCATCTCAGAGATCCAGACTACCAGACAACACCCACAACAACACACTCACACACTACCTCGCCACGACTCCCAAAGAGTTGGCGGCGGTACAAAAGGTCTAGCACTCGAACTCCACCTGCAGCAGACGGACTCTACTGCTCTCCTGCCTGGCTGGCTCCAGTGGTCGGCTCGTCTGAAGAGGACACGTCGATCGGCGCACGCGAAGGGACCGACGGAACCTGTCGAGGGCCGGCAGCAGGGCGGCCTGCTGGCAGGGTAGGAGCTGGGTGGTCGAAACGGAACACGGTGGAGGAGCCCACAACGCGCTTCCGCGCGGTGCGGATCAGTCGGAGCCCACGGCGGCTGACGACTGGGGTGTGACCTGGGGTGTAGGAGGGGCTGGCACGGTGGGGGTAGGGGGAGTAGACTGGCGAGTACGGCACACGCGGGCTGGGGGAGCGTGGGCCACTGGGGGTGCGAGCAGAGCCACGTGAACTGTAGAAAGACAGGTGGCTGGAGTGGCAAAGGCGGCCAGAGTCCCAGGAGGTAGTGTCCACGGAGGTGACACCCTCCTCAGCAAGGCGGGCCTCCAGCGCGGCGTAGCAGCGAGCCAAGGAGCGGTAAGCCTCAAGGAGAAGGTCGTGCTGAGTGGCCTGAGCGCCAGAAAGCTCCACCATGCGCGTCAGCGCAGGGTGCGACTCGCGGTAAGGGCAAGGGTAGCGGCTGTCTGCTCGGCCAGGAGGGAGCTGCGGGATCAGCCGAAGGCCGAACCTGCAAGGCGACGACGGTAGTCGTAGGCCAAGCGACGCAGAGCGGTCCAGGAGAGGTCCTGGTATGCGAGCTGGAGCGTGGGGCGAGCCAAGTTGAAGTGGTGAGGGCGAAGGCCAGCGCTGTGTGTACCTCCGCGGGGGTAAAGGTACACGGACAGCTCACAGCGGGGAGGGAAGCGGTCCACGGAGTACCCAGCGTACTCGGGACAAGAGAAGCCAAGGAAGCCAGCGAGGTCTCTCAGCTGGTCGACGCGGTGACCCTCACCAACGCCGTGGGAACTGTGGGTGGCGTTGACTGCCATCTACAATTTTGAAAAGAAAGAGAAGTCAGTAACCAGTTTTGTAAACAAAGTAAGAGAAGAAGAAAAGAACTGAACTTTTCACAAATAGCTTTTTCAGAACTTAGCATCCTTACGGTCATCTAACGTCGGGTTTCATCCTAGGCCAAAGCTGCGCTCTGATACCATCTTCTGTCACGCCCCAAACTAGCCCCGGGCGGAGGCCGGGATAAGGCGGTCCAAATTAACCTGTATGCTTGTACCAGTCCTAGGAAATAGCGCTGGTACAACAGGAAGACGGAATATCACAACCACAGCAGTCTCTTTATTAAGAGTAGGATTACAACTAATGTTGGAACTGCGGACAGAACCCGAGTTCACAACAGCATTACAAAAAGGCGGAAGCGGAAAGCGGAGACTAGCCCTAAGCCACAAGCAAAGCCTTGGGGAAGGCCGAAACCCTACTACTGCTCGAAGTCTGCTTGCTCCTGGAAGAACTCTTCATCAGCAGGGTCCACCTCTTCGTCTTCGAGAACTGAGGGGGGTTTAATTATATAGAGCAAGGGTGAGTACGGGAGTACACAGCAAGTCAGGGGAAATTAAGTGTTTAATGCAAGCTTCAAGGGAAAGCCAGTTATTTTTCACAATTGATTTTAGTTTAAGACTTTATAAACATCTAAGTAAGTGCTTCTCAACGACACGGATGAGAAAGTGCGTCTCATCTGGCCGGAGCAGTGAAAATGTATCGATTGATTCTTATCGGCACGAGAGGCTCCCTGCCAATCGTTTACCGACCCCGGCTGCTCCAACAGCCACAACTCACACACGCCGGTACGAAAGGCTCCCTGCCAGTCGTCACCGACTCCGGCTGCTTCAACAGCCACAAGTCAACACATCGGTACGAGAGGCTCCCTGCCAATCGTCACCAACTCCGGCTGATTCAACAGCCTTAAACCAAGCACAGAAGGGGAAACCTCACACCATCAGCAGTTCACAAGGGGTACATTAAAAACTACGCTAAGGAATCACCTCACATCCGCCCATGACCGTGGGCACGGCTGTTCGAACAGTTATTAACCTCTGCAGAGGGGGTACACTTTACCCACACGACGTTACTAACCCTGAATCACCCAGCCTGCGACCCTCGGTCACGTCTGGCGACCTTGAGGCTTTCACGACAAGGCATTTCGAAAGCCGACTCAGGGTCATCTTATGCCAACGGGAGGGGTCCCACGGACCAACACCAGGTTAGTTCCCAGACCATACTGTGCCAGGAAGCCCAGGGGTCCTCCCCGACACCACCCCGGCGAATCCACATGTCCCTTGGCATCAAGATTTCCCTGGCCTAGCTAATTACTCAGCCAGGGGCGTCCCATATCACCCATGTGGTCGTACTTGACATATGCTCGGATGTAATTCCCAAGGAATCGGTCCTTAGAGTGAGAACGGGTAGACCGTACCTCCAGTACGTCTCCCGTACCACGAGTTTTAGAAACTCACTTTAATTTCAAGTCACCGACCCAAGTGTCGGGTTTTCCAAGCATTTTGTAAACTCAAGTTTTACCCAGGTGATCAATTTTAAAATTTGAGGGGAGTCTTGTTACTCGTACGCGAGGTACGGATTCCGAGGCATCACCTGAGGGGTGACAAGGGTGTTAGGGTACTCAAATAATCAAGGAAGGTGAATGCAGCAAATGGGTAGGGCCTGCCGGTTGTATTGCAACCCGAGGCCAAGTGCCAAGTGTAACCTAAGTAATGCATAGTTTGCGGAATCAAAATACTTAATTTAAATTATGGGTTCAATTGATCAAAGGTGACTTGCCTTGCTCGAGATCTTGAGCTTCTTCCTCGAAATCCGCGCACTGCGGGTCTTCGGGCTCCGAGACTACACGTGAAACGAGACGACTCAACAAAGCAACAAAAGAAGCCCTATTAATGACCACTAAGCGTGCCATCGGATAGATCTCGATTTTTGAGAATTTTTGGAATTGGATCGGGGTTAATCGGACGAACGGTTGAGAAGATATGAATTTTCGAAGATTAAAGGATTTTCTGGAATAAGAAAAGGAATTTATTAATTCTCTGGAATAAAAGAAAAGAAGGAGGGACTGAAATTGGACTTTATTTTGGGCGGCTAAGGGCAGCCCAAAAGGGTAGAACGGGCGCGGCCGAAATAACGGGCCAGCGGCCCGAAGGGATTGGCCCATGGCCGATCGGCGCGCGAGAGGGGGATAGGCCGATGGGCCTAGCGGCCGATGGGCCGGAGGCCGATGACGCTTGGAGGCCGAGCGGGCCGGCGCTTGAGGGCGTGGCCCACGAGCGAAAAGGTCGAGTGGCCGAGGGGCCGACTGGGCCGGTCGGCCAAGGAGGCCCAGATGGCCGGCCTAGAGACGCGGCCCGGCCGATACGCGAAGGAGAGGCCGTTGGGCCAAGGGGGAGCGAGGCCGACTGGGCCGATCGGGGCCGAGTGAGAGGCCGGTTGGACCGAGGCCGAGAGAGCGGCCGATCGGACCGAGACCGACAAGAGGCCGATCGGAGAGAGGGGGGAGAGAGGGGAATCGAGCCACCGGCACGGATCGGGCCGCGGGGGAGCGACGGCGGCCGGCGATGGCGCGGTGCGACGGCGGCCGGCGACGGCGCAGTGCGACGGCGGCCACGGCGGCTCGGGGAGAGGGCGGAGGAGTGGGCGACGGCTACGGCGACGCCCGGGAGAGGGTTCTACGGGCTATCTAGCGGCCTAAACCGAAGAAAAACGGAGGGAGGTGGAGGGGTGAGAGGGGCTTACCGCGGCGGGAGGAACTTGCCGGGAAGGAGGCCGACGGCGCGGGCACGGGCGCGACTCGGTCCCGGGCCGAGGAAGAGGGTGAGGGAGACGTCGCCCGGAGCTCCTTCGAGAGCCCTTGGCTGCGGCGGCGGGCGAGGACGGCGACAGCGGCAGTGGGGAGGAGAGTGGAGCTCGGGGAAGACGGTAATGGCGGCCGGGCGGAGGGGAAAGAATGCGGCCGAGCGGGGGATTTTTTGTAGGGGCGCTAGGTCGGTTCGGCCGGGGATAGGCGGTGCGGCCGAGAGGCGGTGGAGCGCGGCGAGGGGACCGCGCTCGCGCTAGCGACCAAGCAACGGCTGTGGTGACGCCGGCCGGTCGGGAAAAGGGGAAAAAGGGGGAGGAAAAGGGAGCTCGCTCCTTGCCGCTTCGGGCAAGGGCGCGCGGAAGAGAGAGAGGGAGAGGGGCGCGCGCTCGGCCCCTTGGCGGCACGCGCGCAGAGGCGGGGCCGGGAGGAGGCGGTCGCCGGTGACGGAACGGGACGGGTGAGAGGGGGAAAAGGACGGCGAGGGAGCGGGAGAGAGAGAGAGCGCTGGCTCTCTCTCGGCTCGGCGCGTGCGGGGCATGTGACCGGGGCGCGCAGGCCGGGCGGACCGGCCCAAGGCGGCACGCGGCCCAGCAAGAGGGGGCGTGAGCCGAGGCAGGCCGCGAGAGAGAGCTGGGCCGGGGGACGGCCCAGGGAAGGAAGGAGGCCGGGAAAGAAATCCGGCCCGAGGACAGATGGAGGAAAAGTAGACTTTCTGGGAATTGGGGTTTTGGAGGGATTTAGGGTTCGGAATCGAAATCCGATTTCGCGGTTTTCTCCGGGATTGAACTGAGAGGGGAGACTCGAGACCTTGGCACACAACAAGACTCAACCGAAGAGCAACTTTCGCAAATAGGGTTTTTAGCAGATTAGTTTTCCCGCTAACGCCGCGACAAAACGGGCGTTACAGAAGTGTTAGACTTTATCGTCACGAGAATAACTGCTATTATAGACACGTTGTTTCCGACGTCATCTACACGATCATCATGGACATGGACTCGAGGCATCGCTATGCGGATAATCGACCATGAGCTTACATCTTCGCCATCACCTACTAGTTTCTTAGCCTTCACGGTTGGTGTACTCCACCGCCGTTGCTCATGGCGACATCGTCTTCACCATCGGTCGTCTTCGTCATTGCCGAGTGGTTTTTTTCGTCTCCACAAATGATGTACTCTACTGTCGTTGCTGATGGCGACATCATCTTCACCGTCGGTCGTCTTCGTCATCGCTGATTGATTTCTTTGCCTCCATGATTGGTGTACTCCACCGCCGTTGCTCATGGCGACATCGTCTTCACCATCGGTCGTCTTCATCATCGCCGAGTGGTTTCTTCGTCTCCACGGTTGGGGGATTCCGTTGTCGATTGGTGTTTTCGCTTCCATGGTCGTGTGTCTTTGTCACGTTGTTGGGAACCTTCACCTCCACCATCATTCGCCTCCATGCTGTTTTCTTGGTTGGTGTCTTCGTCACCATTGATGGATGACCTTGTCCCTAGATCGGCCACCTCTGCCATCTCCGGTGGAAATACCAAAAAGCTAAGTCATCATTAATTTTCTTCTTTATATGATATTTTTTTTCCTCTGCCTCATTACATCAACTGGTCCTCTGTTGAGCAGTGAGTCGGGGGCTACAGATGTTATATCATATTTTTGCAACAATTTTTATCTCGATTGCTTGCGAAATAATCCGAGTAAAAAAGTGCTGATCGAGTTATGAAACTCTATTTTCCTATGCTTTCCGTTTGGTTTGTCGATGGATAGTTGCCCTTGGACCGAATCCTAGCACCCGGGGGCTCGTTGGATGGAGTGTATAACGCAAGATGCTAAGTATTACTCGCAAGAAATCAAAAGCATAGAGATAAGATAATTTGTTTTCTGCTCTTAACAACTACAAAAGTACCTGAGTAGTAAATTCTGGTATGTGAAACTTTGTTCCATTAATGACGAACTCATGTCAATGACTAGTCGAGCAGAGTGTTTAAACGTGAGGAGTCATCTGCTCGGGAAAATCAAAACCAACAAGAGGAGAAATACATATTTATAAATATTTAAAATGCTTGAATTTTCTTCGAGTATTATATTTACATCAAATACTACTCATCCTACATATTTATACTGCAGGATCCAAATCCAAATATGCATAGTAGGGATTCATGGCTATAAGCTTATCTCCTACGCTTCGGGAATAGATCAGTCAGAACTTCATCGCCGACTTGCCTTCGCCGCCGCCGACTGGTGTCTTCGCCTACACGGTTGGTTGGTTACACCACTGTTGTTGGGCGTCTACGTCTTCATCTCCAGTTTGCCTTCGTCGCCACCGACGGGTGTCTCCGCCTACATGATTAGTTGGTCACACCATCATTGTTGGGCGTCTACGTCTTCATCGTCGGCTTGCCTTCGCTACCGCCGACTGGTGTCTCCGCCTACACGGTTGGTTGGTCGCACCATCGTTGTTGGGCGTCTACGTCTTCATCGCCGGCTTGCCTTCGTCGCTGCCGATTGGTGTCTCAGCCTACACGGTTGGTTTGTCGCACCATCGTTGTTGGGCGTCAACGTCTTCATCATCGGCTTGCCTTCGCCGCCGACTGGTGTCTCCGCCTACACAGTTAGTTCCTCACACCACCGTTGTTGGGCGTCTACGTCTTCATCGTTGGCTTGCCTTAGCCGCCATCGATTGGTGTCTCCGCCTACACGGTTGGTCACATCACTGTTGTTGGGCGTCTACGTCTTCATCACCGGCTTGCCTTCGCCGTCGCCGACTGGTGTCTCCGCCTACACGGCTGGCCTATTATGTCGTCGCTCATGGACGTCTTTGTTTTTGCCATCATTCTACCTCTTCTGTCGACGACTGGTTTTTCTGCCGTCGACTTGTGGTTTTGCCTTCATGACTACACGCCTTCAACATTGTTGTTGGAACCTTGTCTTCGTCACCGGTTTGCCTCTCTTGTCGTCAACTCATGTTCACGTCATCACAGCTGTGCAATTCTATCACCATTGTGGAACAACTTCATCTTCATTGTCTTCGGCACCTGCAAACTTTGCAAGCTTCGTTACTTCACCAACCATGACATCTCCAAGAGCCTCAACATGTGGGTATGCGCCACCAAATATGATGTCATGTTAATCTACTATAACAAGTGGTGTTCCAATACTCAAGATTTTCTACTCGGACATTCTCAAAGCATATTTTCTCTCAAGCGATTGCTACTCAATGACAAGCTACAGTTCTTGACTCTATGTTCAGTTGTGTCCCAACTAAGCATAGAGTCGGGGGCTACACAAATACAAGACTCAAAATTCGACATGCATTATGTCAAGATAAAACAATCAATTAACCAGTCAACGAGTCAACTCTGGGAGTAATTATCTTCGTTTTCTTTTCAGAGCAGGAGTTTGGAGTTATCAACCAATCAATTCAGATTCGACGAGTTGGACAACAGCATCTACTTTGCTTCAACTGAAGCACTTTCAACAGCTACAACATCAAATTTTACTACCATCATCATAAATCAAGAGGCGTTGTATCAATCTTCATCATGCACGCGTTAGTGTCAAGGAAACTACTCGAGCTTCGATATCTTCTCAATAGTTTAATGGATTATTATCATTGACGTCACCATCGACACCTTCGTCATCGACATTAACTTCATCTTCAGTTAACTACTGTCAACCAAGTTCTTTACTTCAGGAGTTTGGGCTTTGTCTACACTAAAATTTGACTGGGTCATCAACATCGCCATCTTCATCAACATCTTGCCATGTCTCTTCGGCCTAATATATTCTGCCACTATTGATGGGTAGCTTTGTCTCTACAACCGATTGTTTCTCCTGCTACAGATCGTCATCACCACTGGTTGTGTCTGTCACAATTGGTGGCCTATTACGCCGCTGCTGATTAGCATTTTCGTCTTCATTGTCCGGCTATCTCCATCATTGCCGACTGGTGGTCTCGCCGTCATTGCTGGCCTACGTCGTCGCTGCTGATGTGCGTCTTTACCTTCAACACCGACTTACCGTGGTCGCCGCCGACTGGTATTCTTTCCTTCAAGGTTGGCTTATTGCATCACCATTGATAGGGGTCATCGTCTTTACTGCCAGCCGCCTCGTCTGTTGTTGCCGACTTATCTTCTCGATTCCACGGCTACGTGTCTCTGTCACCATTGTTGAGAAACTTCATCTTTATAGCCGACCATTTCTGCTACCGCCAGTCGTCATTACTGCTGGTCATGTTTGCCGTCGCCGACTGTTTTCTTCGTCTCCATGGTTGGTGGATTTCGCCATCGCCGTTGACGGGCAACTATGTCTCCACCACCGACATCTTCGTCACCTCTAATGGGCAATTTCATCTCCACATTGGTGATCTCGCTTCCATGCCGACTGCATCAGTTGCCACCAATGGATAACCTCGACTGCGATAGAAGGATAAGCAACATGCTCAGGGGCTTACTAGCTCTAGCACGATGATCATACCTTCAATCTGGACTTATTCTGGATATATGCAACATGAATTCATGGCCGCGAGCTTATCTCCTATGCTCAAGGTCTGGACTAATCATTATTCCCCACGAGGGTCACAAGCTGAATTCTTGTGCCAGTCAGGATTCAATTATCAAATCTACTTTGGTACACCTCATGAGGGATAACTACTTGGAACAAAAACTTTACTCAGATGAGATGCGTTTGGTCTACATCACTTGGGAGATTTGTCACTTGAGAGCATATTATAGGCGTGCTATGCACGTTATCTTTTAAGAGTATCGGTAAGCATTTTTCGTTTGGGCCGAGGCCCACGGGATGCTTACAGCCCATATCTTAGGTGTGGCTTGTCACGTGTCTCTAGGGACTTAAGCAAATTTACCTTGACAATATGCACATGCTCTATTGCCCAATACCTTCAAAATCCTTTCATACAGCAGTTACATAACTTTTTAGGAGTCGGTACGATGCAATTTGAAAGGTAACAAACGGTAAAGATTTTTATAACTGTCCTGGTAACTTTTCTATAGGTTGTAGGAGCTGTTTTGTTTTTTACAAATCAATTGATTTTATATTATATCAATGCTATCTTGCTACATTTGTGTGCTTTTCTGATTAAGACCAATATTATGGTTTAGGCTGATTATATTTTGGTCATATTATTCAGGCGATTGGTAAATCTATTTATAAGTTTTATTAACTCAGATTTTATACCACAAATGCCATATATTTCTGAAGATGGTGAAATTGTGTCTTATAAGGACTTAGACATATTTGCTTCGGCAATATGTACACAATACGAGACCATTGCTCATGTTCACTATGCAACAAGCTTTGTTGAAGTTATTTGCTATGTGATTTTTTTCAAAATGCTTTTGGCTTTAGCTAAACATATTACTATATAAAATTGCTCGGATGGTTAAGATTATTAAAGTTCTTGACTATATGCTTAGTTTGTTCAACTAAACACATAATCGGGGGCTACACCTAATTAGGTGCATCTAGTAGATGCACCTAAGTATATTTTTTATTGAATTTTCTCTGCCCTTCACAGCCTTTTGATTTGGTAAAAGCACTCGGGAGACTATGGCAGAGATGATTGAAGCACTCGGCTTTGGATTTATTTGGTTCGTGGTGAAGTTATCTCGTCAACTACGAAGGTCTCAGGGGCTACTGTGGAGAATATGGGTACCGAGTACCCACACGGTCTTCATATTCGACTAAAGATAGGAGGTGGGTCGGATCCATATATTATGTAATAGAGTAGGACTCGGTCATGATATTTTCTTATGTTCTATGGCATGACTTAGAGTCCTGATTGAGTACTACCATGTAATAGATTTGGCAACTGATGCCATGTTTGGTTAGGTTTTCCTCTTTGTAACCCTGTCCCTCAACCTATATAAGGTGGGTAGGGAGCCTTCTAGGGGCAGGATCACAATATGATCACAGAGATGTTTACAACTCGATCGTCAGATCAATATATACCCGGCGGATACAATCCCCAAACAGGAGTAGGGTATTACCTCTCATCGAGAGGGCCTGGAACTGTCTAAATCCTTATCTTCCGTATCCATTCACTTTTAGGTCTCGTGTGCTACCCTATTTTATTTTTGCCGAATTCCAGTTTCGACAAAATTGCTTTTTAAAAATGGCTCATTTGGTGAAATTTTAACAGTAAAAATATTGATGTACTGAGAAAGCTAAGCTTGTCTAAATGCATGGTAGAAATTTTCATGGATGAGTTCTAGTGGTAATTTCACCCTTAAGAAAAAAAACTACCTATATATACCTATAATCCATACCACTAACCACCCTGAATCTCTTTTTTCTGAACGAACAGCACCGGACAATGAATTGTTTCATGAAATAGAGTAGAAAAAAATTACAAGGTTAGTACCAGGACAGGCAGTAGCCAGGAACGAAAAAAGAAAACTCCACCACCACGCACAGACAGCACCTACACACAACCTAGGAGAAGACTTGTACTAAACTGGCCGCCGCTAGACCAACGACAAAGCTATAGTCGGACTGTCCAAAACCAAACCCTAACAGACAAGCATCGCACTCAACTCTATCCATGCCTTTGAGATTGAAAGGGGGAGGGTGAGAGAGAACAATGAAACTTCTCTCCCCCACAAGGCCCGCCAACATGGCCAACTTGCAAAGCTAGGGCGCCGCTGCAAAAGAACAAACATCTAGAGAGAGCACACACAAGTTATCGGATAGACGTTTTGGCAAGGGGACATCCTAGATGACGTTTCCAAGGAGAAGAGCAGCAATAAGTACCACCGTCGTCGTTCATTGAGGTCTCAAGGAGAACCAGGACAAGATTTTCACCCGGCAGCCCCACCAAAGGGAGTGGGACGACTTGACAATGTCCCCAAGAGGGAGAACGACGCCCGAAATGCTGTCGTTGCTGGCCCGACAAGGCCGGGCTAGGTTTTCACCTGTCATCCAGCCCCTGTCGATCTGAACCTATCGCTCCATTGCTCCACCACCGGTCATCCTCCGTTAGTACGTGGACATCTCTATACCAATGCCTCCTGCCAGCCAACCTCCGCATGCCTCTATGGTATACTCGCCATCATCGGCCTCCCTGTCGCTGCCACACCGGCCTCCCTGTCGTCACCACATCGACCTCCCGTGTCATCGGCTAGGCCAGCCTTTCTGCCTTCGCCCGCACCGACTTTCCGATGCCACTCGCGCCGGTCTCCCGCAGCCGTCACCATCTCTGTCACGCCCGCTTCCACCGTTGTCTCTCTGACGCGCCGCCCAGCCAGATCCGGTGGGGCTCCCGCGGGCTCCATGACCGTCGTAGTCCAGGCACGGATGCGCCCGACTACACCGTCGCCGTCCTGTCCAACGTCAATGCTCCTTGCCATCACCATCGCCGTCGCTAAGGTTCGCTGCATAGGGGGACAGCCTCTCTCGCCAGAGAGACCAAGTCCCGACGAAGGGGCCCCGGAATTGACCAAAGGGGCACCAAATCCGGCGGCTTTGCACGCGGCGCGCTCCCACTATCCCGCCGCCTCCATGCTCTCAGCCCCACTGCCCGCACCTCCTCCTTCGTCGTCGCCACCTCGCCGTCCTTGGAGGCGTCACGCCTTCTCCGCATGAGCGCGCCGTAGGACTCCTCCACCGTCAGCGACCTCCTCCTCCTACTCCCCATCGCCGCGACCTTCTCCTCCTACCTAGTGATCGCAGTCAACACCGCCCCCTCTCAATCTAGCCACGATGGGGCCTAATCTATCATCAGCGATGCCGGACCCGCCGTGACCGGCCCCGACGACGCTGGACCCAGGCGCCATTGCTCCGCCGCCCCTCCGCTCGAATCCTATCGGCGCCCCAGCCGCCAATTCTTGCATGAAGGGAGAAGGCCCCGCCGCCACCGTCCTTGTTGCTGCCCGGCTTTACCGGCTGCTGCTCGGGCAGCAGCGAGGTGGCAGAGAGGAGGAAGGTGGGGGCGGCAGGTAGCGCGCCTACGACGTCGCCTCCCGTGTTGCCCGGGAGCGGAGCGACACGAGGGCCCTCCACCCTAAATCTCTTTCACACTGTATCTATTGTGCAATCAAATAAGCAATATCTCACACTATCTAAACCAATTCAGGCAACCACACAAGTACATATATGTATCCCCTCAGCTCAGTAAGAGGAAACACAACCTGAATGAGATGGAGCAACCAAAAAAACCACATACTGCACAGTATAAGACCATCATCCGTGCGTGCAACTAGTACGCCATAAAATATTTTTTTTCTAGTTATCATAAATGATAGCTTATTTTTTGGTGCCATTATCTTTAAGATACATATAGGCAGGCTTACTCCAATACGGGGAGTAAATTACAAAATACATAGCCTCATTTTACCAATCCATTTCCAGTCCCTTCAATGTAAAAAGATCGCCGATGTAGTTAATGACAACTTCAGATGCATCCACGTACTTCTTTATCTCAATGAGCACATCGCCCTCTAAAGTTCAAAAGATGTATGAAGGAGGGAGTGAATTAACCTCAAATAACACTAACAATTACAAATCCACCCACAATTTTATAATCGATGACAACAAAATACTACTCACCTTCCTCATTGATCTTGTTCATGAGCCATGCCCTAGTTGGCAGGGATGATATAGCCTCTATGACGATATTCTGAATAAGCTTCTCATGGTGTGCGGCAAATACGACCATATAAGCTGTTGTCGCCGCACTTTGAAATTCAACTCCCCTACACACACATACATATATGTATATGCTTCAATGGAAGTGGTACAGTACACATAAATGTAGAAAACAGTTGCTCAGAGTAGTGGTGGACGTAGGAATTTTTCGTGGGGCACAGAGTTTTAAAAATATACCAATGTATAACTAAATATGATACCCATATAAATAAGTTTTAGTGTACATATTCACTAGTATATCTAGACAATAGAGATTTTACAAAACTAATTTATACTTGATAATTCAAGGCCAGATTTTCTGTTTTTATGTCCAACTAAATAATATGTATACATAATATGCATGCTATATGATGGGTTATTTGCAAAAAAAATTGGTGGTACAAGTGTACCCCATCTCACATGATGTGTCCGTCTATGACTCAGGCTGCGTTCTTTCAAGATGGTTGGATGGACTGATTAGTCACACATAAAACGAGAAACGTGATTAACATATGATTAATTAAATATTAATATATAAAATTTTGATGAATAAATTTGTTGGATTTTTTAAAGCAACTTCTTTATAGAAAGTTTTTGCACGAAACACACTGTTTAGTAGTTTGAAAAATATGCTAACGAAAAATGGGGAGTAGCTAATTCTAATTAGCTACAAAGAACGCAGCCTCAGTCTTCTTTCTTTGTGCAGTGATGAATCTAATTATATTACTACTATAAACAAATAAACGGGTCAGTTTTCCAAAAATTTGCTCACCTTCCTTTCAACAGCTGCTCGAACAACACTTTTACAACTTCAAGGGCACGCTTTAGCCTGAGAAGGATGGTGGTGCTGCTGTCGGCAGCTTTGACAGAGTTGTTGGCCATGTCCTGCTCGACCAGCTCTTCCAAAGTAGCTGCATCCCTCGACTTACTTTGCATTTGCTCAACCTGAAATAAGTTGCACCGGAACCGATCAAACGAAAATTTTGCGTTAGCGTTACATACCTTTGGTTTTAGCTCAATCGAACTTAAAATAAATTTTCTACGAATTTTTTAAATCTCGGAATTTTCAAAGAATAGAAAATTTTGCACCATGGGGGCACTTCCTAAAGAACACTCCGCACTAAATCTGTTAGTGCAGGTGGTTTTGCTAACGATCCGTGTCCAAAAATAGAAATAACTCTAACCAAAAATCGTAACTTTTTTACATGAAATCAGATGAGGATAAATTTTATATGAAAATTATAGCCCTGGATAAACATGATCTACAATTTTTTAGTTGAATAATTTTTTCCATTTGAGATCTATTAGGGGTCCAAATATCAATTACAAGTTCTCAAATCTATTTTAGAAAATGATTTTTTTAACGACATTGGATGAATACATGCGCTATATCAAAGTTGTAAAGCTTGACGAGATCGACAACTTTGTAAAGTGAAATATATTTGTTTTTCATTTTAGATCTTTTAGGGGCCAAGTATTCGTTATAATTTCTCAAACCTATTTTAGAAAATGAATTTTTAAATGATCTTAGATAGAGACATACCCTATATAAAGTTGTAGAGCTCGATTTATTACTTTATTGTTAATGATATTTTTATTTAAAATCATTCATACTATCAAATAGTCATTGCAACTTTTATATAAGTAAAGTCAAAAGAATAAAATCACTACTACTAGAACTGAATGAAAAGCTCGTGGCTCATAAGTTCCTCATCTTGTAGCCAGCTCGACTCGTCTCGTTACATTTTCTCAACGAGCCAAGCTAGCATTTTAGCCAGCTCAAGCTAGCTCGCGAGCTTAATGGACTGGGCCAATAATCCAATTCTCTATTAGGCCGAACAGAAAGTCTACATTCTCTACTAGACGTCTAGGCCCAACACGAAGTCTATTCTCCCCTAGGCTCAACAGACTCCAAAGTCCATACCTCTCCCAACCCTAGTTTAGTCTGTCCCCCCAAAATCAATCGATTGATCCCCCATCCTATGCGGCGCCGACGCTGCAAAGAAGACCGCAACACCACTGTCGCCACATCGTGATTCGTGAGTGGCGCCACTAGCGCTGCCTCGGCTCCTTCGTCGGCACACGGCAGATGGGGATACCTCGCTCTCCCATACCCCCAGCCTCAACTCCTCCATCGCCATCTCGCGCGTGCTCCTTCGTCGCCACCTTGAGCTCCCACCGCGGTGCCTTAGCCTCGGCTCGTTCGTCCACCTCGTCGCTCGCTGAAGACGACAGGTTAGTTGTCGCCGTCGTTCCTCTGCTCAGGGGTGCCTTTGTAGAATTGTAGTTGCAGACCTGCAGTGCTTCTCAACCTCAACTGAGCAGTGCCTTTGTTGAATTGTAGTTGCAGACCAGCGAATGGTCCGTGTCTCGCGGTCGCGCTGGAGGAAGACGCAAGGCAAGTGTTAGCTTGCGAGCTAAACAAGCTGGCTCAAGCTAGCAGTCGAGCCAAGATGGGTTTCTAGCCTGTTGGGATAACAACAGGTTGAACCGAGCTAGCTCATTAATCTAACGAGCATGTCCCAGCCGAGCCAAGCTAACTCGATATCCACATGTAATCCCAACTTAATTAAGTCAAGAAATTCTTCGCATGTATGATGGTAAGTAGGCTATGAGTACAACATATGATATTCAGTAGGCTATGCGTACAGTGACAGCTCCCGACTAAATTCTATATACTGCACGCGTGAAAAGTCGTGTGACGTGTAACTTACGGCGCACAATCACGTATAGATGCTTATAGAAATGAAATATTTTTTGGTTTTTCCCCTAAAAATATCAAAAGCTCAAAATGGCCTTGTGTCGGAACTGCCCAACAAATTTCTTAGGAACTCGCCCGTAAAAATATACCTATTTTCACAAGCTGATTTCTTAGAGCCCTCAACGGACTCCAACAAAAAAAGGTTTTCATATATAGGTGGTCTATGACTCTAAGGGTCTCAACCATTTTCACATGTGTTATTTCTTTTAAGCCGCCTATAAAAAAAATAAAAGCTTAGTGTCCTGACACTACTACAAAAACCTCCATAGGTACCGGCCACATAGGTGCCGGATTTGCTAGAACCGACACCTAAAAAACAATTCCCGCCCATTTTTTCACGAACCGGTACCTATAAAGTTTTATAGGTGCCGGTTGGTTGGGAGAAATACATTGGTGCCGGTTTGTAAGAAAAACCGGTACCAATGACTCTCCTCCAAACGGTCCTCGCGCCCAAAAAGGTGCCGGTTCGTAATAAGAACCGGCACCTATGTTATGGCCAAAAAGGTGCCGGCCCTTCTTATAAACCGGCACCTATTCATCACATAGGTGCCGGTTCATGTTATGAACCGGCACCTATGTGATGAATAGGTGTCCCTATCGGTTTTTCACATAATTTTTTGATATAAAGTCGGATGAATATAAAATTTATATCAAATTTGTAGAGCTCGACGAGATCTACAATTTTCTAGTGGATGATTTTTTGATTTAAGGTCGTTTGGATGTCCGAAAATGTGTTATAATGTCTCAGATCTATTTGCATAAGTGAATATTTAAAATTTCTGAACGATCTCGGATGAAGACAGAACATATATAAAAGTTGTAGATCTAGATGAGGTCTACAATTTTGTAGTTGACAAAAATTTCATTTGAGCTCATCTATGGTGCTAAATATGGATTATAAGTTCGGATAACAATAGTATCAAAAGAATAATATTTGTTTGCAAGACAACAAGTGTTTGTAGGTGAGATGGTAAGGATGCTTTGGATGGAAAGAGAGGTTTCGAGTTCGAATCTTGTTTGAGGCATATATATAAATATGGGTTGAAAAAATCATATGATTTATGGGCAGTGAATTGTGATGGTATAGATATTAAATAAAATACAAATTATATTTTTGGGGTCTTTTTAGCACCTACAAAAATTAAAAACGGGTTCACCCAAATAGGTGTCGGTTCTAAATTAGAACCGGCACCTATAGTATCATATAGGTGCCGGTTCGAAAACCGGCACCAATGACTTAGGTCATTAGTGCCGACCAATTGGTGCCGATCCCAAAACCGGCACCTATGTGGCCTTTCGAACCGGCACCTATGAGACTTTATGTACTAGAATACAGTACTAAAAAACCTAATAAGGATGCTCTTATATTTATAAGTGCTTTTCCAGTTCATCTAAAATGGCATATATGAGCCTTTTCTGGCTTTTGTAACCCCTCATGCAGGTGTAAAATAAAAAACCGGCACCTATAATATTTTATAAGTATCGGTTTATTAAAAAAGAGATATCTATAGGGATGGAGCCAAGCCAAATACAATAGCTCATGTTTTTAAGTCATCTCAGTCTCAACCTTATCTCCGTGGTTCCTCTGTCCCTTCCTCCCATCCTCTCTTTCTATCTAATATATATCTCCATCCACTCTCTCTTGACCTTACTGTTTACGTTTTATGTCTGACATGTCTTTATATTCCACATATGATTTTTAGAGCCGATGCAAATAATGGCCTATATATGTCACTTCAAGCATTAGCAGATTAATTATGTATGCGTAGTTTTGTTGGGGTAAGTGACATACCTTGGGGACGTACTCATCATACCAAAATTCAGCCTCATCACCCATGAGATACATCAAGGATTCCAATTCGGAGCATGCATTTGTGAAGTCCTTGATCGTCATCGGTGGGGACCCAGGCCCCACCTTCTGGGCGAGGACTTGAAAGGCCCCGGTGAACTTCCTAAGTGGCTTCCCTCCGGTGGCCATTTGTTTCTTCTCTTCTAAATCTTCCTAACTGGTGGAATACCCAAGCTTTGGGCGCCTGAGCTTTTATAGGCAGGGATGCTGGCAAAATGGTCGGTGTCCTATTGCCTATAAACAATTGGTAAAGGAAATTACTACTCGGAAACCCACTAGTGTCCTATTCTAACGTATTGGCAATCCACTGTTCCAGGAACAATTATTTGTCGTTTAGGGGCAGGTCATCACATGATAACGTTCCCTTGTGATTTTGTATTTGTGTAAACATGCATTTACCTAAAGAATAAGACTATTTTTCGAACCGCAGATGATCAACGCCACGAGCCAATCGTTGGTGCAGCCTCGCATCTCGTGCACAGCTTAATTAGCACTGCAGCAGTACCGCGATTATATTATATTAACAGCAAACCGAACAAAAAAAATCTAACCCGAGCAAACTCACTACTACAAAAAAAAAAAAAACCCTTTTGATACCGGTTGCCAACCCCACATAGGTGCCGGATTTGTAACCGGCACCCAGCTTCCGGCACCTATGACTATCGTCAATGGTGCCGGTTCAAGAACCGACACCTTTGAGGTGTATGGATCGCAAAAAAAAGATGGCTTGGCTCGGCTCAATTCGAGCCGATGCCTCAAAGCCAAAAAAAATAAAAAAATCTACAAACATCAAATTTTTATTCACATCAAACATTCACAGATTCATACATTCACATCACAAACATTCACATATTTTCATTGACATCAAACATCAAATTTTCATTCACATCACACATTTGCAGATACATTGATGCATTCCGACGACGAGATCAGCGAGAGAGAGGATGGCGAGGGAGAGGGGAGAGGAGTAGGAAGGACGATGGGGGGACTCACCTTTGATGTCGCCGAAGCTGCCCCGCGCGGCCGCCAGAACCCTAGGCGCCCCTCGGCCTCACCGCCTCCCCTCCCACCACCTCCCCTCCCCCAGCTCTGGCGGAGGGGAGAGTTCGCCGAAGCCGCCGGGCCGGCGCCGCTGGGCCATCGTCGCCTCCCCTCCCACCGGGCCACCGACGCGGGACTGATGAAGAGCACGAGAGAGAGACCGCCGGGACGCCGCCGCCTCCCCTCCCGCCGGATCTGGCGGAGGGGAGGGCATCGCCGCCGCCTTCCCTCCCAACGCCGGAGAGTGAGAGAGAGCAAGCGAGAAAGAGAGGGACCGAGAGAGAGAGCAAGCGCGAGAGAGAGAAGGATCTGGAGACTGGATCGGTGGTGGCACGGCGCCCTTATCTTCTCGTGGTGGGCCCCGCCGGTTCGGCTCATCCGCTCGGCTCGGTCAATAGGTGTCGGTTTTTAAATAAAACCGACACCTATAATATATTATAGGTACCGATTTTTTAATAAAACCGGTACCTATAATATATTATAGGTACAGGTTCTTTTTAAAAACCGGTACTAATAGTATTGGTGCCGATTTTTTAAAAAAAACCGACACCTATAGCAGTTTAAAGGTGCCGGTTTTCTATTTTTAGCTCGTGGAAGATGAAAAAAGGTCAATAGGTGCCGGTTTTAAATAAACCGGCACCTATAAGCCGGTCCCTATGAGGGTTTTTGTAGTAGTGACTAAAGCCAAACAAGAGTATAAAAAAATTCGGTTTCCATTCAATTTCCGGGATGACCAACCATTCAAACGTTATGTGAGACCAACCATTCAAGGTCGAGGAAAAAACATCGATCACAAAGTACACGCTCAGGAACCATGCGCCAACCACACAAACACATGTCACTGAGAGGAAGAGCCGCCATATCATCCATCGCTATGTGAGGCCTAAAACATAGTCTCCAAAAATAATGGCTCCATGTAGGTTGCGACGCAAAGGACATCACTGTTGTCCGTCCAAAAAGCCCGAACATGATTTTCATCCCAGAGATTCTCGCTAAGATCGGGAGAAAAGGGGTACCTCAATAGTGCTCCCAAGGGGTTATCCTCTTTGAAGGCGTAGGTACTATTGGCCCAGTGAACCACTGGGCTGTGTTTTTGTATAGAACCATCTACAACCTTGTTACCGTGGTCCATCACCCTCACTTTTGTCTCCACCACCTCGAACCGACCTCGCCTAGGTAATCATTTAAATGCATTTTGTTTAATAAGAATTATATTACCGAACCATAAAGTTAGTACTGTCAACGGATTGAACGCTGACCAAGGTATTTGTAGAGTATGAGGATCGTTGGAGCCAGGGCATTTGCGAGAGTGGATGAAGCAAACAAAAGACAAAGATTTATACTGGTTCGGATCCTCAAAGTGAATAATAACCCTACTTCAGTTTATATGAATTAATATCAGAAAATACGCTCAGAATATAGTAGAGGAGAGAATAGCTGACTAGTTTCATCGACTAGAAGCTGCCGAGAACAGCCCGGTGAGATTTATTCGACTAATACGGCGAAGACTTCCTCTGGATTGCTTCTAGGCGTAGATTTTGGTCTGATTTGTAACTTGTTATCTCCGTAGACCGTGGGGGGTCTTGTTTATATAGCAGAGATCTCCCCCTTCTCCAAGTAGAACTCAAAAAAATAGAACAAAATACGGCTCAAGGAAATCTTATCTTTCTGGACTAGGACTCTGACACCTTCTATTCCGGAAAGATAATTTTTTTCTCTTTTAACCGTAGTTCTTTGATTAAAGGATTCCTTATCGTATATTATCGGGTATATGGTTCCACCGTATTTCGTTAACCCGTATATAGGAGGTATGTGTCAACAGATTTAACGCTGACCAAGGTATTTGTAGAGTATGGGGATCATTGGAACCAGGGTATTCGCAAGAGTGGATCAAGCAAACAAAAGATAAAGATTTATACTGGTTCGGGTCCTCAAAGTGAGTAATAACCCTACTCCAATTTATATGGATTAATATCAATAAATACGCTCAGAATACAATAAAGGAGAGAACAGCTGATTGGGTTCGTCGACTAGAAGCTACCGAGAACGGCCCGACGAGATCTATTCAGTGAATACGGCGAAGACTTCCTCTGGATTGCTTCTGGACGTAGATTTTAGTCTGATTTGTAACTTGTTCCCCCCAGACCGTGGGGGTCTTGTTTATATAGCAAAGATCTCCCCCTTCTCCAAGTAGAACTCAGAGAAATAAAACGAAATACGGCTCAAGGAAACCTTATCTTTTTCGACTAGGACTCTGACACATTCTATTTCGGGAAGATAATTTCCTTCTCTTTCAACCGCATTTCTTTTATTAAAGGATTCCTTATCATATACTATCAGGTATATGGTTTCACCGTATTTCGTTAACCCGTGTATAGGAGGTATGTCTTATTCTTGACTCCGACAAGTACTTTCAAGGTATATGTTTAGATGTCGATCAATCTGAAATTGCTATGGATAAAGTTGCTATAAGATATTGTGGAATTTATTAACTGGCCTAGGGGATAAATAATTTAGCCGGTTGATTCTCTTGTGTTGGGTGAGGTGATTTATTAGTCAATGGTTATAAGGCACTAATAGTGATAAAGTGATCGATAAATGTTTGAAGATAAAGTGACCGATAAATGTTTGAAGACTTTAGAAGAGACTAATGAGATGAAAAGAGAAGGATAACTAAAGAGAAGGATAACCGGTTTAATCTTTAAAACCCATCTTGCTCTGGAGCTTTTCTAGATCGAAGTGGTTGACGACTTCGTTAACACCGCAAATATTTAGGTGAGTCCATGTTGGTACCAAAAAAAAGGTGCCAACAGTAACTAGGAAGTAGGAAGGATAGTGGTACAACAAGGTTCTGAACAAATTCATTGGTTACTAGGGGGCCGGATACAAACAATTGTAACTATCAAACCATGAATGTTAGAATAGACAGAAATCAGGAACAGAGGACCCAGCCTAAGGAAAGTTCAAAATGCTTTGTTCCTGCACAAACTAATTAAAAGCTAATATTCCTTCAGTAATGGGTCGTACAAACCAAATGCAAATTAAATCAAGTGGACGTGTAGAAACCATTAAAAACGAACTCCCAGAGAAAAGAGTGGTCGGTAATCCTACTCAGATGGCCACCTTTCCTGGACAGCATGCCTGATGGACATTGCATTTTCTTTGATTTTTAGTAGAGTAGAAACGCTACGCGTACATTATTTTGGAATAAATTGTACTAACTAGGAAGGATGTAGGGGTAAAACAAGGTGTCAAAATAAGTCAGCAATATTTGTGATTACTATCAGATACAAAGTGGTGTTGTATCTATAGGTTCGGATAGAGGCACACCCTAACTAGTATGTCAGGTCTATCATGCCATGAATCTAATATATGAAGCATGAAGTTTGTGGGATGTCGGCTTGACTGGAGAAGAGGAGGGAATGCAGCGTTTGAAAAAGAATTGACAGGAATCAGGAATACAGAGCCCAGCCTAAGGTTAAAGCTGAACCACCCAATATAAAGTTGATGATGCTACAACTAATAACTAATGTTTCTCTAGTAATGGATGGTACAAACCGAATGCAAATTAAACCTTTAAAAGAAACACTCCCTGCCAAAGGAAAGGAGTGGTTGCTAGTAGTGCTCACATCTCACATGGTCTCACCTTTCCAGTGCTGAATGCATGATTGCATTTTTTTTATTGGTAGCGGAGCAGAGACGCTATGTCTTTGTTTGTCCTTTTCGGCATATATAAATATATTAGTACATAGTAGCGTGGAAAAGTAGGCAGTGTGCATTCTGTGATGAAATGTAACCAGTAGTGCAGAATGATTCAAAGATAATAGTGTTAGAGTTTATATTAAATATGTGTATAAAATCGGTTACAGTTTAGGACTTATAGTTGTAGTAGGTGTTAGAACTAGAGTAAGAGTCGGACTCTATCACAGGCTCTCTCTTAAATAGAGGGACGGACCTATTGTAACCGCATGACGATTTAGCATAGTGAGAGGGTGCGACTGTCGGTGACGTCCGGCCATGAGTCGTTGTGACTCTGGTACGCTGTAATATGTTAGATCGGGGAGGAGCGTCCGTAATCTGTGCCCTGGGGATGTAGGCTTCGACGAACCTCATTAACAAATAATCGTGTCTCGGTGTCATCATCTTGTTTGGATCTCCTATGACGTTTCTTTCGTGTTTGGTTACCGATGATGATTTCGGAGCCGGTTTTATAACACTCAGTGATCTATGTGATTAATTACTACTAGCTAGCTACGGAGTGGTGTTGTATTGGTTATGACGACAGTGACACACACAACCAACTATGTTTGGTCAGCAAAAATTTGTATTTTTATTTAACTTTTTCATAACAAGTTAGATGAAAATAAAATGTATACCAAACTTGTAGATCTCAATGAGATCTACAACTTTTTAGTTAAAAACCTTTTCATTTGAGATCATTTAGGGTTCACAATATTCGTTATAAGATTCAAGATCTATTTTACAAAATTTCAGATATATGATTCAAATAACCTTCAATGGACATATGTAGAGCTATGCGAGATCTATAACTTAGTTCATGAATTTTTGTATTTAAAATCATTTAGAGAGGCAAATAAGTATTTCATGTTTTGAACAATGGAAATCAAAACAATTGCATTATGAATATAGACAATAAGTGTTTCATAGTGAGATGGTAATGTAACACATGTGTGGAGCAAGAGATCTTGTGTTTGAATCCTACAAATCCTACAAATCACAAATTTGTAAATTTAATCAAAAAATTGCCTAAATGCCCGGTAAAAATCAAAATAATTTTTGAGTTATTTTTGCACCTAAAAAAATCAAAATGAAAATGTGAAAATCGATTTTCACTGGCGGCTGTGTTATGTCGCCCGTCAGCAAAGATCGATTTTCACAAACGATCGGATGCCATCAGCGTAGATCATTGATTGCCTCTAGGAAAAATATGTTTTAGCCGTCAGAAAAAATGTTTTTTTTTGTAGTAGTGTGAAAAAAGGCCGTGTCACTCCCAACCCTAGGGGCGACATGGGAGGCAACTCAGCGAGTGCCGCCGCCAACCCCTGCTCCTCTCTTCCGGCTCGCCAGCAAGCTCCGCAGCTACAAGGATGATACCGGATGGGGCGCTGTAGCACCAAGGCGACCGGGAAGAGAGAAGAGGTGCCACTCGGATCCGGCTCTCAGAGACGATGGCATGGCACGGGGACCTACGGCGACTACAGCTTGGCGTGGTGGTCTCCGGCAACAACGGACGTGGAGGAGCGGCCGCGACGCTTCCAGGTGTGGTGGCAATGGTGGTCGCTCTCCTCACGCGCCTGGCTGAGGTGGCTGCAAGGAGGGTGGGAGTGGTTGCGGCGTCGACCAGCTGTGGTGGTGAGGGTGGCAGTCTCCCCCATCCCCTCATGCTGACCACCAGTGACGAGACGGCGGCGATAGGCTACGAGGATGGGAGGGAGAGGCTGAGGTGCTGACTAGGTATGGTGGCAACGGCAACAGCTGTCCTCTTTCTCGCATGCTTGGCCGCCGGTAGTGCAGGAGGCAGCGGGAGATGGTGGTAGGCAGCTTGTCAATGGCTCGGTAGAGTTTGGCGGCGGGCAGGGCGCTGCCTAATGGCTGGCTGGTGGTGGGGCACTGTTGCGGCAGCCGTGCGTTCTTGGTGTTCGGATGGTGGTGGCTGGACGGGGCCACAGTTTCATGGGAGGATAGGAAGATCTCTGGGCAAAAGCCTAGCCCGTTTCAAGGCCGACAGCGGGGGCACTTCAGGTGCTGCAATCCCCTCGAGGGCGTTGTTGTGGAGTCTTCCTTTCCTCCCTGGGGAATTCCTTGTGGTGAAAACCATGTCCTGGCACAGCGGGGCCAGCAACGGTGATGACCTAGGCATCGCAACCTTCCTAGAGGCATTGCTTGAAGATCCTCTTCACAACAATCTTTTCTTCAAACGATTTTGTCCTCTTGCAAGTAGCGCTTATGCTCACCACAAGTTAACCATGCATGTTGGCGGGTCTATGAGGGGGAGTGGATCCATTCTTCTCTCTCACCCTCTCCCTCTCCTACCCAAAGGCAGAGAATTGAGTGCTTTTGGTATGTCAGTGTTCAGTGGGCTTTGTGTCGTAGGCAAGTGACGTGGATGTTGTTTCTTTCTTTCCGCTTATAGCCTCCTAGGGTTATGTTCTAGTAAGACGAAACCTTGTACTATCTTGTGCAATTTGTTTAAAAAAACAAATCTTGAGCTAGGTTCGTCATGAATATCTGCACATGCAATTCTAGTGCCACCACGAATGCAAACCTCAAAAGTTATCATGAGAGGAAAAAACGATTATTACTGACCAAATTTTCATTAGCTCCACCACGTGGTCTGCATAAAACAAATCCTCAATCGAAGTGTTGAATCTAGAAATCGGCAATATGAAAAGGGGGTTGCACACGAGATCTATAGTGAAGGGGTTGAAGAGACAAGGGTTTAAACAGATTCAGGCCTTCTCGACGAGAAGTAATACCCTACTCCTGTTTGAGAATTGTATCCATCGGGTATTGTATTGATCTGACGATCTTGGGCAAAGTTATGTCCTTGAAGAGCCTCCTGCCCGTCTTATATAGGTTGGGAGGGCGGGATTACAAATATAGAAACCTAATCGAGTGCGGTATCAGTTTCCTAAATCTACTTTTCAATATTATTGAACCAAGACTTTGGGTCTTTTTAGTACACAAGGAAATGTAACATCTAAACCATAGCACGTTACATATTTCATATACATAATCTATCCCCTATATCTAGTCAGACAAATTCGCTGTATGGGTATATCTAGTCGGACAAACCTCGAGCTAGGTTCATCATGAATATCTGCACATGCAATTCTAGTGCCACCACAAATGCAAACCTCAAAAGTTATCATGAGAAGAAAAAATGATTATTGCTGACCAAATTTTCATTAGCTCCACCACGTGGTCTGCATAAAACAAATCCTCAATTGAAGTGTCGAATCTAGAAATTGGCAATACGAAAAGGGGTTGCACACGAGATCTAAAATGAATGGGTTGAAAAGATAAGGGTTTAGACAGGTTCAGGCCTTCTCGACGAAAAGTAATACCCTACTCATGTTTGGAGATTGTATCCGTCAGATGTTGTATTGATTTGACGATCTTGGACGAAGTTATGCCCTTGGAGAGCCTCCTACCCGTCTTATATAGGTTGGGAGGGTGGGATTACAAAGATAGAAAGCTAACCGAGTACGGTATCAGTTTCCTAAATCTACTTTTCAATATTATCGAACCAAAACTTTGGGCCTTTTTTAAGTACACAAGGAAACGTAACACCCAAACCATAGTCCGTTACATATTTCATATACATAATCTATCCCCTATATCTAGTCGGACAAATTCGCTGTATGGGTATATCTAGTCGGACAAACCTCGAGCTAGGTTCATCATGAATATCTGCAATTGCAATTCTAGTGCCACCACAAATGCAAACCTCAAAAGTTATCATGAGAAGAAAAAACGATTATTACTGACGAAATTTTCATTAGCTCCATCACTTGGTCTGCATAAAACAAATCCTCAATCTAAGGAAAGATAAAAAAAGAAAAATCCAAGGAAATCCAATGAATTTTATAACCGATAACTAGCTACAAAGTGGTGTTGCGCGCATTGGTTCCAACAACATACATAAGTTGCTGGTTGTGCGCGCACAACTAATCTTGGTCAGGGGGACGTTGGTTCGAAGTTCGAACAGCTTACGGAGGAGATTACTCGAGCCAGGAGGAAGGGGGCACCAATGCATGGATGGATCCCTGAGAGACGGGAGGTGCCTGAGCCCCAGGCGTTCAAGATGGCTTCGCTGTGCCTGTCTAGTACAGTACCATCGACTTCGCCATCTGCCGCGGCGCCACGATGCCCTATCGCCGCCAGTTTGGCTAACAAAATGGGTCGTCAGCACAACAACCAGTGTACCGCGCGACATCGAAGCCTGCGAAGGTCGCGAGTCGCAAAGTCGCGAGCGAGTAAACAGAAAGCAGATCCTCTGCGCACTAAGGCATTATTGTTCCTTTAATTTCTCCCACCAAAAAATTAAGAAGGATTTAGAGACGATTTATTTCACATCAATTATGATATGAAATTATTTTTCTTTAATCTTCTTCAATCCTTTTTTCTTAGGATTAAACGAACTAGAAAGGTCTAAAGGTGTAAGGTGTGTTCTTTCCTTCATCTTCCTCTAACATTATTCGCATACATATTTTTCAAACTGTTAAATGATATATTGAAAAAAGTTTCTATAAAAAAATTACTTTAAATCATATTAATCTATTTTTATGCTTTTTAAATTAATATTTAATTAATCATGTGTTAATTTATATTTTATTTTACGTGCTAAATTGCAGGGGTTCCAATCTCTTCTTTGGAACTCAGCCTAAGCTCCGTTTCTACCGTCCATTTGATCTAATGACAAGTTTCTTCCTTATTATTTGTCTGATCTAGCCGACCTGGTCCGCGATGTGTATTTTATTGGAGAAATAATGAGAGAGAAACCGGTCCATTGAATCCGTTGGACGGTAGAGATGGAAGTCATGGTGTGACTTTATGTACGCGTCCGTCTAAAATGTCTTCATCGCTCCGTACGAAAAATATATATATACGACGAGGCCTTTAATTAAGAGCCTGTTTGGTTACAGGGATTTTTTTTAAGTCCCTGTCACATCGAATGTTTGTACACTAATTAGAAGTATTAAACGTAGACTAAAAATAAAACCCATTCATAACCTTAGACTTTTTTGCGAGACGAATCTAATGAGCCTAATTAATCCATGATTAGCCGATGTGATGCTACAGTAAACATGTGCTAATTATAGATTAATTAGGCTCATTAGATTCGTCTCGCGAAATAGCACTCATTTATGCAATTAGTTTTATTATTGGTCTATGTTTAATACTCTTAATTAGTACTCAAACATTCGATGTGACATGGACTAAAAATAAGTCCCTGGATCCAAACATGTTGAGTCTCATTTTATATTATTGCCACCTCATACATCATCAATCTCGAAGCATGGGATACTTGGAAAGTTTTTTTTTCCTTTTCGTATCTCTCCGTATTTATGTGATTCTTATCATATCTTCGTGGTAGCAATCGTTTCGTCTGTGTGTCACAAGTGTTTACATAATCATACGGTTATATCGTCGTTGTCATATATAGTAATCTTCTTTGGGTTTAAAACCATGATATATCTCACGATAATCACATGATTTTTATGATAACCGCGTGGTTACCGCGATAACCGTCAAACCTTGAGGTGACGGTAACCTGTCCAAAATGATTTGGGGAACCTTACCGTGTCATTGTTCTTGATATTACTACCAGAATGATCTTCACAGGTAAGATCCATTTCATTATACGGGTGGGTCTAATTTTCATTCCCAAATGATTGCATGCATTATCTTGGAGGACATGGACGTTAAGACTTCGTCTGCAAGATATATTATTTTCGTAGGCCTTTACCTACTAATATAGTATTTTCGTAGGCCTTTACCTACCAGTAATATGTTTAACCACCTGCACAGAATTATTTTGACCATTTGCAAAAATAATCTATTATATACTAGAAGTCCATTAAACATCCTATGCACGCTCTTAAGCCGTCATGTTGTGTTTCTACAAACGCTTTTAAATCGCCAGGTGACACTCTAAAATTTAACCATTAAATTTTCTTTAAATTGATGGGTCCAATATTTTTTAACCATTAGATCAAATAAAAAACAAAATCCCCATCTTCACACCCACACCCGTTCCCACCTCCCTCCCTGCTACGTTCCACCTAATCATACACGTACTCCCTCCCCTCTCCTCATCTCCTCTTCCCTTTTCTAATCTTCAATTTCAATAGTTAAATTTAACTCATATTTTTATTTTTTATTATTGTTTTATTTATAATTAAACAAATAATGAAAGATGTACTTTTGCATGGCAACCAAATATAAGAAGAAAATATTTTTTTAATTATAAAAAAGTTGACAACATACATTATGTCACCTTAAATAATTCTATAAACATACGTCGCTAAATTATATTGATGATATCAAATCTATTTACCTATCTGTCTATCTATCTATCTATTTATCTATTGTATATTAAAAGTTAATTGAATTTCCTATAAATGCTCTAAGCCACCATGTGACGCTCATATAAACACTCCTATGCTTTTGATTTTCACTAATCAACTAGCCTTTGATTTTTACTAAAATTCGGCACCACTTCGAGCCTTTAGATTAGACTAATTTTTTTCTTTCTTTAAAAAAAATGTCCCTCTTCTTGTATGTACCTCCTCTCCGTTTCTCTTTTTACATAATTATTTTTTTGCTATCAGACCAATTTTGGCTACTCATTTTTAGAAACATTTTGAATAGTTTTAAATTACATATTATTTGCTATAATAAATTTTAAACAATCATAACTTTCCAACTTTTAAATTATACGTTCTTTGTTATTTATGATTAAAATCACAAATTAGATTTTAATATACATGTTGACTATAATTTAACTTATAAAATTTATATTCATTTAAGTTTTATTGAGACTCTTTGCATGTCGCTCAAACATATATGAAAAATGAGAAAAAGAAAGTGACATCATATATTGTTCATCCTATATCACTTCACTAGCATGTAACTAAAATAGATCTACAATGTCAGAAAAATAAAATTTACACAAGTATAATTTTATTTATAGAAATATATTTCCTAAAGAAACTTGTAGAGATATATTAGGTGTATTTGGACATGCCATCTATCTATTATATACTAAAAAGTCTACTAAAACTCCTATAAACGCTTTCAAGTCACCACGTGAAACTTCTACAAACGCTCCTGAGCCGCCATGTGACACTATAATAAATCCTAGAAATTCTGAATAAAAAAATAAAACACCTAACCATCGATTATTTTAACTTAAACATGGTGAAGCTATTATTTTCTACTGTTATCTTAACAATAAAAAACCGAAAAAGCCTTACTTCCTCCTCCTTCATACATCATGTACGTGTTCACGTGAATATCTCCGTATGTACCTTATCTCTCCTCTCCCTCACCTTCTCTTATTTTTTTGAACGGACAACATCATATAAAAAAAATCAATAATTAGATAGCTTACCAATTATTATTTTAAAAGTTGTATGTCATTTTTTAGTTTGTTGCAATTGTTGTCTTATGTATAACTAAATAAATAATTCAAGTTCCATATTATTCATATTTCACTATAAATTAAAATACATCATTTTAACATAGACTCCTATTTTTGCATGTAAACCAAATAAGAATGAGACATTTCAAAAATGTTGACTATATGCATTATGTCATATTAAATCAGCCTACATGATAAAAATTGATTAAACGTCCCTAGAACAGTTTTAAGTAACCATGTATCACGTCTTAAAAATTATAAAATAATTCAACTTAACTCGATGAATTCATTATTTTCATCAATTAGATCTATTTTTAAAAAACCTTAAGACAACACGTGTCATGTCTTAAAAGTTATAAAAATAATAAAAGAAATTCTAAGAAAAAACAAAATATCTTATCATCAGTTTTCACTTAAATTATTTAGAAAAATAAAGCCCCTGCACCTCCTCCTCCCTCTCACATGCAGACAACACTGCCCTCTCCTTCCGTATTTTATAGCTACTAAACTAAAAGAGAAACAATCAACATTGAAACAACTATATATAATTTTATTATAAGCTAGCTACACATCTAATTACTATCTAACTGTGCTCTCTTTATAATTAAACTAACAATTATTTATGCCTATGTTTTTCTATATAAAAATTATAACATTTGGGCATAGTCCACCCGTGCACTTAGCACATCATGCAAATACCTTAAAAAATTGACAACAAATATTTGTCATTGTGAATCATTCTACAAACATGCGTAGCTAAATTAAATCAATAGTATCAAAATAAAAATTACATATTCAAATTGCCAAATTGAAAAGAAATAATTCAACAACACAAGCAAAATTAAACGTACGCTACATAAGCAAGAATAACTAACTTCAATATAAATAGTCCAAGCCATTGCATAAAAAATCGAGTGTCTTTAAATAGAAAAAAATATCCCTTCATGATTTTTTTAAACATGTGCTCAAATAATCCAAACAAGCAAAATAAATATTCTACACTTACAAGTTTGTCAAACACCGACTACGATGCATGCCTGCGCGAATACGCGGGCTACATTCCTAGTTTTCCTAATAGTACAAACGGCGGGCAGACAGTTGCACTTGCCTCTTGCAAAGCTTCAGATGTGGACGACATGAGGTTGAGGTCTCTGCGCGCGGCAACCGCACGAGGTCCGTCACCGGCTGGCCGCCGCCGCCACCGCCGGAGGTCAAATTGAAGGCCGGAGTCGGCTTACACCTAGCCGGAAAGGGCACGAGCAGGTCACGGCCGCGGCGAGTACACGCAGATGCCGTGGATGCCACTGCCATGACGGCTTGGGGAAGGCCGTCCTAGAAACCGACCATACTCCCGGAGGGCACGGGGATAGTTACGAGAGCACTCCGGGGAATAAGGGGAGAATACAAACACAAGATTAAATTAAAAAATAATAAAGGGAAAAAATTACTTCCTCAGGAATCTTACGTCTTGAGATTGCTGATGTGTAAGGTGGTAGTAATAATCTAACATACAACGACTCCAAATAGGTTGGGGTTACAGGCCCCGTCCTATGCGGGCTCCCCCATTCAATTTCGTTTTTCCGCCCTGCCCAGTCAGTCTCATCTTTCTCCTCGCACCACTCTTTCCAAAGCCTTTTTGTCTGCTCCTTCCTTCTTCCCCGCCTCCACCCCAATAGTTCCTGACCGCCTTCCTGCGTCTACGCCGTCACGCTCACGCACTGGCTGAGCAGCTGCCCCTAGCAAGCCTGTGCCTCCGAACTCCGGTAGTCCGGTCTTGCTGAGGAGTGCCGCCTAGCTACTTCGCATTCGAGCCGTTGAAAGCAAACTACGAACAGGTGAACTGGATCTCCCCGGCCGCTACTCTTTTGTACCTTATGATAATGTCGATATGATATATATATATATATATATATAGACGAGATGTGATTTACACTCTATAAATTTAAGGAGTTTAACCTAGCTTATTGTAAATTCGGTTGCTATACAGGCACGAATCTCTCCGATCAAGTACGTGTCCGGTCCGACCATGGCCACTGGACCCGAGGTGGCTGCCGCCGGCGCTGCGGTTTCCTGCTGCTTCAAATGTTGCTGCAACCAGTTCGACCAGTACATCGTGGAGGCAGAGAAGCATCTGAGCGACCTTCAGTCCGAGGTGAGCAAGCTAAGCGCCATGGGAAATGATGTCAAGAACAGGGTCGCCGCAAGGCCGCTGGTGAGCGGCATGGGGGTGGTGGACAACTGGCTCAAACGCTCCGCCGCGATTGAGAAGGAGGCAAAGAAAGTGTCGGACGACTACGCCAAGATGTGCCTGCCCAGTCTCAACCTCTGGAGCCGCTACAGCATCGGCAAGCGAGCCTCCCGGAAGCTGCACAAGGCGAGACAACTGGTACAGCAGAGGGAGAGCCTCGAGGACGCCCTGGCATCCAGGTCGATGACGAAGGGCAGGTACGAGGTGCAGGAGAAGCAGATCGAGACGATGGTGGTCGGGATGGATCCTTACCTGAATCAGGCGCTGCGGCACATCGACGGCGACGATGTGGGTATCATCGGTGTATGCGGCATGGGAGGCGTGGGGAAGACCACCCTCCTGCGCAAGATCCTCGGAGAGTTCCTCCCAGGCAAGGAGAGGAACAGGGATTTCCACAAGGTTATCTGGGCTGTGGTCTACAAGAAGTCCACTGCTACCGTCGATGCCATGGACAATGACATTGCCAGGCTGCAGAACGACATCGCCAGAGAACTTGGGTTGCAGCTGGGCAAGATGCCAGCAGACGACGACTGCTCCGACGTAGTGCTCGAACAGCGGGCGCAACCCATCCACGAGTACTTGAGTACCAGGAACTTCCTGCTGCTGCTGGATGACCTGTGGAGTCCGTTGGAGCTCAAGTCCATTGGGATCCCCCACCTGAACAGCAACAACAGCGGCGCCGATTCCAAACTGAAACATAAGGTGGTGCTGACGTCTCGATCAGAAGCAGTCTGCGGCCAGATGAAGGCTGCTCCTGGCCTCATCAACGTCGAATGCTTGAACGCCGACGACGCATGGAGCCTCTTTGAGTTCAATGCCACCAAGCAGACGATTGAGTCGCACGCTGCCATCGGCTCCCTCGCTTGGCAGGTCATGAGCGAGTGCCAAGGCCTACCTCTGGCACTCAACACCATCGGCAAGGCATTATCTACCAAGTCTGGAGACCCTAAGCCGTGGAAAGATGCTTACGAGAAACTCAAGAACGCACGCCACAGCGAGATCACTGGCATGGAGAAGGACAGTGCAGCTATGCTGCACAGGATCAGGATCAGCTATGACTATCTTGCATCCCAAATGGTCAAGGATTGCTTCCTCTCTTGCTCTCTCTGGCCAGAGGACTCTTCCATTGAGAAAGCCAAGCTCATCGAGTGCTGGCTGGGTCTAGGATTCATCGCAGGTTCCTCTGGCATCGACCATGACATGAGCATTGGAATGGGTATCATAACCAGCCTCAAGGAAGCCCATTTGCTTGAGCCAGGCGATGACGACTCTGCAGAGGTCAGGATGCACGACATGATTCGGGCCATGTCCCTGTGGATCTCCTCCGATTGCGGCGAGACAAAGAACAAGTGGTTAGTGAAGGCTGGTATTGGAATCAAGACGGAGCAGAGAGTGGCCGAGCAATGGCACGAGTCCTCTCCCGATACCGAGCGGGTGTCGCTCATGGACAATCTCATGGAAGGGCTGCCAGGTGAGCTACCCAGGAGGGACAGGCTCAAGGTGCTCATGCTTCAGAGGAACAGCTCCCTGCAGGTTGTCCCTGGCAGTTTCCTCCTCTGTGCACCGCTCCTCACCTACCTGGATCTCTCCAACACTATCATCAAAGAGCTGCCTGCTGAGATCGGCGAGCTTCATGATCTCCAATACCTCAACTTGTCCGAGTCCTACGTTGAGAAGCTGCCAATCGAGTTGTCCTCTCTCACGCAGCTGAGGCACCTGCTTATGAGCGCTACTAGAGTTCTCGGAAGTATACCGTACGGTATACTTTCCAATCTTGGGAAGCTGGAGATCCTCGATATGTTCGAGAGCAAGTATAGCAGTTGGGGTGCGGTCAGTGATGACGACAATGATGCACGCGCTTGCATCGACGAATTCGATGTCAGAGAAACTTTTCTCAAGTGGCTCGGTATTACTCTCAACTCGGTTGAAGCCCTACAGAAGCTGGCCAGGAGGAAGATTTTCTCAACAAGGCGGCTCTGCTTGAAAAGAATCTCTTCTCCTCCGTCACTCCATCTCTTGCCGTCCGGCCTATCCGAGCTTCTGGGAGACCTCGACATGCTTGAGTCATTGCAAGAATTCTTGGCCATGAACTGTACGTCGCTTCAGCAGGTCATCATAGATGGTGGCAGCGATCGCGACAGGTCTAGTAGTGGGTATTGCCTCCCAGCGCTCGAGAGTCTTCAGTTGCTGAGCCTGAGTAAGCTCGAGCAGATCCAGTTCCAACGAATGCCTGCAGGCGAGTTCTTCCCACGCCTGCGTTCACTCAAGATCTTCAACTGCCCAAAGCTCAAAAACGTAAACTGGGCATTGTACCTCCCGCACCTCTTGCAGCTGGACCTCCAGTTCTGTGCCGCGATGGAGGCACTCATCGACGACACTGCCAATGATGAACACCGGGCTAACGAGATAGTGCAGGAAGACCCTACATTCCCTCTGCTCAAGATGTTGACAATTCACTCGTCGAAACGCCTGGCCAGCTTGTGCAGCGGCAGATCGATCAACTTTCCAGCGCTAGAGGTCGTCTCGATCACTCAGTGCAGCAAACTGACGCTACTGGGCATCCGGCCTCAGGGGAAGTTGAGGGAGATCAGGGGCGGGGAAGAGTGGTGGCGGGGTCTCCAGTGGGAGGAGGCCAGCATTCAGGAGCAGCTACAGCCATTCTTCAGGTTTCTCGGAAGATGATCAATCATGCAGTTGCACACCGGGAAACAAGTTAAAATTTTCTGAAAACTCAATAAATGCTTCCTCTTACAAGGTTGCAGGGCGAAGACAGCTAGAAGAATGCTATGTTATGTTAACTACGAAGCCCGCTCGCTTCCGCGCATCTTAGTTAACTTTGCTTGAAATTTTATTACCTTTTCTCTTGAAGTATGATTTGGTTCTATTTCAAACTTGTGTTCTTATTCTCAATAATTCAGTTCGGATTGTTTCGAACATTTGTTGCGATTTTGTTATATGCACACCCGGGATGCACACATCTTGCATATTTTCGTTTCGGAGTTTATAAAATTTATAGGTTTTCCCATTCTCGAAATACAAAATATCGGTTTTCTTGTATACTATAGAATTTCTTGTATACATGAGGCCAGGACAAGAAGACATCACCTGCGAGCGATGCTCAACCATATTATAGTCATGTTTAGAACCCTAGAATTTGTTTTATACCGATATATAGCAAATTTAGATTTGTTAACACTAGTACAGAACCGCTCATCTCTGATGGCCTTTCCCGTGCCGGGGACATGCGGACCGTCACAGCGTAGTCATCTTTAACGGGTTAAAATAAACACCAACAAAGATATATTTGTATAGACATTATCCCTATGCATATATTTGAAGCCCGTCACCGATGAGACCTATCGGTGACAGGCTTATGTTAAGGCCCAACAAAGATTATCTTTGTAATCTTTGTCGGGCCCTATAACTACACCCGTCACAGATGTGTATCATCGGTGACGGGCTCTAATTAGGGCCCGATCAAGATAATAATTAGGCCCATCACGGATGATCTCATCTCAATCGGGCTTAAACTTAAGCCCGTCACGAATGATCTTATCTCAATCAGGCTTAAGTTTAAGCTCATCACGGATGACTCATCTCAATCGGGCTTAAACTTAAGCCCGTCACGGATGAATATCATCCGTGACGGGCTTAGCTTCAACTCCCGTCACGGATGTGGTTTGTCCGCATTTAGACTAGGGTTTTCACTCATAGATCTACCCATACACTAGGGCTCCGAAAATTTTCTAAGTCCCTAGCGTCATCGCCCCGTCGCACTGTCGCCGTCGTCGTCTGCGAGCTGGCCCTCACCTGTTGGCCCTCACCTGCTGTCTTGGCCCTTTGCTCCACTGCCGTCACCCTCGTCCACCTCCTCTCCGAGCCCGCGTGACCCCGAGCCCGGCGCTGCCGTCGCCCTCCTCCACCACCGTCGTCCACCTCCTCTCTGAGCCCGCGCGACCCCGAGCCTGGCGCCGCCGTCGGCCTCGTCCACCGCTGTCGTCCACCTCCTCTCCGAGCCCGCGCGACCCCGAGCCCGACGCCGCCGTCGCCGTCGTCCACCTCCTCTCCGAGCCCGCACGACCCTGAGCCCAGCGCCGCTGTCGCCCTCCTCCATCGCCTCGTCGCCATATCGCCACCGCCCTGAGCCCGACGCCACCGCGTCGTCGACCTCCTCACCAAGCCCGGCCGGTTAGTGACTTAGGGATGAAATTTGTGACTTGATGGATGATTTTACGGTTATTTAGTGACTTGGTGAAATTTGTGAGATGTGCAGTTTTATATATGTGAGATGTGCATTTTTATACATGTTGATATATATGGAATTTAGTCTAGCCAGTGGAATTTAGGGTATTTATGTATGTAATTTAGGGTTTGACCACATGAAATTTGTGGAATTTAGTCTAGCTAGTGGAATTTTTATGCATGTAAGTATTTATGTATGTATTTAGTGAATTATATTTGAGATGGACTTGTGATGTTCATGTGTGATGTCGGCGGTTTGGTGATCACTGAATGGATGTGAATGGCATATGTATTTGAATGGATGTGTGAATGTGGATGTGATCACTGAATATATGTTTGATTTGTGAATTGTTGTGAATGGCATATGTGAATGGATGTGTGAATATGGATTGATCACTGAATATATGTTTGATTTCTAAATTGCTGCGAATGGGGTTGTTGGGAAGGGAGTATATATGTGCTTCTGTCATTTTTGCAGCGGGCATGGCTAGCAAAGGCCTGAGGCTAGCCAAAAAATAAAATTTGTTTTTTTGAGTAAAATACTCATCCGTGATGGGCTTAAGTTTAAGCCCGATTGAGATGAACTCATCTGTGACGGGTTTAAGTTTAAGCCCGATTAAGATGAGTCATCCGTGACGGGCTTAAGTTAATGCCCGATTGAGATGATCATCCGTGACGGGCACCATACCATAGTCGTGTTCAAGTACGAGCCCGTCACGGATGAGCTCATTGGTGACGGGCCATAGTTTGACCGTAGTTTGACTCATCTGCTAGGTCAAACTTATCGGTGACGGGCTTTACTTTTGGCCCAGTTGAGATAACTGTTATCCGTGACAGCCAAATACCCAATAGAGATGACTTCTCACATCACTGACCTTTTGTTCGTGACGGGACCTTTCCCCGACACAGATGAGGCTTGTCGCCCGATTGAGATGATCTATCCCGTGCTAGTGTAAGTCCATAAACATTTTCTAGGATAAGTGCCTCCAACTTATGCTCTGTTATATAGTTATTACATATTATAAGTCATTTGATTTTTTTTCTAGTCAAATTTATTTAAGTTTGATTAAGTTTATAAAAAATATAGTAGCATTTTCAACCCAAAATAATTATATTATCTAAATATATTCAATACTAGATTTAATGAAACTAATTTATTGTTTTAAATATTTTTATTTTTTTATAAATTTAGTCAAACTTAACAACATTGACTAAAAAAGTCAAACTGACTTATAATATGAAACGGAGGGAGTATGATTTAGTTTTACATTCTTTGTTCAAGGACTTGTTAATTGCATGTCTTTTGTTTTTCTTTTTTTTTTTTTGCTGCATGAGCTCATAATTGCATGGAATAAGCAGATTTGTAAGCAACTAAAATATATGCATGCATGTGTTGGTGAAATTCATGAATAAATATATAGATAACAAAGTTAGTAAGTGGGTCCATATCAAATTTTAATTAATAAATAGAGCTTACGTGCTAGCTATCTCTAACATTGTATAATTAATTTGTTATATACTAGATTTTACCGGCCGGATATCTCATGTAAAATGCATTATTATATTTTGATTGCATAATTATACCTATAATTTCAATGGTAAGACTTTTTTTCCTCGTGAATTTTTAATCTCATTTCTCTAGCTACCTCTGATGGTAGGTAGAAAAATAAGATTAAAAATTCTCAACTAATTAAGTTTGGTTCTTTACGTTAATATGAGATGGAATTTTTAGATCAACTAATTAAGTTTGGTTCTTTACGTACAGATATAATAATTACAGTCATGAATAAATAGTAATATATAACATGCTCTCATCATATGCTTTGTTATGACACATGACCTACCAATATAAAAGCCCTAAGCTCCATGATAGGTTTTCGTTAGTGCGCGCACTTAGCAATAATGGCACAATTTTGCAAGACCAACGAGCCCACCACTTTATCCCCTCCCAAGTACCAACAGTAGTATCTTTTCTTTCATGAGATCAGCCATTCATTTCACCGTTATGGAGGAGGTACAGCTGGCTTGGAAAAGAATCCAAAAAAATTGTTGACGGCACAATATGTGTATTTTATGAGACTAATGAGACTTAAATAATTAACGCATAAAAACCACATCCATAACGGGCTTCAATTTCTCTCCATTACAGATGGTAGTCATCGGTAACGGTCGTCAATGAAGGACTGTTACGGAGTCATTCGTTATGGGCATCAATTAAAACCCGATTAAGATAACAATATCTGTGATGGGTTTCAATTAAAGCCCGATTGAGATAGCAACATTTGTGATGAGCTTCAATTAAAGCCCGATTGAGATAACATCTCAATTGGTTGTTACTTGCCGCCCGTCACCGATAGCATTTTTAACTTTATTTTATTTTTATGATAGACATATTACTATTTTGTTTTTTTTCTTCTTTCAGAGTTGACCATCGTTGACTTTTTCCTTATTCTTTGTAAGGGTTTAGGGTTTTTGCAAGAAAGCCATGCCAATATTAAGTGGGAGTGCGGCATATGCTTCATACCATTTCAAGTAGAAATTTTTGAAACATTGGATGCAAGCCCGATTTTCATGGTATTACATAGCAAGCCCGATTTGTGAAACGTTGAACCAAAATACTTTTTTCGTTGCAAGAAATAGCAAATCAAATTAATACTTCTTTCATTGCAAGAAAGACTTCCTTAGCAAATCAAATTAATACAAAGACTTTCATTACAAGGATAGCATATCCTTTTTCACCAACCTCGTCCTCTTCGTCATGCCATGATCCATCATAGCCTTTTTGTTGTTTTTCTTCATCGATCCCTGCAAAACACATACAGAAATGCGTCAATCGCATATCCTAGCTGCAACACAGTGAATGGACTCGAGTATGTAATAATACATGCTACAAGGATATGTCTTTCGTGTGATCTGAACGAGCATATGCCACATCCTTTTCGGGATCATCGTCGAGGTCTATGTGGGGTCTTACATGAAGATTTTGGTTGTATTTGTCTTCGTCGACAACGTTGTCAACCCCAACAATTCTTTTCTTGCCATCCCTAACGACGTGCAACTTCTTGTTTGTTGGGTCTTTTATGTAGAAAATCTGCTCGACCTGTTTCACAAGTACAAATTGTTAATCGACATATCCAACCTTGGATAGATCTACAGTTGTGAAACCTTTCTTGTCGACTTTGACACCAGTGCATAAATTCACCCATTGGCAACGAAACAATGGGACTTTGAACTTCATATAGTTCAGCTCCCAGATCTGCTCTATGCGGCCATAATATGTGTTGGACCCAAGTTGATCCTGAAATGCATCTATATGAATCCTGTTGTTTTGTAATGTGCTCTTGTCATCTTGTTTGACGGTGTAAAATGTGTATCCATTAATATCGTATCCTTGCCATGTATCAAAATCCCAACAAGGACCCGCCGCCAACCTCCTTACTGTTTCATTTGGACCATCGGTTGATGTTGCAATACGATTCTTGAATCATTCGTTGAAACGATAGTTATGCTCACTGCTGATTCACATATCCGATCGACTCATGTTCTCCTGTCGGACCTTCGTTAAATGCTCCTCAAAATATGGGGTAACTTCTGCCATATGTTGGACCGCAGAGACATGGGCCTGGGCATAGGCGTCTTCATCTGGGACAATTCGTTTTCTGCCTAATGTGCCAATACCTGACAACCTTCCTTCATGACGAGACGTTGAAACTCCGATTGGATCAGTCTCGTCCATGTAGTCGATGCAAAACTCAATAACCTCCTCAGTCGTGTATCCTTCAATGATGCTCCCCTCCGGGTTTTGCTCTATTTCGGACGTACAACTTCAGAATTCCCATGTACCTCTCAAATGGGTACATTTCTCTTAGAAAATTTGTGCCACACAATTTTACTTGCTTCACAAGATGAACAGGGAGATAAACCATGATATCAAAAAAAGATAGTGGAAAATACATCTCCATGTGACAAAGAGTTTTGACAATATCTGTCTGCAACCCACCAAGATCATCGGGATCTATAACCTTCTGGCCGATTGCATTGAAGAGGCGCACAGCCGCATGATCGCGTGGCAGACTTTTGGTTGAGGAATATTTTTCTTATAGAAACTAGTAAGAGCTGTGTGATTAGCACGTGACAATCATGAGACTTCATTCCAACCAGTTTGAGATCATCTAATGAAACATACTTATCCTTGCTGAATAGCCAGATGGAATTTTCATATCTTCCAAGCAGGATAACAATTGCATCTTCTCATCCTTCGACAAGGTGTGGCAAGCTGGAGGGAGGAACACTATTCTTGTATCTAGATTAGTTACTGGCGCGAATTCACTTCGAATATTCGTATCCTGTATATCTAGGCGCGCATTCAATCCGTCCTTTGTCTTTTTAGGAATATTCAGCAGTAGCCTGACCAAACTCTTGCACACATTCTTTTCTACGTGCATGAGATCAATGCAATGACGGACTTTAATATCTTTCTAGTAAGGTAGTTACCAAACTATGATTTTTTTCTTTCACATACCCTTCCTTTGCCTTACTACGTTTCCTTTTCTTCCCAAACTCATTAGTTACATCCTTGACCATGTTGTGCATGTCATTTTCGGTCAAGTCCGCGGGAGCAAGTTGAAGCTCTCTCTTACCGTTGAAAATTTTTCTTCTTTCTTCTAAATGCATGACGTAGCGGGAGCCATCTCCTATGACCCATGTAAACCATTTTTCCTGATTTCTTCAATCACTTACTACGTGTATTTTTCATACAGTCGGAGCAAGCCTTCTTTTCTTTGACAGTTTGTCCAGAAAGATTACCAAGTGCGGGGTAGTCGTTAATGGTGCAGAACAATAGGGCATGAAGATTGAAGTTCTCCTGGCCATACGCATCCCAAGTTTGCACACCTTCTTTTCAAAGTATTTCTAGATATCGATAACAGGCTCCAAGAACATATCAATATCATTGCCAGGTTGTTTCGGTCCTTGGATTAACAAGCATGGTATAATGTATTTTCTTTTAAAGCACAACCATGACGGTAGGTTATAGTTTGCAATAAGAACTGGTCAGGTGCTGTGAGAACTGCTCATATCTTCGAAAGGATTCATGCCATCCGTACACAAACATATCCTCATGTTTCTCGGGTCAGCTGTGAATTCTAGGTATTTTCGATCGATATTACTCCATTGAATCGAATCTGCAGGATGCCTTAGCATACCATCGTTCCTTCTCTCTGTGGCATGTCAACGTACTAACTCCGTTTCCTTGGTATTGGCAAAGATTCTCTTGAAATGATCAACGATAGGTAGATACCACTGTTAACGGTGAAATTTGGTAATCGACTTGGAAGCGGAAGGGAAATCGAAGCAGAGAAGGAGGATTGAGTTCGAGCCAGGTTAGGAGTCGTATCGGACCCAGTAGCCGTATCGGACTAGGAAAGATAATGCCATAAAGAGCGTATCGGCCGATACGGATTCGGTTTGATTGAAGGCCGATATGGGTTGTAAGTTGACAGCTTCAACGTAGGCTTGGTTTGGGCTCAAGATAAGCTTTAAGGAGGTTGCCAAATAGAGATAAAGCTCAGTTTTAGGCAACTGTATCTTGTAGATTGGGTAGTTATGCTTGTTTGTTAGTTGTAGATAAGATCGTACCCGACAAGGGTTCTGTTGTTATCTCGGGTATAAATATCCCGATAGTTTGTACATGTAAAAGGGGAATCAATCATACAATCAAATCAATCTACTTTCGGCGCATCGCCAACCCTCGCAAGAGGTCTTCTTCGACGAGTTCTTGCTTCTTCGGAGCAGAGGTAAGAACTCGTCCCCGACGATCTGCATCGTCGGGGCTAACGTGTCGCTTTAGACACGTTAAGCCTCGATGATGTGATCGTCAATTATCATGTCTTGAATAATTTTGACAGGTATCTTAGTTAAGCCTTGCCAGCGGTTTACTCGCTTTAGGGTTTATTGCCGACGATGGTTTAATTCTTATGCTTGGCTAGATTGTTCAATGCAGCTACCATCCCCAAAAGCAATCGACGACCTGATTTTCTTCGTGTTAAGTCTCAATTCACACTTCGAGTTGCCATCGACCTTAGTCCTGTTTTGAGATCTAACACGAAGCCTGTTTTCGGTTGTAACTAAGGATAGTACTGGGGTTTTAGCCGGTCTTATCTAACGCATGTGGTTGCTTTATGTTTCTTGCATGTGTTTGCCACTTATATGTGCAGATCGATAAGTATGGATACGTCGATCGTGAAGTAATCTTAAGATTTCTTTATGGTTGATGTGTTTATATTGGCCGATTGGCTCGTATAAGTTTGTACTAGAGTACTAGCTAGTGTAATTACCTTCGTTTTCCTTATCGGCCGATGTTATTAGTTGAGATCTACACATCAATGAAGGCTGATAAGATTAGATTCATGTTTTACTTATTTTCTAAGTGAGCCGATATAGTTTTGCCCTATCGGCTGGGCTATGACAATGTGTCATCGGTCTATTGACCGATCGGCCATTGTTCTCTGACTTGGTTTACTTGTTTCTTGTTGATTGCAGATCAAATCAACTGGCACGCTCTACTTACGACTAGGCAAGCCATTTGGACCTGCACTGGAGTTAAGCAGATCTCCCAGGCCGCCATGGTAACGCGGAACCTGTTTGGTTGCTGGACAGGTCGAAATTCTGCGCCAACACGCTTTTGGCACGCCCGGTGGGACCACAAGAACACAAGCTTCTCACCAGCAACAAGAACACCTCGAGATGTTGAAGCAGGCCGAGATCGTCGAGGAGAACGTCATTCCCGTGACCGCCGACCAGCTCAGCGCAGAACAAAAAGCTGAGATGGATAGTCTGGTTGAGCAGTTCCAGAATATGTACCTGCAAACATATTCTAGGACTCGGCAAGGCACCTTGATTCAAAAGTCCAAGGTGGTCATGCCGAGTTCCGGAGATGGAGCTGGAACATCGGCGGCGGCGCACGATCACGCCGTCAAGACTGAAGACACTGCAGCGCCGACGTTGCAAGACAGGATTGACTCCGCAGTCCACTCTGCGCTAGTCAACCAATCGGGGATTTTGGTGAACACCTTGACTAATACGGTCAGATCTATCTTAGATGGGTCAATTCACCAGTACAAGTCTCAGGGGCCGATTTTCTTGCCAGAAAATAAGTTCCCTGCATATCGGACCCTGAGGAATGATCTGAGCACGTCTCAGCCAACAGCGACGATGCCACCCCCATCGGCGCAGCCGACAACAACATTGCCACTGGTCCTCACCAGGCAGACTGGGGGCAGCCCTCAGCTCATCACCGAGGAGCAATACGCTCAATGGGCCAAGGGGAAGCAACCGGTGGTTGAGCCGATGCAGCAAGTTCCCGTCAACCAGCCATCGGCCGGACAACCGCAAGTCCCAGTGTTCAATAGTCCTCCACTTCAAGCTGCATACAATGTGCCACAAGGCTATCAGCAGCACCCCGCAGGATAGTATGGCGTACCGAACTTGGATCATCATTACCAGCCATACTCCCCTAGGCAGTATCAGGCAGAGGGTTTGCAACAATCGTTTCAGCAAGACCTCCCACATCGGCCCGCAGGATATTGGGCCGATATGATAGCCGAAGTGATGCGAGATCAATTCGGCTTGAAGCCCAAGGAGAACTCTACAGTGTATCGACACCCGTATCCCGAGGAATTTGACAGAGTACCATTGCCAGGCCGATACAAGATCTCGGATTTCTCCAAGTTTTCGGGACAGGACAACGTCTCGACATATGAGCATGTCAGCCGATTCTTAGCACAGTGCGGGGAGGCATCGGCTATCGAGGCGTTGAGGGTGAGATTTTTCCCTCTGTCCTTATCAGGGTCTGCATTCACATGGTTTTCTTCCTTGCCCTGCAATTCCATCAGAGGATGGATAGATCTGGAGAAACAGTTTCATAGATATTTCTACAGTGGCGTACAAGAGATGAAACTGTCAGATCTGACTGCCATCAGGCAACGAGTGGATGAATCGGTCCCTGAGTACATACAAAGGTTCAGAGACATACGGAACAGATGTTATAGCCTTAGTCTGACCGATTCCCAGTTGGCCGATTTGGCATTTCAGGGATTGCTAGGGCCGATACGCGAGAGGTTCTCCTCGCAGGAATTTGACAGCCTCGCTCAGTTGGCACAACGAGTATCGGCCCACGAGCAACGATTCCAGGAGGCAAAGAAGTTCGCGAAAAAGATTAACACTGTTTATCAGTACGCCTCCGACGATGACGACGATGAAGACAGTGATGTCGACCTAGCCGAGTGGGCCCGGATGAGGAAATCAACAACTTGCCAGTGGGCCAAGAAAGGAGATAAAGAAGATAAATATGATTTCGACATCAACAAGGCCGATAAGATATTTGACCTGCTGTTGCAAGAAAAGCAGATCCAACTGCCAGTAGGTCACGTATTGCCATCGGTCGAAGACATCAAGAAGAGGAGATATTGCAAGTGGCACAATTCCTATTCACACCATACAAATGAATGCAAGATCTTCCGGCAACAAATTCAATCGGCCATCGAGCAGGGCAGAATTAAAATCGATGATGCCAAGCGGCCGATGAAGATTGAAGGCCACCCGTTCCCAGTCAACATGGTGCGGGCGGACAGGGCCGATCGCGGTGGCCATCGGACTGGCAAGCGGCCTCATCAGACCTCTGAGGGCCTGATCAGAAAATATCAGCGGAGGCGGGAGGAACAAGCTCAAGACCAAACCGATCAAGACAACCCCTACGATCCACACTGGGAGTGCGAGTTTTTTCGCTTCTGCTGGAATGAAGGGATGAGGTTGCCATCTATCCAGGAGTGCCCTGCATGCAATGGTGCAGAAGATTCTTATCAGGGTAGCTCAAGCAGGCAAACGCATCGGCCGGCCAAGCAACGGAAATCTGTGCATGAAAGGCTAGGGCCGATGCACCGAGATCAACACGATGAAGATGAGGAGCAAGTCCAGAACCCCCAATGGTGCCCAAGCGATGTATTCACCAAGACACAAAAGCGGCGGGTTCAGAGGTTAAGGAGGAAAGAGCAAATCCAAGAGCAACAAGCTGAAATACCCCATCGGCCAATCAAGACCAACAAAGAGTGGAGGATAAAATCCACGGCGGTCAAGGCCGATGAGGGCACCTCCAATACAGCTCAGAGCTACTCAGCTTCAAAAGGTAAAAAAATGGCATCGGCGCCTGTTAACATGGTGTTTATATTGCCAGCAGAATACAGTGTGCAGGCAGCCGATGAAGCGATGGCCGATGATGAACAAAGTTCGGCCAGGCTACAGTTGTCACCAGACCAAGCCATCTTCGACAAGCCAGTTGACGCTAGCTACAGACATTTACGGCCGTTGTACATCAAAGGATTCATCAACGGGCGGCCGATGACGAAGATGCTGGTCGATGGCGGCGCGACAGTCAATTTAATGTCATACCCAACCTTCAGGAAGCTTGGAAAAGTACCTGAAGATCTTATCAAGACAAATATGGTATTAAAGGACTTCGGTGGCAACGCATCTGAGGCGAAGGGGGTCCTGAACGTGGAGCTCACCGTGGGCAGCAAAACAATTCCCACCACCTTCTTCGTCTTCGATGGAAAGGGTTCCTACAGCTTGTTGTTGGGATGAGATTGGATCCATGCAAATTGCTGTGTCCCTTCAACAATGCACCAATGCCTCATGCAATGGCAAGGGGACCAAGTCGAGATCGTGCAGGCCGATCGGTCAGTACATGTCGCCAATGCCGATCTCGCAGTTTGGGAGATGGAGCGAATTGACTGCTTGTCCGGGCGAGTCTGGGACGCCGATTTCCTCAAGGTAACTGACTGCGACATCGAGACAATTGAAGACCAAGACAAGCGGTTACTTTTGCGAAGATGCATCATCCGCCGTTGACAATAAACACGATGACCCCTACACGGATGACGCGGTGGATGAGTTAGACGGCAAGTTGGGACAAGGTTTTACGTCGGCCGATGAATTGGAAGAAATTGATATAGGAATAGGTGATAGGCCTAGGCCGACGTATGTAAGTGCTAATTTGCCAAAGGAATACAAGAACAATTTGATAGATCTTTTGAAAGAATTCAGAGATTGTTTTGCATGGGAATACCATGAGATGCCAGGATTAAGCCGATCGATTGTAGAACATCGGCTACCAATCAAACAAGGCTATCGGCCTTTTAAGCAAGCTCCTCGGAGGTTTAAGGCCGATATGCACGAAGCCATAAAAGCAGAGATCACAAGACTTTACGACGCCAACTTTATCAGGCCCTGCCGATACGCAGAGTGGGTCTCCAACATAGTTCCAGTATTGAAAAAGAACGGCAAGCTAAGGGTATGCGTCGATTTCAGGGATCTAAATAAGGCTACGCCCAAGGACGAGTACCCTATGCCGTTGGCCGATTTGCTAGTCGATGCTGCTTCTGGGCATAAGATCATTAGTTTCATGGACGGAAACGCGGGTTACAACCAGATCTTTATGGCTCAAGAGGACATTCATAAAACAGCCTTCAGATGCCCAGGGGCAATCGGCCTATATGAATGGGTCGTCATGACATTTGGTTTGAAGAATGCTGGAGTTACATATCAGAGGCCTATGAATTACATTTTTCATGATCTTATTGGCTCTCTGATTGAAGTTTATATAGATGATGTCGTCGTAAAGTCAAGAGAACATGATATGCACTTGGCCGACTTACGCAAGGTACTAGAAAGGGCAAGGAAATATGGTTTGAAGTTGAACCCTAACAAATGTGCCTTTGGCGTATCGGCCAGTCAGTTTTTGGGTTTCTTGGTCCATGAGAGGGGGATTGAAATCACACAGAAGAACATCGATGCCATCAAGAAAATCAAGCCTCCAGAAAACAAGACCAAGTTACAATCTCTGCTTGGCAAGATCAACTTCGTCCGGCGTTTTATATCAAATCTATCGGGCCGTATAGAGCCATTCACTCCACTGTTGAAAATAAAGGACGACGAAGAGTTCATATGGGGTGACAAGCAACAGAAAGCGCTAGACGATATCAAAGAGTATTTAACTTCTCCGCCGGTCTTAATTTCTCCACAAAAAGGAGTCCCATTCAAATTGTACTTATCGGCCGATGAGAAATCCATCGGCTCGGTCTTGGTTCAAGATGTTAACGGCAAGGAAAGAGCTATTTTTTATCTCAGCAGAAAAATGTTAGACGCTGAGACAAGGTACACGCCGGTGGAGAAATTATGCCTTTGTTTATATTTTTCATATACTAAATTGAGGCATTACCTGCTTTCCAACGAGTGCATCGTGGTGAGCAAGGCCGACGTGATGAAATACATGTTATCGGCCCCTGTGTTGAAAGGACGAGTCGGAAAGTGGATCTTTGCTTTAACAGAGTTTGATCTTCGATATGAATCGGCCAAAGCAATCAAAGGACAAGCCCTGGCCGATTTCATCGTTCAACATAGAGATGACTCAGTTGCATATGCAGACATCGTGCCATGGACATTGTATTTCGATGGATCCGTCTGCAGACACGGTTGCGGTATCGGCCTGGTCATCATATCCCCTCGGGGGGCAAATTTTGAGTTCGCTTTCACTATCAAGCCTTACTATACCAACAATCAAGCAGAATATGAAGCGGTGCTTATAGGCTTGCAGTTATTACAAGAAGTCGAGGCCGATGCCATGGAAATCATTGGTGATTCACAGCTAGTAATTAGTCAACTTTCTGGGGAGTATGAGTGCAGAGACGATATTCTCAAAGTCTACAATGAGGAGTGCAAAGAGTTATTACATGGTTTCCGGATCGTAACGATGAGGCATATACCCAGGAAGCAGAATTTTGAAGCCAATGATTTAGCTCAGGGGGCATCAGGATACAGGCCGATGGCTAAAGACGTTCCGATTCAGATTGCTCTCGTGCACGCCGATGACTGGAGGTTTGATATCATTGAGTATTTGAGAAATCCTTCCCAATCGACGTCACGCAGAATGAAATATAAAGTTTTACACTATGTCTTATTGGACGATAACCTATATTATCGGACGATTGATGGTGTCCTACTCAAATGCCTAGGTCCTGAGGAGGCTAAAACTGTTATGAGCGAAGTACATGAAGGGATTTGCGGCACCCATCAATCGGCCCATAAAATGAAATGGCTGATGAAGCGCGTCGGATATTTTTGGCCAATCATGCTAGAGGATTGCTTCAAGTATTATAAAGGATGTCAGAATTGTCAGAAATTTGGAGCAATTCAGAGAGCACCGGCATCGGCTATGCATCCAATCATAAAGCCGTGGCCGTTTCGTGGATGGGGAATAGATATGATCGGCCAGATTAACCCACCATCAAGTAAGGGACACAAGTATATATTAGTGGCTACAGATTACTTCACAAAGTGGGTTGAGGCCATTCCCCTTAAGAATGTTGATTCCAAAGACGCTATTCAGTTCGTCAAGGAGCACATCATATATCGGTTTGGGTTACCTCAGACAATAACTACCGATCAGGGATCAATCTTCGTGTCCGATGAGTTCGTCCGATTTGCTGACAGCATGGGCATCAGATTACTCAATTCTTCTCCTTACTACGCGCAAGCTAATGGGCAGGCAGAGGCTTCTAATAAGTCTTTGATCAAATTAATCAAGAGGAAAATTGACGAACAGCCGAGGCAATGGCATACAACGCTGGCCAATGCCCTTTGGGCGTATCGGATGGCTTGCCATGGTACAATCCAAGTGCCTCCCTATCAGCTGGTCTACGGGCACGAAGCTGTACTGCCGTGGGAAACCGCCATCGGCTCAAGAAGGATTGCTTTGCAAGACGACTTGACAGCCGATGAGTACCATAATCTTATGGTTGATGAATTGGATGATCTGGCACATGTTCGATTACGGGCCTTAGAGAAAATCAAGCGTGATAAAGATAGAGTAGCCCGTCATTATAATAAAAAGGTCGTTGCCAAGTCGTTTGAGGAAGGAGACCTTGTATGGAAGTTAATAATGCCGATTGGTTCCAGAGATAATAAATTCGGCAAGTGGTCACCTAATTGGGAAGGCCCCTTTCGAATTCATCGATGTGTTCCTCACAATGCCTATCTGCTCAAGGGATTAGATGGCGAGATTTATGGACGAGCTCTCAATGGCAAATACTTGAAACAATATTATCCCAGTATCTGGATTGACTCATGATCGGCCCTCTAGTCGATTTATGACTACAGCCGATGTAATTAAGCATCGTCTTTAGATGGCCGGTATATACTATCGCCCTTAGTTCAAAATTTCAGAATATGAGCCCTCATCTTCCAAAATTTGGGGGGCATATATATATACAGGAGTTCTCGCATTGGATTTTTCAGTTGGCAATTGACTTCGGCTTTCTGGCCGATGAGATTGTTTATAATGAGATTGTTCATATTAAAGATATATACAAGCATAGGTTTTTTTTAGATACAATTCATCAGAGTGAGATTGAACTCAGAGGATTTCAGAAGCAATGATTAGGCTAGAATTTTCAAGACAAATTCGGCTGCATGGCCGATAAGGTGTATGTTTATACATTATAAAAATAAAATATGCTACATCACCCTATGAAGTCCGCAATAGCAGCAATGGCTTTACGGCGAATCTGCTCAACGTCTTCAATAGCCTGGGCATCATCGGCCATCGTCCCTGGGATCGGTTTCAGTGCTTTGCTTAGGATCACGAGGTACTTGGCCGATGCCTTGAGCTTTGCCGTCTGATCTTCTATGGCCTTGGGTGATGTAGCTATTCCGGCTTCGACTTCTTGGATTTCTCGGCGTGTGGTGGCCAGCTTCGATTCTAGCTCTGCCTCGAGGCAACAGAGTTCTTCAAGTCTATTTTTCAATACAATCGGCTCCACCGCTAGCTCGTCCAACTTGGTCTTATCGGCGTTAACTTGAGCTTTGCTAGCGGTCAGGGCCGATTCCAGTTGTTCGCGCTCTCGTCGCTCTGCGAGTCTTTCTTTTGCTTTGTTGAGCTTGAATCGGTATTGTTCCAGGAAGATGGCCGGTGTGAGGATCTCCATCAGGTCTTCGGGCAGTTCGTTTTGGATTTCTTGTACCCTGGCTCTGATGGAGGAGCAATCCTCTACCAAACACTCCAGCGAGGCTTCTAGCCGATTCCCAATATCGGACAGTCGGTCCTTTAATTCGTCAGAGATCGGCGCCTTGGCGGTGCTGGGCAGTTCCCTGTCCTCGTCATCAAGAAACTGGCTGATGTCAAATGAAAACATATCGGCTAGGCTCTGTAAACAGCAACATAGGTCAAGGTCAGTCTTGTCAAATGGGAGCTGACGAAAGGGGATCAGGCTAGGTCTCATTACCTGAGTTGGAGTATCGGTGGTGTTTGCATCGGCCTCCCTTTGCTGTGTTGAGACAGTAGGCGATGGGGTTGGCCGATGTGGCGAAGGTGCTGGGGCCCTAGGCTGAAAAGCAAGAGATTGGTAAGTAGGGTTGTGAGATTAGCATGATAATATATAAATCAACTCTTACCGAGGTGACCGGAGAGGGAGCTGGAGAAGGAGACGGAGTCCTCAATCGTGCTTTAGCCCGCTCACGCCGTTGTAGGGTCACTTTCTTAGTCCTTGGCAGGGGGGCCGATTGAGTTCTTTCCTTCAGTATAGATGATGCCACAGCCTGAAAAGGATATCAAATTAAAGCCAAGCAATAGGAAGGGGTTATGTGAGCACGGAGAAGAAATTGTGTTTACCTTGCGGATTGCATGTTTGGTCTTTTTCGGTTGGGGGGCATCATTTTGGTCATCGGCCGGTGGGATCTCAGTGGTTTCGGCTGATGTTTCCTTGATAGCTTCAGCCGATGTGTTTTCTTCATATGTATCGGCAGCAGCTGCATCGACTTCTTCCTCCATTACTTGTTCTTTGAGAAACTCTTCTATGGAGGGATCCAGCTCTTCGAGATCTTCTTGGTCGTCAATTTTGGCTTTTTTGCTGGATTTTTGGGCTTTGCCCTTAAATGACGCTTTCCTTTTGGGGTTTTCCTTGATCATCGGCCCCTGGAGCAGTGATGGTATCTTTGGGGCAGTGAGGCCGATGATGGACTCCAGGATGGTTGACCCCGATGGAGCTACGGCTTGAGCATAGAAAATCTTCTGTCCACTGTTGCTCACAGAAGGAATCGGCTCATCTGGTACTTGGGGACTGATGCCTTGGATAAGCTCTGTTACATAGAACCTGGCCGATTGGTGGAAAATATGAGCAGCCCACTCTTGCCACCAGGTTTGGAAATTGATGTGGACAAAGGTATTCAGGTGCAGCCGATCACAGTCACCAAGATTTGGGAGCTCGATTTCCATCGCCTTGCTCATAACTAGAGCCGATGAGACTGTGCCTCTGCTCTCCAGGAGTTTATGAAGGTATAAACTGATGGGAAGTTGCCCGAGCCCGCATTGCCTAGCGGCTGTCATTGGGTTATAAAATTCATAGGACAGGCTGGTGCTCCTTCCCTGAAAAATGCCTACCGGGAGCAAGCATGGTGTCAGGCCGATCATAAACACCTCTCTGGACTCCATGTCATCGTTTACCAAGCTCAGTTGCAGATCATCTGGGAGCTCATAGTCTCGGTCCGATGTATAGATAAACATGTCCATCTTGGCTGATGGAGGGCCGGTGAAGAAACGGATGAACCATGTAGCCATGTCATCGGCCGATTGATCTGCGCCAGGGTAGACGGAGGCTGCTTCTCCATAAGACATGCATCGTCTGCTTCTGGGATCTTCGTGATCGGCATACTTCGATGGGAAGCGCGAGTCCGATAGAGGTGGCCGATCAACCATGGTGTTGGTGTGAATTGTTAGCCACAGTTGGATGAACCACCATGGTCCCCCGTGTGCCACGGTTTGTTTCAGCATCAAGTCTTGGGTGGCAATGTGGAGTAGCCGATATACAGCTCCTAAGAGATATCGGCCGAGAGGGATTTGTTTTTTGCTGACCAGGGCCTGAGCCAGGTGCTGACAGTTTGTTGTGGGGCCGCAGGTCGATCCGCAGAAGACGAATCTTTCCAACCACAATGTCAGAAAAGCTACATGTTCTCGCTCTGAGACCGATCCTTGTTCCATGTGCTCAAAGATGTACCCAGACCAGCCTCCAATTTTCTTGGTCTTCAGTTTGTGGCTGCTGTTTATCAGGAGGCTGAAGGGATTAATCTCAGAGTCGATGTCTAGTCCTGTGAGTACCTTGATATCTATGAGGGTTGGGGTCATCGGACCTTGCTTGAACATGAAGGCGTTCAAGGTACTTGACCAGAAGTAGCTGGCAGCTGACATTAGTGGCTCATTTTTCTTGGTATCGGCCAGGGACAGAGTTATGCATTGGCCGATTCCAATCTCGTCCCTTCCAATCTCGTCCCAGTGGACTTGTTTGACAGCAGCAATCCTTTTGTGCCAGGTCCTGTATCCGTTTAGCTTCGATGGCCATGACCTGAAGGTGTGTTTCCACGTAGAAACAATGGGCTTGGCTTGCCTGAAGGGGATTCTGTCTGTTTCGGCGTTGATTAGCCAGGTTGGGTCGCAGTCGCCCATGGGGCCCAGGAGAAAGCGATGGGATTTATCGTCGGTAGGGATCAAGATTTGGTTTTTGAAGACCTAAATCGTGAGAACGACGATGAAAATATAAGACCCGGGGGGGAACAGAGAGTAAAACCCTAACTTGGAGAAATCGACGGGGAAAGTGATAATGCAGGATTGAATGAGTCGACTTACCGCGGGGATCTCAGAGGCATAGAATGGGGCGGAAGCCATTGTTGTTGAAGAAGGGATCGCTGCGAAAGGGGTCGATGCCGATGGAATACCGAGCGGTTGCCGGAGTTGAAGAACACGAAGAGCTTGTTGGATCGGCGACGGAAGTTGTCGAATCTGGATCTGCGCGGTTTTCATACAAGACCTAGCTAAGAAGTCGATGGGTTCCTCGGAGCTAATTCCGCCACATTATATAATGAAGCGGAATTGGGGGGCATGTGTTAATGGTGAAATTTGGTAATCGACTTGGAAGCGGAAGGGAAATCGAAGCAGAGGAGGATTGAGTTCGAGCCAGGTTAGGAGTCGTATCGGACCCGGTAGCCGTATCGGACTGGGAAAGATAATGCCATAAAGAGCGTATCGGCCGATACGGATTCGGTTTGATTGAAGGCCGATATGGGTTGTAAGTTGACAGCTTCAACGTAGGCTTGGTTTGGGCTCAAGATAAGCTTTAAGGAGGTTGCCAAATAGAGATAAAGCTCAGTTTTAGGCAACTGTATCTTGTAGATTGGGTAGTTATGCTTGTTTGTTAGTTGTAGATAAGATCGTACCCGACAAGGGTTCTGTTGTTATCTCGGGTATAAATATCCCGATAGTTTGTACATGTAAAAGGGGAATCAATCATACAATCAAATCAATCTACTTTCGGCGCATCGCCAACCCTCGCAAGAGGTCTTCTTCGACGAGTTCTTGCTTCTTCGGAGCAGAGGTAAGAACTCGTCCCCAACGATCTGCATCGTCGGGGCTAACGTGTCGCTTTAGACACGTTAAGCCTCGATGATGTGATCGTCAATTATCATGTCTTGAATAATTTTGACAGGTATCTTAGTTAAGCCTTGCCAGCGGTTTACTCGCTTTAGGGTTTATTGCCGACGATGGTTTAATTCTTATGCTTGGCTAGATTGTTCAATGCAGCTACCATCCCCAAAAGCAATCGACGACCTGATTTTCTTCGTGTTAAGTCTCAATTCACACTTCGAGTTGCCATCGACCTTAGTCCTGTTTTGAGATCTAACACGAAGCCTGTTTTCGGTTGTAACTAAGGATAGTACTGGGGTTTTAGCCGGTCTTATCTAACGCATGTGGTTGCTTTATGTTTCTTGCATGTGTTTGCCACTTATATGTGCAGATCGATAAGTATGGATACGTCGATCGTGAAGTAATCTTAAGATTTCTTTATGGTTGATGTGTTTATATTGGCCGATTGGCTCGTATAAGTTTGTACTAGAGTACTAGCTAGTGTAGTTACCTTCGTTATCCTTATCGGCCGATGTTATTAGTTGAGATCTACACATCAATGAAGGCTGATAAGATTAGATTCATGTTTTACTTATTTTCTAAGTGAGCCGATATAGCTTTGCCCTATCGGCTGGGCTATGACAATGTGTCATCGGTCTATTGACCGATCGGCCATTGTTCTCTGACTTGGTTTACTTGTTTCTTGTTGATTGCAGATCAAATCAACTGGCACGCTCTACTTACGACTAGGCAAGCCATTTGGACCTGCACTGGAGTTAAGCAGATCTCCCAGGCCGCGTGGTAACGCGGAACCTGTTTGGTTGCTGCACAGGTCGAAATTCTGCGCCAACAACCACATAACCTTCGCCGGACCACCTCTCTTTGACTTTTTTCCTTCATTAGAATTTCTCTTTCACTTAAATCGAGAAGCCTTGCAGACAAGACAAACCTCTAAGTCCGCATATTTCTTGTGGTACAATATGCAGTCGTTTGGTCAAGCGTGAATTCTACGAACCTCTAACCCTAAAGGACACAAAGCCTGTTTTGCTTCATATGTCGTCTTGGTCAATGTGTTCTTATCAGGAAACATGCCTTTCAATAAACCCAAAAGTTATGTGAAACTCTTGTCTGTCCATCCACTATTTGCCTTTAGCTTCATTAGGTTCAGAGTTGCTGATAATTTGGTGTGCTTTGACTTACATCTGACGTATAGAGGTATCTCTGAATCACTGACCTATCTGGTGAACTTCAAGTAATCTCTCTCGTTGTAAGCTGGCTCCTCAACATCACGCAGCATGTCTTGCAATAGATTGTGATCGACATCAACCATTTCACCATCCCATAGAGAAGGAACAAACATGTCATGTTCATCTTCATATTCTTTATTTTGTGCGTCACTACTCGTAGCATCTGCAATATCGACTGATTCTTGCTCTTCATGCTTCATTCAACATGTGTAGCCCTTCATGAACCCTCGACGTATCAGATGAGCATATACATCTACTCTGCTATCAAACATCTTCTTATTTTTGCAATCTGCATATGGACAAGTCATGTAATCGTTGTTTTTTTTTCCTCTCCACCTCCGTGACGTTTATAAAATTTGAAACGCCACTTCTAAACTGTATATCCATATACCTACGATCCAAACAACCAACCACAAAATATCTTCTAAACTGTATATCCAAACAATATATTATATTAGTAGGGCTAAATCAATTCGAACAACCATGCAATTAACACTACTACAAAACCCCTCATATGTATCAGCTCATAAATGCTGGTTTATTTAAAAAGACACCTATGAACCTTTTCTCACCTCCCTGCGATGAAAAAATATAAAATCGGCCTCTTTGAGCACTATGGATGTCGGTTCTAGAGAAAAACCTAACATCAATACTATAGGTACCGATTTTTTAAAAGTTGGCATCTATAATATATTATAGGTATCGGTTAATTAAAAAACCAACACCTATAATTTATTATAGGTGTTAATTTTTTTAAAAACAGATAACAAAAAAATCTAGCCGAGCTGAGCCGACAGGTTAGGAGCAATATACTTTTAGCAAGGAGAGGACCGGGCCTTATCCTCTCCTCTTTCCCCCTCTCTCTCGCTCGCACATCTCTCTCTCCCCTCCTCTCTCTTGCACAACTCCGCCCGTGCCTGGCCTTTTCCTCCCTCTTCATCCGCTGCCCCTCCTTCTCCTCCCTCTCCGTCCACCACCCCTCCTCCTCCTCTCCTCGGGAATGCCTTTTCCTCCTCGCCACTTCCTCGCCGCCTCTCTCCCTAGCCGCTCCGGACGGGCTCCCGGAGGTTGGGGGCCACCGGATCCGGGCTCCTTGAGGATGGGGCTCACCGGATCCAGCCACCTCCGACCTCATCGCACACGCACTTAGCGGCTCGAAGTAGATGAGAACCGGTGGCTCGAGGAATTGATGACGGCGGTGACAGATCCACTGGGATGGTGAGTCTGAGGTTGAACATGTAATCGTTAGCCATGGTGGAACATGTAACGGTCAATTGTTCTAATCTATGATGTACTTGTTCTTGTCGTCTTGGTCTGTGATGTGCTTCTTTGTTATTGATGTGTGCATATGCTCTTGTGTTCTTGTTGATTTGCAATGTGGATGAAAAAATTGCGCATGGGGCTAAGAATCGGATCTGACCTACAATACAATCTTCTTTTTTTATTTTTTGAAGATTATTGGTGTCGGTTCTGTCTGTTAAACTGGCATCTATAATCTCTATAGATGTCGGTTATTGAACTGGCACCTATGCGGATGGGCAAAGGTGCCCTCAAAATAATACCGGTTGAGAAACCGACATCTATAATAATTTTCAACTGGTATTTATGAGGTGCTATGTAGTAGTGTACATATGTATTCCCTGAGTCAGAGAAAACTCAACCTGAATGAGTGGGATCAATCAGGCTAGACGATGCGAGCAACATAGAATTACCACTGCACGGTATAAGATGTACCATCACCTGTATCTGCATGCAGGACGGCATGCAGACCATCACGTACCATGCACGCAGTCACTAATGGGAAAACCATTTTCCCAGATGAGGTACACCTATTTTTCCCTGGCAGATAAAAATTTTGTCCCCATCGGTCCACCTACAAGATGGGAAGGGGAAGTCTAGATGGTCGTCCACCTATGAAGATCTATCTTCCCAGACGGACCACATAAGGCGCCACCTGAGAAGATACATCTTCGCAGGCGGCATCTTATGTGGTCCACCTAAGAAGATAGTGCATTATCCTAGGCGGACCACTTAAGTGCTCTGCCTGTGAAGATCAATCTTCCCAGGCGGTACCTTAATGGGTTCGCCTGGAAAATTACCCTACATAACTTTTTTCCTTCCTGAGCCCTACACAATTCATACGAAGTTTTTCTCTCCAAAAAAAGCAAAATATAGAGGGGAGTTTTAGAACTCGAAATCTTCGGTGGATTTTTCTAGAGGGGTTAGATCCATGCATTTCATCTCTTCTTACAATATTTTTTTTACTTTTAGGCCTTATTAGTGATGGGTCTATGCATGCAAAATAGTGAAAGCACCATGTTGCATGCAATTGTTTTTTTAATTTTTATGATTTTTTTATGTTATGATTGTGGTTGATCTATATATACACCTTGATGCCATGTTATCCTCTCATCCATTGTGCTTAAATGTGATGATTTCTTTAACCAAAATATTTGTATATTGCTCTTCTCCAATCACCTAGATCTAGAGTAGAGAGAGAAAAAATATCTTCCTTTCAAAGAGAGAAAAAATATATATTGTCCACACTCCTCACATAGTAGAAAAAATCTTACATTTATAGATCCCCATCCCCTAGTTATTTATATTCCTCTTTTCCATAGTGAGCAAATTTTTGTTTGTATGTAAATATGTATATTATGTCAATTTAATTTTTAATATAAATGTAAATGAAATATTTTCAGAGTTATGGATATGCAATGGATGTATCATATATCGAGGTATTTGCCGTCATATACGGATGAAGTATCTAAATTTATCGATTTAGCCACGACAAACGCTTAAAGCAAGAATGCAATGGAGATACATTGTCCATGTGCTAACTGTAAGAATGAAAAAGTATGGGCAGACGATTCGAGAATAAGGGACCACTTGGTGATGCGTGGATTTATGAAGGGTTACATGATATGGATCCATCATGGCGAGCAACAAGTGGATGCTGACAACAAAGATGATCGGTCGGATGATGATCACATCGAGGCTGCTGATGGTGACAGTTGTGGTGATAATATCATTGATTTAATGGAAATGCTACGCCATGCAGAACCTGAGGTGCTAATGGGGTTAGCTAGGGGTTTAGATAATTTTGAATTTTTACAGAAGGCAGCGAAGGATCTTTTGTACGATGAGTCAAATAGTTGTGACAGGGAGTTCTCAACACTACGATGAGTGCTTGAACTAATGCGATTGAAGGCCATATATGGTTGGTCTGATAGCAGTTTTGATAGTTTACTACAACTTTTGAAAATCATGCTACTGAGGCCTAACTCATTATCTTCCAACACATATCAAGCGAAGAAACTAATTTGTTCCCTTTCTCTTGGTGTCAAAAAGATTCATTCATACGTGAACCACTGCATCCTATACATGAAAGATTATGCTTCTTTGGATAAATGCCCAACATGCGGTGCTAGCCGATACAAATCAAGTAATAACACTTCTCCAAATGTATGTTTTGAGAAAAAAGAGGCTGACTCATTCGAGGAAAATAAGAAAAAAAATCTCCCAGTTGGTAATGTGGTACCTTCCTGTGAAAGATCACATCAAGCTTTTGTACTCAAACCTTGAGATGCGGAACTAATGTGTTGGCATCAAGAAGGGCGCAAGAAAGATGGGATGCTCTGACACCCAGCGGATGCTCGCTAGTAGAAAAACATTGATGCAAAGTACGCAGAATTTGCTAAAGACCCATAAACTATTATATTTGCTTTGAGTACAGATGGAGTGAACCCATTTGGAGATATGAGCAGCTCATATAGCACTTGGACAGTGCTTCTGACCATGTACAATCTTGCTATCTGACTTTGTCAGAAGCAAAAGTACGTTCTACTCTGTGTCCTGATACAAGGCCCTCGGCAACCTGGTATTGATATTGATGTATTTCTTGAGCCATTGATGGAAGATATGGAAGATTTATGAAAGACTGGGATGAATGTGTGGGATGACTATTTAAAATAATACTTCACAGTGAAGGTCATTATTTTCATTACCATTAACAATTACCCCGCCATGCTTTCAGTGTCCGGGCAGATTAAAGGAAAAACAGGTTGTGTGATCTGTTTGAATGGAACCTACTACAAGTAACTCTCAGGTTCCAACAAGCTTGTTTACATGCGGCAGCGGCGTTTCTTACGCAGAGATCACAAATACCGCAAGATGATGTCATAATTTAATGGTAGCGAAGAGAATGATCCTCCACCAAAAACTAAAACTGGGAAGGAAATATGTGACGTGACAGAGAAAATAGGGTGCATGTTTCGAAAAGGGCTGAAGAAATGTTCCAAGGGAATAAAGCGTAAGAAACCAGATGATAAATCCCCTCCCTTATTCAAGAAGCACGAAATTTCTTCAAGTACTTGTTGTATTGAAAAGATTTGAAGATTCGTCATGCCATAGATGTCATGCATCTAGAAAGGAAAGTGTTCGACAACACCATCGAACATTGCTGCACATACCAAACAAGAAAAAGAATGGTCTACAATCACGTACGGAACTAGTAAATATGGGAATCAGGGAAGAGCTACACCTGAGAGAAGGAGATAAAAATGGAAAAATATATCTTCCTCCAGCTTGTTTCACACTAACACCTGAGGAGAAAAAGGTATTTTGCAATTGCCTTCGCGATGTTAAAGTGCCCATAGATTTCTCATCAAACATCAGTCATCTAGTCTCCATGAAAGATTTGTCAGTATTCAGTTATAATCATGTCATGCTCACTGTGTTTCTCGCCATTGCTATAAGGGCCATTAAACAAGAACATGTAAAGATTGCTATCACAAAGATGTGCTACTTTTTAATGTAGTATCACACAAGGTCATCAATCCTGAAGAGTTAGCACTTCTTTGTTCATTCTCACATGAGACCCAATGCCAACTTGAGATGTGCTTCCCTCCATCATATTTTAATATGATGGAGCACCTCATGGTTTACATAGTGCCTCAGATAATTACACTTGGCCCATTGTACCTGCATCAAATATGGTCGTACGAACGTTACATGGCCATTTTGAAGGGCTACGTACGGAATCGTGCCCACCCAGAGAGATCAATGATTGAGGGATATAGTACAAAAGAGGTCGTTGAGTGCTGTATCGATTACCTTAAAGATGGAAAGGCAATTGGCGTACTAGTACCTCGACACCAGGGTAGATTGGCTAGGAGGGGAACGAAGGGAAAGAAGAGATTCGTCGACCTTGACTACAAATCAATTTGAGAAACTCACTACAGCATCCTTCAACAGCTTGCCATTGTTGAGCCATACATCGAGCAACACCTCAAAATTATAAGTGCTAGCAATACGGGACACACAAATGAGTGGATCATGAAAGAACACAAACGTTGCTTTACAGATTGGTTGGGAGAACTTAATTTACCAGATGGAGAAACCACTGTTGAAATTACCATGAAGAGGTTGACATGTGGTTTATCAAGTACAGTCAATTCATGGCAAGGATATGACATTAATGGATACACGTTTTGCAGGATAATAAGACTTTTACTCAAAACAATGGCATTCGGGTGGAGGCAATGGATGCTTTGGGCCAAAAAAAATACATACTTTGGGTTCATTGAAGAAATCTGGGAAGTCGATTATGGCCTCACAATGCAAATCCCCCTATTTAAGTGCCAGTGGGTCAAATACCCAAACAGTGTTTATGTTGACAAGTACGGGCTTACTATTGTTGAACTTGGCAATGTAGGTCACAAGAATGACCCATGGGTACTAACTGATTGTGTGGCACAGGTGTTTTACGTCAGGGACCATGAGAATGTGAAAAAAGAAAAAGTTCTACCTGAAAAGCAAAAGATCTTGTGAGTTGATGGGGTCGAAGATGTCAAAGATTATAACCAGTATAATAGCATGCCCCTGTATACCCAATTTCTAAATAAGATTAAGCTTGTAGAAGAATCTATGGAGAATACCGTGAAGTCGTACGTGTGAGAAGATGGAGTGGGGAAGAACTTTAGGGGATAACGTCTGTATATATGATTCCAATGATCACCGCGTTGTAATGTAATGGTCATATGTAAGGACTATCTGCACTCATCATGTAATTTATTTGAACAAGTTTTGCATTTCCCAAATTATTAATGTGGAATTATGTCTTGTATTTTATTTGAACAAGTTATGGATCGCCCAAATTATTAAAGTTGAATTCCCTCATGTTGGTAATTTTTTACCAATTTTTATAAGCATCTTTCTATTTTTTAGGATTTTTCCCATCATTTAGTAATTTTTTTAACAATTTTTAATAGGATTTTCACACACATTTTTGTATTTTTAACAATTAATTGATGTATTAGTCACTAACTGGTAAGCCCATACTTTATCTTCACGGGCGGCCAGACCGCCTACGAAAATAGCAAAAACAAACATATGAAACTATTTTCGTAGGCGGCTAACCCGCCTACGAAGATGGTTGTAAATTGTCTTCGCAGGCGGACCGGCGCGAAATAAGTCAGTGGACTATATAAGTCGTCCCTCGGCGCAAAATTTTTCTAAGTCCAGGCGGGAGCCCTAGAAAAATTTCGCGTCGTTAGGCTGCCAAAATCTTCCACGACGCCGTCGCCGCCTCCGCCGCCCACTCGGAACCGCCTCCTCTCCGAGCTCGACTCCGGCCGTGCCCCTCCGCCCTGTGCTCGAGTCCGTCCGTCGGCCGCCACTTCCACGCCTGCTGCCGCCTTCTTCCAGGACTCCGGCCGCAGACTCTTCACCCCCGAGCCACCTTCTCGTCTTCCCCGACCCGCGCATGCCGCCTTCTTCACGTCTTCGACCGCCGTCGCCTCCCGATCTGTGTCGCGCCTCCTCGTGTTCCGTTGCCGATCGTCGTCGTCATCAAGATCGACCTCGACCGATCGTCAACCTAGCGAAGTCCAATCATCGTCGTCATTAAGCTCGGCCACAGCCGTTTCTCAACCTAGCGAAGGCCAATCGTCGTCATCAACCTTGGCCTCGGCCGATCGTCCTCGTCGTCGTCAACCACGGCCTTGGCCAACTAAGGTGTGTTTTGGCGAATGTGAATGACAATGTGGATGTATATGTGTGTGGGGGGGGGGATATGTGGGTGATATGTGTGATTGACATGTGGGGAGATATGGGGTGAATTTTGGTGATATTTGGATGAGATTAGGATAGTTCGATGAAATGTGATTTTGGATGAGAAGGGGATATGTTCAATGATATTTGGGTGATAGGGGGTTATGTTCAATGATATATATTTGGGTGAATTTTGGGATATGTTGATGATGATATATACTTGATGTATATTTGTGATTTTAATTTAACACTTTATCTGTACAATTTTTGGCGCTATTACTTAACAATGGCCGATAGCCCTAAAGGGACTCAAGGTAGAGAAGAACCTGTAGCCGACAAGAAGGCTCCACAGGCTATCATGGAGGCCTCACGCCCCATGATGAAGGCGTCACAGCAGTTCAATATCATCAACCACGAGGCTTCAATCTCAGTCGATTACTTCCAAGTTGATTAGCATCACTAATCAAGGTAATTAGTATATTGATTTTTTGAATCAATCTTCTGATTTCGAAGATACATCCGGCATGTATTTATAAAGGTACACAATATTTCATACAATTTACCGTACCTATTTTCAGATCCATAATTTATTATGTTTACCTAGAGCATGTTTTTTATACAACATATATTGTGCATACTTCGTGTGTTAGGCCGACTACGGTCTAATATTGGAGGCTTGCTCTATTTTTTCTTGCATAAATCATGCTTGTTTATGGTTTACATAGTACCCGATATTTAATCTAAATATGCTCGTTATATCCTGACAGTACTAGAAGATTTATACACAATTTTTCGAGTACGTACTTGGTATTATCTGCCATATATCTTGTCTTCTAGAAAATAATTTTCAGGAATAATCGAGCACTCTAGTAGGAAGAGGTCGAGTACACCCCATTGTCGAGAACGTTCTCGAACAAACAAGGAGTTGTCGGACCAAACCAACCCACAGAGACCGGCGGTCTATCTCACATCTAGCTCTGGTCACAACCTAGTCTATTTGTGAAAAGGTTGCCACATACAATCTCCTCGCGAATGTTTTCGGCTTGATCACCCGACATGATTGCGAACAGATGTCTGATATGCTTATAAGTTGGGTATGTGAGTCATGCTGGCCACATGAGATGCACATGTAATAACCAACTCAAGCACCCCTATGAGTGGTCGAGTACGACTACACATCTGGTTCTCAACCAGCGCGGTAGCGATCTCGCCAACTCTCTAAATTTTCTATGGGTGGTCGAGTACGACTACCCACCTGGTTCTCGACCAGCGTGGTAGCGATCTCGCCAACGCTCCAAATCTTCTGCGAATGGTCGAGTACGACTACCCACATGGTTCTTGACCAGCGTGGCGATCTCGCCAACTCTACGAATCTTCTACAAGTAGTCAAGTACGACTACACATCTGGTTCTCAACCAGCATGGTAGCAATCTCACTAACTCTACAAAACTTTTAGGAGTGGTCGAGTAAGACTACACATCTAATTCTCAACCAGCGTGGTAGTGATCTCGCCAAATCTACAAATGTTCTACAAGTGGTCAAGTGCAACTACACACTTGGTTCTCGACCGACGTTGTAACAATCTCGTCAATTCTCCAAATCTTCTACGAGTGGTCGAGTACGACTACACACTTGGTTCTCGACCAGCGTTGTAGTGATCTCGCCAACTCTGCAAATCTTCTACGAGTGGTCGAGTACGACTACACATCTGGTTCTCAACCAGCGTGGTAACGATCTCGCCAACTCTACAAATGTTCTACAAGTGGTCGAGTATGACTACACATCTGATCCTCAACCAGCATGGTAGCGATCCCACCACCCTCCAAATCTTCTACAAGTGGTCGAGTACGTCTACACACCTGGTTCTCGACCAGTGTGGTAGCGATCTCGCCAACTCTCCGAATCTTCTGTGAGTGGTCGAGTACGACTACACATCTGGTTCTCATTAAGCATTGTAGTGATCTTGCCAACTCTCTAAATCTCCTACGAGTACGACTACACATCTAGTTCTCATCCAGCATGTTAGCGATCTTGCCAACTCTCCAAAACTTTTACGAGTGGCCAAGTACGACTACACATCTTGTTCTCAATCAGCATGGTAGCGATCTCGCCTAATCTCCAAATCTTCTATGAGTGATCGAGTACGACTACGCGCCTGGTTCTCGACCAGTGTGTGTAGCATTCCTACCATCTTCATGCATTAATCCATGTAAGTTTTTAATACAAATCAAATGTGAAATATTTATCCGTTAATTCTTTTTTCTTAAATCGCTACTGGTTGGAGTCATTTCTTATGGACCTATTACGTTAAGTCTGACAAGTCACCGGGTCTTAGCACCTTGCTTGGGGATGCATGGCACTATGGGCTAGTCGGACGCTATGGGTCAAACGACCATATTAGAATTGGTCATGTCATAGTACCCACCGTAACGTATTAACTAGTCGTCTAATCGGGAATTGGTTTTCCCAACTTCATAGCTGAGGGCTAGGAATTCGCTTCTTCATCTTAGTTTGTTATGAGATTCAAGCTGCTTTTGTGAAAAACTTTCCATAAAAACCAGTGGCTAATCTGTAGGTTGATTTGTATCAGTTTTTATATATAAGTTTATATATATATATATATATACGTCTTTTGTGTCATTATTACAGTATTTTGTCCAATAAACCCATTTTTCTTCATAATGCCGCAAACCGAAGTCGTTTTCTATCGACCTATTACGTTAAAGCTGACTAGTTATCAGGTCTTAGCACCTTGACCGGGAACGCCTGGCACTATGAGCTAGTCGGACGCTAAGGGTCAAACGGCCATGTCAGAGTATCCATTGTAACGTATTAACTAGCCATGTACTCGGGAATTGGTTTTCCCAACTTCACGGCTGGGGGCTTGGAATTCGCTCCATCAATTCGATCAAATATAAAAATTCAAGCTACTTTTATGGAAATAGTTTCCTTTCCATAAAACTAGCTGGGAGTTAGGTAGAGTATTTAACTCCGTTCAGTTGAGGGCAGCTTTAGTGAGAGTACTCGTTTATTAGCACACGTACAGTTAATTTATTTTCAATATTTTCAATTTATATCATATCACTCCCAAGCTTTCGCTCGGGGGCTTTTCTATCTAATAATTTGTTTTGAGAATTGATTTCAGGAAAATCAGATATCAGAGCAGTTAGATTTCTTGAGTAAAAAAGACTAGTTAGAGACTTTATAGTAGTCGACATCTTGTCTTGACTCAATAAAGCTCAAACCGATAATTCTTATACTCGATTAATGGACATATATTATTCCTAAAGCACACGATAGTCAAAATTTATTTCTGACTAGATGGATGCCGAATTAGTGAATTCAAGTTCATGTCGACTTCTCGGTTCAGGAGAAGAGAAGGACCTTGTCGCGTACTCTACACTAGCTCGGCTATCCAAGAATGGTTGGATGAGTTCAACAAGGGCTACCGGATAAAGCGATGGTGTGCCCGCGAGAAAGTATCTTTTGACTTCAATCCAAATTCAACCGATGGTTATGTTCTCGGTCAAGGATAGGAAGAGAACTTAGTTGCATACTCCACACCTTCTCGACTGTCCGAGAATAGTTAGATGAGTTCGATAACTATTGTTCTAAGGTCTTTGGTTGATAACATCAACTCGTTCATTTGCTTTGAAGTCAGGGGCTACTGTCAGTGTTATAGATAAGGCATACCCAATAGTCTTGGGTTGGGCTCGACGGGGCCCACCATATACCAAGTCTTATATGGAACCATACCTCATATACGGAAGGTGTTCCAAATAAGAAAGGGAAAGCAGAGTTCTAGTTGGATACTACAAGGACTACTCGGATCGTATCCATACTTGTCTTCCTAGTTTTACTTGGATAAGGGGACATCCGAGGAAACAAATACATGACTTCCTAGGAGGAAGGGGGAGGAGGACAATGGAAGGCAAGCCTAGACAGATCCAATCTAGAGCCACAAAGGCTGACATGAGGGATCTAGCGCTACCTCCAATCTCACTGAGTTCTTATTCGAGGAAGAAGAGTCTAGTCATCGACTACGTGTGAGAGCTCCATGTCGCCAAACCGACATCGACTAGATTAGTTTATCCCAAATATTGTACTCGTGTTATATCAATATATAAAGGCAACACTGGCTTCAGCCAACAGGAGTAAGGCTATTACCTGTCAATTAAAGGGTCCGAACCTGTATAAAAATCCCCGTCTCCCGTCTCTTTTATCTCCATCTCGCATATACCCTGGTTCGAACGATCCCCATACTCTACAAATACCATGGTCGGCATATAGCCCGTTGACAGATTCAATTCCCAAAGGGAGCCGAAGCTGTGGCAAGGAATGGCGCGCTGCAGATAATGAACAAGGCGTGGCGTGGCGTGAAAAACTCACTTAACACCAACTATGTGTAGAAGGGCAAGACACCTTTTGAGAAGTGCGGGAAAATCACGCGGTCACAGTGAGAAGAGTTTGTTAAATTCAAGACCTCTCCGGAAGAAATGGAGAAGAGAAAGAAAATGTCTGAGTTGGCAAAGAGAAAGAAATGGCACCATCGCTTGGGCTCCGGTGAGTACGCACCTAAGGTAGAGCAATGGAGAAAAGAGGAGAAGGAAATGAGGAAGGCAGGGGTCCCGGTTCCAATGGAAGAATGGGATGAACGTTCGAAGAACTGGGTAAAAACTAGAACCCTCAAGATTACGGATAAGGGCGGGGTTGTATTTGATAACCCTGAGCTCCAGCAAATAGTAGACAGAATACAACATCTATCCGCCGCCCAGAAGAAGGGAGAATTTAAGGCTGAGAGACAGAAGGATGCGCTTAGCGGGGTGCTGGGCGATCCTGAGCACGGGGGTCGTGTTCAAGGGGTGTCCTCTAATCTCAGTTGAAAAGAAGGGTTTAAAAAAGACACTGCCTCATACAAGAAATGGGATGCCTACAAGGATATATTGAGAGAGAAAGGGAGACAACAATTACATAAACAGATGATGGAATTTTGTATCAACCAAGGTCTATTGCCTAAACCTGGTGCTCCTTGAACAAACTGGAACTAGACTATCCCTAGAGTGATATAACGGAGGATACATCGTGTAGGTTGCAAGTCCCTGTTGGTAGAGCTGGTAGAACCCTAGAGGACACGAGAGGAATGACTATCCCTGGCCGAACTTATCACGAGGATACAATTCTAGACGATTATTCAAAAGTGCAGCCCCAAATTATGTCCGAAGGGTCGATGACAACGACAACGATAAGTTCGAAGTGCCTAGAGTGCTACGAAGCTACAACTTGGCAGAGGATAAGCAAAAGGAGAAGTGGATGGTAACCGCCTTCCGACGTGGGAAAAAACATGCCAAGTAACGCACTGTTGATCAGAAAAAGGCCGATGAACTTGCCAGTGAGAAATACTTTGCAACCGATGATGTACCGGCGAAGTTTGAAAATGGCAAAGCCTTCTGGCCCGATTATGCGCTTCAAGAAGCTCCATGGGAGATAAAGAAGATTACATAAATGATACATGGACGCCAGCAAAAAAGGGCTTATGTCCATAACGGTTCGAACACCGCCCGAAGCTTTGATGGACAGTGAAGGTTTTTTGTGGCTCAATTTCGCTGACCTTCACGCCGTCTACCACTGGGAAAAGATGGACGTGAACTTTATTGCTGCTTGGTGCCTGTGATTATAAACGGCATTTACACAAATAAATAAATAGACAACATAAGTCTGGCAAAATTATTAATAACATTTTTCCTTTTCTAGGATGCAATACATGGATGCTGAGAAGACAAAGCAACCCATCAATTATCTGGATCCAACAAGGATTTGTCAAACCCAACATACCCTAACTCTATAAGAAACTTCAGAGCAGCTAAAAAACAAGACGTCTGAAGAGATAGTAGAATATAAGAAGGGCTTGCACAAGACAAAGTTGCTTCCTGTGGCACAATATATTGGATGAGCATTCCTCAAATTTCAAAATAAAAGAGTCATAATGACCGCATACAACTTTAATAAGTAAGTCTTATAGTTCTCTCTATATGTATCCGTATTATTTGATCTGTGACTAATTAACTAAACCATCATTACTATATTTAGCGATCATTACATTTGCTTCTTGCTCTACCCGAAGTATAGGACCGCTACAGTCCTGGACCCCCTCGATTATAATCACAGGTCATACAGACAATTCCTAACAATATTACAATAGTAAGTAATTACAATCCTTGCATGTGTACTATTCATGAAGCGTTCATAATTATTAAATTTCGTTCATTAATACGAATCGTAAATCCTATTATGCGTACAGTGCTTACAACTACTACAAAGTAAAGGGCGGGAAACAACTACAAATGAGGAAGAAGTTGCTAGTTCGTACATAATGGTCGATAATTTAATTACTGAACATACTCTGCACACTTATTTATTTAAATTCTTTAACCTGCAATGTATAACTAATTCATTCTATGTGTATGTCATGATGAAGTGTCACAAGCAACCTAAAGGCAGTATCTTTTGCGGATATTACACATGCGTGTTACTCAAGGTTAATGGGAGGTACAGGACCAACGCAGAGGATGTAAGTATCTCAACTTTAGATATAAGTTCAATGGTGAAATACACATCTAATTGATATTGTAATATACTCTCTTGCTTTGGTGCATGCAGTAACCCAGAATCGAACATAGAACTAGTTTTGACAACGAAAGCATTAAAAACTTGCAGCGGGACCTCTGCCACTTCATCCACCATAAGTGATGTCATCAAGATGAATTTTTCTTTGACCCTTAAGGCAGCCTAGCGATGAGCGATAAATACAAGTCTCTTTGGGATTGAAGCCGCGTGCTTGTGTAATTAACAATACAATTGAAAAATAACAGTATTAATTGTAAATATTATTTTGTATGACCAATACTTTTCACTAATGCATATAATATATGTGTATTACATCCGTATTACATGTCTATTTAGGTGCTATATAAATTAATTAATTAATTAATTGCAACATTATTGAGTAAAAATTAATCCTAGAAATTTTGGTGGGAAAATTAATATTTTGACGCAAACATTTTTCCAAGCGATCTGTCCTACTGAGATGAAACATTTTCACAGACGACGTAGTACAATTTCGCAGACGGCATGTTCTAGCTCTGGTCGCCTGGGAAGATATATTTTCACAGACGAACGGGTTTAGAGGTCCTCATGCGAAGATACATCTTGTCAGACGGACTGGCCGTCCGCCTGCGAAAATGAAAGATTTTCGCAGGCCTTTTCCTATAGGCGAACCGATCGTTTGTCTACGAAGACGTATTTTGACCGTCTACAAAAATCGTTTTTCTAGCAATGAGTAAGCAACATTTGAACATGGCAGCAGACTAGCGCATGCAGCAACCTACTAGTACTCAATAAATTATTTTTTTTCTCGTCATCATAAATGATAGCTTATTTTTGGTGCCATTATCTCTAAGAAACATCAAACACAGATTACAAGCAGGCTTACTCCGATACGTACGTGGAGTAAATTACAAATACATATCCTCATTTTTACCAATTCATTTCCAGTCCGTTCGATGTAAAAAGCTCTTCGATGTAGTTAATGACAACTGCAGATGCATCCACGTACTTCCCCATCTCAATAGATATATCGCCCTCTAAAGTACAAAAGGTTTATGAAATAGGATGTGAATTAACTTTAAATAACACTAACAGTTAACTTAATTAAAAGATGACAACAAAATACTACTTACCTTCCTCATTGATCTTGTTCATGAGCCACGCCCTAGTTGGCAGGGATGATATAGCCCGCTTAACCATGTTCTGAATAGGCTCCTTATGGTATGCGCCAAATACGACCATATAAGCTGTTGTCGCAGCACTTTGGAATTCAACTCCCCTACACACACATTTTTTTGGATTATGGAAATTCAATGTCGTAATTGGGTTCACATAAATGTAGATCTAAATACAGTTGCTCAGACACTTCTTTCTTTGTGCAGTGATGAATCTAATTATATTACTACTATAAACGAATAAACGGGTCAGTTTTCCAAAATTTGCTCACCTTCCTTTCAATAGCTGTTCGAACAACACTTTTACAACTTGTAGGGCACGCATTAGCCTGAGAAGGATGGTGCTGTTGCTGTCGGCAGCTTTGACAGTGTTGTTGGCCATGTCCTGCTCGACCAGCTCTTTCAAAGTAGCTGCACCCCTCGACTTGCTTTGTATTCGCTCAACCTGAAATAAGTTGCACCCGAACCGATCAAATGAAACTTTTTGCGTTAGCATCAATTCGCTAGGAACCTGAGACCTGGTCAGTTATCAAACTACTACAGAAACGATTTTTGTAGGCTCCACAATTTTCTTTAATATGGTCACTAAATTTACAGTCAAGTTATATAACATGTGAAACTTTGGTTTCATCTCAATCGGATTTAAAATGATTTTACTATAAATTTTTAAAGTTTGAACATCTTCAAAGAATGAAAAAAAATGTCCCCACGGGTGGACTTCCTACAGAACTGCTTCCACGAAATCGATGAGGGTGATTGTGCTAATCAACCGCCTCTAAAAATGGAAATAACCCTAATAAAAAATCATAACTTTTTGCATGAAGTTATAGCCCTCGACAAGATCACAACTTTGTACTTGGATTTTTTTTTCATTTCAGATATTTTAGTGGCCCATTACAAGATCTCGAATATAGTTTAGAACATGTTTCTTCTAAACGACAACATATGAAGACACGTTATATATCAAAGTTGTAGATTTTGATAAGATCTATAACTTTGTAGTTGAATAAATTTTTGATTTGAGATCTTTTATGGGTCCAAATATTCGTTGAAAGTTCTCAAATCAATTTTAGAAAACATTTTTTTCAAACGACCTTAGATGAAGACACTCCTATATTAAAGTTGTAGAGCTCTCTAAGATAGCTTTGTTATTGATGATAATTTTATTTGAAATTATTTGAAGTATCATATAGGCATTATAAGTTTTAATGAAGTGAAATCAAAAGAATAGCATCCCTACTTCAATAAAAAAATGCTTCAAACATCATATGGTAAGTGGGCAAAGCTTAGAGCGATTGGTCACCATTCAAATTCTATATACCACACGCGCGACACATCATGTATGTGACTTGTGTCTTACGACGCACAACCATGCATGTTCTCTTAGTCTCATAAAAAATTAACTTCTGACTATAAATCTGGACGCAACGTATATCCGGATTCGTAACCAGAAGTTTATTTTTTATGGGACGGAGGAAGTAGATTCCTATAAAATATGAAAGATTTTTTTTGATTTTTAATGCGTGATTAGAAAGTAAAAACTGGAATGGCCTTATGTCACATATGGGTAGCCAAACACATGTAAATTAAGGTAGTGTTCCTTTTTAGAGAGTTTTCAACTCATCTTTTTCGTTTTTCACACGCACGTTTTCAAACGGTTAAACGGTGCGTTTTTTGCAAAAAGTTTCTATACGAAAGTTGCTTTAAAAAATCATATTAATCTATTTTTTTAAAAAAAATTAGCAAATACTTAATTAATCATGTGTTAATAAGTCGTTTCGTTTTACGTATACTGAAAGTGTGTTTTCAACCTCATCAAACTAACACAAGCTAAGATGGTTGGCCACATGCATGCATGATTGTATAATGTGGTCTTCTCTCCCGTTTTATATTATATGATGTTTTGACTTTTTTCTAATTAAAACTTTTTTTAAGTTTGATAAAATTTATAGAAAAATATAGTAATATTTTTAACACCAAAAAAGTATACTATCAAAATATATTTAATGTTAGGTTTAACGAAACTAAATTATTATGAGAGTTGCTATATTTCTCAAAAAGTTTGGTTAAATTCATAAGTTTGTCTTAAAAAATAAGAATTTCTTGTAATATAAAACGGAGGGATGACGTGTTATGTATGGCCTGCCTTTTACTCTACGCATGATTTTTAGGGAGTAAATTAATGGCCTTACGTCGCTCCTAGCATTAGCAGATCATATGTGTGTGCGTAGTTTTGTTGGGGGTAATTCAGTGACATACCTTGCGGCCGTAGTCAGCAGACCACATGGAAGCCTCGTCACCCATGAGATGGACCAAGGATTGCAATTCGGAGCATGCTTTTGTGAAGTCCTTGATCGTCATCGGTGGGGACCTGGGGCCCACCTTCTGGGCGAGGGCTTGAAAGGCCCCGCTGAACTTCTTAGGCTTTGTTCGGCTGCATGCACTCAGAACGCGCACAGTAAACACGAAAAACGGAGCGGTCATTAGCACGTGATTAATTAAGTATTAGCTAAATTTTTTTTCAAAAATGGATTAATTTGATTTTTTTAAGGGCACGAAAAACGGAGCGGTCATTAGCACGTGATTAATTAAGTATTAGCTAAATTTTTTTTCAAAAATGGATTAATTTGATTTTTTTAAGCAACTTTTGTATAGAAACTTTTTGCAAAAAAGTTCACCGTGTAGTAGTTTGAAAAACGTGCGCAGGAGGAAAAACACTGTGCGACACTGAGCGCTGTGTACCCATTTGTTTCTCTTCTAGATCGGTCTTTCTACTACGGAGTGCTGTGTAGCGGGTGGAATACCCAAGCTTTGTCCTGAGCTTTTATAGGCAGGGGCTGCTCCTGCTGCTCCCTAAATGGTTGATGTCCTATTGCCTAAACAATTAGGACAAGGAAACTACCACGAACACCACTCCGGATTTTTACATTTTGGCCCTTACTAAAAACTTATTTCACAAATAAATATTCAGAAAAAACGTATTTCAGGTATGGACTTGTTTTCTTCGCTCCAGTGACCCTAGCAACTGAGACGTAGATGTGTCGACATCAAAAAAAAACTGACTCTAAGGATCTATTTGTAAAATCAATTTTATGAAAATAGTCAAAATGTTTTTTTTCTCATAGCTCCTTTACACCAAGGGCCTATTTGGAAGAAAAATATTTATATTTTGACTAATTTTTAAAAATATATTTTATCAATAAATTCTTGGCGCTAGTCTCTTTTACGATAATCCCTTTCACATCATCGACTTAGCTACCATAGCAGACAAGGGTATCGGCTCCAGTGCCATTAGCAGCAAGACCTGGTGCCGATAAAAAGGATCCATACGTGAAATAACTTTTTCTAAAGATCGGTTTATAAAATAAGTTAAAAAATGCTAAAATATAAAATGTCCATGAACCCCACTAGCGTCCTATTCTAAAGACCGAACGTATTGGCAATTTGATACTTCCTCCGTCTCATATTAGTGGTCACTTTGACTTTTTTCTCGTAACGTTTGACCATTCGTTTTATTTGAAAAATTAATGCAAATATAAAAAAGAATTATACATACTTAAAGTATTTTTGATAATAAAGCAAGTCGCAAAAAAAATAAATAATAATTCCATAATTTTTTGAATAAGACGAATGATCAAACTTTACAAACAAAAACACAAAGCGACGAGTATTTTGGGACGGAGGTAGTACTCCATTGTTTCAGGAATCATTATTTGTCGTTTAGGGGCAGGTCATCACATGATAACGTCCACTTGTGATTTTTTTCATTATGTACTAGTGCAAACATTTATTATTACCTATCCTCTTCGTTCCATAAAAAATAAATTTAGGATCGCACGTGACGCATTAGTAATGTGTCTTGTTCGATCTAGATTTATTTTTTATGAAACGAATAGTGTAATAAGTAAAGAATAAGACTATGGCCCTGTTTGGATCCAAGTGTTAGAGTTAGTTTGAGCTAGTTGAGGTTCAAATAGCCCTAAAGGATCCAAACATGAGGGGTTAGATTGGGGCTAGTTGCATCTAACCCACCAAAAAAACTAGCCCCTCCAAGAGGTGCTTATTGGAGCTAGTTTGAGTGGGGCCCACTGGAGAAACCACTTTTTCTCTTTCTCTGCCCGCATCGGATCCCCTCTCCTCCCGATCCCGCACGCTGCCGCCTCCCAGATCCACGCCGCCACCGGCACTAATCCGCGCCGCCGTCCCCGATCCGCGCCTCCGCCGCCGATCCGCGCGACGCAGCCTCCCCCACTACCCGCGCCGCGGCCTCCGTCCAACCGTGCTGCCGCCTCCACCGTTCCGCGCCGCCGGCCAACCTCAGCGCCGCCGCCACCCTCGAGCCGCGCCGCCTCCGACCATCCACGTCGCCGCCTCCACCGTTCCGCGCCGCCGGCCAACCTCAGCGCCGCCGCCACCCTCGAGCCGCGCCGCCTCCGACCATCCACGTCGCCACCTCCACCGATCTGCGCCGCCGGCCACGCATGGACGGAGACGGCTTCGACAACCTCAGCGCGTGGGCTTCGCAGCCGTCGGCGAGCGGCCCCGCCACCGCTTCCTCTGCCGGCACCGGCTTCGACCTCAACTCGCAAGCGCCGGCGGCAGAGGGGTTCCCAGGGCTTGGGATGTANGTTTAAGTCCATTCAAATTTCATTAAATTCATAAAAATGCAGAGAATCCATTAAAAATACTTTTGTGCTTTGTTTCAGTAGACTTATAGCGTGTATTGTTGTTTGCTTTGCTTGTCGTGTAGATTCCGAAACCTCCGACGCGCCCGTTTATTTCGAGATCGTCGCAGAGGTAGCCTCAGCTCAGGAGCAAGGCAAGTCATGCTTCACATTGATCATATTGTACCTATATTTACAAATGTCTTATTTTTCCGTAAACACTGCATTATTTCGCAATGTCATTTCATGTGGGATTATACCTATGGTGCTCAGCCAATTATATTGATTATCTTGTATCTTTGATAGCTCGGGTAATTAATTTATTGTTCGCTGATTTTAGGAGTGCTTAGCCATGCTTAGCTAACCTAGCTCACTAAAGGGGATCACCTTGAATAATTAATTAATGTAGTCCCTATGGTGACACTTTGGTTTAGGAGCCACCATGGTAATAATATTTAACTAAAATATGCTAATGGTGGGCTGTGGGTGCATGGTTTTGATGGAAGCACCCATGGCAATTAAGGACCGGTTCGCGGGAAACCCTGAAAGAAATACCGTGCGTACCACAAGCTAGCGTGGGCAACGGCTGGACTTGTAGTGTAGCTGTCTCTGGCTGACGTACCAGAAGAGGGTGGGCGTGATGGAGTTGGGTCGGCGGGGGACATACCCGTTGATCGGCTGCCGGATTCACCGTGGCACGAGAGGGGGCTGCCTACCTTGGATATAAAGGTGGGGGCGAAACCTGTGGTGTGGTACGGCTGGTTAGAGGGGGTTATGCGAAGGGTCCTGTCACAGTCTCTATTCGGGTACTTTCCAGTATCGCGACGCATGGTTGACATGATGTTGAGGCTGTGTCTTGTGGGTACAGATGTACACCTCTGATCAGAGTAGAACTATTCGAATAGCCGTGCCCGCGGTTATGGGCGATCAACCAGATTCACCGTGATTAGTCTCACTTTCTTAATAACTTGAATTATTGGAACTGGTTTAGTTCAGGTGGATGGTTTGGGCCTGTCGCAACGTGGATATAGCGTTGGACAGTGATGGTTTAATATTGATCAATTAATTCAACGTTTTACTACTGCTTTCAACTACTGTTTTTAAATGCTTACTTTATGCAAATAAACCCCTGCCTTCCTTTGGAATATCTTGCATCATGCCTCCTTTTCCGGCATGACTTGTTGAGTACCGTGGGTAGTACTCAGCCTTGCTTAATTTTTCCCCACACCAGAAGAGGAGTATGCGTCTGATGGAGGCTTCTCAGAGGAATAGGTTTCGTCCGCCGTCGAGGATGCCTGTGGATTGGTGCCAGCCCGCTGCAAGAGTCCCGTGCTAGTCTAGTTTGTCTTTTCGTTTTTCCGCTGCATTTCTGTAAGACTTTTATTCTGTTTGTAAGACGTGGATCTGTATGTCAACATTGTCGTCTGTGTACCCTGGCTGGTCCTGGACAGGGGTCTTAATACACATTCAGTTTCGGAAATTCTGGTAGTGAATTTCCGGGCGTGACAGGCGGCCGGCGGGGTATCGTCGGCAAGGAAACCCACGCAATCGGAAGTCTGATCCGAACCCGATTGGCAGGTATTCCCTTTCTTCTCTGTGGTTGCATGGTATCAGTGGGATGCGGGGAGAATAATATTTAACTTTGTTAGATTGCTTTTGGATATGAGAATTGGTACAAGTTGGGATTTATTTAGTTAGTGATGTACCTGATTAGGGATATTTTATTCTCACTGTTTTGGGGAAAAGTAGGGATTTGGACTTGATATGCCAGATTGAATGACCCTAAGTCATTCTTTTATGTTGTTCTGCATGAAGGGGATGGACGTGTTGGACACTCTTGTAGTTAGGTTTCATATGAAGGGGGTATTCCTTTTAGATGGGACCGAGAAAAATTATTGTGGTGGATCTGAGGCCCTATCCTATATTGGTAGAGACAAGGTATCTTTGCCTGAGTTATTTGGACACCTACGTGATCATTGTAGTGTGCTGTTTGGGACCTTGTTGCACTGGTTGTTTCCTGGTAGAGATTTGCAAACAGGTCTTCGCGCTCTTTCGAATGACAAGGCTTGCAAGCTCATGTGTGATTGTACTGGAGAATTGGAAGTTGCTGATGTCTATGTGGAAGAACCAGAAATTGTTCATTTATGTGATGGGTCAGCTGATGACAGTGATTACGAGGCAGACAGGGAACTAGAAGTGGACAGTGAAGAGGAGTGTGCAAACATGGATGTTGAAGTTGCTGGTGAGGCTGCTGGTAGCGGGTGCAAGGGTAAAGCAGTTGAAGTTGATGTTGGTGGTAGTGGATCTAAGGGCAGAATAGATAACAAAGTTGCTGAGGCTGGTTGTAGTGGATCTAAGGGCAAAGCTGTTGAAGATAAGATGATTGTGCTTTACCATGATGAAAAAGCACCCATTGCAAGCCAGCCACCCTCTGAAAGTGAAGATGACAGTGATTACATTCCTGGGGATGATGCCCAGTCAGATGATGAGGAGGAGGCTATAGAGATAGAGAAACACTATAAGAAGGTTAAGAGAAAGGTCAAGGCAGGGCAGCTAGATGATCTTGATGATTTTTTCTTGCAAACTCAGAGGGTACAACCAAGTATGGCAGGTGGTGTTGAAGAAGGATTTGAGACCCCATATGCAGACAGTGATGAAGATGACTCTGTGGATGAAATGGGCAGTGATGGGGAGGTGAGAAGTACAAAAAGTAAGCACCCAAGGTACAAGAAGGAGTTAGGTGTCCCTACATTTGAATTGGGGATGAAGTTTGACTGCAAGAAACAATTCAAGAAAGCCATCACCAGATATGCTCTTGCTGAGAAGAAAGTCATCAACTTTATTAAGGATGATGGCAAGAGGGTTAGGGCAAAGTGTGATTGGGCTAGTTGTCCTTGGGTATGTCTTCTTTCAAAGAATTCAAGGTCAAACAGCTGGCAGATTGTAACATTTGATAGCATGCATGCTTGCCCACCTAGGAGGGACAACAGAATGGTTACATCTGTAATCATTGCTGAGAAATATGGGAATTTCATCTCAGCCAACCCTTCTTGGCCCCTAGCCCATATGAAAGCAACAGTACAAGAGGAAATGTTTGCAGAAGTATCCTTTGCTAAGTTGAAGAGAGCAAAGTGGCTTGTCATGAAGAAGAAGATGGATGCAACTGTAGGGCAGTATCAAAAGCTCTACAATTATCAACTTGAGCTGCTTAGGAGCAACCCTGGTAGCACAGTGGTTGTTAACCAGGAGATTGGAATGGATCCCCCAGTGTTCAAGAGAATATACATTTGCCTAGCTGCATGTAAGAAAGGGTTTTCAAGTGGATGCAGGAGGGTAATTGGACTAGATGGTTGCTTTTTCAAGGGAGCAACTAATGGGGAGCTGTTGTGTGCCATAGGGAGGGATGGTAATAATCAGATGTATCCTATTGCATGGGCTGTGGTAGCCAAGGAGAATAATGAGGAATGGGATTGGTTTATGGACCTGATTTGCAGTGACCTCAAAGTTGGCACAGGAGATGGTTGGGTCTTCATTTCAGACCAACAGAAGGTTATGTGTTTACTTATTTTCAGTTTGAAACATTGTGCTTTTCAGACCTAAGTACATGTTGCTGACCTGTATGTCTTCTTCAATTGCAGGGTATCATTAATGCTGTCCAGAAATGGGCACCTGAGGCTGAACACAGGAACTGTGCTAGGCATATATATGCCAATTGGAAAAAGTACTTTCCTGACAAGCAACTGCAGAAGAAATTTTGGAAGTGTGCAAAAGCTCCTTGCAGGATGTTATTCAATCTAGCAAGGGCTAAGCTTGCTCAGCTCACACCAGCTGGAGCACAGGCTATCCTCAACACACATCCTGAGCATTGGAGCAGAGCATGGCTGAGGTTAGGTTCTAACTGTGATTCAGTGGACAATAATATGTGCGAATCTTTCAACAAATGGATACTAGAATCTAGGTTCTATCCTATCATCACAATGCTAGAGACAATTAGGAGAAAAGTCATGGTTAGGATTAGTGATCAGAAAGCCAATGGTACTAGATGGACAACTGCTGTGTGCCCAGGAATACTTAAAAAACTTAATGTGTATATCAATGAATCAGCTTTTTGTCATGCCATTTGTGCTGGAGATGACAGCTTTGAGGTTAAGCACCATGATCATAGGTTCACAGTCAACCTAGAAAAAAAGGAATGCTCCTGTAGATACTGGCAACTCTCAGGATTACCATGCCCTCATGCTATTTCATGCATCCACTTTAGAACTAACAAGCTGGATTACTACATTGCTCCCTGTTACTTTGTGGAAGCTTTCAAAAAGACCTATGTCCATTGCCTTCAGCCATTAGAGGGTATGAGTGCTTGGCCTGAGGATGATAGGCAGCCACTCAATGCTCCTGGTTACATAAAAATGCCAGGCAGGCCTAGGACTGAAAGGAGAAGAGAAATGCATGAACCTCCCAAGCCAACCAAATTGTCAAAGTTTGGAACAGTTATGAGATGCACAAGGTGCAAGCAGATTGGCCACAACAAGTCCAGTTGTGCCAACCACAATTCTGCTGGGTCAGTCCCAGGTGGTTCTCAACCAGTGCCATCTCCAAGTCAGCACATGGTGCTGTCTAACACAGGAGGGAGTTCTGCTAACAGCAGGAAGAGGAAGGCTGCCTCACAAAGTACTACAAGTGTTACCCAACAATCCAGGGCCAAGAAATCAAAAACCAATGTAAGACTGTCCTGATTCCCTTTGATTCACTTTTAACTAGTGAATGCCACTTGCTTAGTTTCAACTAGTGCTAATTTACTTTTCCTTTCAAATTATTGTACTACATGCACAGGTGGAGACCCAGGGGCTTGTTAGGGTTAATGCCACTGCTAAGGTGTGTACTGATCAAGGTGGTTCTGCAAGTGTTGATCTACAAGCAATAGTGCCATATTCCAAGAGCTCTTCAAGTGCATCTGTAAGACTCACATCTGGCAAAGCATCAGTGTGTGTCTCAGCTCAAGAACCTGCACAGAACAAGACAAAGAAGAAATCTGGTGGGGCTCTGATTCTTATGCCCCCATGGGAAAGTGATAAACTGTGAACATGTAATGTTAGATCTAATCATGCTTGCTATCCTTCCATCCAGATGTGATGTAATGTCATACTATCTCTTTTGTGCATGCCAGACTATCACTTGTGTGTGCCATAATTATGGAGAACAATATTTCCTCTATTCCAACTATCTGTGCTGAATGATCCAATCTTTTGAGCTTGTGTGCAATTTACCTCTACCATCTGCCAAACTCATGTCAAAAATTACAACTTTTTATGCATTTAATCCAGTAGCTCTTGTTTGCAATTCTCTAGTCTAGCAGAACAACTTCTGAAATGTTCATACATATTTTCCAAACATACACATTCATTCAGAAAAGTCATACCGGATGATTCATACAACTACCAGGATACATGAAGTTCATTCCATACATCAGCTTCCTAATACATACCTAACACATGGTTCATACAGCTCCAGCAATCTCAAGTCTTGCCAAACAACAGTACAAGCAACACAACCACACAAGACAGAACACCTATTACAAGCTTTTGGTTCATGGCCTTCAACCTTCTAATTTCCTCATTCTTCACAGCAATCACATTCCTTACATCTTCTACCTCTTTCCTCTGTTGTTCTCCATGCGCCCTACTCTGTGCAACCACCTCTTCCAGCCATTCATTCTTTCTCCTCAACGAGGTCACAACGTCACGCAAATCATTCAACAACTCCTTGATGAAATTGCTCGTCGGCTCGTCGTACCAATCCCAGAAATCACACCCCCCTTCCTGCAAGAACAAACTACCCTTTCAACCCCGACGAATGGCCATTGTTCTAAAAACCCCCAAAAATCACAAAATCCATCACTTACCCGAGCTTTTTGACACTTATAATACCGCCGCCCAGGGTTATCGTCGCTCCACGAGATCCACCGCGCCGCCTTTGCTGGGGGACGACAACGGCACATCACCGCGGGTTGGTACTCCAAAGGACCAACCCGATAAGGAACGGGTGATGCCTTCTTCTGACGGGAGGATGACGACGAGCTGTCGCTCATCGAGCTCGCCATCACCGTCGCGCCACTTGCCAGATCTTGCCCGCCGGCCGCCCCACGGAGCGCCGACTCCCACTTGAGTTCGGCCGAGGTGGTACGCCGCCAAGCTCGATGTTGTCCGCGGCGACTCTGAGCTCCAAGCCGGTCACCAAGTCGCCAGCCCCCTCCGCCGCCCCCTCCGCCGGTCACGTCGTCGCCAGCCCCCTAAGCCGCCCCCCTCCGTCGCCCCCGCCGGCCCCTCCGTCGCCACCCGCGTCGCCTTAGTCGATCTAGGGTTCGGGAGAGAGAAGACTGAGCACTGCGAAGAGAGAACATGAGAGGACAACGTGCTCGTGCTGACTCAGCGCCGAAGACCGCGGTCAACGTGCCACGTCGGACAAATCCGGCTCCAATCCTGCCTTGGGATGAAAAATACCCGGTTCTGACAGTTAAGGGACGTCCCGTACCTGGTATTGCGGTTGGAGGACGATTTTGTATCTGCCTGTCAAGTTGGGGGACCTTTGGTGTACTTTTTCCTTTCCTCGGATCGCATTGACCGACGCGAAGCCGCCGCTTTCTTCCCGTTTCCTCCTCCTTTCAACCCTTCCTGCATGGGAAGCACTTTCGTTTTTTATATTTTTTATATGATGTGCAATAATATATTTTAATTATTAATTTATTTTATGTTATGGTTTTAATGGCTTTAAAATATAAATATAATGGTATAACATGTATAAAACACAACATATATATATATGATTGATATGATCATTAGTCAAAAAAGTTACCAATTAATTTTCTTATAAAAAAGATGCTCTGTATAATTTTATGACGGATGGAGTACATCCCGAGTGATCAAAGCGCAGAAGCTGCTCGGTATGCGGCCACGCCGCCACCGCCGTCGCCGGACGCCGGAAGCCCAAACAGCCGGTCCCCAGCAGCAGCAGCAGCAGCCGGCAAGGAAACGAGGTCTTTGCTTTCCTCCTCAGCTGTCATCGCGTAGTTAGATTAATTAGGCCATTACCATTAGGGGCATTACGTAACCATATTAGCGGCATCTTAATTCGTCATTGGAGACAATGAAGAAGTGTGGACAAGTATTTTGAAATGTTGATTTTCATAATCTAGCCCTAACACATATTTGTTTAATTTTTAATTAAATGATTTCTTCTCTTTTCTTGGCAAAACAATTGAGATAAGAGATGTGCTTGGAATTTTTAAGGTCTTTCTTGTTCTCTTCTGTATGATCAATCAATCAATATTTTGGTAAGTACTTTATGAATTTTCAGAGGTGCAGGAAGCGGTCGTCACCGTCCCTCGGTGCTCCGCATATATTTATATGCGACGCCAACAGTCGGCACCATAGCTTTTACAAATAACGTGTAGAATTAGTTAGTATATCTCCAACTAACCAAATACATGATCTATCTATTCTTTAGGAGATACTAACTAATTCATCACGTGAGATTGTTATATAAGATAATGCTTTCTACCTTATCTAACACTCCCCTTCAATCACAACCTACTTAGATTGAGATTGTACTTAAAATTTTCAAGCTCTCTAACTGTTAATGCTATAGTGAATCCATCTGCCACTTGATCACCTATAGGAATAAATTCTACTTCCAATAATTTGCGTTGGACTCTTTCTCGCACAATGATAATCAACTTCAATGTGCTTCGTTCTAGCATGAAAAACAGGATTAGATGATAAATACTTAGCACCAAGATTATCACACCATAAATGAGCCATTGGACGACCTGTGACTTGAAGTTCTTCTAACAAAGTCTGTATCCACATAATCTCTACAGTGGCATTTGCCAAGGCTTTATATTCTGACTCCGAACTAGACCTAGAAAATGTAGCTTGTTTCTTTGCATTCCAGGAAACCAGATTATCTCCAAGATACACTGCAAAGCCTCCGGTCAATCTCTATAATCTACATTATCTGCCCAATCTGCCTCTGAAAAACCAGTTACAAGCATGGAATTAGACTTACTAATCTTCAAACCAAGCTTTGTACAGTGTTTCAAGTACCCGAGTATCCTATTAACTGCAGCCCAATGAATAGTGATAGGTGCATGTAGAAATTGACAAACTTTATTTACTGGAAAGGCTATATCTGGTCTTGTCAAAGGTAAATATTCTAATTCTCTTACTACACTTCTGTAGTTACATGCATCTTTAGGTCCTAAGAAATCACCCTCATGCAGAGTGAGCTTCTCACTTGTGGATAATGGAGTACTCACAGGTTTACAATCAGTCATACCAACTCTCCTCAACAAATCATTAACATATTTCTCTTGAGTTAAAATAATACCATTGGCTATTTTATTTACCTCAATACCATGAAAATAGTGTAGATCTCCCAAGTGCTTTAAATTAAAGCAAACTCTTTGTGAAGATCTTGTAGAAGAGCTGGTACTACATTCTGTCTTGAACTTGCAACAATTATATCATCAACATACACAAGTACAAAAATAGTTACCCCCTTTATTATAAAAGAACAGAGAGGTATCAGCTTTGGAGCCCTCAAAGCCTAGCTGCTGAAGTTTCTGACTCAACTTGGCATACCATGCTCTAGATGCCTGCTTCAACTCATACAGAGCCTTGTCAAGTTTACAAATATACTCTGGATGTGTTTTATCCTCATAAACAGGTGGTTGCTTCATATAAACCTCTTCTTCAAGAATACCATGAAGAAAAGCATTCTGAACATCCAATTGCCTCAATGTCTAGCCTCTAGATACTGCTATGGAGAGAACCACTCTAATAGTTGTTGCTTTAACCACGGGGCTAAAAGTGTTTTCATAATCTATACCATATCTTTGTTTAAACCCCTTTGCCACTAGCCGAGCTTTATATCTATCTAGACTCCCATCATGTTTTCTCTTTATTTTATACACCCATTTATAGTCTATAACATTTTGACCTTTTTGATTAGGGACTAAGTGTCAGGTTTTATTATTCATCAAAGCCATAAACTCTGCATTCATAGCTTGTTTCCAATTTTTATCACCTAAAGCATCACTCAAGTCCCTAGCACTACTGGAGAACTGATCTTTGGTCGGTATAAAAAAAACCGGAATAGTCCCGGTTCGAATAGGAACCGGGTCTAAAGATCATCTTTAGTCCCGGTTAAAAAGTGTAACGGGTCGCGATGATCTTTAGTCCCGGTTGGTATTACCAACTGGGACTAAAGATCATCTTTAGTCCCGGTTCACACCTTCACCGGCCGTGTCAGGCTGGTGTCAGGGGGCCGGAGATCTTTAGTCCCGGTTGATGTCACCAACCGGGACTATATGTCACGCCCAGAAATTCGCTAACCCGAATTCCAAGCAGAATGTGTATTAAAATCCCTGTCCAGGACCAGCCAGGGTACACAAACGACAATATTGATATACAGATCAACATCTTACAAACATTATAAAAATCTCTTACATAAACGCAGCGGAATAAGAAAGCAAACTAATGAAACGAACTAAACACTCGTAACGTAGCAACTCTAATCCATAGGCATCCTCGATGGTAGCCACAAGCCTACTCTTTTGAAAAGTCTTCCTCTAAAACATACTCCAACTCTGGTGTGGGAGAAAAATAAAGCAAGACTGAGTACTACCCACTGTACTCAACAAGTCATACCGGAAAGGGGAAGATAATGATGCAAGTAATGACAAAGGAGAGCTGCAAAGGCTATTTTGCATAAAATACGCATTTAAAAACAATAATTGAAAGCAGTAAAAACAGTTGAGTAAATTAATCATAATTAAATCATCACTGTCCAACGCTACACTACGTTGCGACAGGCCCAAACCACCATCTGAACTACACCAGTTCCATTAAGTCAAATTATTAGAGAATGAGACTAATCACGGTGAATCTGGTTGATCGCCCAAAACCGCGGGCACGGCAATTCGAATAGTTTTACTCTGATCAGAGGTGTACAACTGTACCCACAAGACACAGTCCCACAACACATTTCTGTGTGCCGACATACCACCACGGTACACCGGAAAAGGAGCTGTGACAGGACCCTTCGCATAACCCTTCCTAACCAAGCACACCCACCTCAGGTTTCGTCCCCGCTCCCTTACCCGGCAGCGGGCAGCCCCCCCTCGTGCCTTGGTGAATCCGGCAGCCGATCAACGGGTACACCCCCGCCGATCCAACTCCATCACGCCCACCCTCGCCTGGGTACGTCGGCTAGGAAAAAGTTATACTACAAATCCAGCCATTACCCACGCTGGCTTGTGGAAAGTACGGTAATTCTTCTAGGGTTTCCCGCGAACTGGTCCTTAAATGTCATGAGCACGACCATCAAAACCATGTGCTCACAACCCACCATTATTAAAGATTTTAGTTGAAGTAATTATTAAATCACCCACGATTAACCATCGTGAACCATCATGAGATAATCATCATCAAGTAATAATGAAACTATAGTTATCCCATTAGTGAACTAATGTTTCTAAGCCAGGCTAAGCAAGTTCTATTGTAGCAACTACTCAAATTATTTCTCAAGCTATCAAAGGAATAAGGTAATTACAATATAAGGTTGAGTACAACAGGTAAATAAGCCCATAGATGACATTATAAAACAATGCAATATTTAGAGGAAAATGAGACTGTTTCGCAATTTAGGTACAATATGATCAAATGAATAAGTATGACTTGCCTTGCTCTTACGCTGGGTCGACTTCGGCACCGACCTCGAAGTAAACTGGAGCGTCGGAATTACCGGAATCTAAACGACAAACAAAGCACAGAAGCAAACAAGCTATAAGTCTACTGAAACATAGAACAAAACTATTTTTAATGGATTCTAGATATTTTTATGAATTTTCTGAAACTTGAACGGACTCAAACGGAGTCCAGATGAATTAGTTATGAATTTTTGAAGTTCACTGTGTTTTACTATAACAGAAAAAATCCTTAATTGATTTATTGCGCAATAAAATCCTAGGGCTGACGTCATCGCTGACGTCAGCGGCTAGGGCTGACGTCATGTCGACGTCAGCGGGCGGCGGCGGCTCCGACAGGTGGGCCCCACCTGTCGGTGGCACGGTGATCCCGGTCCACGGTGGACCGAGTCCACCGGCCGGCGGCGGCGCACCACGTGGCGCAAGCCTGGCGCCGACGCGGCGGCCACGCGGCGCGCACGGCACTGACGCGGCACCGACGCGGCACGGGTGCATGGCAGCCGAGCCGCGGCCAAGGCGCGGCGGCCGGCGCGGCGGCGGGTGCGCGCGGGCGGCGGCGGAGCGGCGGCCGAACGGCGCGGGAGCGCGCGGGCGATGGCGGCGCGGGCGGCGGCGGCCGGGAGAGGGGAAAGGAGGGGCAGCGACGGTGCTCACTGGCGGTGACGAAGGAGGCGGCGGCGGCTCCCGATCTAGGGTTAGGGGCGGCGGCGCTAGGGTTTTGGGGTGAGACGGCGGCGCTCGGGAAACGGGAGGAGGCCTCGGGGGGGAAACAATAAATAGGCCGGCTACGGTGGCCGGGAGTCCCGCCGAGAAACGCGGCGGCGCGGCGGCCGGCCGAGTCGGAGACGGACTCGGCCGCGGGCCCACCCGTCAGCGGGCGAGCGGCGAGGGGAGGCGGTGCTGACTTCCGGGCGGCCTTGGGCTGGCCCGGGAAGGGGAAGTGGCGGGGCGCGCGGGGGCGGCGCGGCGGCTTGGGCCGGCCCGGGAGGGTAGCGGCGGCGGCTCGGGCAGTTGGGCTGAGGAGGGGGAAATGGGCCGATGGCCCGAAAGGAAGAAAAAGAAAAAGAAAAGGGAAAAAGGAAAAGGAAAAGGATTTCCAGGGTTTTAATTATTGCGCTTGAGGTTTTTAATTGGTTAAAATTATTTCTAGGGCTCTGAAAATTTCCACTAAAAATCCTGTTAATGTATTTTAACATGGGGAACTCAAGAAAAATTTTTAATTTTTAATTTGCTCTAGGTTAAGAAGGAAAATTTATTTTTCGTGATTTAATTTACGAATTTTAACCTGGGAGACAAACTTCGGGGTGTGACACTATAGATCCTCACTTTAGTCCTGGTTGGTAACACAAACCGGGACTAAAGATGATTTAGATCTTTAGTACCGGTTGGTGTTATTAAGCGGGACTAAAGTGATCTACATATTTATACTTCTTAATCCTTCTCCAGCCCGAACCATTGCTGCCAAGAGGAGGAGGAAGAAGTGAAGTGCTGCCAAAATTTTTGATAAAATTGTTTTGGTGGTAATATACAAATCGGAGAGATCGAAAAGGTTAGCAAATCCATTCTCTAATAATGTATGCTTAGCATATTGCATTTATAGCTTTGTTTCTATAAAATATTGTCTCCAAAAAGGTTTATGCAAAATGATGAGAGAAAATATGTTAGGCAAAATTAGGTTGATTTTGAAATTAGAAAATTTGGATACATATGTTATAAAAGAGATGACCGAGGGAAAATATAGAAAACTAAGATAAAAGAATTGAAATCTAAGTTAGTTTAATAAAATAGTTAGAAAAAAGTATAAATCGTTAAAGAACTTTACAAACCATCAAAAAGAATAATATGTGGGACTATTGTAAAATTATTGTATGATTATTTGTAAAAAAAATAGAAAACAAAGGTAATTGAAAAATATGTAATATAACTAGAAATACTGTTCGTACAATAAGAAAATATGTTTAGCACTTTAATAAAAATTTAAAAATAATTCTAAACTTCTCTTCCTTCTCGTCGCCATCTTTGTAGCTCTTTTCTAAAAATTAGTTTCACTTTGAATCATGCTGTTTTAAATTTTTATATGATTATTTAATTAGTTTCAATTGTGTGGATTTCGTTAGTAACATTGGACTATTTGATGTATAGATGGTTTGGCAATGGATGTACACCACGGACCGATGATCGAAAGAGTTTATTGAAGGCATGCATTATTTTTTGAATGTGGCAAATACTAACAAGTACAAGGGTTTCATGTGTTGTCCATGTAAAAAGTGCAATAATCAGAAGGAGTATTCATCATCAAGAACTATTCATGCGCACTTGTTTGAGTCTGGATTCTTGCCTGGATATAATTGTTGGACCTCGCACAGAGAGCTAGGGGTTACAATGGAAGAAGATGAAGTAGAAGACGAGAATATTCCGGACTGGGCTCATCAATACGGCGGATTTGAAGAAAATCCGGAAGGCGAGGCGGACGGAGCTGTTGAAAATAACGACGCCGTAGATGATCTTGGTCAAATGTTGCGGGACGTAAAGGACAGCTGCGAAAGTGAGAAGGAGGTCCAAAAATTGGACCGTATGTTAGCGGACCACAAAACTTCGTTGTACCCAGGTTACGAACAGGGGCACAAAAAGTTGGGTACGACGCTAGAATTCTTGCAATGGAAGGCCAAAAATGGTATGAGTGACAAGGCATTTGGTGAGTTATTGAAACTCGTCTAGAACATTCTTCCGGAGGGAAATGAATTGCCCGAAACAACGTACGAAGCTAAGAAGGTGGTATGCCCTCTAGGACTAGAAGTACATAAGATACACGCATGTCCGAACGATTATATCCTCTATCGCGATGAGGAGTACGAGAACCTAGAAGCATACTCGGTTTGTAAAGCACTACCATACAAGATTAGACGAGATGATCCAGGTGATGTGGACGGACAACCTTCGAAGAAGAGAGTTCCTGCTAAGGTGATGTGGTATTTCCCTATAATACCATGGCTCAGGCGTTTGTTCAGGAACAAAGAGCATGCTAGCATGATGCGCTGGCACGCAGAAGAACGTCAACAAGACGGGATGCTGAGACACCCCGCCGACGGGTCGCAGTGGCGAAACATTGACAGAACATTTCCAGACTTTGGAGAGGATGCCCGAAACATAAGGTTCGGTTTAAGTACAGATGGCATGAATCAATTTGGAGAGATGAGCAGCGGCCATAGCACTTGGCCTGTTACCATGTGTATCTACAACCTCCCTCCTTGGCTATGCATGAAGCGAAAGTACATCATGATGCCAATTATCATTCAAGGCCCAAAGCAACCTGATAATGACATTGATGTGTACCTAAGACCATTGGTTGAGGATCTACTTCTGCTGTGGAACAAAGAAGGTGTCTCCGTGTGGGATGAGTACTAACAAGAGCAATTTAACCTACGAGCGTTGTTATTCGTGACCATTAACAATTGGCTTGCACTTAGCAACCTATCTGGACAGTCAAACAAGGGGTACAAGGCTTGCACCCATTGTATGGATAAAACTGAAAGTACGTATCTAAAACACTGCAGGAAGGTTGTGTACATGGACCATCGTCGATTCCTTGCTGCAACCCATCCTGTACGGAAAAAAGGCAGGCATTTCGAACAGAAGGCAGACCACCGTACTAAGCCTAACCATCGCAATGGAAAAGCCATGTTTGCTATCATGAAAGATCTGAAAGTAGTATTTCGAAAGGGACCAGGTAGCCAACCTATAGAGAGCGAAGATGGTCACGCGGCGATGTGAAAGAAGAAGTCTATTTTTTGTGAGTTACCCTATTGGGAAGTCTTAGACGTCTGGCATGCAATTGACGTGAAGCACCTCAGTAAGAACCTTTGCCTGAACCTGTTAGGCTTCCTAGGTGTATATGGGAAGTCGAAAGATACACTTGAAGCACGTAATGACTCAAGCATATGCAACAATGCGAGGACCTTCACCCGGAACCGAAGGATAAAGAAAGCCATTAGAGTCCTGCAAGCTACACCCTGAGCAAGGAAGAGAAGGAAAGTATGTTTAAATGCCTGAAGAGCATCAAGGTACCGTCTGGATACTCCTCGAGTATAAAGAGAATAATAAGCATGAAGGAAAAGAAGTTCACTAACCTATGTAGAATCAAATGTGTTTGATTATCATTTTATGTGATGAAACATTGGTGGATTGCGACATTTTATGTGTGTAATTTTGGTTTATTGAGATGGTATTTGATGTGATTATATATGATTGATTTTGTGAAGAGTTGTGCGGATTTGACCTGGCGGTCAGACCGACCAGGCACGGCCGGTCAGACCGGAGGTATGCGCGCGGTCAGACCGGCCGGCCCGTGGTCTGACAGGGAGGTTACCTGTTCGCTTTCGGTTTCGGTTTATCTTTTCGGTTACGGATTGTTTCTTCGTGGATTTGACTTCTAGATGGTTTCTATGCGTATGGTTACTGTTGTTATACTAATGTGAGTCAAGTTTGGACGAACTTGTGCTCGGAATATGGTTTCTTTATCGTATGTGTGCAGGTATTGCCTCGGGATAGTGTTGCCGGTGATGGATCGGAGTCGACTTGGAAGAAGTGGACGTCCAGGGATCAAGAGATCACGCGGGATACTAAAAGGCTAGGGCATAATGCACGTGGAAGATAGAGAATTCATATGGTATGCGATAGGAATCGTGTACGTATGGAAAGTGGAGTTGAATTTGGAAGGGAGTCCGAATTCGGGAAGATGAATGGAGATAAGGAAAGAGATGAGTTTGAAGCTTGCAAGAGAGGGTTTCCCACGTGGTTGGGAGTCCAAATTCGTGAGAGATTTGTGGGTTTTGTAGAGCCTACTTCATGTATAAATAGAGAGGGAGGGTGTGCCTCCTAGTAGAATTGATTGTGTGGTTCATAAGTTGAGAGAATAGCTAGGGTTTCGAGTAAGGTCGAGATTTTGATGAGGAGTGCTATTGTTGCACTTTGTAAACACTTTTAGATGCAATAAAGTCGAGAGTTACAATTTATATCTTCGAGTTTGTCATCTACCGGTGTTTTCTGGATCCCGACGGTCTGACCGAAGGAGTTCGTGCGGTCTGACTGGCGGGAGTGTGGCAGCGGTCTAACCGGAGGCAAGGCGGCGGTCTGACCGGCCAGGAGGGGCGGTCTGACCGGCGGCTACACAGCGGTGTGACCGGCAGTACTTTGACAGCGGTAGTACGATCTTGTTCTTGAGATTGATTTTGTTTTTCTAGATTGGTTTCGTTGGATTCTAGAGGTAATTTGTGATTTGGTTAAAGTTTTGGTNAGAGCAAGTCTCTGGTTGCGCGTCTTTATAACCAAGTCATCGACGTTAGGCCTCAACATTTGCGTCCTATCTGACTACCCAAGGGAGATACGAGTAGTACGCCTGAAATAGTAGGACCTGCATTCTTCAACCCGAAGGGCATGGTTGTATAACAATAAGTACCTACGGGGTAATGAATGCAGTCTTTTCCTCATCCTCGCCTAGCCGTGCGAAATCTGATGATATCCTGCAGTATGGCATCTAGAAAACACAGAAGGTCGCACCCCGCGGTGGACTCGACAATTTGGATCTATGCGTAGCAGGGGATAAGGCGTCCTTAGGACATGCCATGTTGAGGTCGGTGTAGTCGATGCCACATCCGGAGCTTGCCGTTCGCCCTTGGGGATGACGACCGGGCTCGCGAGCCACTCCGGATGGATGACCTCACGGATGAATCTGGCCTCCAGAAGGCCGCGTCACCTCCTCGCGGATGAAGGCTTGGCGTTCCAGGGCCTGCCAATCCGGGTGGGTCTTGGACGGGCCGTCGCCCAGGGCACCTCCTTCACTGGGAACCGTCGTCACCTGAGGCCATCCCGCTGCCTCGGGGCGGCGCGAGGTGGAGGCGCCGAGCCTCTCATCGTCGCCCGCGGGCTTGGACACCACGGCGAGGCGGTCCGCGCGCTGCTTCCATGCCAAGCTAGCACGACTTTGAGGTCGCTATGGACGGTGATGGGTCACCGGGGCCCGCGCATCTTCAATCTGGAGGTAGGCCGTACGTGGGTGGCCGCCCATGAACTTCACCAACGCGGGCCTTCCCAGGGCCGCTGTTGTAGGGCAGATTTTGTCCCGCCAACATCGAAGGTCCACCCGCTCGGTGCGGAAAGTTGGCGGGGCCACCGAAGGTGACCGAGAGGTCGATGTGACCTAGCGGCTGGGATGGCCGGGAGCTCCATCCCCGGGCCATTGATAGCATCAAAGGCCGCGGGGAGAGGATGTTGAGGGCGGCGCCCCCGTCTATCAGGAACGTGCCCAACTTCACGTTGCAGACGGTGGGGGAGACCACCATCACGATCTGTCCTCCCCGGGCAACGCATGGTGGTGGTCGGTCCGGTCAAAGGTAAGGGTGACCTCCGACCAACGCGCCCGCCGCGCCGCCTCATGGGTATGGGACTGCGGCCAAAAAGCTCTTGCTTCATGGGCCTTGAGGCTCCGGCGAGAAGTGTGAGCACACACTCCCCCATCAACGGTGGCGACGGTGGCCTCGGGCTCCTGAAAACCCTAGGTCATCATCGCCATCGTCGACGTCCTCAGCGGGGGCCTTCTGCTTGGCCTCACTTCGCGGTTGCCGGTGGAAGTCGCCGGGGCCTTACCCTCACGGCGTTCCTGCCTCTTCTCCTCCTCCCACTTCCTCGTCCATTCAACCAAGCTTTTGACTGTGCAGCAGTCGGCGAGGTCGTGGAGGGAGGTGTTATGCATGGTGCACCATCTTGCCGGCCTGTGGACCCCCGTTTTTGTAACAGGAATCACTCGTGTTCATAGTACCATTTCCCTGGATCAAGTAGTCTGGTACCCACGATTACATTGCCAGAATTATCAAGAGTGCATACACCAATCGTCTTACGCAAAATATTACAATAATAGGCCCGAAGGCAATAGTTAGAACAGGGGACCAACGGTCCGGAATACAAGCAAAAGCAGAGTTTAGATAAGGCAGCGGAGGTAAGGCAGCGGCACGCCATTGCCACAGGCAACGACCGGGTCTAAGACCTACAGAGCGCCATCGTCTTCCGTACCCTCCTGGTAGTACTCGTATGGATCTTCGGGAACCCATCACCCGCATCTGAATGTTTTGCATATAGCAAGGTGAGTACCAACCGTACTCAGCAAGCCACCACAACAACGATGCACATGATAGGGAATAGTCAAAGAATGGCTGTGGTTCTTTTGCTAAAGCCAGCTTTGCAATTCTTTTCACAAGCCTAAGACCTAGCATAGACTGATCAAGTTTTAATACCATAGTTCATTAAGCAACGACGGTTCTGTCCACCATCCATTATGATCCCAAGGATAGCTTCCCGCCATTGTATCGTCATGGTTTTCTGGGGCCTACCCCTTCTCGCTTCTCGAGAAGTTGTACCACCAGCACATAAAAATCATTATAGCTAAATATACAGTCCCGCATGACCCAGCAGCTATTCGAATAGATTTGATTTACCACACTGCGTGGATGTACCTTCCCGTACTCCGTGACTTGCCCAACACATGAGCCGAAGTCCCAACGAATGAGACGCGTCACGGCAAAGCCTTTCAATAACCTCACTTTGGCAGTACCCGCTCCATGAACTTACATCCTCATGCACTCTAGGCGTACACGGTTTCTAGCAGTGAGAGGAGTTCTGGCGCTCCCGGGAGGGAAGACTCACACATGCATTAAGTTATAATTAAGTTTAGGTTTACACATGGCGGCCTACAGTGGTTGCTCCACCGTAGGCCCCGCCTCTCAACACATCAAGAAAACCACTACGCAGGGATACTGCCTCCGCTCGGCATTTACTCCGCTAGGTCTATACCCATTCGAGAAGTACGGTTGTACGGGGGTCGTTTCATGCTTAGCTTCATGGCTCGGTCCTTAACTGACCAGGGACGGCACTAGCCTTTCCCGGACACCACCCAAATCATCAGCCGCCCCAGTCGAAAATAGTTGTTTAGTTTTATTTTCCTTTCACAAATCATGTAATCATTATCATGGCAATGTGGCGCTCATGTCTCCACATGCCGCATATCAATTACCTTCCCTAAGGTAATTGCCCAAGCATATAGCCTTTGATAAATATGAGAATGCATGAATCTAAATTAGCATTGCTAAGCATTTTTCATAAGTGACTAGGAACATCACACGCATTTATGGGTACAAGGGAATAAGGTAAACAATAGTCAAAGGTATGGCATAATAACAAGTAGGATGTTCACCATTGCATGCAATTTTATTTGTAAACAAAGTAAGTTCGCAATTTGGGCTCAACATGTTCAAGGATTAGTGATGACTTGCCTTGCTCGAAGCCTTGCGGGTCTTGATCCTCAGGCGGACTCGCAACTCCCTCGGTGTCTAGAATTACGTGCGAAGGAAATTGAATTCGATTAGAATTCAATTAAAATCCATCAAAATCCGATTTAAGAAAAAGATCGAACGGAGCGCGAAGCACATACCATATTCCATATTATTTAGAATAGCTCTATTTCGATTTTTCAATTTAGCCAAAAATGCTGCGTAGCCGATTAGAATATTAAACCGATTTAATTTATGCGACTCTGAATAAATTAGATTCCCGATAATACTTAACCTAGGGCGATAATTAATCGACTAAATAACCGCGACGGCTAAATAGGTGGATAACCTAATTTACGAGAGAAGTTAACTAAATAGCGCCTAAATAGATATCTAAATAATAAACGGCAATGATTAATTTGAAAGATTTTAAAAATAATCCGACGAATAAAACCTCCGATTTATATATACGCGAGTTCGCAAAACCTAAATAAAGTCTAAATAATCGACGAAACAACCCGCTAAAGAAATAATCAATTATATGAATAATCTAATTAAATAAATAGTCGCATTTAAATAATCTGATTTATTTCTACGAATTTCTAAAATAATCGACGACGGAATAATCGATTCAACCCGAATATAAATTTTGTCTAAAATTTAATTTTCGATTTTCTAAATCCTCTCTCTCTATTTCCATTTTTTTCTATTTTTCTAATTTCTTTCTTTTCCTTTTTCCTTTTCTCTCTTTTATTTTCTCTATTTTCTTTCTCTCTCTCCTCCCAGCTCTCTCTCTCTCCTGCTCCTTCTTCTCCCTTTCTCTCTTCTTTCTCTCTCTTCTCCCCCTCTCCGGGCGCGGCTCCGCGGGGGGCGGCGCAGGAAGGCGGAGGGGGGGCTTACCGGCGGCGGCGGCGGCGACGCGAGCGGGCGGCGCCCAGCGGCGGCGCACGGCAGCGGAGGGAGGAAAGAAAGAGGCGGCGGAGGGGGAGGGGGGAGGAGGGGGGATAGGGGGATGGGCCGGGGGGCGCGGGGTGGCGTCGCACGGCCGGCGCGGGGCGCGAGGCGGCCGGGCGCGGCGCGCGCAGGGGGGGCAGACGGGACGGTGACGCGACGGCGACGGGACGACCGGCGCGGCAGTGGCGGCGGGGCGCGAGGCAGCCGATGGCGACGGCGACGCGGCGCGGCAGTGAGAGGCGCGGGGCGCGAGGCCGCGGCGATGACGACGGCGACGCGACGAGACGACGCGGCGACGGGACGGCGCGGCAGCGGCGACGGGACGCGACGGGCGCGGCAGTGAGAGGCGCGCGGCGGCACGGGGCTCCAAGCGGCCGAGCGGCGATGACGACGTGCGGCAGCGGCGACGCGACGGCCTGGCGCGGCAGCGGCGCGGGGCGCGAGGGCGTGGCTAGGCGCGGCGACGGGATGGGCTAGGACAGGGTCGAGCATCTAGGGCGCAATGAATAGTGACTTTTTATATTTTTCCGATTTTCAGTTGATTTTCCATTTAAAATTCATCCAAAATTTCATAATTTCACCTAATTGAATATTGTTTCCATAATTTCATCCAAGATTTCACCCAAGATATTCATGTTTCCATATTTTTCATTTATATCCATTATATATATATTTTAATATATGTCTATATATATATATGGGATATATATATAGGATATATATATATATATAATTCCCATTTAAATTTATATTTCCCTATTAATTTTTTGACATTTAGGTAGAGTACTTTATTTACCACTAATTTGCCCTACTTTTATTTGTATAGTTTTAGTTCAATTTATACCCTTAATTATTTATTTAGCCGATATTCCGTTTTAGGGTTTGTAATTAAATGAATTTCGATAAATCTAAACCTCGCAAATAAAGATTCAAATAAACGAGCAATAAAACATGGCATGATGCAATTCGATTTAAAAGTTTTTCGTAATTTCGTATTTTAGGGTTTCGATTTCGACGGTCGAATTTTCAGGGCGTTACAAACCTACCCCCCTTAAATAAATCTCGTCCCGAGATTTCCTTACCGGTTGTTGAGCAGTTGCGGGCACTCGGTTTTCAGAAACTCCTCGCTCTCCCAAGTTGCCTCATCTTTAGTGTGGTTACTCCATTGCACTTTGTACATGCGCCACGTCTTGGTTCGGGTTTTCTTCTCCGCTTTGTCCAATATCTTTACCGGGTGTTCGGAGTATGTGAGATCACTGCTAATATGGATATCTTCCAGGGGAGCTTGCTCTTCCGGCACTCGCAGGCATTTCTTCAATTGTGACACATGGAACACGGGGTGTACATCGGAGATATTCTCTGGTAGCTCTAGCTGATAGGCCACTTCGCCTCTCCTAGCGATTATCGGGAATGGTCCCACGTATCTTGGTGCAAGCTTTCCTTTGACCTTGAACCTCTTGGTTCCTCGTAGCGGGGAGATTTTCAGGTACACATAGTCGCCAATATTAAACTCCAAGTCCCTTCGACGAGTATCCGCGTAGCTTTTCTGTCGCGATTGGGCTATCTTTAGTCGATCTCGGATCAGACGGACCTTTTCCTCGGCTTCCTTGATTATGTCAGGCCCAAACATGGCTCGTTCACCGGTTTCTGACCACATCAATGGGGTTCGGCATCACCGACCAAACAATGCTTCATTTGGCGACATCTTCAGACTTGCTTGGTAACTGTTGTTGTAAGAGAACTCGGCGTAAGGTAGGCATCTTTCCCAATCCTTGGTGAAATCCAACGCGCAGGCTCTCTGCATGTCCTCAAGAACTTGATTCGTCCTTTCAGTCTGCCCGTCGGTCTGCGGGTGGTATGCGGTACTAAAAGCAAGGTGACTTCCAAGTGCCTCGTGAACCTTGCCCCAGAAATGAGACGTAAATTGGGTACCGCGATCTGATATAATCCTTTTTGGTACTCCATGAAGGCACACGATCCTGGACATGTATAATTCTGCCAACTTAGCACTATTATAATTGGTCTTGACGGGAATAAACCTAGCAGTTTTGGTGAGTCGATCCACGATGACCCAAATAGAGTCGTATCCCGCGGTAGTCTTGGGTAATCCGACAATGAAATCCATGCCTATCTCATCCCATTTCCATTCGGGAATCTTGAGCGGTTGCAACAAACCTGCTGGTCGCTGATGCTCAGCTTTTACCCTTTGACACACATCGCATATGGCCACATATTCAGCTACGTTCCTTTTCATATTGGGCCACCAGTACTCCTCCTTCAAATCCTGGTACATCTTCGTGCTGCCCGGGTGTAGTGAATATGCCGATTCGTGGGCTTCTTTCAAAATTAATTCTCTCAAACCTCCTTGCTCAGGCACTTAGATCCTTTTCTTATACCACAAGATTCCTTTGTCATCGGTCGAGAATTCCTTCGCGTGCCCAGCGGCCATGCGCTCCTGGATTGTTTGGATCTCTTCATTATCCTTTTGAGCTCCTTCTATCTGGGCCCTCAGAAGTGGTTGAATTTCCAGCGAGTTTAATTCCCCGTGAGGAATTAGGTGCAAGTTAAGTCGAGCCATCTCTTCCCGGAGCTCAACAGCCATGCCTGCTAGGCTCAAATGGTTGCATTGGGCTTTGCGGCTCAAGGCGTCGGCCACTACGTTTGCTTTTCCGGGGTGGTAATGGATTCCCAGATCGTAGTCCTTGATCAGTTCCAGCCACCGTCTCTGTCTCAGGTTGAGATCAGTCTGGGTAAAGATTTATTTCAGGCTCTTGTGATCAGTGTATACATCGCAGTGATTCCCGATCAAATAGTGTCTCCAAATCTTCAACGCATGAACAACTGCTGCCAATTCCAAATCATGTGTGGGGTAATTTTCCTCGTGGGGTCGCAGTTGTCTCGTGGCATATGCTACGACCTTTCTATCTTGCATCAGTACTCCTCCGAGCCCTTGTCTGGACGCATCACAGTATATCACAAAGTCCTTCTGTTTGTCAGGTAAGACTAGAATCGGGGCAGTGGTTAACTTTTCTTTCAGCTATTCAAAGCTTTGCTGACACTGTTCAGTCCAAGCGAATTTCTTTTCCTTCTTTAAGAGTTGTGTCATGGGTCTGGCCAAGGTAGGAAATCCTTCAATAAATCTCCGGTAATACCTGGCCAATCCTAGAAAACTCCGAACCTCTGTTACTGACTTGGGTGTTTTCCACTCCGTCACAGCTTCGACCTTGGTAGGGTCTACTACTACTCCTCCGGCTGAGATTATGTGGCCGAGAAAAGCAACTTCCTTAAGCCAGAACTCACATTTACTGAATTTTGTGTACAACTGATGCTCTCGTAGTTTTTCCAGCACCAGGCGTAAGTGTTCTGCATGTTCTTCATCGTCCTTGGAAAAGATAAGAATGTCATCAATAAACACTACTACGAACTTGTCCAGGTATTCCATGAACACTTTGTTCATCAGGTTCATAAAATATGCCGGGGCATTGGTCGATCCAAACGACATTACAGTGAACTCATATAATCCATAGCGCGTAGAAAACGCCGTCTTGGGGATGTCTCTAGCCCTAATCTTCAGTTGGTGGTATCCTGACCGAAGATCAATCTTTGAAAACACTTTGGCACCCTTGAGTTGATCAAATAAGTCATCGATCCGGGGAAGAGGGTACTTGTTCTTGATGGTCACTTCGTTCAAGGACCGATAATCCACGCACATCCGAATACTTCCATCTTTCTTCTTGACGAACAATACCGGGGCTCCCCAAGGAGAAGAACTAGGGCGCACGAATCCCTTCTCTTGCAGTTCCCCAATCTGCTTCTTGAGTTCCTCTAGCTCGTTAGCCGGCATCCTATATGGCCTCTTGGATGTGGGGGCAGTACCAGGCATTAGGTCAATAATGAATTCTATGTCACGGTCAGGAGGCATTCCGGGAAATTCCTCAGGAAATACATCCGGGTATTCCTGTACTACTGGCATCCCACTCATGGGTAGCATGGTAAATATTCCTGCAGCGCGTTCACATAACATCAGATCCCAATCCATGGCTATGTTCATCGGTGATCCCCATGGGGTGGACACAGTGACTTCCCTTTGGCCACAGTCTATGACTCCCTTGTTCTTAGTCAGCCAATCCATTCCTAGTATGACATCGAGAGTTTGGGGCGGTAGTACCAAAAGGTTTGAGAGAAATACCACATCTCCAATTCGGATGGGCACGTTGATGCAAGCATGGGGTACGGTTATGTCTCCCCCGGGTGAGCGCACTATCATGGGTCTCTTAAGTTCCACCCGACGTAGGTTATGTTGTTTGCTTATTTCTGATGATATGAATGAATGCGATGCTCCGGAATCAAATAAGACTTTAACTGGGGTAGAGTTGATAGAAAACATACCCATTAGAACACTCTGATCTCCCTGTGCCTCTTCAGCACGCACATGGTTCACTTGTCCGCGACGGAACCCGATAGCAGACTCATTGGGTCGCGGTGTCCTGAACAGACCGCGTCCAGCAGCAGGGGTAGTAGTCCCACGTACAGCCGTTGCGTTGGCACCAGTACGAATAGGGGTGTTGCATGGCTTGGGGTAGTTGTTGGCGTAGTGCCCAAATTCTCCGCAGTTGAAGCAATCCACGTTCTTCTTTCCTGGAGCGGCCAGTGTCGGCGCCAGAGTATGGAACTGGGTGGCGGCCGGCCTGTTGACATTGCTCGGTGCAATAGGATGGTGGGTTGCCATGGCAGTTGGCTTCCATCCAGATGATGTGGCTCCCTTAGAACGCTGAGGCGCTCCTTGAAGTGGGCGGGACATAGCGAGTCTCCTCTTGCGGTTGCTTTCCACCGTCGTGCTCTAGCCTCACAACCTTGTTGATCAAACTCTGGAAGTTGGCATGATCTTGCCCAATCATCGGCCCCCTCAACTCATCACTCAATCCCTCAATGAACTTATCGATCTTTTCATCCTTATCTACCAAGTCGCCGGTTGCATAGCGGGCAAGCTGGGTGAACCGATTTAGGTATTCTTGCACAGTGGTGTTTCCTTGACGCAATCTCCTGAACTCATTCTTCTTCATTCGCATTACTGCAGCAGGCACGAAGTTTACGCGAAAGGCGGGGGTGAATTCCTCCCATGTAGGTTCCGCAGCATCCTCGGCGCGAGTTTCCTTGTAGGTATCCCACCAGTCACCAGCGGGTTTGTAACGCCCTGAAAATTCGACCGTCGAAATCGAAACCCTAAAATACGAAATTACGAAAAACTTTTAAATCGAATTGCATCGTGCCGTGTTTTATTGCTCGTTTATTTGAATCTTTATTTGCGAGGTTTAGATTTATCGAAATTCATTTAATTACAAACCCTAAAACGGAATATCAGCTAAATAAATAATTAAGGGTATAAATTGAACTAAAACTATACAAATAAAAGTAGGGCAAATTAGTGGTAAATAAAGTACTCTACCTAAATATCAAAAAAATAATTGGGAAATATAAATTTAAATGGGAATTATAAATATATATATATATATATATATATATCCTATATATATCCCATATATATATATAGACATATATTAATATATATATATATATAATGGATATAAATGAAAAATATGGAAACATGAAAATCTTGGGTGAAATCTTTAGGAATAATACAAATATTGAACAATATTCAATTAGGTGAAATTATGAAATTTTGGATGAATTTTAAATGGAAAATCAACTCAAAATCGGAAAAATATAAAAAGTCACTATTCATTGCGCCCTAGATGCTCGACCCTGTCCTAGCCCATCCCGTCGCCGCGCCTAGCCTCGCCCTCGCGCCCCGCGCCGCTGCAGGCCATCGCGTCGCCGCTGCCGTACGTCGTCATCGCCGCTCGGGCCGCTTGGAGCCCCGTGCCGCCGAGCGCCTCTCACTGCCGCGGCCCGTCGCGTCCCGTCGCCGCTGCCGCGCCGTCCCGTCGCCGTGTCGTCTCGTCGCGTCGCCGTCGTCATCGCCGCAGCCTCGCGCCCGGCGCCTCTCACTGCCGCGCCGCGTCGCCATCGCCATCGGCTGCCTCGCGCCCGCGCCCGCCACTGCTGCGCCGCGTCGTCCCGTCACCGTCGCGTCAACCCGTCCCGTCTGCACCCCCCCTGCCGCGCGCGCCGCTCCCGGCCACCTCGTGCCCCGCGCTGGCCGTGCGACACCACCCCGCGCCCCCCGACCCTATAAATACCCCCCCGGCTCCCCTTTCTTCCCCACCTCAATCCCCCGCCGTTTCCCCCTTTCTCCCCTCTTCTCTGCCTCGCCTGCCGTCGTCGTGTGGAGCAGCCGCGCCGTCGCCGTCTTGGTAGGGTCTACTGCTACTCCTCCGGCTGAGATTATGTGGCCGAGAAAAGCAACTTTCCTTAAGCCAGAAACTCACATTTACTGAATTTTTGCGTACAACTGATGCTCTCGTAGTTTTTTCCAGCACCAGGGCGTAAGTGTTCTGGCATGTTCTTTCATCGTCCCTTGGAAAAGATAAGAATGTCATCGATAAACACTATTACGAACTTGTCCAGGTATTCCATGAACACTTTGTTCATCAGGTTCATAAAAATATGCTGGGGCATTGGTCAATCCAAACGACATTACTGTGAACTCATATAATCTCAAGACGGCGACAGCACGGCTGCTCCACGCGACGATGGCAGGCGAGGCAGAGAAGAGGGGAGAAAGGGGGAAATGGCGGGGGATTGGGGCGGGGAAGAAAGGGAAGCCAGGGGGGTATTTATAGGGTCGAGGGGCGCGGGGTGGTGTCGCACGGCCGGCGCGGGGCGCGAGGTGGCCGGGCGCAGGGCGCGCGGCAGTGGGGGGGTGCAGACGGGACGGTGACGCGAAGGCGACGGGACGACGCGGCGCGGCAGTGGCGGGCGCGGGGCGCGAGGCAGCCGATGGCGATGGCGACACGGCGCGGCAGTGAGAGGCGCGGGGCGCGAGGCCGCGGCGATGAGGACGGCGACGCGATGAGATGACGCGGCGACGGGACGGCGCGGCAGCGGCGACGGGACGCGACGGGCGCGACAGTGAGAGGCGCGCGGGCGGCACGGGGCTCCAAGCGGCCGAGCGGCGATGACGACGTGCGGCAGCGGCGACGCGACGGCCTGCAGCGGCGCGGGACGCGAGGGCGCGGCTAGGCGCGGCGACGGGATGGGCTAGGACAAGGTCGAGCATCTAGGGTGCAATGAATAGTGACTTTTTATATTTTTCCGATTTTGAGTTGATTTTCCATTTAAAATTCATCCAAAATTTCATAATTTCACCTAATTGAATATTGTTCAATATTTGTATTATTCGTAAAGATTTCACCCAAGATTTTCATGTTTCCATATTTTTCATTTATATCCATTATATATATATTAATATATGTCTATATATATATATGGGATATATATATAGGATATATATATATATATATAATTCCCATTTAAATTTATAATTCCCAATTATTTTTATGACATTTAGGTAGAGTACTTTATTTACCACTAATTTGCCCTACTTTTATTTGCATTGTTTTAGTTCAATTTATACCCTTAATTATTTATTTAGCTGATATTCTGTTTTAGGGTTTGTAATTAAATGAATTTCGATAAATCTAAACTTCGCAAATAAAGATTCAAATAAACGAGCAATAAAACATGGCATGATGCAATTCGATTTAAAAGTTTTTCGTAATTTCGTATTTTAGGGTTTCGATTTCGACGGTCGAATTTTCAGGGCGTTACAGAAGTACTACCAGAAGGCCTTGGATGAAGCTTTTGCAGCTGTGCAAGGATCCAGCGACGTCGAGTATTCAGATGATGATGAGGACGACAAAGGAAAAAGCATCGCTGGAGTTTGTCTCATGGCAAAGAATATTGCAGAATCTAATGAAGAGAATGAGGTAATAAACGCTCCTAGTGTTGAATACCTTCAAGAAGTAATTGCTAGACTTGGTTACAAGATTTCTAAATTTGAAAAGAAGATTAATCAACATGAAGTAGTTATTGATTCTCTAAATGCTGAAAACAGTCGATTAAAATCTCTTGTTTCTGATGATGATGAATGCAAGTCTTGTGAGGTTTTATTTGCTGAAGTTAATGCTGTTAGAGAAGTCAATTGGTCTAATTGCAAAAAACTTGATGTTGAAATTAAGAAATCTAAAAAACTTGAATCTTGTCTTGCTCTTAGCTCTGCCATGAATACTAGATTGATTGATGAGTTGTTTTTGACTAAAAGAGCTTTGGATAAATGTCAAGTTGCTTTGTTTGCTAGCTCTATATTTAATGTGATTAGCTCTAAAAGGTTAAAACAATCTAGTGCAAAACCTTGCTCAACATGCCTTGCTAGTGATTTGAAACTAAAAAATGCTTTAGCTCGGGTTAAGCATATGGAAGAAATAGTTAAGCAAGATGAAGTGTTTTCTTGTCAAACATGTAGAAAAAACAAAGGTCTTTTGGATGCTTGTAAAAATTGTGCTACTTTGACTCAAGAGGTTTCTTACTTAAAAAGCTCCTTGCAACGTTTTTCCGATGGTAAAAAGAACCTCAACATGATTTTGGATCAATCAAAGGTTAGCACAAACAATCGTGGTTTAGGTTTTGACCCTTATAGTCACTTTTCTAGACATCCTTCTATTGTTTTGAGCATAACTGAGAAAAGTGAAATTTTGACTAAACCTGATTCCAAACCTCCTGTTTTTAAGTCTGCTGGCATTATGACTTCTTTGAGTGCTTCTTGTTCTAAAAAACCTGTTGCTAGTACTAAATCTGTGTTTAATGCTAAATCTGTTGTTAGTACTAAAAATACTGTTAATGCTAAGCCTGTTGTCTCAACTTGTGCATCAACTCATCGTGAAAAGTATACTGTTCTTTTTGTGGTAAACATGGACATATTGCTGGGTTCTGTTTTAGACTCGCTAGGAAACAGAAAAAGGAACGGGAGATAGCTTTTGCAAAACAAAGGTGGCAAAAATCAGTTTTTTTCTCGAGGCAGGCGGTCAGACCACAGATGGACCGGGGGTCAGACCGGAGCTGTACCACCGGTCAGACCGGTGGGAAGCTGTCGGTCAGACCGCAGTTACAGAGGCGGTCAGACCGGCCTCGGGCAAACTTTTCTAACAGGAAACATGTTGAATTTTCTACTGGTTATGTTCCTGTTGGTTCTGGTCGTGTGTCTCAGTACTGGATTCCTAAATTTTTATTATCTAACCCCAGTACTGAGGCTTCGGCATCTGCTTGTGTGTAGGCACTTTTGGCGAGGAGGGAGAACGTGTGGATCGTTGATTCCGGTTGTTCGCGACACATGACCGGTGATAAAAGTTGGTTCTCCTCCCTCACGAAGGCATCAAGGAAGGATTCAATCATCTTCGGCGATGCTTCTACTAGCACGATCACTGCAACTGGATCTATCAAGGTAAGTGATAAGTTTACATTGAATGACGTCGCTTTGGTTGAAAATTTGAAGTACAACTTGCTCTCCGTTTCTCAAATTATGGATGAAGACTTTGATGTTTTATTTAAGAAAAGTGGAAGTAAAGTTTTTGATTCATCTGGTGATGTTGTGCATAATGTGTCTCGCTATGGAAGAGTTTTTAAAGCTGATTTTGAAAATAGCGTTTCATCAGAAGTTACATGTCTTGTTGCAAAATTTTCAAAAGATGTGATGTTTTGGCATCGTAGACTTGGACATGTTGGCTTTGATCATCTCACTAGGATTAGTGGTTCTGAACTTGTTCGTGGTTTGCCTAAGCTTTAGAAAGATCATGATTTGGTTTGTTCTCCATGTCGTCATGCTAAGATGATTGCTTCTTCACATACTCCGATATTTTCTGTGATGACGGATGCACCAGGACAGCTCTTACATATGGACACTGTTGGTCCAGCTAGAGTGCAATCCGTTGGAGGAAAGTGGTATGTTTTGGTTATTGTTGACGATTTTTCTCGATATTCTTGGGTTTATTTTATGGCAACTAAAGATGAAGTTTTTGAACACTTTAAAAGTTTATATCTTCGTTTGGCTCTTGAATTTCCAAACTCCTTGAGAACTATTCGAAGTGATAATGGTTGTGAGTTTAAAAACGCTACTTTTGAAAGGTTTTGTGATGAAAAAGGTCTTGAACATCAATTTTCATCTCCTCGTGTTCCTCAGCAAAACGGTGTTGTTGAAAGGAAAAATCGTTCTTTGGTTGAGATGGCTAGGACTATGCTTGATGAATATTCTACTCCTAGAAAATATTGGGCTGAAGCTGTTAACACTGCTTGTTATATTTCCAATCGTATTTTCTTAAGATCTAAACTTGGAAAAACTTCTTATGAGCTTCGCTTTGGACACACACTGAAGATTTCTCACTTGCGTGTTTTTGGGTGTAAATGTTTTGTGCTCAAATCTAGAAATTTGGACAAATTTGAATCTCGCTCTCTTGATGGTCTTATGTTGGGATATTCTGCGCATTCACGAGGTTACCGTGTACTTGTGTTAAAGACTAATAAAATTGTTGAGACTTGTGAAGTCACTTTTGATGAGGCTAGTCCAGGTACTAGACCCGAAATTTCAGGTACTCTATCACAGGTTTAGGGGGAGGATATTTTTGTGGAGGAAAGTGATGACGAGGACGACGAGGCGTCGGCAAGTTAGACCGGGGCTGCGGCCGGTCAGACCGGTGGTATACCGTCGGTCAGACCGGAGGCAGAGGAGCGGTCAGACCGGCGGGATGGCGATTCTTCGGGAGCTTCGGGTACAGATGCTAATAGACCTCCAGAAGCTTCAACTTCGTCAGAACCAACTATAGAAAATGAACAATCGTCAGATTTGAGTGCTCCACTTTGTATTCAATGACTACATCCTCCGATCAAAGGATTTTCTTTCTTTTCAAAAGTGAGAGATTTTTCTGTGAAAATCTTCTGGCATTTGTAATGCTTTTTGGGTTGCTTCACAAAACAACATAAACCAATTGATTTTGTTGGGTTTGCCAATGGTTTCATCAAGGGGGAGATTGTAGAATCAAATGTGTTTGATTATCATTTTATGTGATGAAACATTGGTGGCTTGCGACATTTTATGTGTGTAATTTTGGTTTATTGAGATGGTATTTGATGTGATTATATATGATTGATTTTGTGAAGAGTTGTGCGGATTTGACCTGGCGGTCAGACCGACCAGGCACGGCCGGTCAGACCGGAGGTATGCGCGCGGTCAGACCGGCCGGCCCGTGGTCTGACAGGGAGGTTACCTGTTCGCTTTCGGTTTCGGTTTATCTTTTCGGTTACAGATTGTTTCTTCGTGGATTTGACTTCTAGATGGTTTCTATGCGTATGGTTACTGTTGTTATACTAATGTGAGTCAAGTTTGGACGAACTTGTGCTCGGAATATGGTTTCTTTATCGTATGTGTGCAGGTATTGCTTAAGGCCTCGGGATAGTGTTGCCGGTGATGGATCGGAGTCGACTTGGAAGAAGTGGACGTCCAGGGATTAAGAGATCACGTGGGATACTAAAAGGCTAGGGGATAATGCACGTGGAAGATAGAGAATTCATATGGTATGCGATAGGAATCGTGTACGTATGGAAAGTGGAGTTGAATTTGGAAGGGAGTCCGAATTCGGGAAGATGAATGGAGATAAGGAAAGAGATGAGTTTGAAGCTTGTAAGAGAGGGTTTCCCACGTGGTTGGGAGTCCAAATTCGTGAGAGATTCGTGGGTTTTATATAGCCTACTTCATGTATAAATAGAGAGGGAGGGTGTGCCTCCTAGTAGAATTGATTGTGTGGTTCATAAGTTGAGAGAATAGCTAGGGTTTCGAGTAAGGTCGAGATTTTGATGAGGAGTGCTGTTGTTGCACTTTGTAAACACTTTTAGATGCAATAAAGTTGAGAGTTACAATTTATATCTTCGAGTTTGTCATCTACCGGTGTTTTCTGGATCCCGACGGTCTGACCGAAGGAGTTCGTGCGGTCTGACTGGCAGGAGTGTGGCGGCGGTCTAACCGGAGGCAAGGCGGCGGTCTGACCGGCCAGGAGGGGCGGTCTGACCGGCGGCTACACAGCGGTGTGTCCAGCAGTACTTTGACAGCGGTAGTACGATCTTGTTCTTGAGATTGATTTTTTTTTCTAGATTGGTTTCGTTGGATTCTAGAGGTAATTTGTGATTTGGTTAAAGTTTTGGTTTTTGGTCTTCCCTACCATTCACCCCCCCTCTGGTAGGTTGGATTACTCTGTTTCGATCCTACAACCTAAAGTCTCATGATTGTCATGTGTTGATGACACAACTGCTTCCTGTTATAATTCGTGGTATCCTTCCTGATAATGTCCGGGGAACAATAACAAAGCTATGTGCTTTCATGGACGCGATTTCACGAAAGATCATCGATCCAGACAGTTTAACAACCCTTCAAGACGACATGGTCCAATGTCTCGTGGGCTTTGAGATGATCTTTCCACCGTCATTCTTCAATATAATGGCGCATCTTCTATGTCACCTTGTGAAAGAGATCAGTATTCTCGGTCCTGTGTACCTACACAACATGTTTTCTTTCGAGAGGTACATGGGGCGTTCTAAAGAAATACGTTCGTAACCGTTCTCGTCTAGAAGCAAGCATCGCCAAGGGTTATGGAACAGAGGAGGTCATTGAGTTCTGCGTAGAATTTATTGAATACCTTCGTCCAATTGGGGTACCCGAATCAAGCCAAGAGAGGAGACTACGGGGAAAGGGGACTCTTGGAAGGAAAGCAATAATGACTATGGACAACGATTTATTCCATAAAGCACATTTCACGGTTTTGCAACAATCTTCGTTGGTGACTCCTTACATCGAGGAGCACCTGGCAATTGTTCAGTCCAAAAACATCGGCAAGTCCTATGCATGGATTACACGCCATCACATCAATACTTTTCCCGCTTGGCTACGACAACATCTAATGGGTGCCAAAACCATTAACTGATAACTAGCCTTCTTGGAGAGGGGGCGTTCTTACTCGATATCGACATTCCAAAGATATAAAATCAATGGGTATACATTTTACACAAGAGCCCAAAACAAAAAGAGCACAAACCAGAAGTCTGCTATTCGTATTGACGCCATGAGATACGATGGTGCAACTAGCACGTATTACGGTGTCATCGAGGACATATGGGAACTAGACTATGGACCCCTAAAGGTACCTCTATTTCAATGCCAATGGGTTAGGCTCACTAGTGGAGGCGTAACGATTGATGACAGTGGGATGACAACGATTGACCTAAGCAAGATTGAATACTTAGACGAACCATTCATCCTAGCCAATGATGTAACACAAGTTTTATACGTGAAGGACATGTGTAGCAAACCAAAGAATGGTAAAGGGCCCGATGAGCCATAGCGCCACGTGGTTCTTCCAGGCAAAAGGAAAATCGTTGGAGTCGAGGATAAGGCTGACGAAGATTACGATCAGTTTGACGGACAACCTCCATTCACGGTGACGGTTGACCCGAGCATCCTCCTATCAAAGGAGGACACCCCTTACTCATGCAACGATCATAGCGAAGGAACATTAGTGAGGAGAAAGTACGTGAGAAAAACAGTGACATAGGTTGTTGTATGAACGATGCAAATTATTTATAATGTATTGAAGGCTATGCAATGTTTGTGTTTTTTTACTAATACAATTATATAAGGACAACAGTGACATAGGTTGTTTTATGGACGATGCAAATTATTTATAATGTATTGAAGGCCATGCAATGTTTGTGTTTTTAGTAATACAATTATATATGTAATATCAATTTTAAACTATTTAATTAGGTCATATGTTATTAGATAGTTTAATACTATTTAAATAGTATTTAAATTGGTTATATTCTAATTATATATCATTATTGAAATGTAATATAAGATTTAAACTATCTAAATTGGTCATATGTTATTAGATAGTTTAATACTATTTAAATAGTATTTAAATTGGTTATGTTTTAATTATATATCATTATTGAAATGTAATATAAGATTTAAACTATCTAAATTGGTCATATGTTAATTATATATATATTTTAAATGTAATAGCAATTCTAAACTATTTAAATAGGTCAGATGTTATTAGATAGTTTAATACTATTTAAATAGGTTATATTTTAATTATATATCATTATTGAAATGTAATATCAATTTTAAACTATTTAAATAGGTCATATGTGAATATTTATATTTACTAATAATTTTAAACTATTTAAATAGGTCATATGTTATTACATAGTTTAATACTATTTAAATAGGTCATATGTTAATTATATGTGATTATTTATATTCGGGCGTATGTTATTTCAATGTTTCAATCTTTAGTCCCGGTTGTTAAACATAGCCGGGACAAAAAGATATTTTGGAAACAGCGGGAAATTATATTCAGTACCGGTTGGTGGCATCAACCGGGACTAAAGATATCTTTAGTCCCGGTTGATGCCACTAACCAGGACTAAAGATCGCGACTATAAATAGCTGTGCGCATCGTCTTCTCCGGATCTACACTTAGCCGTTTCATTCTCTCAACGTACGTCCTCCACCTTTGCCACCACCGTCGTCTTCGTCGTCTCCGCCGCCGTCTGTCGTCGCCGACCTCACCGCGCCACCCGGTCGAGGTTTGCACCAATCTCACCTCTGTCATTGTTTGTGTCGTTTCTCTCGATCGCATCCGCACACGCGCAGCCGCCGCCGCCATGCATGCCACCCCGCGCCACCCGGCCGCCACGCTCCACCACACGGCCGCCGCCACCCCACGCCGCGCCACCAGTACGGCCGCCGCCACCCCGCTGCCGCCACACCGCGCCACGGCCGCCGCCACCCCGCCGCCAGCCACACCGCGCCACGGCCGCCCCACACCACCACGGCCGCCGTCACCCCGCGCCACGGCCGCCCCACACCACCACGGCCGCCGCCACCCCGCGCCACCACGGCGGCCACCCCGCGCCACCGCCGCCGCCACCTCGCGCCACCTGGCCGCCACCCCGTGGCGTCGCCCGCAGTCCACGGCGCAGCCGACACCCCGCGAACGCGAACGATAAATCGATAGAACGTTAACGATATGTAGAACGATAGAACGAACATGAACGAACGACCGAACGAATGATAGAACGAACGAACGAACGATAGAACGAACGATAGAACGAACGAATGAACGATAGAACAAACGAACGAACAAACAAACAAACGAACGAATAGACAAACGAATGATAGAACGAACGAACGAGGGAACGAACGAACGATAGAACGAACGAATGAACGAACGATAGAATATGGAGGCCGTGTGGGTACCCGGTACCCATATTCTCCACAACCATGTGTATATTTCCTCTGTCTTTATTCATTCATATGTATGTATGGAACAAATTGTATCAATGTGAGCCAACTAAAAGGAGGACTAACTTAATGGTTCAAATAAAATACATTTATTGCAGTAATAGTTCTTTAGATCACCCATATCACACATAGATCACTATAGATCACCGATATCACACGAAACCAATGTCTCTAGTCGAATATGACCGAACGACGGAACGTGACCGAGATATGTAGATATGCATATATGTTTTCAATGCAGATATGCAAGCATGATGTGTAGATTAATCATAGATGTACCAAATTGTTTGCAACAGATTAATCATATATATGTTTTCAATCATAGATGTACCAATTAATCATAGCTGTGTTTTCAATGTACATTGTTAATGGTATAATGTAACCTCCATTTTGTTTGCAATAGTTTTCATGTTTTCACGTGGATACACTGAATATAATATTGCACATCTTTTTACATTTTCCAATAGTGATTTAATTTTTTTTCTAATTTTTTTCTAATAGTTGCTGACCGCCATCGTCGCTCAAGCTTAAGTGGCCCCAATAACTCCAAGCAAAACTAATGCAAGTTTCATTAATTGCCTGGTGTGTGTGTATATATATATATGACATATGCACATAGGTTGCATGTATAACAATTAATTAACTGGTAATCATACGTTTTTCTCAACAATGTCAATATATGTATAACAATATACTCTTAGTTGATGTGTACCTCATAATGTTATGAACAGAAGGCAGATCGCGATGATGAACATATCCTCATGGACGAGATCGCAGAGCCAATATTGGGCGGATGAGGAGCCAACGGACCCCAACCAATACCTGAACGAGGAGGGAAACGTGGGCACAAACCAAGAGGAAAGTGAAAAGCAACCGGCCGTTGGAGAGAAGAGAGCACATGGACAACGAGGTGCCGCGAGGAAGCTAGAGGGCAGGCACATTATTAGTGAAATGGCCCCACACGGCGAACTAGTAGCCCTAGTCGGTATACTACGGAAGTTTTTGGGACACAGTGGTTGGGTCGTGAGGGATCACGTGCCCATTAGCATAGTGCACTGGCATCAATCAAGGTTTGCAGAGGATGACAAAAGTTATCTTCCAGATACGAAGAAAGCTATGCTGTGGACCACCATGTTCGAGACCTTCACAGTCCCTGAGGCAGATCAGCCAAGATTGAAAGAATGGACGATGAAGAAAATGGCTGAACAGTTCCAGAAGTACAAGTCAGCTCTATACATGAAATACGTCGTGAAGGGTCTAATACCTGATTTAGACAAATTAACCAAGCTGAGGGATCAATGGGATGCGTTTGTTGCTTATAAGACTTTCGAGCACGGACAAACGCAAATAGCAAAGAATGAAGTCAATGCCGCTAAGAAGCAGTACCATCACTGGCTAGGGTCAAGTGACTATAAGAAGGCAATCCCCAAGTGGGATAAACTGGAAGCCGGGTTGATAGAAAAGGGTATTGAGCCGGCCACAACGAACTGACCTGAACGTTCCAGAAATTGGTACTATGCTCATGGTGGAATGCTCGATCCCACTGATGGCTCCCTTGTATTCGGTGATGCGATCCGCGAAGCAGCTAGCCGACTTACGGAAGCAGTGGAGGCGTCTGCTCAGGGAACATTCCATCCTGGCAGAGAGAAGGACGAGCTTACGCTCGCACTACAGAATCTCAAGCATCCAGGACGAACACGAGGAAAAGGCGTGGTTGCTTGGAAGTACGCATTTCAAGAGGATAGCCACACTTACAAGAGTCGGATGAGGAGCAAGAGGGATACCGAGGCAAAATTAAGATATCTTGAGGAGAGGGTCGCCCTGCAGGACGTACGGATGCAAGAGGAGGTTGAACGACGGGTGGACCAATGCCTAGCGGAACGACAGAGCCAGCAGACGGTGTAACCGTATGCCCCTCCAATCATGGACCAACGCCTAGCGGAACGACAGAGCCAGCAGACGGTGTAACCGTATGCCCCTCCAATCATGGTGAGCCCCTCAGGCAATCGCAGCAGTTGTGCTGCTACAGGGCAAACAGGAGAACAGGGCATAGAAGGTGCAGCAGGGCCAACTCACGACGACCCATCGTACCCCGTAGATGAAATCACGCGGTGGACACCTTGTGAGCTGCACAGTCCCTTCAAGAACATATCACTCAAGGTATGTTCATAGTTTTATGATATATGTCTTGTAAATTGCATAACTGGTGATGCATGCATCTGTTAATTACTAAGTAACCTTGATTCTCGTGAAGGTGGCGTCGGGCATGGCCATACCAGTCGACCCTTCAGGGACATATCATTGCAAACCGATTCCACCTAGGTACTCAAAGGTCGAGGTTGAATTGGTGGAAAGAGGGTTCGACGATCTTGAATTGGACATCCCCGGAGGAGACGGGGAGACGAAACTAGGAGACACAGTCCACGCCATTATACTATGGTGCAATCATGTTTCCCGGGCGAGCAGCGGCGTCTTCTGCTCCGTCTCCTCCGCCAGCACCCTCTCCTCCGCCTGCACTGGCTCCTCCGCCTACACCCTCTCCTCCGCCTGCACCGGCTCCTCCACCGTAGTCTCCTCCGCCTGCAACCTCTCCTTCGCCTGCACCGGTTCCTCCAGCACAGTCTCCTTCGCCTGCAACCTCTCCTTCGCCTGCATCGGTTCCTCCGCCTGCGCTGTCATCGTCTGCTCCGCCTTCACGACCTAAAAAGTCGTGCCCGCTTTGTCCCACGTCGTCAAAGTCCACACCACAAAGAAAGAAGCCAAGACATGACAAGCCAAAACTCCTCGCTCTCAAGAAAAGGGCGTACAACTGCACTCTCGAGGAGAATGAGGAGGTCATACGAGCAGAAGTGAAGGCGTTCTTCGAGGCACAAAAACCACCAAAGAAGATTCCTATAGATCCGGTTGCTAAGAAGTTCTCTCAGAAGATGAGCGAACCGATCAAGAGGGCTTTACTTTTGGATTATGACCGGTGGGTGATGAAGTCGTATAAGAAACAAAGAGGAAAGGCCAAAGAAGTGCCTCAGCTCGGAAAGCAACCAAAACAATCGGTTGAGCCGTTGCTACCACCCGGTGAAAAGGAACTGAGGCAATGGATGAAAGAGACGGGTCTGAACAGGGCGCAACTGGTGGGAGACGCACCAATAATCTTGGCGACAGAAGCTGATTTGAAATACAAATTTAAACTTGGTGAACCTCTTGTCAAGCCTGGTCAGGTGAACACTCTCTCTACACAAATGCACCGATTCCATCAATGGTATATGGAACTTTCATCCAATGGTAGAGTGATGGTTGGAACGAGGATAAGAAACACAGATTACTATCAAGGAGATGATATTCTGTGGATCAACTTCGAGAATGTATTTGATGTATACCAACTAGACGCTCTCGACGTCTCCATTCTCAGCTGCTGGGTTTTGTAAGTATCATTTTAGCAAACTTTATTTTGTTCCTTAGCTCTTTCTATGTATTATTCAATGATTACACGGTACTGATAAGACTAATGCAAATTCCTTTATCTTTTGTAGAATGGAGATTCAATCGTGCCGTAGGCAGGAGATTTACAATATTGGATTCATGGACCCCCGCAAAGTCAATGACGTAATGATACGGGACTTTGAGAAAGATACAGAGGATAATATTGTTCATTTCCTGGTGCAGCAGCATTATAAGACATACATACTATTGCCCTACAACACAGAGTGAGTTTTAACTGTCTTTCGAATTTGTACCAACTTTCTCCTCGTACTCATACCGTCACATTTATATCGTCTGACGCAATTTGTAGATTTCACTAGGTCCTTTTCTTCTTTGACCTTGAACTATGCAAAGTTCATGTCTATGACTCAATGGATAAACCAGAGTCTACTTTCACCAAGATTTTTGAAGTGATAGACAAGTAATGCCATCTATTCAACTGTCATTAATTATGAACACTGCTATTGGTACATATATTACATATATATGTATAAATACATATATTACATATATACACATATTATATATACATATATATTATGTATATATATGTATTTATACATATATATTTATAATATATAAATAAGCAGCTGGCAGAACCAGCAATTGTTTTTTTTAAAAAAAATATCATTAGTCCCGGTTGGTAACACCAACCGGAACTAAAGATGGCTGAGCCAGCAACGTGGCGCAGCCATCTTTACTCCTAGATTCGTAGTCCCGGTTGCATAACCGGGACTAGAGGGTGTTACGAACCGGGGTTAAAAACCCCTTCTCCACTAGTGTAGGTTCTCCTATAGCTGTTAACATGCCATACTTAATAGTACCATTAGTGTAAATTTTTTCTTTGCGTTTACCTCGCTCAAGACGAGTAACAGGCCGGTGCAGCTCTCCCCTTGGCGCAGAGGATCCATGATGATGGGATAGCACCTCGCCGGCATCCCCTGCATGCATGTGCAGCGACGTGGGTGGAGAGGACTGGCTCGGAGATGCATTGGTAAATGGTGGAGAATGCTGCGCCTGCACCAGCGATTGCACAGCAGGTTCTGACGGCTCCGAATCACCATCGGGATCAGGAGAGGCAGAAGTAGGAGGTGTGGTAGTCCCGCCGGCACCTGCATCATAATCACTTGGAATTTCCATCACTTTTGGACCTGAGTTTTCTCCCAAATTTTCTGCATCATTGTTAGTGATAGAGGCTACAGGATGATTCGCCACAGTATCATTCAGTTGTATATCCCCGAAATTGAACAAATGTGATGGAAGTAAATTTATTTCCTTGCGGAAATTTGCACCGGCATTGGGATTTAATTCAGAGAAGGGAAAAACAGACTCATCAAAGATAACATCTCGAGAGATATATATGGAACCATTAGATGGGTCTAGACACCTGAAGCCCTTATGAATTGGACTATAGCCTAGAAAAGTGCATCGCTTGGAACGGAACTCCATCTTGTGAGAGTTATATGGTCAATGGTTGGGCCAACACGTGCACCCAAAGGTTCGAATGACTACATAATCAGGTGTTTCTTTGAACAGACACTCAAGTGGAGAAAGATAATTCAGAACCTTAGTAGGTGTGCAATTGATCAAATACATGGCAGATTGATAGGCCTCGTCCCAAAATTTGAGAGGTAAAGAAGCATGAGCTAAGAGAGATAGCCCGACCTCAACAATATGTCGGTGTTTTCGTTCAGCTGAGCCATTCTGTTGGTGTGTGTGAGGGCATGACACATGATGTGTTATGCCAATTTTTGCGAAGAAGGGATGCAATTTTTGATATTCCCCTCCCCAATCTGTATGCATTTCTACAATTTTCCTATTAAACAGATGTTCAACAAGACTCTGGAATTCGTGGAACTTTTGAAAAACGTAAGACTTATATTTGAGAAAATAAGTCCAAGTAAAACGACTGAAGGCATCAATGGAACTTACATTATATCTCTTTCCACCCCCAGCAATAGGAGCAGGACCCCAAACATCTGAATACACTAATTCTAGAGGGTGACTAAAAACTCTAAGGCTTTGTTCGGCAGAACGTTTTCCCCGCACACACAGTGATTTTCGCCCGTGCACGCTTTTCAAACTACTACACGGTGAACATTTTTGCAAAAAGTTTCTATACAAAAGTTGCTTAAAAAAATCAAATTAATCCATTTTTGAAAAAAAATTTAGCTAATACTTAATTAATCACGCGCTAATGACCGCTCCGTTTTCCGTGATCACTGTGCGCTGGTAACACGTACTGCCGAACAAAGCCTAAGAGACTTTGAGAAAGGTAACTGATGACTCTTTGCGCTTTGGCAAGCATCACACACCAACATTTTATTTGACTCTGGTAAACAGGGTAAATCATTACTTCGAACCACTTTTTCTACTATTTCATAGGAGGGATGACCGAGACAGAAGTGCCACCGTTCAAGGGATGTCATGGCTGCGGCAAAGGCTACTTTTGCTTGATGAGCAGAGGCTGATGACGGCGGAATGGGGTAGAACCTGTCCTGACAACGTCCCCTAAGAAGAATTTCCTTTGTGGCCTGATCTTTGAGAGAAAAATGTTTAGGGTGAAGTTCAAGGAATGCTGAATTATCAACCATAAGACGATATGCTGAGACTAAGTTTTTATTAGCATGAGGAGCATAGGATGATTTTCAAATAAATGGGAAGAGATGGGGTATTGACAACTGAATGACCAATGCGACTAATGATCATACCTGCGCCATTTGCGGTTTGGACTTGATCATGACCATTATACTTGTCCCGCACTATTAGCTTCTCAAGCTCCCCTGTGATATGATCCGTGGCGCTAGTGTCCACATACCAGTTTGAGTCGACCCCATATTTTTCATCAGGTACAAAATCTTAATCAAACCTGTACCAGCAATTAATCACTATGTGCCCCCTTTTATAGCAGAGCTGACACTTAGGTCGGTTGTCAATGTTGTTGCCTCCTTGCCGCTGGTTGGTGTAGCCACTGTTGCCGCGGTCTCTACCATTTTGACCAGCATTGCCACGACCACGCTGCTGAATCTGGCTGCCGCGACCTCTGTTTTGTTGCTGGTTGCCGCAACCGCGCCCTCGATTCACCAAGTTCGCCGAGTGCCCCTCTCGACGCATCTTCATGCGCTGCTCGAAGCTGAGCAGCTAGGAGTATACTTCTCCTAGGCTCACATGTTCCGATTTGGATACAATTGAGGAGATAACTGGTTCAAAATCTTCGTCCAATCCTGCAATAATATACGAGATTAGATCTTCTTCATCAACGGGTTTGCCGGAGGTCGCCAGTTCATCTCCTAGCACCCGCATCTTGCCCACATACTTGGCAACGCTGAGGTCACCTTTCTTCGTGTTTGTCAGTGCGATCTTGGTGTTGATGGAGCACGTCCTTGCCATTGAGGAGAACATTCCCCCAATTGCACTCCATGCTGCAGCAGATGTGTCTCAGGTTGCCACATGGGAGAGTACATCTCTGCCCAATGTGGACAGCAGGTAACCCAGCAGCTGCTAATCATTGGCAATCCAATCATCAACTGCCGGCTTGTGAACCTCAAGGTTCTTCTCATCCTTCTTGACGACGATGGTCGCATCTGGCACCTTCTTGGTGCCAGTGAGGTAGCCCTCAAGACGGGCTCCCCTGATCACGGCGAGGACTTATGCCCTCCAGATCAGATAGTTTGCTATGTTTAGGGACCGTGATTCCTCCAAGGGTTACTCTGGCCGGAAGCTGAGACAAACTAGTCATAGGTAGATTGGATTGGATAGGTAGATTGGATTGAAAGATGGCTCTGATAACATGTGAATTACCAGAGGTGCAGGAAGCAGTCATCACCGTCCCTCGGTGCTCCACATATATTTATAAGCGACGCCAACGGCCGGCACCATAGCTTTTACAAATAACGTGTAGAATTAGTTAGTGTATCTCCAACTAACCAAATACATGATCTATCTATTCTTTAGGAGATACTAACTAATTCATCACGTGATATTGTTACATAAGATAATGCTTTGTACCTTATCTAACATACTTCACTATACATCTTTCATGAGTCTATATGGTAGTGAAATCATCAATAAATCCTACATGGATAATATCTCCATTAGCTGTGATTAGGTACAACCACATCAGTCATCAAGTATTCACTGGCTTTGTTCGGCTGCTTGTTCTCACAACGCGCACAGTAAACACGGAAAACGGAGCGGTCATTAGCGCGTGATTAATTAAGTATTAGCTAAATTTTTTTTCAAAAATGGATTAATTTGATTTTTTTAAGCAACTTTTGTATAGAAACTTTTTGCAAAAAAGTTCACCGTGTAGTAGTTTGAAAAGCGTGCGCGGGAGAAAAAACACTGTGCGCGTTCCGAACCTACGTTTTGCGTTCCGAACTGTATCAGCCGAACAGACCCTTAGCCGATAGATTCAAGTCTCTCCAATCAGTTCATCTCCCCCATCCCTCATTCTGTCCTCTGAAAAACTGTAGGAGCATCTGTTACACCAATTAATCAGTTCCAATAATTCAATATTCTGCCCACTGAGTTTTCTCAGCAAACTCAGCAACCAGCTTCTTTGCTCTTCATATATAAATGTTTTCTTCTCCTAATATACACAAGACATGGAGATTTTTCTTTAATGTCATAACAGCAAGCCTTCCACAACCTACTCATTCCTCTCACTAGCACGGAACCGGCTATCTCTAACGGGCATTAACCCTCATCACTATCGGGTAGGGCCCCCGTCACTGAGCAAAGGTCAGTGATGTGAGAAACTATATCAATCGGGCACAAGGCCGTCACGGATGGACGTTATCTCAATCGGGCCTAACAATCTAGCCCGTCACGGATAAGATTGACCAAGCAATACAAGTCAAACCAGGTTGGGTAGGAGCCCGTCACGGATGACTAATCTCAATCGGGCAAACTACTAAGCCCGTCACTGATGACTACCCATCCCTAATGGGCTTTTCGAAAGAGCCCGCCACCGATAGGTTTGACCCCATCTGTCGAGTCAAAATAGTCTTGGTTCGGACGACTTATCTCTATCGGGCTTAGATTAGGAGCCCGTCAGGGATGTTTATATCCCTATCGGGCTTTGTTTGGAGCCCGTCACGGATAAGTATCTCTTCCGGGCATTATTAAAATGCCCATCAGGGATGAGTAAGTCAGCAAAAAAAATAAAATTTGTTTTTTTGGCTAGCCTCAGGCCTTTGCTAGCCATGCCCGCTGCAAAAAATGACAGTCCCAGCAACCATATTCCCAGCAACCCCATTCCCAGCATTCAGATATTTAGTATATATTCTAGCATTCCATCAGATATTCACAGCCAATTCACAAAATCAAACCCAATTCACAGCCAATGCACAGTCAATTCATATATATACATTAACATCCACAGACCCATTCACATATATATGTCATTCACATCCATTTTTTGCTCTTCAAACCGCCGACATGTATCAAAACCTGTAAAACTGAGTTATAAATTGGAACAAGTTTATATGTAATTAAGAAATGCAAATATATACAGAAGAACGTGCAGAATTGTATTACAAAGAATATTTACAAAAATCAAATGTTTGTCGCAAAAGCATTTCTTTCTCCTAGGACTTTACTCTAAACATTCCTTTCGGCGACAAGAGATCGTCTAGTATGAATTGTGCTATCTACTCTCTAATGATATCGAAGTTGATTTCCGGAATCGCCGAAAGTTTTTCTTGCATGTGAGGCGCCAAGTTAGTCTACATACTTGGAAAGTTAGTACGAATCGTGCTATCTGCTCTCTAATGTATATAAACAACTGAAGCACACACCTCAAGGTCAAGCAATGTCACCTTGTCTGCGAGGCTCCTCATGTTATGGCAGACGTGGAACCCACACTGGTCGCCAACTTGTTGACATATTGGAAAGTCCTTTTTGTGACCGAGTGTGGGATGCCCTTCCTTATGCCTCCCGCCTTTTGCCACGTATTGGTCCCAGGCATCGTTCAAGGCAGCTTCGATCGCCGACCAATCATATATTTCTTTTTTGATATTGGAGTTAAGGTAGTATACCAAACTCCACTTCGACACTATGACCAGGAGAATCCAATGACGACTGCGATATTAATAAATTGCAAGTTAAATACTAAAGCTATACGCGTCGCAGATTTGATTCTAAGTAGGGTACACGCTTACTGTTTAGAGTAGACACACATAATGAAGTCCTTGTCTTGACGGGACCATAAGCAGTCCTTGATATATTCTACCATGCTGGCTCGATCGTAGTTCATAGTTGTCTCGTTGACGATACTTGGATCGAGCAAGGCAACATGGGGAGCATTACGATGGACATGCTTCCAAGTTAACCTAGAAGCAAGACAAGAATCCGGGTAAGCGTAATACAAGGAAAGTTATTACCATATCTCGTACGCAAGAATACTTACAAGGAGTAGCACTTAAGGAGGTTGGTGTCGACCGCTCGCACCCTGTAGAGGTCCCATAGATCTTGAAAGTCTACGACGATAAAGGCTTCAAGGCCGAGGAACGGCTGTCTATCGTGCTGGCCTGTCATGGAGGTCTCTCTATGCTTCCTCCTTGCGTTGGACCTCACCATGTAGTACCCGTGCATGCAGGGCCCATCTTCGATAAGGCGTCGTCTCCAACCAATGGCATGCCTAATGTGAATTCTTTAGGAGGAGCTAACGGCGCCTTGCCAAGATCTAGCTTCTTTGGAGCCAGAAGCGGCCCTTCCACATTTCCTCTTCCTCTCCCCTTCCAGCAGCTCTTTTGCGTGATCCAAGCTTGGGTGGAGAAGATGTCGCCCTCTTTCTTTTCGTGGAGACTGGGGAGAGGTGCGCTCTGCTGCTGACCTCTTGTCCGTCATCCCCAAAATCTGTATCATACTGCAATTGGAATTCTTGATCTCCTTTTTGAACGACAGGAGGGGCAGATACAAGAGCTGGAGGGGGACGCGGCGCCGCCACCGGACGAGCACTTGGTGCTGGCCTAGGAGTTATATTTATCTGAATGCTCTCCTTGGGCCATTGGATAAATGTCCCACGTGCAACTCCAAGGGTCAGAACCTCGTCATTTGGTGGGAGCGGGAGAGTGTAGCTAACCCAATCGGGCTTCACCATGTCCACTTGAACTTTGGCATGGCCGGCTAGCAGCTGCCCTCCATGCACTCGGGTCTCCGGCGTGGGCTTGAACGCAAGTCCCTCTGCAGCAGGAACATATGTTATAATGTACTGTGGTGCTAAGAGAACATATACGTTTTGTGTTGGTTTTACCGATATGTGGTCCATCGCATTGGGGGCTGGTGTTTCTTATGCCGCCGCCCCAGTAGATGCGCAGCTGCTACGCCTTTGCGTGGGGCTCGTTTCTATTAAGGGAGCGGCAGCAGCCTCGCTTTCCCTGAGGCGTGCCTCCACCCGAGCCTCCACTTGTAACAACTTCGAATCAAACTCTTCTCGGAGCTCGTTTCTAATCTCGTCCTGAAGTTGTTCCTTAAGGCGTGCATCTTTCTGCGCCTTAGAAAGCCTGTGCTTCCTGTACTGCCATGCGTATTGGGGAAACCCAAACTTCCATGGAACATTGGAGCCAATGCCCCTTGTCTGTCCACGGTGTTCTTCGCTTCCCAACGCTTTCATGAGGATGTCATCCTCGCGTCTTTGTGAGCAGACCTCTTCGGAGGCCTGTCTCTCAGCAGTCATCTCAACCTGCGATATAGTTAGGATGAATTTAATCAAGAGTACGATACAAACTAACGAAACATACTCTACGTGTGCTACTTACGATTTTCTGGTACACCACTTGATTTTTGAGATTTGGGAACGTAAGTGTTCCATCACTATTCTTCTTCACCCTCGCCCTTGCCCAGTTCCTTGCTCGGGTGGTCAGGATATCACCAAGAACTGGTGGCGTGTTAGATTCTGCAGCCGCTTCATCCTCCTTGACCCATCCGTGCTGCTTCCCGGCGTAGCCTCCGGTGCCAAGCCGGTGCGGGTGAACATTTTTCGCCTGCAACCTCCTATAGGCCTCGCTTTTTTTCCGAGACTCAGGGGTTGATTTTGCAACATGGAACTCTTCCCACATGACCCGTGAGATGAACGGGTACTTCCCGAATGGTTCTGGCTGGGCGGGGTTGAGGACGTAGTCGGTGACCAACGTGGTCTTGAAATTTTTCCACAAGTTGCCCATCTTGTGGATAGCCTGCCGCTTGAGTCTTGCCTCAGCCTCTGGGGGAATTCGAAGCTTCCCTTGAACTGCTTCCAGGCCTCATCTTTTTCTTCCTGTGGGACCAGATCGATGTGGTCCTTCAAGATGGTGAAGTTCCGCCTCCCGAGGACTCCGCATATCGTTGTGAACTTTTTGACAGCTTTCGTAGGAGCCATCGGAAATCCCAGATCGTCCACCTCTGTTATGGTGTACACTTCCTTAGGGATCTTGTTCTGGGTCGTACGACTCCGGCTCGATGTTGTCCCACTAGTAGTCGCTGACATGGGTTCGTCTTGCTGCGACATTTTCTATATAACTGTTGTACGGCAAGAAAGTTAAAAAAAATTATAGAAAAACTTATTTTGGTTGTGTGTATAACTTATGCTAAGGTTAAGATATGGCCTCAGTTTTGCTTAGAAATTGTGCATCAATTACAATCATTTACAAGTGTAGTTCCTCAAAAAAAAAGAACAAGTGTAGATGGTCTGTTCTTATGAAAAAAGAGCAAGTGTAATGCCCCCAAAAAAAGAACAAGTGTAGATGGTCTGTTCTTATGCAAAAAAGAACAAGTGTAGTGCCCCCCCAAAAAAGAGAAATTGTATTGCCCCCCAAATAAAAAGAACAAGTGTAGATGGTCTGTTCTTATGCAAAAAAGAACAAGTGTAGTGCCCCCAAAAAAAGAGAAATTGTATTGCCCCCCAAATAAAAAGAACAAGTGTCGATGGGCTGTTTTTATGCAAAAAAGATTAAGTGTAGTTTCAAAAAAAAGAACAAGTGTAGTTCATCACAAAAAAAGAACAAGTGGAGGCCGACTGTTTGTACGAAAGAAAAACAAGTGTAGTTCCCAAAAAAAAGAACAAGTGTAGATAGTCTGTTCTTATGCAAAAAAGAGAAAGTGTATTGCCCCCCAAATAAAAAGAACAAGTGTACATGGTCTGTTCTTGAGCATTCATCACTGGCCATATATAGTGGCAGGGTAATAGTGGCAGGAAGAGGACAGAGTAGAAGAGGGTAATAGTGGTAGGAAGAGGACATATATTCAGACATATGAACACATCTAAATGCAGTACAGTATATTTTGTAAATTCTAGTATATTTTCTATGTATGTCACATTAACAAAGATAAGCATGAATCATATACTATGTATGTCACATTAACAAAGATAAGCATGAATCATATGAACACATCTAAATGCAGTACAGTATATTTTGTAAATTCTAGTATATCATCTATGCATGTCATATTAACAAAGATAATATAAGCATGAATCATATACTACGTATGTCACATTAACAAAGATAAGCATGATATAAAGCAAGATATCTTCTCATATCAATCACACAAGGAAAATAGGGAAAAAAAGGGAGAAACCACTTTGACCTTCAAAACACTAGGGGTAGGCGGTGGCGGCGGTGTCCAGGAGGAGGAGGTGGCGGCGTCCAGGAGAAGGAGGCAGCGGGGTCGGGAGGCGCTTGGAGGCGAGGAGGCGGTGGCGACGAGGCGGCGGCGGTGTCCAGGAGGCGACGGCGACGAGGAGGTGGTGGTCGGTGAGGAGTGAAAAGGAAACACTTAGTTTTTTTACCGATTCAGATCTGGATCGGTAGAAAACCTAGTCGTAGGTCATCACCATCGGGCACAAGTAACATGCCCGATACGGATTACAATCATCCATGACGGGCTACAAATAACAAGCCCGATACGAATGACACACATCCGTGATGGGCACAAATAAAAAGCCCGATACGGATGACACACATCCGTGACAGGAATAACTAACAAGCCCGATACGGATGACATACATCCGTGACGGGCAGAACTACGACGCCTGATAGAGATAACCTCATCTCTGACGGGCATTATTTATATGTCCGATAGAGATAAGCTCATCCCACTATACAATTAAAATATTCCTTATTAATTATATTTAATAATGATATTTAAGTTATAAAATCATTTATAATTAACTTCTACCCGATTTAAAATTGCTATTACATTTTTAAATGGTGTAAAATTTCTATTAAATTAAAATATGCCTTATTAAATTAGTTTAAAATTGCTATTAAATTTTAAAAAATTATTATAAACAGTGTAAATTTGATATTAAATTTTAAAAACCATATGAAATTAAAATATGCAGATCATAAGGCACCGGTACAAAATATTTCATTACTTATATCAATTTGCAAATTACAGTACTACGAAGACTCTATTACAAGGATATGCCTTCCGAATGGTCAGAACGAGCGTATGCCACTTCGTGTTCGGGATCATCGTCAAGGTCGATCTGAGGTCTCACATGGAGATTCTGGTTATATTCTTCCTCATCGACGATGTTGTCAACCCCTACAATTCTTCGTATGCAATGCAGGACCTCAAGGTCTTTCCAGTATGGTAGCCACCAAAATATATATTTTTTCTTCCACATACCCTTATCATTTGCCTTGCCATGTTTTATTTTCTTCCCAAACTCATTAGTTATGTCTTTGACCATGTCGTGGACTTCGTCTCCAGACAAATCATTGGGAGCAGTTCCAAGTTCTTTCCGACCGTTGAAAATTTTCTTCTTCCTCCTAAAGGCGTGGCGTAGCGGGAGCCATCTCCTATGAACCATGTAAACCATCTTTCTTGATTTCTTCAGCCACCTACTGCGTGTATGTTCCATACAGTTAGAGCAAGCCTTCTTTCCTTTCACGGTTTGTCCAGAAAGATTACCTAGTGTAGGATAGTTGTTAATGGTGCAGAACAATAGAACTCGTAGCTTGAAGTTATCCTGACCATATGCATCCCAAGTTTCCACACCTTCTTTCCAAAGAATCTCAAGATCATCGATAACAGGCTCCAAGAACACATCGATATCATTGCCCGGTTATTTCAGACCTTGGATTAACAAGCACAACATAATATATTTCCTTTTGAAGCACAACCATGACGGGAGGTTATAGTTCGCAATAAGAACAGGCCAAGTGATGTGAGAACTGCTCATATCTCCGAAAGAATTCATGCCATCCGTACACAGACATATCCTCATGTTTCTGGGATCGGTAGCAAAGTCTTTGTGCATTCGATCGATATTCCTCCAATGAATCGAATCCGCAGGGTGCCTTAGCAAACCGTCATTCCTTCTATCTTCGGCATGCCAACGCACTAACTTTGCTTCCTTGGGGTTGGCAAATATTCTCTTGAAGCAATCAATGATAGGTAGATACCACACAACCTTCGCTGGACCACCCCGCTTTGACTTCTTTCCCTCCCCCGCACTTTTCTTTCGCTTGTATCGAGAAGCCTTGCATACAGGAGAAGCATCAAGGTCCGCATATTGCTTGTGGTACAATATGCAGTCGTTTGGACAAGCGTGAATTCTACAGACCTCTAACCCTAGGGGACACAGAACCTGCTTTGCTTCATATGTCGTCTCGGGCAATGAGTTCTCTTCAGGAAGCATGGCCTTCAATATTCCCAAAAGTTCCGTAAAACTCTTGTCTGTCCATCCACTACTTGCCTTCAGGTTCATTAGGTCCAAGGTAGCTGACAGTTTGGTGTGCTTTGCCTTGCATCCGGCGTATAGAGGTGTCTCGGAGTCGCTGACCAACCTTGTGGAGATTATGGGTAGTACCGGATACCCTCACGGTTAGCTTATCCGACTTACCATAGGGGATAGATTGTAATTCATAATTATGTAAACCGGCTTGTGACTTGGGTATTACGTTACCATTGTAATAAGGTAACGGCCTATAGTCCAAAGTTGGTAAGATTGAGGAGTCCGACATAGAATATGATAAGGTCTCCGACTTGTAAGCCTACCTTCCAGGACTATATAAGGAGGGTAGGGCGTCCCTTGAGGGAGAGACGACTACAGAGAAAAATATAGCAAGGGCATATGAGACAACCGAGATCAAGAGATCGCGAGATTAATAAATCACTCGGCGGATCAAATCCCCGAAACAGGAGTAGGGTATTACCTCTCGTTAGAGAGGGCCTGAACCTGTCTAAACCTCTTTGCATACTAACCCATTGTGTTTGGCACTTGATTGCTACCCCCAGATTGTTATTGCCGAAACCAAGTTTTGATAGTTGGCGCGCCAGGTAGGGGCCAGGCGTCAAGTTCTTCTTCAACATCTCGCCGACGAGCACAATGGGATCTCCATCAGGCTTCGCCGACTTCGTCTTCGCCCCTGGGCAGGCGCTTCGCTTCGGTGGACTTGACTTCATCCCCGACAAATTCGGTAAGCTCTGTCTTCTCGACTCGGATTCGAACCAGTCGGGAAGGGAAAATTCCTTGGCGCCGCTCGGGTTACCGGACAACACTAAAATCTACCATAACCTCCTATCTTCTAAGTTGGATCCGATCCACTCGGGAGAATCTTCTTCATCGCCTTCGTGCTGTCCCCCGGCGCGAGGGAGGTCGCGGTCATACTCGAACGACTCGGGTCGTACTCATCTACGGACCTTGACGAACATCTAAGCTCCACCGACTTCGACGACTTCTACGACATCTCCACGGACGAAATCAACAGCTACGACGCAGACAGAGACTACTACGATCCAGACCTTCTCAACGTTCTCATGGCCGAAGTAGCCGAGACCAACTCGGCCGTGGCCCGGAGGATTGCGGAAGAGGAACGAGCTAAGCTTGAGCAAGAGCGCAAACGCGTGGAGGAGGAGAATAAGCGCAAGAAGGAGGAGGAGGTCAAGAAAAAACAAGAAGCCCACAAGAAGAAATGGGACCTGAGGGCGACTGAGCGCTCCGCCCGTGAGGCCATATTGCAGACACGAGTCGACAACGCCAACATCTTCCAAACGCCCCAACAGAATGCCGTTGCTGCCCTCACCCTCATCGACACCGTCATCGAAGCAGCGCCGGCTGCGGTGACACCACTCTTAGACAAGATCAAGACCATCGTCGCGGCTACAACCAATGGCCCTCCCTCCAGCTCTGCACGAAGGCCAACCGAGTCCATTGCTGAAACGCCCGATAGGAGCCGCTTGCCGCCGCCACGATCCAAAGATTATAAGAGACCTGAGCAAAGCAAGACACCCGTCAAGTCAAAGGACCCCCGCCGCAACGCAGTGTGGAGGCAATGAGAACAAACGGCCGACTCTCATGAGAGAGGACACAGCCGACCACCCGTCCACGACCGGAATCGTCGCAGTTACAACTCCAACTACCAAAGCAGCCCGCGAAGGCCCCCGCCAAGTGATCTGCGGGAGGTACTCGACCGACGCTACCAGAAACGTGAACGGCGCTCTTCTGAAGACAGAAGGAAATCACCCGACGACTACGTCGATGGAGTGCCCGCGTTCACTAGGAATCTGCGTCGAGTGGACTAGCCGAGTGGTTTTAAGCCTGCCGGGATTGACAAGTATGACGGTAAGACTGACCCCGAGTCATGGCTAACCGTGTACACCCTCGCCATCCGCGCAGCAGGAGGAGACAGCAAGGCTATGGCCAATTACCTGCTCGTTGCTCTCGCCAACTCAGCCAGGAACTGGCTCATGAGTTTGCCAAGAGGCTCGATTGACTCGTGGAGTGAGCTTCAGGACCACTTCATCGCTGACTTCCAGGGTACTTTCGAAAGGCCCGGGACCCACTTTGATCTCTACAACGTCATCCAGAAGCCAGACGAGTCGTTAAAGGATTACATTCGGCGCTTCTCGGAGAAGCGAAACAAGATCCCCAACATCATCGATGACGTCATTATAGCCGCATTCCAGAAAGGCGTCCGCGACGAGTTGCTTATCGGCAAGTTTGGGCGCAAGCCACCGAAGACGGTCAAGCAAATGTTCGAGATAGCGAACTCCTACGCCAAATCTGATGATGCAATCAAAGCCTCGCGACAAGACCGACATGACAAGAGGGACGATAGGCCATCCGGAAGCAGCTAGCGTCCTAAGAAGGACAATGGCAACAACAACAACAACGGCCAAAAGGATCGTAAGCGTAAGCCCGAGGATCTGGTCGCCACGACATCGAACTACCAACAACAGCGTCCCCGAGTCGCCGCCTACGATAAGATCATGAACGCTCAGTGCACGCACCATCCCAATCACAAGCACGCGGCCAAGGATTGCTTCATCTATAAATAGTTCGCTGAGCAGTATGCAGCGCAGCTACGACAAAAGCCGGCTGATGAAGCCGGTCCATCGGGAACCGAGAGGAACGACCCGGCGAGCGGCTCAGAGCCCTTCCAAGACCCTGTGGGCGAGCTAAACCACATCTTCGGGGGACTGTAGTCGTACGAGTCCAAGAGGAAGCAAAAGCTGACCGATAGGGAAGTCAACGCTGCACAACCTGAAGTCCCGCATTATCTACGATGGTCGGAGGTGGCTATCACGTTTAACCGCTCAGATCACCCTGACCGAGTGGCTCACCCGGGGCGGTATCCCCTGGTACTAGACCCGGTGGTTCGTAATATCAAGCTCAAGCGCGTCCTCATCGATGGCGGCAGCGCCCTTAACATCCTATTCGCCAGGACACTGGACGAGATGCAGATTCCAAGTTCAGAATTGAAGCCTAGTTCAGCCCCCTTTCATGGAGTCATCCTGGGGCTGTCATCTACGCCACTCGGGCACATCACCCTCCCAGTCACCTTTGGAGTTTGGGAGAACTTCCGGACGGAAAACATTACTTTTGAGGTTGCCGACTTCGAAGCGACCTACCACGCAATCATTGGAAGACCTGCGCTCGCTAAGTTCATGGCGGTACCACACTATACCTACCTCATCATGAAGATGCCCGGGCCCCACGGAGTTATCACCCTGCGCAGTGATTTCAAGCAAGCTTTCACCTGCGACAGAGAATCTGCGATATCGCCCAAACTCATGAGAGATTACGCGGCCAACAAGAAATCCGACTGGCCGCTTCGACGTCTGGAGAAGGAGAAGTCCCTACGAAGAAGATAGCCAAGTCGGGAGAAGGCGACGCCAAGACAAAGAAAATCCCCCTTGACCCATCTGATCCTTCTAAAACTGTTGTAATAGGCGCGGAGCTAGATCCCAAATAGGAAAGCGCGCTCGTCACCTTCCTCCAGAATAATAAAGATATTTTTGCTTGGAAACCGTCTGACATGCCGGGTATTCCTAGGGAGGTGATTGAGCACTCTTTAAACGTCAAAGATGACGCTAAACCTATTAAACAACGACTACGCCGCTTCGCTCAAGATCGAAAAGATGCCATCAAGGAGGAACTCGCTAAGCTCTTAGCTACCGGGTTTATCAAAGAGGTTTACCATGCCGACTGGCTAGCCAACCTGGTCCTAGTTCGGAAGAAGATAGGACAATGGCACATGTGCGTGGATTACACTGATCTTAAGAAGTCCTGCCCTAAGGATCCTTTTGGACTACCTCGTATCGACCAAGTCGTCGATTCAACAGCCGGCTACGAGCTTCTAAGCTTTTTGGATTGTTACTCGGGTTACCATTAGATCAGTTTAAAGGAGTCCGACTGCCTGAAGACATCATTCATCACCCCGTTTGGAGCCTATTGCTACGTCACGATGCCCTTTGGCCTGAAGAACGCCGGAACCACTTATCAGCGCATGATCCAAAGATGCCTTCAGACTCAGATCGGAAGAAACGTGGAAGCCTACGTCGATGATGTTGTCATCTAGACCAAGCAAAAGGAAGACCTGATCGCCGACTTAGAAGAAACCTTCGCGAACATTCGAGCCATCAGAATGAAGCTAAACCCGGAGAAGTGCACCTTCGGTGTGCCGTCAGGTAAGCTGCTCGGTTTTATGGTGTCGCATCGCGGCATTGAGGCAAATCCAGAGAAAATTAACGCTATCCGGAGCATGAAGCCCCCGAGTACCCAGAAGGACGTCCAGAAGCTCACTGGTTGCATGGCGGCATTAAGCCGATTCGTTTCAAGACTTGGCGAACGAGGTATGCCTTTTTTCAGGTTACTGAAGAAGACCGACGACTTCCAATGGACCCCTGAGGCCCAGAAAGCTTTCGAAGACTTTAAGGAGTTCCTCACGATACCACCCATGTTAGCGTCACCACACCCTCAAGAACCCCTGTTGCTCTACGTCTCCGCAACTCACCAGGTGGTCAGCATGGTCTTGGTCGTCGAGCACGAGGAAGAAAGCCGAACTCAAAAGGTTCAACGGCCGATCTATTTTGTCAGTGAGGTGCTGGCAGGACCCAAAACCCGCTACCCTCAGGTACAAAAACTATTATATGGAGTTCTAATCACTGCTAGAAAACTAGCCCATTATTTTCAAGGTCACTCGGTCAGCATCATCATGTCCTTTCCACTCGGTGATGTCATCCATAACCGGGAGGTTACTAGGCGCATCACGAAGTGGGCTCTGGAGTTGATGCCGTTGGACATAGCTTTCAAGGCGAGGATGTCTATAAAGTCTCAAGTCCTGGTGGATTTCGTAGCTGAGTGGACCGAACAACAAGAAGATGTACCTAGAGAGGATTTGCAGTACTGGAATATGCACTTTGACAAATCCAAAAGAGTCACCGGCTTGGGAGTGGGAGTCGTGCTGATTTCCCCGACTGGGGAGAGGCTACGGTATGTCCTTCACATTCACTTCCCTGCCTCACACAATGTCGCCGAGTACGAAGCCCTGCTTCATGGCCTGCGACTTGTCGTTTCACTCGGGATACGACGGATGATTGTGCGAGGAGATTCCCAGTTGGTGGTTAACCAGGTAATGAAGGACTGGTCCTGTTTAAATGAGACCATGGAGGCCTATCGACAGGAAGTTCGCAAGCTTGAAGACAAGTTTGACGGACTGGAGTTATCCCACGTCTTGAGACACAATAATGAAGCGGCAGATCAGTTGGCACAGTTTGGGTCCAAGCGCGAAGCAACGACTGACATTTTCGTGGAGCACCTCTACGAGCCGACTGTAGCCAAGAAATTAACCCCCGACGAAGAAGTAACAAACCAGGTCGCCATGCTCGACGCCGACTGGAGGACACCATTCATCAAGTTTTTGACTCAGCAGGAGCTGCCGGATGACCGGAATGATGCGGAACGAGTCCGATGTCGTAGTCAAGACTATGTCATGGTCGATTCAGAACTATACAACAGAAGCCCCTCTGGAGTTTTGATGAGATGCGTCACGCCAGAGGAAGGACGACAGTTATTGCAAGATATCCACTCGGGCATTTGCGGCAGCCACGCTGCGTGTCACACCCTGAGGTTCTCCCAAATCGTAAAAATTAAATGCAATAATTTATCTGAGAAATTGTTGAATTAAATCTGGAGAAAAACCCAATTAAATAATGCTTTAAAGAAGTGGAAATGGCAAGGTGGAATTTTTCTTGAGTTCCCCATGTCAAAATACATTAACAGGATTTTTAGTGGAATTTTCAGAGCCCTAAAAATAATTTTAACTAATTAAAAACCCTCAAGCGCAATAAATAAATCCCTGGGAAATTCCTTTTCTTTTTCCTTTTCTTTTTCTTTTTCCTCTTCTCGGGCCGTCGGCCCTTTTCCCCTCGGCCCAAGCCGAGCGCCGCCCGCGCGCCGCTCTCCTTCCCTCCCGGACCGGCCCAGCCGGCCCAGGCCTCTCCCCCTCCCGGCCCCGGGCCGCCTTTTTCCCCCCCGGCCCAAGGCCGCCGCGCCTCCCCGCGCCTCTCCTCCTTCCCGGGCCGGCCCGAGGCCGCGGCCCGAGCCGCCCGGAAGTCCGCCGCGCCTCCCTCGCGCCGCGCCCGCTGACGCGTGGGCCCGCGGCCGAGTCCGCCTCCGCCACGGCCGGCGCCGCCGCCCGCGCCGCCGCGTTTCGCGGGGAGTCCGCAACCGCCGCCGCCCGTGCCCTAGCCGGCCTCCTCCCCTATTTATTTCCCCCCCCCGAGGCCGCCGCCCCTCGTTTTCCCCGCGCCGCCGCCGCCCTAACCCTAGCCGTGCGCCGCCGTCGCCGAAGCCGCGCCGCCGCCTTTTTCCCGCCGTCGGTAAGCGCCGCCGCCGCCCCTTTTTCCCCTCTCCGTCGCCGCCGTGCGCCTTCGGGCCACCGCCGTGCACGCCGCCGCTGCCGCGCGCACCCGCCGCTGCCCCGCCGCCTCCCGTGCGCCGCCGCCGCGAGCCGCCGCCGCGAGCCGCCGCCCGCCGCCGCCCGCGCCGCTCGGCCCCAAACCCTAGCCGCCGCCGCGCGCCTCAGCCGTCGGATCGGCCACTCGGGCCGATCCCGACCGTCCGCTCCCCGCCCCGCGTGGCCGCCACGTGGCTGCCGCGTCGGCGCCACGTGCGTGCCACGTGGCCGCCACGTCGCCGCTCGCCGCCGCTGCCGCGGCTGACGTCAGCCCTAGCCCGGCTGACGTCAGCCCTAATCGCCGCCGCGGCTGACGTCAGCCCTAGCTCGGCTGACGTCGCCGCTGACGTCACCCTACGGGTTTATTGCGCAATAATTAATTAAGGATTTTTTCTGTTTTAGTAAAAACACAGATAACTTCAAAAATTCATAACTAATTCATCCGGACTCCGTTTTAGTCCGTTCAAGTCTCAGAAAATTCATAAAAATGCAGAGAATCCATTAAAAATAGTTTTGTTCTTTGTTTCAGTAGACTTATAGCATGTATTGTTGTTTGCTTTGTTTGTCGTGTAGATTCCGGTAATTCCGATTCTCCGGTTTACTTCGAAGTCGTTGCCGAAGTCGACCCAGCGCAAGAGCAAGGCAAGTCATACTTATTCATTTGATCATGTTGTACCTAAATTGCGAAACAGTCTTATTTTTCTCTAAATACTGCATTGTTTTATAATGTCATTTATGGGATAATTTACCTATTGTACTCAGCCTTATATTGCAATTACCTATTCCTTTGATAGCTTGGGAAATAATTTGAATAGTTGCTATAATAGAACTTGCTTAGCCCTGCTTAGAAACATTAGCTCACAATTGGGTTATTTAAAGCTTCATTAATACTTAATGATGGTTATTTCATGTTGGCTCGCGATGGTTAATCGTGGGTGATTTAATTAAATGTTTCAACTAAAATATTGATTAATGGTGGGTTGTGAGCACATGGTTTTGATGGTCGTGCTCATGACAATTAAGGACCGGTTCGCGGGAAACCCTGGAAGAATTACCGTACTTTCCACAAGCCAGCGTGGGTAATGGCTGGATTCGGAGTATAGCTTTTTCCTAGCCGACGTTCCCCGGAAAGGGTGGGCGTGATGGAGTTGAGTCGGCCGGGGATATACCGGTTGCTTGGCTGCCGGATTCACCAAGGCACGAGAGGGGGCTGCCCGTTGCCGGGAAGCGGAGCGGGGGCGAAACCTGAGGTGTGGTGCGATTGGTTAGGAAGGGTTATGCGAAGGGTCCTGTCACAGCTCCTTTTCCAGTGTACCGTGGTGGTATGTTGGCGCACAGTAATGTGTTGTAGGACTGTGTCTTGTGGGTACAGTTGTACACCTCTGATCAGAGTAAAACTATTCGAATAGCCGTGCCCGCGGTTATGGGCGATCAACCAGATTCACCGTGATTAGTTGAACTCTTAAATAATTTGACTTAATGGAAATGGTTTAGTTCAGGTGGATGGTTGGGCCTGTCGCAACGTGGTGTAGCGTTGGACAGTGATGGTTTAATTATGACTAATTAATTCAACTGTTTTACTGTTTTCAACTATTGTTTTTAAATGCGTATTTTATGCAAAATAACCATTGCAGCTCTCCTTTGTTATTACTTGCATCATTATTTTCCTTTCCGGTATGACTTGTTGAGTACAGTGGGTAGTACTCAGTCTTGCTTTATTTTTCCCCACACCAGAGTTGGAGGTTGTTTCAGAGGAAGACTTTTCAGAAGAGTAGGCTTGTTGCTACCGTCGAGGAATGCCTGTGGTTTGGAGTCGCTACGTTGCGAGTGTTTAGTTTATTAGAATAGTTGTTTCCTTTTTCCGCTGCAGTTTTGTAAGAGATTTTTATTGTTTTGTAAGACGTGGATCTGTATGGCAACTTTGTCATTTGTGTACCCTGGCTGGTCCTGGACAGGGATTTTAATACACAATTTGCTTTGGAAATTCTGGTAGTGAATTTCTGGGCGTGACAAGTTGGTATCAGAGCCGACCTTGACCGTAGGACAAGCCAACTGGAAACCTTAAGAGCCCTCTAAAATTTTTCATGTGCATTTTCCCTTAAATTTTAAATTGTTTTGGGAAAAGTCCGGGAACTGTGGTCTTTGGGATTTTTGAAAAAAAAAAGGGTTCCTTGCATAAAAATTTTCTTTTTGAGCATATGTTGAGTCCCGTTCCTTTGCCCTCTGTAGATGGCAGGTCATCCCCCGACGCACCGTGGTCAGAATATGGAAGGCTTCGTGGCAGAGCTTGCCCGTATGACTTTGGTTGTAGGATACCTTGAAGCGCCGGAGTACACCACGATCGAGCCTCTCAGTGGCGAGTTCCCGTTCCGAGTTCGTTTGGAAGTACATGGCTTCGTGGGCACCAATCTTCCCAATATGGTGGTCACCGCTTCAGGAGGATCTGACGAGCACGCCTGTCAGGAGGCGGCTTACTTGATGATGGCCAGGATGCGAGAACTACACGACTACGCTCTCCACAACTCGGCGTACCGTTATCATCCTCGTCGCGGTAGCTCTTCTACCAGCAGCACCTACCGATCTGCAGCGGAGGAGAACGACACTACCTTCGGACGGATGGTCACAGTGATGAAGGGTCTGGACAAGATGCACGCCGATCTCCACAAGGCATCCAAGGCTCTTAATGACCAGAAGTTGATCAAGATTGCCCGCTTGGAGGATGAAGTCGCACGGCTCAAGGCCGATAATGCTAGGTTGCGAGGACACCCAGCGTCAGGAGGACTCAGGATTCGCACCATGCCAAGGAAGAGGACCACTGCTCCTGTACGTATCCAGCTTGCGCCAAGGAATTCACCACCCGCTCCAACGCCAGTTCCGCCGCCGCCACCAGGGTTCGCCATCACCTTCGCCCCGGCGTCTGCGTACCAGGGTCCAGCCAGTGGTAGCGGAGGTTGGTTGCACGCCACACCCAGTGGTAGCAACGGCAGTGGTTCAAGTTCAGAGCCAACAAGTGGAGACACTGCCATGGCGGATTCCGGAAACCGTTCCGAGCATTAGGCTCGTTACCCTTAGTTTTTCGTTTTTCTTAGTTTGATTGCTTGTTAGTTGCTGTGTGTTAGGTTTGTTGCTTTGGGTTTAGCCGATGGTCGATACCATGTGCCTATGGTATGGCTATCTTATTAAGGATTTTTGCGTGCTGTTTTGGAAGTGTTTTAAGTTAGATCACAACAATTACAGTTAAATTAATAATATATTAAAGCTTTGTTCTGAGCAATCTGTTTTCTTTCTTGTCCATTTCTTTCTGCTGGTTTTTCTCCTTCAGATGGTCAACACCAGGACAAGTGGTAACAACAACGGACAAGAGGGATCCCAGACTAATGGAACAAACACCAACGCTCCTCCTCCACCACCGGATAATCCCACTCTTGCTCAAGTGCTAGCTAGCCAGACGCAGATGATGGCGGCTATGATGCAGCAAATGCAGCAGCAGCATCAACAAATGCAACAGCAAATGTTGCAACAGATGCAACAACAAGCTCAACAGCAGCAGCAGCAGGCCCAACAGAATCAACCACCACCCCAATCCAAGTTGCCAGAGTTTCTTCGTGTCAGACCGCCGGTTTTCTCAAGTACTACTAATCCCATGGAAGCGAATGATTGGCTTCATGTTATTGAGAAGAAGCTTAATCTACTCCAGTGCAATGATCAAGAGAAGGTCGCTTTCGCTACCCATCAATTGCAGGGTCCCGCTTCGGCTTGGTGGGATAACTATTTGGTTACCCGTCCACCCGGAACGGAGGTCACTTGGGCGGAGTTTTGCCGCAGTTTCAGGAAAGCCCAAATTCCTGACGGCATAGTAGCCCAGAAGAAGAGGGAGTTTAGAGCGCTCCACCAAGGTAGTAGAACAGTGACGGAGTACCTTCATGAGTTTAACCGTCTCGCACGTTACGCTCCGGAGGATGTGCGCACTGATGCGGAAAGGCAGGAAAAGTTTCTTTCCGGCCTGGATGATGAATTGACCAACCAGCTAATCTCAGGGGATTATGCTGATTTCGAGAAGTTAGTTGATAAGGCGATCCGTCAAGAGGATCAACGCAACAGGATGGATCGGAAGAGGAAAGCAGTCCAATTCAGGACGCAGCAGGGAAGTCAACAGAAGCCCCGGTTCACTGCCGGACAGCAGGGTGGACCTACTACAATGATTGTTCGTCAACATCGACCTTACCAGCCTGGTAATTTCAACAACAACAATTCCGGCAACCGCAACAACAACGGGGGACAGCCCAACCGCAACCCGGTTCCGCGCCCGCCAACGGCCGCAGCTCAGCCAGCTCCATCGACTCAACCCAGGAAGGAGTCCGGCGGAAAATCATTTGTCTGCTTCAACTGCAACGAGCCCGGACACTTCGCCGACAAGTGCCCGAAGCCAAGGCGTGCAGGACCCAAGTTTGTTCATGCCCGTGTCAACCATGCGTCAGCAGAAGAGGCACAGGCTGCACCAGAAGTGGTATTGGGTACGTTTCCTGTCAATTCAGTTCCAGCTATCACTCTTTTTGATTCTGGTGCTACACATTCCTTTTTATCAAAGCGTTTTGCTGGGACATATGGGTTGTCAGTAGTGAAACTTAGAACACCTATGTGGGTTCACACTCCTGGGAATGAGATGACCACAGCCCACGTTTGCCCCTCTGTGGAAATAGAAATCCAGGGTTCTAGATTTCTAGCCAATCTTATCCTTCTTGAGTCCAAGGACCTAGATGTCATTCTTGGGATGGATTGGTTAACAAGGCACAAGGGAGTTATCGATTGCGCTAGTCGCACTATCACTCTGGTTAATGAGAAAGGAGAAGTCGTGAAATTCCAGTCGCCGACACCCCCGAAGCAGAGAGTGTGCTTGAACCAAGTGGATGGGATGAAACAGATCGCAGAAGAAGGGAAAGATATTAAGAAGTTGGAGGATATTCCTATTGCTAGAGAGTACCCTGAAGTCTTTCCGGATGACATAACCACAATGCCACCGAAGAGAGAAATTGAATTTCGAATTGATTTAGTACCGGGAACTGCCCCGATACACAAGAGACCCTATAGGATGGGAGCCAATGAACTGGCGGAAGTCAAGAAGCAAGTTGATGAGCAGTTGCAGAAAGGATATATTCGCCCGAGTACGTCACCTTGGAGTGCTCCGGTGATCTTTGTGGAGAAGAAAGATAAGACCAAGAGGATGTGCGTCGACTATCGCGCCCTCAATGAGGTGACCGTCAAGAACAAATACCCGTTACCTCGGATTGATGATTTGTTTGATCAGCTAAAGGGAGCAACATGGTTCTCCAAGATAGACCTGCGATCAGGCTACCACCAATTGAGGATTAGAGAGGAGGACATTCCGAAGACGGCATTCACTACTCGGTATGGGTTGTTTGAGTGCACAGTCATGTCTTTTGGACTTACCAATGCACCGGCCTTTTTCATGAACTTGATGAATAAGGTGTTCATGGAATTTCTGGATAAGTTCGTCGTGGTTTTTATCGATGATATACTTGTTTACTCTAAGTCCAAGGAGGAGCATGAGCAACATCTTCGCCTCGTACTTGAGAAATTAAAGGAACACCAGTTGTATGCCAAGTTTAGCAAGTGTGACTTTTGGCTCGAGGAGGTACAGTTCCTAGGCCACATCATCACAGCTCAAGGAGTGGCAGTAGACCCGTCGAATGTGGAGTCGGTTACCAAGTGGAAGCCTCCGCGCACGGTTTCGCAGATTAGGAGTTTTCTTGGACTTGCGGGTTACTACCGTCGGTTCATTGAGAATTTCTCCAAGATTGCCAAGCCAATGACACAGTTGCTGAAAAAGGATGAGAAGTTCAAGTGGTCAGCAGAATGCGACAGAAGTTTTGAGGAACTTAAGAAGAAGTTGGTAACGGCACCAGTCTTAATTCTGCCAGATCAGACTAAAGATTTTCAGGTTTATTGCGATGCGTCTCGCCAAGGGCTAGGATGTGTATTGATGCAAGAAGGCAGAGTGGTTGCATACGCTTCGCGTCAACTGCGCCCACATGAGAATAATTACCCCACTCATGATCTGGAATTAGCAGCAGTGGTGCATGCCCTAAAGATCTGGAGACATTATCTTATTGGAAACCGTTGTGAGGTGTATACGGATCACAAGAGTTTGAAGTATATCTTCACCCAACCGGACTTAAATCTCCGTCAGCGAAGATGGTTGGAATTGATTAAAGACTATGATCTGGGAATCCACTACCATCCCGGTAAAGCTAATGTCGTGGCAGATGCTTTAAGCCGGAAGAGCTACTGTAACTCCACAAGTATGGAAGAGATGAGCAGCCAGTTGCAGCGAGACTTCGAACGGCTGAACCTCGGTATTGTTGAACATGGGTTCGCGTCCGCTCTAGAAGCACGACCAACGCTCGTGGAGCAGGTCCGAGCAGCTCAAGCTAAAGATCCGGAGATAGCAGAGCTCAAGAAAAACATGAGGGTTGGAAAGGCCCGAGATTTCTCCGAAGATGAGCATGGCACGATATGGATGGGAGAAAGACTGTGCGTCCCGGAAGACAAAGAGTTAAAGGAGTTAATACTCACGGAAGCCCATCAAACTCAGTATTCAATTCATCCTGGCAGTACCAAGATGTACCAAGACCTTAAAGAGAAGTTCTGGTGGGTTAGCATGAGAAGAGAAATAGCTGAATTCGTCGCACTCTGTGACGTGTGCCAGCGAGTCAAGGCAGAGCATCAAAGGCCTGCAGGACTGTTACAGCCTCTCCAAATTCCGGAATGGAAATGGGAAGAAATTGGAATGGATTTCATCACAGGTTTGCCGAGAACGTCGTCTGGACATGATTCTATCTGGGTCATCGTGGATCGACTCACGAAGGTGGCTCATTTCATTCCTGTGCATACTACCTACTCTGGAAAGAAGCTAGCAGAACTCTACCTCGCAAGAATCATGTGTTTACACGGAGTGCCTAAGAAGATCGTATCGGATCGAGGAAGCCAGTTCACCTCAAAGTTCTGGCAGAAATTACAAGAAGAATTGGGAACCCGTTTGAACTTTAGCACGGCTTACCATCCGCAAACTGATGGCCAGACTGAGCGAGTGAACCAGATACTTGAGGATATGCTCAGAGCCTGTGCGCTTGATTTTGGAGGAGCATGGGACAAGAGTTTGCCATATGCCGAGTTCTCCTACAACAACAGTTATCAAGCCAGCTTGCAGATGGCACCATTTGAGGCGTTGTATGGCAGAAAGTGCCGTACCCCGCTCTTTTGGGATCAGACCGGAGAACGACAACTATTTGGGACTGAAGTCTTGAGTGATGCGGAAGAAAAGGTCAGAACCGTCAGAGAAAGGTTGAGAATTGCGCAGTCTCGACAGAAAAGCTATGCCGACAATCGTCGAAGGGAGTTAACTTTCGAAATAGGGGACTTTGTGTACCTTCGTGTCACACCGCTTCGAGGAGTACACCGCTTTCAAACTAAAGGCAAATTGGCACCACGCTTTGTGGGACCATACAAGATCTGCGAGCGTCGAGGAGAAGTTGCCTACCAGCTTGAGCTTCCACCCAACATGGCGGGTATTCACGATGTGTTTCACGTCTCGCAATTGAAGAAATGCTTGAGAGTACCGGAAGAACAGGCCAGTCCCGATCAAATTGAGATTCAAGAGGACTTGACTTATGTGGAGAAGCCGATTCGTATTCTCGAAACCAGCGAGAGGAGGACCAGAAACAAGGTTACCAGGTTCTGCAGAGTTCAGTGGAGCCATCATTCCGAGGAAGAAGCTACATGGGAAAGAGAGGATGAATTGAAGGCTGCCCATCCGCACCTCTTCGCCAGCACCTCCGAATCTCGGGGTCGAGATTCCGTTTAAGGGGGGTAGGTTTGTCACACCCTGAGGTTCTCCCAAATCGTAAAAATTAAATTTAATAATTTATCTGAGAAATTGTTGAATTAAATCTGGAGAAAAACCCAATTAAATAATGCATTAAAGAAGTGGAAATGGCAAGGTGGAATTTTTCTTGAGTTCCCCATGTCAAAATACATTAACAGGATTTTTAGTGGAATTTTCAGAGCCCTAAAAATAATTTTAACTAATTAAAAACCCTCAAGCGCAATAAATAAATCCCTGGGAAATCCTTTTTCCTTTTCTTTTTCCTTTTCTTTTTCTTTTTCCTCTTCTCGGGCCGTCGGCCCATTTTCCCCTCCGGCCCAAGCCGCTGCCGCGCGCTCCTCCTTCCTTCCCGGACCGGCCCAGCCGGCCCAGGCCGTTTCCCCCTCCCGGCCCCGGGCCGCCTCTCCCCCCCCGCCCCAAGGCCGCCGCGCCTCCCCGCGCCCCTCCCCTTCCCGGGCCGGCCCGAGGCCGTGGCCCGAGCCGCCCGGAAGTCCGCCGCGCCTCCCTCGCGCCGCGCGCCCGCTGACGCGTGGGCCCGCCCGCGGCCGAGTCCGCCTCCGCCACGGCCGGCGCCGCCGCCCGCGCCGCCGCGTTTCGCGGGGAGTCCGCAACCGCCGCCGCCCGTGCCCTAGCCGGCCTCCTCCCCTATTTATTTTCCCCCCCCCCCGAGGCCGCCGCCCCTCGTTTTCCCCCGCGCCGCCGCCGCCCTAACCCTAGCCGTGAGCGCCGCCGTCGCCGAAGCCGCGCCGCCGCCTTTTTCCGCCGTCGGTAAGCGCCGCCGCCGCCCCTTTTCCCCTCTCCGTCGCCGCCGTTCGCGCCCCGCTCCGCCGCTCGGTTGCCGCCTCGCGTCGCCGTGCGCGCCGCCCGCGCCGCCGCTGCCGCGCGCACCCGCCGCTGCCCCCGCCGCCTCCCGTGCGCCGCCGCCGCGAGCCGCCGCCCCGCCGCCGCCCGCGCCGCTCGGCCCCAAACCCTAACCCTAGCCGCCGCGCGCCTCAGCCGTCGGATCGGCCACTCGGGCCGATCCCGACCGCCCGCTCCCGTCCCGCGTGGCCGCCACGTGGGCGCCGCGTGGCTGCCGCGTCGGCGCCACGTGTGCGCCACGTGGTGCGCAGCCGCCGCCGCGGCTGACGTCAGCCCTAGCCGCTGACGTCAGCGATGACGTCAGCCCTAGCCGCTGACGTCAGCAGTGACGTCAGCCCTAAGGGTTTATTGCGCAATAATTAATTAAGGATTTTTCTGTTTTAGTAAAAACACAGATAACTTCAAAAATTCATAACTAATTCATCCGGACTCCGTTTTAGTCCGTTCAAGTCTCAGAAAATTCATAAAAATGCAGAGAATCCATTAAAAATAGTTTTGTTCTTTGTTTCAGTAGACTTATAGCATGTATTGTTGTTTGCTTTGTTTGTCGTGTAGATTCCGGTAATTCCGATTCTCCGGTTTACTTCGAAGTCGTTGCCGAAGTCGACCCAGCGCAAGAGCAAGGCAAGTCATACTTATTCATTTGATCATGTTGTACCTAAATTGCGAAACAGTCTTATTTTTCTCTAAATACTGCATTGTTTTATAATGTCATCTATGGGATAGTTTACCTATTGTACTCAGCCTTATATTGCAATTACCTTATTCCTTTGATAGCTTGGGAAATAATTTGAATAGTTGCTACAATAGAACTTGCTTAGCCCTGCTTAGAAACATTAGCTCACAATTGGGATATTTAAAGCTTCATTAATACTTAATGATGGTTATTTCATGTTGGCTCGCGATGGTTAATCGTGGGTGATTTAATTAAATGTTTCAACTAAAATATTGATTAATGGTGGGTTGTGAGCACATGGTTTTGATGGTCGTGCTCATGACAATTAAGGACCGGTTCGCGGGAAACCCTGGAAGAATTACCGTACTTTCCACAAGCCAGCGTGGGTAATGGCTGGATTTGGAGTATAGCTTTTTCCTAGCCGACGTTCCCCGGAAAGGGTGGGCGTGATGGAGTTGAGTCGGCCGGGGATATACCGGTTGCTTGGCTGCCGGATTCACCAAGGCACGAGAGGGGGCTGCCCGTTGCCGGGAAGCGGAGCGGGGGCGAAACCTGAGGTGTGGTGCGATTGGTTAGGAAGGGTTATGCGAAGGGTCCTGTCACAGCTCCTTTTCCGGTGTACCGTGGTGGTATGTTGGCGCACAGTAATGTGTTGTAGGACTGTGTCTTGTGGGTACAGTTGTACACCTCTGATCAGAGTAAAACTATTCGAATAGCCGTGCCCGCGGTTATGGGCGATCAACCAGATTCACCGTGATTAGTTGAACTCTTAAATAATTTGACTTAATGGAAATGGTTTAGTTCAGGTGGATGGTTGGGCCTGTCGCAACGTGGTGTAGCGTTGGACAGTGATGGTTTAATTATGACTAATTAATTCAACTGTTTTACTGTTTTCAACTATTGTTTTTAAATGCGTATTTTATGCAAAATAACCATTGCAGCTCTCCTTTGTTATTACTTGCATCATTATTTTCCTTTCCGGTATGACTTGTTGAGTACAGTGGGTAGTACTCAGTCTTGCTCTATTTTTCCCCACACCCGAGTTGGAGGTTGTTTCAGAGGAAGATTTCTCAGAAGAGTAGGCTTGTTGCTACCGTCGAGGAATGCCTGTGGTTTGGAGTCGCTACGTTGCGAGTGTTTAGTTCATTAGAATAGCTGTTTCCTTTTTCCGCTGCAGTTTTGTAAGAGATTTATATTGTTTTGTAAGACGTGGATCTGTATGGCAACTTTGTCATTTGTGTACCCTGGCTGGTCCTGGACAGGGATTTTAATACACAATTTGCTTTGGAAATTCTGGTAGTGAATTTCTGGGCGTGACACTGCGGCACGTACTCTGGTGGGCAAAGCTTACAGACAGGGATTCTTCTAGCTCAGGGCGGTCTCTGATGCAGACAAGGTGGTTCGCACGTGCGAAGGTTGCCAGTTCTTTGCTCGGCAAAGCCATGTTCCAGCCCAAGACCTTCAAACAATTCCCTTATCATGGCCTTTCGCCGTATGGAGCTTGGACATGGTCGGTCCTTTCAAGAAGGCGCCAGGAGGATTCACGTATCTGTTCATCGCGATTGACAAGTTTTCCAAGTGGATCGAGGCTAAGCCAGTTGCAACGATAACTGCGGACAAGGCGCGAGATTTTATTCTAAACATCGGTTTGGTGTCCAGAACAGTATTATAACTGACAATGGGACTCAATTCACTGGAGGCGTTTTTAAGGAGTTCAGTGAGGACTTCGGTATAAAGATTTGTTATCCATCAGTGGCGCACCCCAAGAGCAACGGACAAGTCGAACGTGCCAATGGTATGGTTCTCCAAGGTATCAAGGCCCGAGTGTTTGATAGACTACGACCGTATGCTGGAAGATGGGTTCAAGAGCTGCCTTCGGTGTTATGGTCACTGCAGACTACACCTAGTCGGGCTACCGGCCAATCTCCTTTCTTCTTGGTTTATGGAGCAGAAGCAATGCTGCCAAGTGAGATGGAGTACGAGTCTCTTCGAGTTCGCAGCTTCGACGACGAGCGTTACGACCAAGACAAAGTTGATCACCTGACCCGACTGGAGGAAGCCCGCGAAGCCGTGTTGGTTTAGTCGGCAAGATATCTTCAAGGACTTCGCCGTTACCACAATCGCAACGTTCGATCACGAGCTTTCATCGTCGGAGACATGGTTCTACGCAAGATTCAAACCACAAAAGATCGTCACAAGTTATCTCCACTATGGGAAGGGCCCTACATAATTGCTGAGGTGACTCGGCCAGGAGCATATCGCTTGAAGCGCGGAGATAGGACCATAGTGGAGAACTCCTGGAATATTGAACATCTTCGTCGATATTATGCTTAAGCTTTTCCGATTTTAAGTTCTTCTCGAGTGCCAATTTCAAGCAAGATGACTTCTTGAGTTGTCAGTCGGGGCCTATATATATATCAATAAAGCATGATTTTTCTTCTCAACATCGGCAAATTGTTCTTATTTAGCTTGTCATTGCCTAGTGTTTTGGTTCGAGTTCAATAGATAAGGACTGAGATTTTTTGATGACTTAATCAAGCCTAGGTTTGGTAACAGTCGGACGAAAATTCTTAAGAAATTATATATGAAGACTCTGATCAAGGCATTAACATAAATGAGCTAAATATTTACAAGTCAAAAGTACAACACGTCATGTACATCGAGGCAAGTTAGCTACTCCTGGAAGTTCGCGGCTACATCACCGGCTACCTTTTTCGCCGACTCCTACGCTTCATTTATAAGCTCCAGGGCTCGCTCATCCGTGGTGCCAGTTGCGAAGCCATCTCCTACAGAGTCCATGTCTATCCTAGGATAGAGTGATTTCGTCTGCGCAAGAGCAAAGCTTGCACCCATGACGGCCGCGTCTGTGATGTTCTCCATGTATTTTTCTGGCGCCGTCCTGAGCTTGTCGAAGACTTCAACAGCATCCAATGAGCTTGTCCCGAGTCCTTGGCGGTATATTGCTGACAAGATAGGCGCTGCAGCATTGGCGATGTCGTCCCGCACACTTTCAGCCCTTCGGACCCTTTCGGCAAAGACATTAAATCATGCTTGGGACTTCACCTTGTTGGCTACAGGATTAAAGCGGCGCGGGTTACATCGACAGTCGACGGTCAAGACCAAGAAAACTCAGGAACGTGAATTTCGCGGGTTACCTTCAATCTCTTCCAAGGCTTTTTCCTTCTCGGATTCCAGCTTTGCTTTGTCAGTTTTTGCTTTCTCCAGCTGGGCCTTGAGAGAGTTGACCTCAGATAAATTGGCTACAAGGATTGCATAATGTCAGGATCAGACACACACATGAAGTTGAAAATAGGATGGTTCGACTCACCTCCGATTGAGCCACGGAGTTCCAAGTTCGCATCTCGGAGCTTTGCAATTTCTGCTCGCAAGACGACTTCTCGAGCTACAGCTCCTTCTCTGGCGACCTTGTGGTCTTGGTGGACGTTTTCCAGAGAATTTACGTGGGGAACCAGCTTTTCGAGGGTGTCTGACTTGGCCATTAAGCGACAATATATTCTCTGCACACGGGTATGAAGATAGTCAATTACATCAGACCGTGAGGATAAGACAGGGAGGAGTTATGCTTACATTCATCAGCAGGGTCGCATCGTTGAGGCTAGCCACGAGCATGTCGCGTTCCTCATTCTCCTTTTGCTTATTTAAAACGATGCCTTGCTTCACGCCTTCGGCATCGCACCACTCGATCTTGATAGGAGGGACCAAGTCAGCTGAAGACTTCAGTCAAGAGATCTCCTCCTCTTCGGCTGATTGATCTAAAGAGGATAAACAGAGAATAGAAATAAGGAGCATATTGAAGACAAGAGTCTGGAGATTATATTGAAGCATACTTGTTTGCCGAGCCGGGTCCCTGGATGGTGCTTCCTGATTGAGCGAGCCCTGTGGATCTTCGGCCGACTGGGTTTTAGCTGGGATACTTTGGCTGGCAGTCGGGGGCTCAACTTCAGGAGCATCTTTACTCGGGGGCTCCACTTCAGGAGCATCCTCACTCGGAGGAGGGTTTTGAGGCACTTGTTCTGCAGGTCTTGGTTTTTCTGATGCTACCGGCAGATTGGTGGTTTCGGTCCTCCCGGTGGGATCTATATCCTGGGGTTTTCTGCAAGAAAGAAGATGAAGACAGTTGAGATGGAAAGGAAAAGATTTTCAACAAGAAGATGATTTTGGTTATGCAAGATACCTATTAGACCTCCTGATCTTAGGGGCAGATCTGGCGGACGGCTTTGGAGGAATTATGTTAGCTCGTGGGATTTGGATTTCTTCGTCGTCCGAGTCATCGACAACTAGTCTCCTTTTGCTCGCCCGCTTCCTGACATCTTCGTCATCGGCAGCCCTCTTTTCTTGAGGTTCAACTTTGATTTTGGGGCCGCAGGTTGGTTTTTTGGCAGCAGGCCGAGTCAGCTGATCGTCGTGATATACCTTGTACGACCGAGATATGATGAGGGCATTAGCCTGCCAACGGAATTTTTGATATATATTGAAGAACATGAGTGACATAAAAAGAAATTGAAGAGGTCGAGTGTGCTTACTGGAGGAGGAGGTCGGAACAGGTTGAAGGGAGGAACCGGCATCTTGTGGCTGCGATCTAGTGTGATCCCAGAGGAGAAAATCTTGTACATACGAGTGCACAAGGCCTGGTAACTCAGAGCATCACGTTCCTCCCGATTGGGGTCGCTTTCGCCCTCATACTCGAACGCTGGCTTGGATCTCTCCTTGATGGGAGCCAGCCGGTTCTTGATAAAGTGTCGGGTAATTTGTTCTGCTTGGAGGCCTTTCTTCTTCATTTCAAGAATGTTAGCCAGGAGGGTATTCGCTTCTACCCAATCTTAGTTCTTCGGCATTGTGCTCCAGTTGGCTCTTTGGATCGGTGGAAGGCCGATGAAGTCGGGCAAACTGGGATGAGGGTTTGAGATGTAGAACCAGTTTGCGTGCCAGCCCTTATTGGAGGATTTCAAGGGAAGGGAGAAGTAGTATCTGCGGAGAGTCCTGCGGAGTTGAAAACCAGCCCCACCGACGATGCAGGGGTCGTCCTTGGTCGGGTGTGGCTTGACATAGAACATGCGGCGAAATAGATTGAAGTGGGGAAGGATGCCTAAGAAAGCTTCGCATACATGAATGAAGATAGCAATGTGGAGGATGGAATTGGGATTCAAGTGATAGATTCGGAGACCGTAATATTTAAGAATACCACGAAAGAAATCGGAAGTGGGAAGACCAAATCCCCAATAGAAGAAAGAGGTGAAGACAACAATTACACCGGTGTTCGGGGTGGGGAACTCCTCGCCGAACGCCAGGCGCCAGCCGATGATTTCTTTGGGCGGAAGAACTCCGTTCTTTACCATTTCCCACAGGGTCGACTCCTTCACGTCTGAGATTGCCCATTGGTCGAAAGGGATTTCTCTCTCTTCCGCCATGGATGCAAGTTGAGAGGAGGTGGATCTAGCATAGGGGATGGGGATTTTTTAAGGAGATGCTGGAGGCTGGATGCGGATGATGGATTGCGATGGAACTTGGGTTCTTTGATGGATGATTTTGAGCATGCACAAGTTCTCGGATTTCTCAGAGTGGTTGGTGAACAGGAGCGCGAAAAGGGGAAAAATTTCGGGAAGATGAAGCGGCGAGGAAGACGCCAGTGCTTTAAGAAAGATTTTTAGGGTTTTGCTGAGTTTTCTCGTGTTTGGGCCGAGCCCATGAGAAACTTACGGCCCATATCACAGGTGAGGCTTGACATGTGTCCTTGAGGACTTAAGCAGATTTGCCATGGCAATATGCGCGTGTCTTATTGCCCAATACCTTTAAAATCTTTTCATACAGCGGTTAGACAACTTGTCGAAGGTTGGTACGATGCAACTTGGAAGGTGACAAACAGTAAAGTTTTTTATAACTGTCTTGGTAACTTTTTTATAGGTTGCAGGAGCTGTTTGCTTTTTGCAAAGCATTTGATTTTATGATTATGTCAATGCTTTCTTTGCCACCTTGGTGTGCTCTTTTGATTAAGACCGATATTATGGCTGGAGTTATTTAATATTTTGGTCATATTTTTCAAATGACTGATGAATTATTAACTCAGATTTTCTACCCATGAGGGTTGGCTGAGTTGTTTGTTCTGAGATGACTCGAGCAAAACGACTCGGATAAGCATGAGCTTGTCGAGTACTCCGAATTCATTATACACTATGCCTTGATTATGAGGTTATGTGCTATATGATTTTTTATGATTGCTTTTGGCTTAGGCTAGGCATTTATTTAACTCAGGAGAGTATGATTATTATAGTTCTTGACTATATGCTTAGTTTCTTTAACTAAACACATAGTCAGGGCCTACACCTAATTAGGTGCATCAGTCGATGCACCTAAATATCTATTCTTAAGAAATTTTTTAAGATGTTTTCAGCCCTTCACAACCTTTTTATTGGATGATAAAGCACTCGAGAGACTCAGGCAGAGATGATGGAAGCACTCGGCGATAGAAGCACTTGGCTAAGGAGTCACTCGACTGTGTGTTATTCTAGTACGAGGCAAGATTATGTCGTCGACTGTGAAGGACTCGGGGGCTACTGTGGAGATTATGGGTGCCGGATACTCTCACGGTTAGCTTATCCGACTTACCATAGGGGATAGGTTGTAATTCATGATTATGTAAACCGGCTTGTGACTTGGGTATTACGTTACCATTGTAATAAGGTAACGGCCTATAGTCCAAAGTTGGTAAGATTAAGGAGTCTGACATAGAATATGATAGGGTCTCCGACTTGTAAGCCTACCCTCCAGGACTATATAAGGAGGGTAGGGCGTCCCTTGAGGGAGAGACGACTACAGAGAAAAACATAGCAAGGGCATACGAGACAACCAAGATCAAGAGATCGCGAGATTAATAAATCACTCGGCGGATCAAATCCCCAAAATAGGAGTAGGGTATTACCTCTCGTTAGAGAGGGTCTGAACCTGTCTAAACCTCTTTGCATACCAACCCATTGTGTTTAGCACTTGACTGCTACCCCCAGATTGTTATTGCCGAAACCAAGTTTCAACAAACCTGTTGATCTTCATGGAATCTCTCTCGTTGTGAGCTTGGTCCTCAACGTCACGTAACATCTCTTGCAGCATAACAGGATCCACATCAACCATTCCACCGCCCAATGGAGATGGTATAAACATGTCATGCTCATCTTCATTTTCATGATTGTCTGCACCACTTCTGTCTGCAGCTGCACCACTACCCGATTCTTGCTCTCCATGCTTCACCCAACATGTGTAGCTCTTCATGAATCCCCGTTGTATCAAGTGAGAGTGTACCTCCTCTCCGCTAAACATAATATCATTCTTGCAATCTCTACATGGACAACACATGTATTTGCTATTTCTTCTTCTCCTATCCTCCTCCGCAACGTTCATAAAACTTAAAATGCCATCTCTATACTCCTTGCAATGACGTTTCAAAGTTGTCGCAGTCATCCAACTTCGATCCATCGTTACACAATTTAATAAAATATTAGTTAACATACTACTAAATTAAAAAAATTATTACTACCTTCTTACTTACTTCTAAGATTTTTTTGTTTTTCTTTGGAAAAAAATAACAAAAAATTCGCCCCCTTCAACCTCCCACCAAAATAGTGAATAGTGGGATAACTTCGTGATCGGCATATTTGGATGGAAAGCGGGAATCTGATAGAGGTGGCCGATCAACCATGGTGTTGGTGTATATGGTTAGCCAGAGTTGAACGAACCACCATGGTCCTCCATGAGCCACGGTCTGTTTCAGCATCAGGTCTTGTGTGGCAACATGGAGTAGCCGATATACAGCTCCTAGAAGGTATCGGCCCAAGGGGATTTGTCTCTTGTCGACCAAAGCTTGAGCCAAGTGTTGACAGTTTGTAGTAGGGCCACAGGTCGATCCACAGAAGACAAATCTCTCCAACCATAGCGTCAGGAAAGCTACGTGTTCTCGCTCTGAAACTGATCCCTGTTCCATGTGTTCAGAGATATATCCGGACCAGCCTCCGATTTTCTTGGTCTTCAGTTTGTGACTGCTGTTTACTAGGAGGCTGAAGGGGTTGATCTCAGAGCTAATATCTAGTCCTGTGAGTACCTTGATATCTATAAGGGTTGGGGTCATCGGACCTTGCTTGAACATAAAGGAGTTCAAGGTATTTGACCAGAAGTAGCTGGCAGCTGACATTAATGGCTCATTTTTCTTGGTATCGGCCAGGGACAGAGTTATGCATTGGCCGATTCCAATCTCATCCCAGTGGACTTGTTTGACAGCAGCGATCCTTTTGTGCCAAGTCCTATATCCATTTAGCTTTGATGGCCATGATCTGAAGGTGTGCTTCCACGCCGAAACGGTGGGTTTGGCTTGTCTGAAAGGGATTCTGTCTGTCTCGGCGTTGATGAGCCAGGTTGGGTCGCAGTCGCCCATGGGGCCCAAGAGGAAGCGATGGGACTTATCGTCGGTGGGAATCAGGATTTGGTTCTTGAAGACCTAAA